>CM062289.1:72964598-73604327 GCA_031216915.1 Pictodentalium vernedei | reverse complement strand
TTTAACTTTTAAGGCCTAAATAGATTGAATTTAACCCTATTTGCACATAAGGGACTCAAGATTTGTACTTCATTTTTACAGTTTACATCCTGTTAATTGCTGCTGTTTTTTGCTTATATAGGCAGCCAGGACTTCCTAAAAACAACTACCAAGGTGCACAGTTTGTAACTGGTGAGTTAAGCCAAAGACTGCGTGTAGGGGCACCTGTTCTGTTGTAAAAATTGTGTTTAAAGTCTGAATTAGTCCTTTAAGGATTAAACTATTTCTATTCTATTTTTCTTAAAGGTACTGTGATCAGAACAACAGTTGTTAGACTTCTAGAATATGAAAGAGAATACATCTGTGCAAAATGTAAGACGATATTTATGGAGCAGGTATGTGTAGCTCTAGAGGTATGGTGGAGACTGCTTAATTAGTTATTTCTTAATTGAATAACCCTGTTAATTGCATATAATGTTCAAACATCAAACAGTTGTGACCCATGAGTGCCATGAATGATCTGGTCATGAAAAGGGGCCAAAAGGCTGTTATCCAGTGGTTCTGGCAGTGTACAATCCTTAAAATTTAAGGCACTATAATTTCTCTTTTTTGTGAGACAGGGTGGGGGGTTGGAGGCACTATAGGGTCAACTTCCACCAGATGTTGATCCTGTTGCTCTGTAAGTGGTTTCACTGTTTTTCTATTTAATATGTAGCTTCCTTATGTGTTGTTGATTCAGTTGAGCCACATGAAGCTCCTCAGGCAATATATAGGATTGGTTTATGTGCACAACATTTCATGACCTTACAAATTTCGGTTTCTGCATCTGATTCTATTTAGAAAATATGAATTTTAAAAAATACGAGTGATAATTTTTTTGAAGTAGCAAAGGTTAACCCCTATACAGTAAAACCTGTCTTGAGAGACCACCCTTTGGGCCACACAAAAGTGGTCTCTCTTAACAGGTTTCAGGTTTTCTCAAGTCAGTGAATAACCAACCACAAAATTCAGAAATGGAGAAGAATGGATTTTTGTAATTACTTTGTAGTTGTTCTTTTTTATGAAGTTTTTGTAACAAATTGAAATGGACTGTTATAAAAATTATAAAAATAAATACTTATTTATTTTTATAATTTTTATAACAGTCCATTTCAATTTGTTACAAAAAGATTTTCAACACAAATTTATTTTTTATTCCTATCTGTCACATTTCAGGTATGTATGAAACTGTTTATTCAGCAATAATCCTAATCTTTTCTCGGGGGTCTTATAAAAACATCTCAATCTTTAATGAGTTAGGAATTGAAACCCAATTAAGAGTTTTTAATACTTTTAATTATGTTAGTATAACCACAATGGATTTTCCAATTCCAGAACAGGTAAAAAGTTTTTGTCATGATTTCAGTCTTCAAAGGGGCGGTCTCTCAAGCCAGGTCCATTATGGCATAAAAATACAAGTTGGTACCAGGTCACAGTGGTCTCTCAAGACAGGTGGTTTCTCAAGACAGGTGGTCTCCCATAGCAGGTCCATTATAGAGTAAAACCAATCGGTGCCTGGTAGATGTGGTCTCTCAAGACAGGTGGTCTCTCAAGACATTGGTCTCTCCAGACAGGTTTTACTGTACCTAACATGATGACAGACGACACTTGCAAACAAAATTATTGAATTTTTTCAGTTTTTGCATCAAAAACATAGCTGATGACCCCACATTGGAATGAGCTTGATGAGCTCATTCCAATGAGACGTCATAAGCTATGTTTTTGATGAAAAAAATGAAAGAAATAATGAAAATTGAATGGCAATTTTTGTGAATAGCGCTGTCCAGTTTTGGTAGTTAGGTTGGGTAAAAGGTTAATTGTAACATGCCTTATCAGGAAAGTTAATTTCAAAGGTTCAAGATTGAGTACTGCTGTTCACTTCAGTGTAATATATTATACTCCTTTACAACTTACAGCCACTGACTTAATGCAATGGGCAGTGTTGTAGAAGACAGCACAGGTCTTGTAAACGTGGATAAGAAATCATTTGAAACATGTCATATTAAAGTTAAAGCTTTTTGGTGACCCTTTAGTAGATCTATCTTGAGATTGTTTGGAAGAACTTTGTCTTAAGGCTCAGTTTGGTAAAAGTGGGCCTGTGTAGTTCTACCAAGTGAAAGCATAATTTCAAACCAGTGTTTAAATACAGTGGAGCCCACTTAATTGGATTTCTCTTAACTGAATAACCCTGTTAATTGAATATAATTTCCCAACACATAACCATTTACCATAACTTGAGTACAAATTTGACCTATTAGTTGAATATAGGTTATAGAGTAAACTCCTGTTAATTGAATAAAAAATCTTGTAACTTGTCGAGAAATTACCCTGACTCTGCCCAGTTTTTCTTTGTTTATAGACCTATTTGGACTTGCATCCAATACAGGCATTTAATCTATTATATCGTGTTTGACAGAGCTCATGGAGCTCTGCCAAACAAGATAGAATAAATGCTAAGTTTATCTCTAGAATACAGGAAAGTGACACAGTCCCTGTTAATTGAATACTCTTGTTAATTGAATAATTTTCATTGGCAAAGTGGCTATTCAATTGGCAGGGTCCCACTGTAATTACAATTACCCCACATAAACTTTGAAATTGGTGTTAGAATAACTACAGAATGTTTAGGCCTTAAAAAAATAAAAATCTGTTTCTCAGGCCCTCCTGCATGGTCCTTTTGGCTGCTGCATGCTCTCTTTTTATAACCTATCCAAACTTAAAAAAAACAAAATCGAATCGATTATGTCTGATATTTTACCCAAGTTAATAAAATTGTCCCTTGAGTGCAAGAAGGCTTTGCAATGCTTTAGCATTGCAAAGCCTTCTTGCACTCAAGGGACGTAATACACCACCACCCATGCTATTATGTAGATTATGGGGCCTAAAACATAAAACAGACCAAGAGCATGAACTTTTTAATGCCAAAGAAATAATTACAAAAATAAAAAAATAAAATAAAAAACTGTCTGCACGCATGCAATTTTACAAAAAATGGCCTGAGAAACAGGATCTACTTTGTGAAGCCTTATTTCATATTTTGGGAGTGCAGTGGCTCATTGATTACGGCTTTGGACTTCAAGCCGAAAGTCCATGGTTCGATCTCCACCAGAGATAACTGCATTGTATCCTTGGGCAAGGAACTTAATCCCAATTGTCATCTGGTGGCACTGTGCACTAGGGCAAACTGCACGTCGATGGTGCGCTTGTCTTCAACCAATGCAAACCCTGCTTTTGCAGGAGTTAGTACGTTGGTGAGTCTGATAGTTGCCCACCACTCCTCAGTGGTCCTATCCAATACAAGATGACCCTGGCTGTCAGAAGCATCATTAAACCCCATTATTTATTTATTTATTTATTTATTTATTTGTGTTTAAGGTCACATATTTCTGCACAATGGCTAATCATGACCATGACAGTTTTACGGGTGGAGGAAGCTGGAGTACCCAGAGAGAACCACCAAGCAATGGCGAGCAACTGTCAGCTCCC
This sequence comes from Pictodentalium vernedei, assembly GCA_031216915.1. Lineage (NCBI taxonomy): Eukaryota > Metazoa > Mollusca > Scaphopoda > Dentaliida > Dentaliidae > Pictodentalium > Pictodentalium vernedei. The sequence goes on along the minus strand of CM062289.1, from coordinate 73,600,823 downwards.
CAACATACTGACTCCACACAAACAGTGTTAGCATTGGTTGAAGACAAATGCACCATCGACAGGCAGTACACAGCCTTAGTACACAGCGTCACCGTGCCCCCACGTGGGCAGTGGGGGTGAAGTGTCTTGCCCAAGGACACAACGAGGTTGCCGCAGGTGGGATTCGAACCGAGGACCTCTCGGCTTACAGCCTGCACCTCTACCTACTGCGCCACCAGGCCCCTTAAACCCCTCTAATAATAATATTCTTTCATATTTTATACCTTGATAATACTAGTCCTGGAATTTAGTGTTGGAAAGTTCCAAGGCTTGCTTTTATATTTTTGACGTGAGAAAATATTGCACTTTCCACTTCACAGCAATCACAGTGCATTAAAATTGAAAAGATTTTTTAATTGTTGCGCATCCTTTTGTACCTTTGTAGAAGTTTGAGGAAAATCTGAAAGCTGTTAGAAGTTTTTTCATTCTTCTGGTCGAGGTTTTATTTTTGTATTTTTTCTGAAAACATAACTAAAGCAAATCAGCTTGTCAGTTTTATGCTCATCTTTCAGGTCTGGAAATAACGATCATTTAGGTTAGGTTTGGGTTTTGTCAGTTGTGAAATACATGAACAAACTACCGGCTACAACAAAGGGATACAACATAACTGTATTAACCCTTTCCCCACTGCAGACGATTTCAAAATTTGTTATTTTAAATAGCATTTTTTAAATTTTTTCAAAAAATTTCAACAAAACCATATCATGTGACGAGCTCGTTCCAAAGAGGGGTCACATGATATGGTTTTGTGGAAATTTTTCGAAAAATAATATTTTTCTCAGCTGCTGAATTTACATATTACGCTGGCGGATGCAGACGATTCGTTGGGTAATGGGTTAAATGACAAATCTTGCATGTTTTATTACAAAATCTTGGCAATCTTTCAGAACTATCTCAACTCAAAGGTTGAGTATTGCATCCTTATATGAATAGAATGGCATGCTCTATCCACTTTAAAGAATTTTTGCCAAAATAAATAACAACTAACATGTGATCTGGCTTTAGCAAGATTGTGTGTTGTTAGTTGGTGATATTTATTTAGGTGGAAATCCTGTTTAGATGTAAAACAGCATGACTGGCATAGTAAAAACAGAGACGGCAGAGAAGCATCATGACAGTCTTTTACCTATGGGTTATCACCATGCTATGTAGTGTAACTTGCCAGTGAGATATGATATAAGCCATTTATTTCCAGGCCAGATCTTTATCTTTCAGTTTTATTACATGACTATGTAATTTAACCATTAAATATCACTACTGTTTGACGATCTTTTCCTGGTACGCGAAAAATCCACAGTGTGGAATCTGATTCCGTATCACTATAGTATGGCAGGCTATTTACTGGTGCGTTTGAATTCACATAATTAGCTGTTCCGGTTGCGGAGAGTACTTTACTCCATTCTGGAATGGGTGTGCTAGAACTGCAGTCCAGGTTTGTTTAGAGCACAGGGTTCATACATCCTTGAAAAGTCCTTGAATTTCAGTAATACTCCTTGAATTTTGAAAGTACCGAAATTGTCCTTGAAAAGTTCTTGAAAATCAGTCAGACTCATTGAAAGTCCTCGAATTTCTCCTCACAACTGTGGCCTGTGTGATTAGGGTTCAGTATAAACTTCTGTTATTTAATGTTGAAATTAATGTAAATAAATTTGCGATGTATAATAAATGTGAAATGGATGATTCAAATAAGACTGGGTAAAACCTTGTAAAGTGTACAAAGTAGAATAAAACCTTGTAAAGTGGACAAAGTAGAGTGTATTTTTGCAGTAACAATATTGGATGTTTCATCCATGGGGGAAAGTGTATTAACAGGTTTTGCCGCCCAAGACAGTATTTCTCTTGCCACTGAAATAAGTATAATTTGAGCATGTTGAATCCAATTTTCCCTCTGAAAATTTAATGGATTTTTTCACCAAAGGTTTTGTGAGTTAAATTTTGATGAATTTTTCATCAAAGTCATGGCTGCTATTTAAATGGAGTTTTTCACCAAAGGTTTCTTGAGTTAAATTTTGATGAATTTTTTATCAAATCTAGTCATGGCTGCTATGCAGCAGCCATGACTAGATTTGATGAAAAGCATCTTTAAAATACTGAGTGGGTGAAGAGTTGAAAGTAGGTAGGAGGGTTTGTAAAAATGATTTATTTATTTATTTATTTATTTATTTATTTATTTATTTATTTATTGGTGTTTAAGGTCATAATTATACTTGTGCACAGTGGCTAATCATGACCATGACAGTTTTATGGGTGGAGGAAGCCAGAGCAACGACGAGCGGCTGCCAGCTCCCCAACATCATAACTCCGCACTGCAGTACAGGCAGGGTAAGATTGGTTGAAGACATGCGTACCATCGATGTGCAGTACGCCTTTAGTACACATCATCATCGTGCCCCCATGTGGACAATCAGGGTTAAGTGCCTTGCCCAAGGATACAATGCGGGAATCGTAAAAATGATATTCCATCAGAAAAATGCACCTTGAAAAATTGCGATATGCCCTTGAAATAGCCTTGAAAAGTCCTTGAATTTTTTTTCTCCTTGAGTGTTTGAACCCTGTAGCAACACTTTGTTATGTACTCATGTACATCGGGAGATTCCATGGAAGTGTGCACCTGTTACAAAAATAAGTGTAAAAAAAATAAAGGTTGGGGGAATTGTTAATGCTAGCATTGGTATGCGATGTTGACCTATAAGTCATATAATAAACCTTTTATTGTTACAGTGAAGTGATCTGAGTCTTCACATCACGTCTCATTGAGGTGGTCAGATCACCCGATCAAATTCGCTGCCTGCAGCAGCTCATTTAATCCGGCGATCTGACCTCAACTCGACGTGCTACTACGACTCAGATCACTTCACTGTAGCAATAATATGTATGTATCTCTACTCCAAAATAAAATTTACTTATTGTACTCTCTCTGCTCTTTTCAGGCTGACTTTCAACAGTATTATTCTGTATGTAAACCTTTAAAATGTACAAATGATGTTTGCAACTCAACAAATTTAACATCATTGAGTGATAAGGGTAAGAAGGAGATAGAAAAAATAAATTCTTTTTAAAAATTTGTTTTTCAGGCCCTCCCATTTGGTTCTTTTGGATGCGGCATGCTCTCTTTTTATAACCAATGCAAACTTGAAAAAATAAAAATTAAATGGTTTATGTTTGATATGTTACCCGAGTTAATAAAATTGATACATTTGTCCCTTGAGTGCAATAAAGCTTTGCAATGTTTTAGCATTGCAAAGCCTTCTTGCTCTCAAGGGACAAAATACACTACTACCTATGCCATTCTGTAGATTATGATGCCAAAAACATAAAACAAAGAAAATTAACTTTTGATGGCAATGAAATAATGCCACATTTGGTTTTCCTAATATTTTTTCATTGTATTGTATTGGGTAACGTTGAATACACAAAATCATGGTATTATACAACTGCAAGCACCTGAGTTGGCCTGTACAAATTAAAAATTAACACGACCTGACACAAGGTTCCCTTAACTATTTTTAGGTAACCCATTTTCTCCCAAGGAACCTTTTTGTTAGATGTTATAAGAAAGAAAAATGCAAATTGATTGTGATACGTTTACTAGTGTTAGTGTTGAGGATGATATGAACATTCTAGAACACAATAAAAATTATGACCTGGTTCAAGGGGGGCATTGCAGATTATCTCCCTATGGCGAGACAGTTTGCAATGTCCACCTCTAACCAGGTCATCATTTTTTTTATTATACCAATTGACAAACAAGACTTTGATTTACTGGTACATATTTTGGTCGAACTGTTGGTTTTGTTAGCTCACCTGACTGAAAGTCAGGGTGAGCTATTCTGATCACTTTTTGTCCGTCGTCTGTCATCCGCCGTCCGTCGTGAATGTGGTGTTTGGGTCTTTTTCTCCCAGACCAATGACCACATTTTAATGAAATTTCACATGAGTAGTGGTTATATAAGGGCATTTGAGTTTTTCTTCAAATTTGGTTTCTGCTCATATTGAGGAGGGGGTGAGGCCAAAATGACCCAATTTTTTTTTTAATCTTCTTCTCATGAACCAGCTGTAGCAGAGACTTGATATTTGGTATACAGCTTCCTTTTGAGGTGTAGACTCAAGTTGTTCAAGAGAAGTTCAAGGGGCAATATTTGTCATTATGGGAGTGGCAAGCATTCCCCCCCCCCCCCCCAATTTTTATTTTCCAAACCGAGAGGCTGATTTGAACCAGATTTGATATGAAGTATTAATGGGTCATAAGTACTTGATTTATGCCCCCAAATTTTTTCAAAATGCAAAATGCCCCGTGGGAACCACAGGAGCTAAAAATAGAAAAAATTTCAAACGCCTATATCTCCCAAGACTACACAGCACTGAGAATTTTTATTTGGTGTGAAGATTTCTTAGGACCATCAGAATGGAATGGTTAAAAAAAATTGCTCTCGGTTTTATTATTTTATATCCCCGAATTATATCTTAGTTCAACATGAGGAATATTTTTTAAAAATATTTTTCTTCAGATCTAGTAGTCAGATCAGATCCAGTAGTCAGAATCTTTTGATATTTGGAATACAGCATCTTTAGGGAGGTGAGATTCAAGTTTGTTCAAGCCAAGTCCCTGTGTTCATATTTGGGCTCCCTGTGGGAGCCTGAATTATAACTTAGTTCAAAATGGGGAATATTTTTTTCTTTTCTTTTTTTTTTTTTTTTCAGATCCACCAGTCAGAATGTTTTGATATTTGGTATATGGTTTTCTTAATGTGGCAGATGCAAGTTTGTCCAAATCAGGACCCTCGGTTGATAGTTGGGACCTCTTGTTCTGTTAGAAAACAGCATTTATTGCATGATCAACAATCAATGATTGAGTTGTGGTGATAAAACAGCTATTCACTGATAAATAACATTTCTCATTTTAGCTTAACTTGACAAAGTCAAGATAAGCTATTGCCATCATGCGTGCAGAGTCTGTAAGTCTGTTCACATTTTCCTTTAGAACAGGTTACACCCCATAGTTCTTATGCGATCATCACGAAATTTCATATGCAGGTTTGGGGTCATGTCTAGATGAGAATGTCCCCTTTTGGTCACGATCGGTCAACTATTATGGCTGTTCGAGCCCAAAACCAGAAAACCTTTAGCACAGTCTACAGGTTGTATTTATGAAGGGATTTCATTGTAACTTGGTAGGATGCCTCTGTATAATATCTAGATGAGAACGTCTCCTTTTGGTCATGATCTGTCAACAGTGATGGCTGCCCAAGCCCGAAACCCAAAAACTTTTAGCACAGTCTGCAGGTCATATTTAGTATGGAGGGATTTCATTGTAACTTGGTAGGATTACTCCGTATGATGTCTAGATGAGAACTTCCCCATTTGGTTGCGATCTGTCAACCGTGATGGCTACCCAAGCCCAAAACTCAGAAACCTTTAGCACAGTCTACAGGTCATATTTATGGAGGGATTTCATTGTAACTTGGTAGGTTGACTCCATATGATGTCTAGATGAGAACGTCCCCTTTTGGTCACGATTGGTCAACTGTGATGGCTACAGGGGCCCGAAGCTCAAAAACCTTTAGCACAGTCTATAGGTCATATTTATGAAGGGATTTCATTGTAACTTGGAAGGATGACTCCAGATAATGTCTAGATGAGAACGTCACCTTATGGTCACAATCATTCAGCCGTGACAGCTGCCCAAGCCCAAAACCCGAAAACCTTTAGCACCGTCTACAGGTCGTATTTATGGAGGGATTTCATTGTAACCTGGTAGGTTGATTCCATATAATGTCTAGATGAGGATGTCCCCTTTTGGTCGCGATTGGTCAACTGTGATGGCTACAGGGGCCCAAAGCCCAAAAACCTTTAGCACAGTCTATAGGTCATATTTATGAAGGGATTTCATTATAACTTGGTAGGATGACTCCAGATAATGTCTAGATGGGAACGTCTCCTTATGGTCACGATCATTCAGCCGTGACAGCTGCCCAAGCCCAAAACCCGAAAACCTTTAGCACAGTCTACAGGTCATATTTATGAAGGGATTTCATTGTTACTTAGTAGGATGACTCCAGATAACGCCTAGATGAGAACGTCCCCTTTTGTTCATGATCATTCAACCATGACGGCTGCCTGAGCCCAAAACCTGAAATGCTTTAGCACAGATTACAGGTCATATTTATGAAGGGATCTCATTGTAACTTAGTGACTCAGTATGTCTAGATGAGGACGTCCCCTTTTGGTTGCGATCTGTCAACTGTGATGGCTACACAGGCCCGAAGCCCAAAAACCTTTAGCACAGTTTACAGGCCGTATTTATGAAGGGATTTCATTGTAACTTGGTAGGATGGCTCGTTTTGGAATAATTTCACCGTAAATTGGTAACTTTCGTTGATATACATTAACTGTGAGGGCCACATGCATTAACTGTGAGGGTCGCATTAACCCACCCCTCAATTCCTTAGTGCAGTCTACACCTCATATTATTTTTATTGAAAACATAGCATACAGGGAACAGAAATGAACATATTCCCAATTATCACAAATCTTGTCTTATTTCATAATCCTTTCATAAACATTGAACATTATCCTTTTCATCAAACATAACACACAGACAAGTTAAGCTACAGTGTCATTGACACTTTCATTTTTATGCCCTGACCCTCTGGGGCATTATGTTTTCACCATGTCCACCATTCACCATGTCCGTCTGTCAAGTATCCGTCTGTTAACTTTTGGTTTCTGTCCAATAACTAAAGAACTGTTTATTTCATAATTTTAGGGTTGAGGTAGCCAATTTAGTATGGCTGCCATGGCGTTATGATACTGTTGGAGGCATATGCCACCCATCGTGGTCCATGAACATGGTGTTGGCACCTTCTCTGACGAAACTGCTGAACCGATTTCAGTTAAATTTGAGGTGATTTGCTTGTTCTGACATCACATTTTGTGTTTGTTCAAATCAACTTGCCTAACCCCATGGGGAGAGGGGTGGAGGAAAATGCTCTAAAAATTTTATCTCTCCTGACAGAAAGTCGGGGGAGCTTAAGTGATCACTTTCTGTTCGTCATCCATCCGTCCGGTGTAAACTTTGCATTATTGACTTCTCATAAACCAGTGGGCCGAATTGAACTAAATTTAATATGCATGTTCCTTATCAATTTAAGTTTGTGGTGATTTGCTTGTTCTGACATCACATTTTGTGTTTGTTCAAATCAACTTACCTAACCCCATGGGGAGAGGGGTGGAGGAAAATGCTCTAAAAATTTTATCTCTCCTGACAGAAAGTCAGGGGGAGCTTAAGTGATCACTTTCTGTCCGTCATCCATCCGTCCGGTGTAAACTTTGCATTATCGACTTCTCATAAACCAGTGGGCCGAATTGAACTAAATTTAATATGCATGTTCCATATCAGTTTAAGTTTGTTCATATAAAGTTGCCACACCCACAGGGGGTACCACAAGGGACATAATTCTGATAGCACCTATAAATTGTTTTCCAAAATTGAAAAAAGCTTCTTCTCCAGAACCATCAATTAGAATTTTTGGTTATTTGATATATATATATAAGGTGCAGGCTGCAAGCCGAGAGGTCCTCGGTTCGAATCCCACCTGCGGCAACCGCGTTGTGTCCTTGGGCAAGACACTTCACCCCAATTACCTACATGGGGGCACGATGACGCTGTGTACTGAGGCGTACTGCACGTCGTTGGTGCGCATGTCTTCAACCAATCTAACCCTGCCTGTGCTGCGGTGCAGAGTTCAGAGTTAGGATGTTGAAGAGCTGACAGCTGCTCGTCGTTGCTCGGTGGTTCTCTCCGGGTACTCCGGCTTCCTCCACCCGTAAAACTGTCACGGTCACGATTAGCCATTGTGCATAAGTATGTGACCTTAAACACCAATAAATAAATAAATATTTGATATATAACATCTCGAGGGGGTCAGATTCAAGTTTGTTCAAATCGAGTCCCTGGGTTAATAATTTGGCTCCATGTAGATGCCCAAATTTTAACTTAGTGCAATATGAGTGAATTTCTTTAAAAGGCTTCTTCTCCAGAACCATCTTAGAATGTTTTCATATTTGGTATACAACATCTCTTTGGAGGTCAGATTCAAGTTTGTTCAAATCAGGACCCTGGGTTAATATTTGGCCCTCTGTAGTAGCCCGAATTTCAACTTAGTGCAATATGAGGAAATTTCTTTAAAAATCTTCTTCAGATCCACCAGTCAGAATGCTTTCACATTTGGTTTTCAGCATCCTGGTGGTGGAAGGGAAGGGCTCGGACTCAAGTTTGTTCAAATTATGTTACTTGGTTGATATTTGGACTCCCTAGTTTTGCATTACTGGAAATCTGAGCATCATTTCTGTGGTAGCATCCCAGTACTAAAAAAAATCATCTGGCATGGACAACACAGAGTTATAAATAATTAAATAACTTTATTTCTCTGTAGTGTTAACTAGCTATAGATGCTAATTAAATCCTTCTTTAACCAACTATTGACCGGCGAGCGCCTCCGACCCCATGGGGCCTCTTGTTTATTTATTGGGGGTTTAACATCACTTTCGACAACCAGGGTTACTTCGTGTCAGACAGTTTTACGGGTGGTGGATGCCAGAGTACCTTGAGCGAACCACCAAGCATTGGCGAGCAACTGTCAGACTTCCCACATGCTAACTTCGCACAAACAGAGTTAGCATTAGTTGAAGACAAGTGAACCATCCATGTGCAGTATGCCGTAGTAAACAGTGCCACGGTGCCCCCACATGGACATACAGGATTCAGTGCCTTGCCCAAGGACACAACACAGTTACCTTTTGTGGAGATCAAACGATGGACCTTTCTGTTTAAAATTCCAATGCCACCACCACTAAGCCACCATGCTCCCCATTTCAGTAATAATAAACAAAACAGTACAGAAACTGTACACATCATGAACTATTTGATTTTTTCTTACAGGTAGTTCACCAGCAAAATGTCGAAATTATCAAGAAATAAAATTACAAGAACAGGTTCAGAGATTAGCTGTTGGAAATATTCCAAGATCAATGTGGGTTGTATTGGAAAATGATTTAGTAGACAGCTGTAAGGCAGGTGATGATGTAACTATATGGTGAGTATTTTTGTTATTTTTGGGTAAGCAGACTCTGTGCATGGGTGTTTTAATCCTGGAAATTCCTTCATTAATCTTTAACCCTCTGCACCATGATGTCAAAATTTATAAATTTCAAGCTACAAATTTTTCTCTCAATGAGCTCTGTCAAACAAGACTGAATTGGTTGAATTTCTAGTGTATACATAAGGCCACACAAAATAAATTAATTGACTATCAGGCAATTTTTTTCTTCAAATCAGTGAGGGAGGGAGAGAGGGTTTTATTTTTAATTTTTCTTTTTCTTTTGCAAAAAGTGAGCAAGCATGGAGAGGATTTCGGTTGTCTTTTTACACACAGAAATATAGAAAGTGCATATTTATAGAAATAAATTCATTTTTAATTTCAAAAATAAAACATTCCTCAAAAAACAAACTGTAAGTACTCCAATTCAAAGGCTTCATATTCTTTCGATGCTCTTCATATTATCTTTGAAGTAAAAGTATTTAATCTATGGGGATTCGCCACATTACAGTTTATGGGAGAGTGCCTATGGGCACTCTCCCATAAATTGTTACAAGGTAAACATATTGGAGACACCAGTAAATAAATACGCATCAGTCAAAAAATGTAAAAAGTTTTGGGTCTCCCCGCATTTGTACTGTTATTGGAAGACACTGAAAGGCAATAAAAATGTACAATGAGGGGGTTCAAATTCTGTGAGGGATTGCCTGAGAATCGAAACACTTATTTTTTTAGCCTTATATACATATTTTTTGTTTCATTCGTTATAAACAGAGCTCAAAGGCCTCTGAACAGAAAAATGTGATAGTAGTACCGAATAACTATTTTGAAAAGTGTCAAAGCGGGAGAAAATATGATGTTACTGTGAGGGTAGGAGACTGGGCATCAAATGGGGAGTCTCTCAGAGAAATCAAGAGATTTAACATGTCTGAACCCCACACATTCTCTTGAGCAGCTATCTTACTTAATGAAATTATGATGTATCAGGTTCCTGGGCCGGAAAAACAGCCTCTCAGGTTCAAAGGGCTGAAGTGACCTTTAACCCTTTGAACACTGGTGGTATCTTCCATGCCAGTTAAATGGCAGAAATTGGATGAGTCCATATCCATTATTTGGGGGTAGAGCAATTAATATTTTCAATGTGCAGCCTGAAGGCTGCACATTGAAAATATTAATTGTTCTACCACACACGTTCACTTAGTAGCCATCCTACTTAATGAAATTATGACGCATCGTGTTGCTGGACTGGAAAGGCGGTCTCTCGTGTTGAAAGAGTTAACGCCAATAAATACACAATTTGGTCATCTGAAAAGTACAAACCCAGTTATGACACTTGAGCAGTTAAACATTGCCAAGACAACATAATGAAGAGGGGATAGATTCAAAGATTTTATTTTGATGGTTTACTTTAATTGTTCATTACAGTAACTATTTTTTTTAGTGGAACTGTTTTACGAAGATGGCGTCCAGTGTCAGCAGAGTCTAGATGTGATGTTGAAATTGTGATACAAGCTAACCATGTTCAAGTCACAAATGAACAGAGGAATTCTGTGACAGTCACAAATGAACTGGTATGAGATAGAGATTAGTAAAATGGCTTGTTCTTCACTACAAATAATTTGTAAAGGGCTAAACCGTTGGCAAAAAGGCAGAGGATTACCAGATTTTTTTCACTTTTATAGGGCCTTGTAGTGTTTAACTTGTCATAATAAAAAATTTTGGTGCCCCCAAAAGTATTTAAGAATACAAAAGCAGTTGTGATGAGACGATTAATCAGTATACAATCGGCCATCGGCCAATATACGACCATCGGTTCAGAAGGTGGGGGTAAATATTGGCAAACTCCAGTTGTCAAAATGAAAAAGTTTGTTAACATTTTCATACTGCTACGCCTCGGTTTTTTTTAGCTTACAGCCTTACACATGCGGTTTTAGCAGAGCTGTAATCCGAATCGAGTCACATGGGTTTTTGAATTACAACATTTCGATGTCTTCACAAACTTTTACCACCTGAAAATGTACGTTTATTTTCCATAATTGGACACAAAGTTACAAACCTTGTTTCCAGTATTCATTAAGCCAATCGACAACCTTGTAACACAAAAGTGCTGCTGTTTAAGCATGTGACAATGTTTTTATCTCTAGAGGGTCAGCAAAATGATCAATGTCAGTGATTTGTGTTTAACCAATGCAAAGGTAGAAATACTGAAACACATGACATGTGGTTCATGTTATCTTCGCCAGAGGGGTAGTCCAAATGACAAAACTCTTGATTTCTTCTAACAGTGAAATGTCTCATTTTATTCAGTTATGCGGTTGCACTTAACGGAGGTCCATTTGAAATTTATATAATCAATTACAGATGATTTTCATTAATTTTAAATACTTAATTCTAAACGTCCAACAGAACTCAACGATGACAGACAGAATTGTAGGAACTGTTTTGCAATGTTGTAAAAAATTCAGATTCTTTTTGATGTATTGAGCTTCGAAAAATGATGAAAAAAAAACTTCCAGGATTGGGAGTCTGGAGGTTGAATTATCATGTAGCTCCAATGCGCAAACACAGTAACACTTTAACAGTAAATTATTAAAATTAATGCTGACAATCTGACATCGGCATCGACAATCTGCCGATTGTGTCTTCAAAACATCGGCATTCGGATGACAGGCCTTTCTTCTTATCGGCTCATCATTAAAAAGCAGCTAATTATTTGAATTTGAAACTGTGTGTTGCAATGAGCATATATTTAATTAGAATTTATGAAATGATGTTGATATGTACAGTACATCAAGAGTGGATTGTAACTAAATCAACTGGGGAGTTGAGTTATCACTCAAACTATTATTTTCAAATTCTGTACATGGGAACAAAAAACACAAGCAATGTTTCAGCCAATGGACCTGCGGTTACAACCCTGGGGTCCATTGGCTCGAACTTTGCTTATGCTTGTTATGCTTTGGCAACAAATTTGCAATAATTATTGCTCAAGTGGAATCTCCACTCTGCAGGCGATTTAGTGATAATACACTCTCCATGTACTATAGATCCATTAACACGAGAGATTCTAGAAGAAAATGTTATGATATTTTGGTAAGAAACCACAACTGTCTGATGCTACATTTTTAGCCATTTTTGATATTATAGTGCCAAGCAAAGTGTTTTGGTGCCAAAACGCTAATGGGAGGGGAGGGTTGTACTTCACTGTCTGATCCAAATATATTGATGAAGTTTTGAAAAATGAACTTGCAGTTATTTCAAGAGTGAAAGGACATTTGCTCATGGAAAATATCTGACAAAACCGGAAAGTTCTGAGGAAATCCACAGAAAGCGAAAATGGTGATAACCCATGTTATATCTTTGTAACCGATTCATTTAATTAAAAAATTATGCACATCTTGCACAAAAATTATGTAAAAAATGAAGCTTTTATTCCAAAAATCATATGACGCATCATTTATGTGGTCATGGAATTTTTTTGAAAAGTTTGGGAAAAGTCATGGAATTTGATTCTCTGAAAAGTGTATGAACCCTGTATACATGTTGTTGCTCTTAGATCACAACAAATTAATTGACTAATTACTGTTAATCAACTGGGCTTATGCCAAAAAAATAAAAAAAATCTGTTTCTCAGGCCCTCCTGTATGGTCCTTTTCGCTGCCACATGCTCTCTTTTTATAACCAATCCAAACTTAAAAAAATCAAAATTAAATGGTTTATGCCCGATATTTTACCCAAGTTAATAAAATTGTCCCTTGAGTGCAATAAGGTTTTGCAATGCTTTAGCATTGCAAAGCCTTCTTGCACTCAAGGGATGTAATACACCACCACCCATGCTATTCTGTAGATTATGGGGCCTAAAACATAAAACAAATCAAGAACATGAACTTTTTAATGGCAATTACAAAAATAAAATGAAAAACCGCCCGTTCGCATGTAATTTTACAAAAAAATGTCTGAGAAACAGAAGATCTACTCTGTGAGGCCTTAGCAGGTCGCGAGTCTTTACAATAGGCAGTGGTTAATTAGATAAATACTTTATACAGTCTGGAGTCACTCATTGCGGTATGAAATATTTATCTAATTAAATGCAGTCTTTTGTAAAGTTAATAACCTACAATTTATTGGAGAAAAAACAATGCCCCATTACCCCTGACTGGCAATTAATGTTGAAAGTTTGTGTCGAAACACAATTTCCAACACCTTATTCATAAAAGAAGTCATAACATATTTTGTTTTTGTTTCATTATTGATCATGCTCTTCACAGGGGTGTGGTGGCGTTGCGGGAACCGGTTCTTGTCAGATCACCGAAGTTAAGCAACATCGAGCCTGGTAAGTCCTCGGATGGGTGACCATCTGAGCCATCGATTTCGGACTCTTGCATTGTGTCCTTGGGCAAGGCACTTAACCCCGATTGTCCACATGGGGGCACAATGATGCCGTGTACTAAGGCATACTGCACGCCGATGATGCGCAAGTCTTCAACCAGTCTAACCCTGCCTGTGCTGCAGTGCGGAGTTACGATGTTGGGGAGCTGGCAGCTGCTTGTCGTTGCTCGATGGTTCTTTTTGGGTACTCCGGCTTCCTCCACCCATAAAACTGTCACGGTCATGATTAGCCGTTGTGCATAAATATGTGTCCTTAAACACCAATAAATAAATAAATAATCATGCTCGTCACAGCTTCAGTGTCTTTCCTTCACAAGTGAAAGAAATGTTTTTGTGCCAAAATTTTAGCCAATGAAGATGTTTTGGTGCCAAAAAAACCCAATAGGCAAAATTGGCTCCCGACAGTGTGCACACTAATCACAATAAAATAGCCAAATCATTGCTGCCTGGACTTTGTAGCTTAAGATGATGATATGTTGTTATACCATCATAAGCAAATGCAAAAATATACAAAAATAAAAAATAACATATTTCAGCAATGTCGTAACTTTCAGTACAAAATTTCTTTCAGTACAAAATTTTGTTTATCTTCCTATCATCTCACCATTATCAGCATACACTCAATATAGTGGAATCCTTTTAATTGAATAGTCACATTACTGATGAAAAATAATCAATTAAGAGGTGTTTTCAATTAACAGGCATTTGATCATTTTAAGTCATTTCATGACAAAGTCGAACCCAACTAATAATTCTTCCTTCCATACATACAAACATAGGCAGACAAACATATGACCAAATGGAAGATATGACACAAAGGTTCTCATGAGATGAACAAGATGTCAAATTTTGGTTTGACAGCTCAAAAATGGCCATCCAAAGCCATTTTGATCTGAAAATTGGAATTACACTTTTTAAAACAGAACTTCCAAATACTGATTTGGATTAGTTTTGGTATCGAAAACAACTAGCACAATATAGTATACATTGGCTTTTCCAAAACATTAATTTATTCATACATTCTTAACAGATTAAGTACTGGAAGCCACCATATTGGCTTTTGTTCCGAGTCGTAGCTTTACAAATGATTCACTGCTGTTAAACGCATGTTCTTTATAAGTATCAAAAATATTCAGTTCAGTGGAAAATGATTATGGCCATTCTCCAGTAAACCTAAACAATTTAACATTTCTGAACAATAAGCCTTATAATTTACAGATCATGTTAGGTCTAAAAAAGTTAAAAATATGTTTCTCAGGCCCACCCACATGGTCTTTATGGCTACTGCATTTTATATAACCACAGCAAATTTAATGAACAAAAATATTTTATCTAAGTTAATAAAATTGTTAAATATGTCCCTTGAGTACAAGAAGGCTTTGTAATGCTTTAGCCCTCTTGCACTCAATGGAAAAAATGTGCCATCACCCATGCTATTTTGTATATTATGAGGCCTAAAACATAAAACAAACCAAGAACATAAAAACTTTTGATAGCAAAGAAATAATTACAAAACAATTTTTAGCTCAACTTTGGCGAAGCCAAATTTGAGCTTATGCCATGGCCAGTCGTCTGTCTGTCCGTCTGCTAATTCAATACGGCTTGGGCTAGAGGCCGTATTTATGAACCGATCTTTACAAAACTTCTTGGGTACCTTTGTTGTGACCGTGGGATGAGAACGAGTGTTTTTGGGTCCGGTCTGAAATTCAAGATGGCTGCCAGCCGCCATTTTGTACCGATGATGCAGAAATCTGTATTTTTATACTGTACCAATGACCCAGACATAGCTGGTGCTAACTCTTAAAATATAGGGCCAAACACAAATTTTGCCCCCCAATCCCCAAAATTTGCATCTAAAACCAAAGAAAACATGTCCTTAAAGGCCCTCCACACTTCGCCTCTACTGCGCATGCGCAGTGTCAAGGACGTTCCGAAATTGGCGCCATTAATCATTCTAAGTTTGGCCCTTCATCAGTTAACATCTGTCTGATCTTTGTGCTTGTAAATCTCAGTTTAAATGATGCCAGACACATAAATATTAGTGAAATGGTGATTCTAAGGAGGATAGAGAAGGAGGAGAGGAAAAATGTGTGACAGAATATTATCAGGGCTGTAACTTAAAATTTTTTAATGAAATTATGTTAAGTTACCTATTTTCGAGGCAGCAGCCATTTTGTTGTCATTCTGATTATTTAGTTACACTGGTTTTTAAGTGTTTTCCACTCTCCCTGTCCTTTAAGTCCCCCCTTGCTATTCTCCCATGCTTTTGGCATAGTTTTTGTAATTATTATTACTAAATTTTCTTGGGAGTTTTAGCTGAATAACAGAATGAATTCTGTTCTTTTCCCCATGTTTACGTCTTCACCTACGGGTGGTTAGGCGTTGTGTTCTGCATCTTCCATCTGATGTTCTGCAGTTTCTTCCCTGGAAGTCTCTGTTTTGCATCAGATAGTGTATTTTTGGTAACTGATTCCAGGCCTGGGTGCCTGGAGTCTTATTTTAGTGTTTTTACATTCATTGTTTACATTTACAACATCCCTCTGTGTGAGGGGGGATTTCTGGAAAATAATATCTTGATGTTATTTTAATCATAACTAGATACATTATTATTGTTCGTAAGTGTTGAATAAATTGTTTAAAATATTTTTAAAATTTTTGTCCACACTTAGGCTTGGGATCCATTGGGGCTCAACGTTACTTTTCAGAAACTTGGGCTGTTCTGAAAAAATATTTTTTCAAAATATTTTCATTTCAATTATTTTTTCAATATTAATGGATCATATTATTATTATGTATTTTGATTGCCAGGGGTTAGTGCGAGTACCAGGACTTGTTTTCTTTTCACATTGAAAGGATATTGATCAATTGTAATAAGAGGAAGTCTTCCTCTGACTTTATAATCATTCTATATGTGGTCAGTGTACTCGCATTAACTCCTGTTCTGTATCGTATGATTTCGATGACAATATGGGAAACGTATGTGACGGTATGTTATTGGGGAAATGGACACTCCGGTCCTTTCCCCGTAGGGTCACTCTACTTTATCAATTTCTGTTTTCAGACGATGAAGATTAGGGTGATTTATCTGTGATGTCTTCCAACAGTGTGCCTCCGTCGTCACAATTAATGAAGGGCTAGCGGAAAAGTGCTCATGTAAATACGCCAATTGCCTAAGAGGACCCTAGTAGGTTCGACGGCCTTTGACGTCCGCTAGCTCGCCGGTGTAGCGTCCATTCACTGAATGGTTCGGCAGCCGGGTTCGTCCGTTGCGGTCTAGAAGGAATTTTGGGGTGATGCGAGCACTATAAATCAACCTAATGCACACCCAGTGACGGCGGATCGGAGGGAGAACGGAGGAAGCCTTTTAGTCCGGTTCATAGCTCGTCCCGGTCCATCCGGACGGCAAGCGAGAGAGGCCCCTCTCTCATTCACAACATCTGGCCCCAGATGTTGTGGTACAAAATGTTTCGCATTCGGAGCATACGCCCGTCGCTCGGGACGCTCCGACATATAGTCAGTCCGGAGTAGACTGTCAATAAGGCTTCCTCATTCTCATAGTTGCGCACACGACCGCTCTTGGCTACGTGACCACGGATATCCAGTCAGCTTCGCCAGTCAGAGATTCATCGGCGACCAGGTCACACCATCCGGTAGCCAGGGACACGAGGCCTGCAGTCTCCGGACGTTCGCATAGGAAGTGTGCGGGAGTCAACGTACACGGAGCTTCCGGCGGCAATGCATCGTAAGACCGCTACTGCACAGGCCTCGGGAACGGACGTGCTTTCCTAAATAGCACAGTTTATCGCAGCATCCCAGCATCAACTGAATCTGTCGCATATTTTTTATCCGACGATGCTGGGTCGGGACGCTCCGCGGAAGCGGGTACGGACGTCCGAAAATTTCATCCGGTCCGACGGGATACCGAAAGGGATTTGGAGGATTTCGAGCTTTCCCTTTCGGAACAACATATGCTGTTGTGTATGTCATCTGACTTGGTCTTCTACAGGTTCTTTCGTCGGACCAGAATGCTGCGATGCCGGATAAGAAACTGATAGCGTCGGAGGACTTAGAAATTTTTTGTTCGGTTCAGGGACATCGTCCCTCAGTTCCGACATAGTCCAATAATGTCACGCAAACTTTCGAATTATTGA
Organism: Pictodentalium vernedei; assembly: GCA_031216915.1. NCBI lineage: Eukaryota > Metazoa > Mollusca > Scaphopoda > Dentaliida > Dentaliidae > Pictodentalium > Pictodentalium vernedei. The sequence goes on along the minus strand of CM062289.1, from coordinate 73,583,146 downwards.
ACGACGCTATATATTATTATTATATGCTTGCTATAACCAAGCATTTCTGGTTTCTTGTTCGCAAAGTTACGGAGATGTCTTTCAAAAGTGTGCCTCTGTCGTCATAGTTAATGAAGAGCTAGCGGCAATAAATGCTCATGGAATATGTCTATCGCCTACGGAGTGACATTCGCTAGCTCACCTGGTGTAGCGTACATTCATCGAATGGTTCGGCTGCCGGGTTCGTCTGTTGCGGTCTAGGAAGGAGATTTGGGTGATGCGAGCACTTTAATTACTTTAGTACTCACCCAGTGACGGCAGATTGAGGACAGATCGGAGGAAGCCTGTTAGTCCGGTTCCTGGCTTGTCCAGGTCCGTCCGGGCTGTGAGCGAGAGAGGTCCCTCTCTCGTCCAACAACATAGGGGACCGCATGTTGTGGTTCAGATATTTTACATTCGGAGCATATGTCTGTCGGTCAGGACGCTCCGTTATATTGACAGTCCGAGAGACTGTCCTTAATGCTTCCTCATTCTCACAGCAGGGCACACGACCGCACATTGGCTACGTGACCTCGAGTATCCGATCAGTTTCGTCATTCAGTGATTCCACGGCGAATAGGTCGCGCCATCCGGTAGCCAAGGGACACGAGGCCTATACACTCCGTTCGCTCGCATATTGGTAGTATGCACGGGGTAACGTTCACGGAGCTTCCAGCGGCAATGCATTGTAGGACCGCTTCTCCTCAGGCCTCAGTGACGGACATGCTATCCGAGTTAGCACAGTTGTTTCGCAGCATCCCAGCAATTGACAGTTTCTTGGTCGAATCAGGAATTATCCGACGGCGCTGGGTCGGTGCGGTCCGCGGTTGCATCAGGTACGGATGACCGAACGCTTTATAGGGTTCGACAGGATGGCGAAAGGGATTTGAAAGATTTCGAGTTTTCCCTTTAGTAGTATCGGAAGCTGCCTTTCATATCTTCTGGCATTATCTTCCATTGATTGTTATTTCGGACTTCATTGCTGCGATCTTGGATAAGAGACTTATAGCGTCATTGGACTCGGATTTTTCGATCGGTTCAGGGACATTGTCCCTGACTTACCGACGCAGTCCAATAATGTCATTACAATATGTGTTTTATTTTTCGACGCTATATATGCATACAAGCCTGCTACCAAGCATGATAGTTTAGTTTCTTGTCCGCGTTGCTCATTTCTGCCGTTTTATCATTTACACGATTAGTTTATTTGGCAGAGCAGGGCATACCGAGAGTTCATATGCGTCTAGACGGTGTGGTTAAAGACGGGAAATATTCTTTTTCGCCGTTTATGTCTTTTCCAACTTCAATGTTGGAAACGACATGATGTATAGTAGACTTAACTTAGACGCTTTATCATACGTAATCTGCCTTACGGAGGCGTTATCATTACGTTTTCAAGAAAAGATTTACGGGATATTATTCTCAATGTAATTTCTTTTGAGGGCAGTAGTTTGTTCACGTATAACTCCGCCCTTCAGTGGCTGATTGGAGTTGGTTGACGTGACGCAGCCCTAGCTACATCCATACACTTGGATAGTAAAGTTAAGAACTCTCTCAGAGTCGCTTCGTTCTCGGAGGAGCTTCTCTTCGACGGCAACTTTTCGGCAATCCATGAATTGCTCGATTTACACGTTCTCTTGTCTATCTAGTGTTACAAGAGATTCAGACTGGGGCAAACATTCGGTGGTTGACTCAAAGAGTGCCACCGCAGTTGCCGGACCCAAGTGTGGCTGTTATGACGGTTGCCAGTCAAGCAGATTGGGATATAATACTGATCCCAACGGATTCGAAGTGCCAGGGTCTTTGGGTTCCGCAGTCTCTTAGCAACCAATTTTCTTCCGCGGAATAATGTTTTTTAGGCTTGCTTTATGTCATTGCATGAACATTATTCAGAAACGCATGCCCAAATCCTGTCCGTTAATTCGACAGTAGTGGCGTATCTCCGGAACCAGGGAGGCACTCTTTCTTTTCCGTTATTCAATTTAATGGAAAGAATCCGTCTGTTGGTTATAATACACCAAGTTCTGTTTTGGTCCGTCATATTCCGGGTCGTCTGATTGTTTTACCGGACTCCCGTTCTCTTACGGGTCGCTTGTTGCTGTCAGAATGGACTCTCAACAAACAAGTATTCAATCAGATTTGCTATCTATGGGAGCGCCCAATGATGATTTATTTACGACACAGCTTGCTAATCAATTGCCGACGTATGTGTTGGCTTGTCCAGATCTCTGAGCTAATGTTGTTAACGCTCTATTGATCTATAGGACGGGAAGATAGGATACGCGTATCCTCCGGCGCTGTTGTTTCAGCAGTTATTGCTAAGATAAACAACCACAATACATTTCTGTTGATAGCATCTCTATCTTCACAGAGATCATGGGTAATTTACTCTCTTGTCTACTGTGGGACTTAACGCGAAATCTTCCTCCATGTGAGGATCTTTTTTCACTGGGTAAATCGTGTCATCTTTATCACAACCCGCAAGGTCTCAACCTTCATGTATTCCGTTGTGTGGTCCATATTGCATTGTAAGCAGTGTACTGGACGAGCTTTGGACGCGATTTCTTACTATAGGAGGTCCTCTTCTTCACTATTCTATGCGGCTAAAGTGGAGGCTCTTCCGTCGTTGGTGTAGGGATCATTATGTTCATATTGTTGATCCCTCCATACTACTCATTGCAATTTTTTAGTATACTTGTTTCACAAGATCTACTGCAGCCTGTTATTATTAAGGTTATAGGTTTATATTACCTCATACCTATGCACTCTACGATAGTTTACAATTGAGTCTTATGTCTCTTTATCTAAGTCAGTTAGTAACTTTTTGATATATAGACATAGAATCTTTAGATTAAATTCCTATATGGATTTTAACTTCGGTTCTTATTTAGCTAAGTAATCATTTGAGCCTCTGGAAACAGTAGTTTTCAAATTCTGACCTTTTAGACAGTAATTCTGTTGGTTTCTCTTTTACTGTAGAGTCAGTGAGTTTCATGCACTATCGATGGATGATTTTCACTTTCGTAGTTTCGGAATCACTATTCCGTTACTATTTAGGTTGGATTTTTGCATAAGAGTTAGGCTCCTAATATCCGGAACCTATTGTTATTAAGGTCCTTCCGTCTTCGTACGGGCATAGGCCTTTACTCTTTCCAGGTAGAGTTTATGTATTTATAAACAGATATCTGTTTATTACTATGGGCGTAAGCTTCTTCTGTCTTTGATGCCTAGTAGAAGGACGTTACGCTCCATTCTATTGTTAATGGATTCTATTAACTATCGGTACTGCTTATGGTATATCATTGACTTAGCAGTTGTGCTTAAGATTTCGGCTCATGAAGTAAGAGTTCTTCTACATCTTCGGCTTACATTAATAGTGTCGCTATTATAGATTTTTGAAGGCTGCTCATTGCGCTCAGCCATCCACATTCATGAATTTTTATCTCAGAAATATCGAGTCCATTTCTGGAGGCCTCTATTGTTAGGTCTATTATCTACTGCTCAGAATGTCATTCACTTAACAGTTGCTACTATAGCTAGGTAGGCTGTCTGTTTCGGCAGTGTCTCCGTTCTGCTGCCCTCTTCACTCTGGGCTATTTGACCCAGGGCAAGAAAAAGGGGGGGGGGGGGGGAGGGTGTTCCCTTGGGTCACCTGTTTTACTATGAAAACAAGGGGATACCTCCTCCGGAGTTAGTAATTCTGAACTGTTATTGGGATGGTTGTTTAGTGAGAAGTTTATGTTTTAAAAATTCATTCAAGTCTTAGTTTTTAAAGTATAGTTTTTGAATATTGCATATGTCAACGGACATGATTATGCAATCCTCAGACACTTTAAGGAGTATAAGAGTCTCTATTCTCTAGACTTACTTTATTTATTGGCTTACTTTAAAAATTATTAGTATAAGGATTATATTGGATATTAATAGAGTACATGAAGCTCAATTTTGGAAGGTGTTGTATCTTTTTAATTTATCATAAATAAGAAAGATACATGTAAGGCCTATTACTTCTTTTTCCCTACAGGGGATGACTCTATTTTATATTATTGAGCGTATTCCATTTTGCTCTATGTCCTTGGCCCTCCAGCCTTTTTACTATTCAGCTATGTCTGGGTCATTGGTACAGTATAAAAATGTTAAAAAATTTATAGTAATTTCTATATTTTTTATACTTACCAATGACCCAGACGGGGATGGCCCTCCCAGGAGTTGGGAACTCTTGCCTCCCCCGCTGAGTACATAGCGCTTACCAGGCACTGGTTTTTAGAATGATTAATGGCGCCAATTTCGGAACGTCCTTGACACTGCGCATGCGCAGTAGAGGCGAAGTGTGGAGGGCCTTTAAGGACATGTTTTCTTTGGTTTTAGATGCAAATTTTGGGCCAAGATTGGGGGGCAAAATTTGTGTTTGGCCCTATATTTTAAGAGTTAGCACCAGCTATGTCTGGGTCATTGGTAAGTATAAAAAATATAGAAATTACTATAAATTTTTTAACTTTTTGCACAGAACTTCCATATGAAACCACTGATTTGAATAATTTTTTGTGTGAATGTTTAGTACCATGGGATACATCACATATAATACAGGTTTTTTTCTTGTAAGTAAATTATGCAAATTAGATTAACTTTGATGTATTTAGTGTTACTTTTCCGCACTGTCCGTGCAAATGCCAATACGGCTTAGGCTAGAGGCCGCATTTATGAAACGATCTTTATGAAACTTCTTGGGTTCCTTTAGTATCACCATGGGACGAGAACGAGTGTTTTTGGGTGCGGTCCGAAATTCAAGATGGCCACTGGCAGCCATTTTGTTCAAAATTAGGGGCAATCAGATTTTTGCGCAGAACTTCCACATGAAAGCTCTGATTTGAATAATTTTTGTGTGTGAATGTTTAGTACCATGGGATACATCACATATAATACAGGTTTTTTTCTCGGGTAGTAATTATGCAAATTAGATGAACTTTGATTTTTTCAGTGCTACTTACACACAGTAAGTACACATGTCAATACGGCTCGGGCTAGAGGCTGTATTTATCAACCGATCTTCACAAAACTTCTTGGGTACCTCTGCTATCACCTAGGGACGAGAACGAGTGTTTCTGAGTGTGGTCCGAAATTCAAGATGGCTGCCAGTGGCCATTTTGTACCGAAATTAGGTCTAATCAGTTTTTTGTACACAACTTCTATACAGCTCAGGCTAGAGGCGGTATTTATGAACCGATCTTTACGAAACGTCTTGGGTACCTTTGTTATCACCGTGGGATGAGAATGGGTGTTTTGGGGTGTGGTCCAAAATTCAACATGGCCACCAGCAGCCATTTTGTACCAAAATTAGTGCAATCAGTCTTTTGTGCAGAACTTCTGTATGAAAGTTCGGATTTGAATAAATATTTGTATGAATGTTTAGTAAAATGGAATACATCACATACAGTACAGGGGTTTTTTTCGTGCAGAAATTATGCAAATTAGATGAATTTTGATTTATTTAGTGCTACTTATACACTGTAAGTGCACATGTCAATACGGCTCGGTCTAGAGGATGTATTTATCAACCGATCTTTACGAAACTTATTGGTTACCTTTGTTATCACCTTAGAACGAGAACGAGTGTTTCTGAGTGCGGTCCAAAATTCAAGATGACTGCCAGTGGCCATTTTGTACCGAAATTAGGTCCAATCAGTTTTTTGCCACAACTTCTATACAGCTCGTATTTATGAACTGATCTTCACGAAACTTCTTGGGTACCTTTGTTTTCACCTTGGGACAGGAATGAGTGTGTTTTGGGGTGCCTTTGTTATCACTGTGCTACGAGAACAAATATTTTGGGGTACAGTCAGACCCACTCTGGGACTCAACGATTTCTTTTCTAGTTTAGCATCTGACTGTCACCCACCTTTACAATACTTTACCTATACATTTGTTACAGGCTACGGTCAGTATTTATGTACAGGCCGTTACAATACTTTATATGTACCTTTGTTATCAGGTCATTACCTAGATTTTTGTCATTGCTGTGTCACATATTATACATGAACATGTCTTGACAAGTTGAGCTACAGTGTCATTGACACTTTCATTTAAAAAAAAAAAAACCCTGCCTGCCCACATGCAATTTTACAAAAATGGCCCGAGAAACAAAAGATCTACTTTGTGGGGCCTTAAGAAGATAAAATAATTCAGCACTCTACCGGTTAATCATCAAGTTTCTCCAACTTATACACATATATAACATGATATCAAATAATAAGATACTCCATTTTTTCTAACGTTTTTTGTGCTCTGACTCTGGGTCTCATCATCACCTTCCAATATAGGTTACTACACAGATCATATTTATTAATATAACAATTGCAATACAATATATTGGAAGCAACAATGAAATAATCGACAGGGCAACTAGATAGATATGTATACATAGTGCATTCAAAAAACTTTCTTGATGTTTATACTTCTTATTTTTGGTGTGACACAAACTGAAGCTGTATAGTTAACAGGGAGATGACAGGTAGACAGCCAATCTGGCTATGCCATCTCCCTACGGTATACGTTGTTATTTGTAATTCTTTACAAAAGCAATTGTTAACTAATACTTTTCTTACCACTTTGTTCAATATGTTTACTGTATTTTCTTCTGTTTTATGTACACCGTAAATTACAATCAATAATAAATACAGGTATTTCTCCTGTGCATGAATTAATTATGTAAATTAGCCATTCATCCATCTTTCTTTTCTTTTTTTTTTTTTTTTTTAACCCTTTACCCAACGCAGATGATTTCAAAATTCATTATTTTAAATATATTAAATTTTTTCAAAAAATTTCAACAAAACCATATCATGTGACCCCCTCTTTGGAATGAGCTCGACGAGCTCGTTCCAAAGAGGTGGTCACATGATATGGCTTTGTTGAAATTTTTTGCCAAGTAATATTTTTTCAGCTGCAAAATTTGCATATTATGCGGTCGTATGTGGGCGATTCGTTGGGTAAAGGGCTAAACAGTTTTTTTTTGTAAATGTGTTTATTCAGCATCTTCTTCCATGTGGATGCTTCGATTATCACCAAACTTGGCACTAGGATGTATGTGGCCTTCATAATAGCCACACTTCGGTTGGATTTTATGTTCCTGCAGTGAACAAAGTAAAAAATTCCACCTGTCAGAAAAATGTGGAATTGTGTTTGTTCTCTCTCTCCTCACATATGGCTGGCCATCACCAGGCTTCACAATTGCCACTTTTGGAGGGAGGGGGTTGAATACCCCCTGCTGTAAAACAAAGACAATAGTTACAAATCTAGGTGGATGGTCCTATCATCACCAACCTTTAATGACAGGTGTATGTGAGTCTCACAGTTCCTATTGGGGATTAGATTTTCTCTCCTTGTTGTAAAACAAAGACAATAAACCCTCTAAAATGTATATGCCAAGTACTAAAAATATGTCTGTATTGGCATTGGAGGGAGCATGTGCATTGTTTTGTGTTGCTCTGTTAAAAAGTTAACATTATTTCATTCCTCTATAGTGTTACCTAGCCCCAAACAACTTTCTCAGTTGAGGGGTTAGGGATCCATGGCACCAGGTACTTGAGAAATATTTATTGTTCAGACATGGTGCTGTGTTCAATGTCTGGACCTCTAGTGCAATCTCTTGTTTCAGTCAGGGATTGCCTGAGAACCCAAACCTTTTTTTGGCTTAATCACATTTACCATAAAAATAAGCAAATTTTAAATTTTCAGAAAAGTGAGATAGAAGACTTCTGGAGAGAACACAGGGACCATCCTTTAACAGGTCGTAATAAAATACTTACCAGTCTCTGTCCACAGGTATATGGATTGTATGTGGTCAAATTAGCAGTTATCCTTTCATTAACAGGTGGTGTTCAGGTGAGTAATTGTTATATTGCAAGTAAGTTTATAGTTAGGGTACACAGACCATAACCATGCAGCTGCAATACATACAAGTTCCCTATTTATTAACCCATTCACATGGCATGTCATTCTATGTTTATTACATGCCTTCACATCTATAAAAACAATTATTAGAAGGACACTCAGCAATTCATTTCACAACTATCAACAAGTTATTTCGCAATCGGTTCAGTTTTGGGTGATCAATCGGCTGCTAATGTTTACAAGCACATGTTTGATTTTGGGGGAATTCCTGAGGGCAGATTTATAAATAGGCCAAACAAGTGGTGTACATATGTTTGTGCTATTGTAGTACATGCATATTTGAGCTAGTTCTATTCAATTTGTTATCATTACACAGCTAATAATGATGATTGGTTTGAACTCTCCCGTCTCAACTTTAGAAGTAATTGTATGCCCAAAGATGTATTTATTTAGTTTATTGTCTTTGCGATATCAAGCGCTTCGTTTAAACTGCACAGCTTCCATGATTGTAGGTCAAACGGAAATTCCTAGTAGACAGGGTTATGTTAAGTTTTGACAGATTACGTGATCGTCCAAAAATAGTCCGACAACGAATTCTGTTTGGCACATGTGTGCAGATCAGATTTTCATTTACTGCATGGTTTAGGGTTGCTGTGGATGGGGATTTCATAGAACAGATATATGATAAATAAAATTCTGACAGGGTACATGGTCTATATAACCTTCCAAAGACATGTATAATGAATCTGTCACACGGAAAGATTTTGATCATGACCCTTAAAGCTCGAATTCTGAGTTTGATCGCTTTTTAATTCATCAAAGCAGGTTCCTTGACATACAATCTTTGGGTAAACTTGCATGTTACATTCTAAGTACCTTGGCTGTTGTTTCTAGGCAAGTCTTGGCTGCACAAATAGGTAGCCAAGTTGGCTGTTGTTTCTAGGCAAGTCTTGGCTGCCTAGATAGGCAGCCAAGACTTGCCTAGAAACAACTGCAAAGCCATAGTATGTAGACTGTCCATGTACAACAAAAATGTATATAAATATTCCAGCCTTTAAAGGTGAAAACATTAACAATAAGTATTTCAAAATGTTCTGAGTTCATTTACTTCATAATCTAGAATGATGTGTAGATTAATTATAAAAGAACCCTTCAATTGAATACCAACTTATTGGTGAAAAATATGCAATTAACCCAGGCATGTCAAAGTACTATCGGTACCAACATAATCGGTACTGGGATGGGGCAGAGTCTGTCCCGCCAAAACCGGTACCAGGACAAATTAATTGGGTGACATATTGCAATCAGATTGGAGAAATTCGCATTTAAACCACCCCAGTCCCCAAGATTGCGAAGACAAACAAGGCATCATACCAATTATTCTGCGGCGACATTAAAGTAATAATAAAGCATGAAGATCATGCTTTATGATTACTTTGATGTTGCCACAGAATAATTTCTTTAAAGTAGCCAATACCGGCACTTACATTGTCTTTGATGCCACATTGGAAAAGTTAAACTGGTCGACCATATCTAGCTTGTTGTACAGACAGAACATGTGTTTTGATATGTTCAATCACAAATAATTTGAAATTATGTCGTGCAAGTGTGCCATACATGATTATCGGTCTGTTTACCCTCTTTCAGTTAGGAATTTCCCCATAAAATAATTTTGTCCTGGTACCGGTGGGACAAAAGCTTCTGAACCGGTACTGATTGGAGCATGAGGGAACAAGCGGTACCGGTACATGTACAGGTTGACATGCCTGAATTAGCCAAAAGCTGATGTATGTCCAGTACTCTTTCCAAACACTTAATATATAATGTATTATATCTTGGGTGACAGAGCTTGCAGCACTAACAAATAGAAAGGATTGGATTAAATACATTGGAAGTTTTGTTGCAAGGTTTAAAGAGGTCCTTACAAGCACTGAAAAGTACTTGAATTTTATCACTTTACCTAACGAATCGGCCACATCTCCTCACAGAATTTGCAAACTCAGCAGTTAAAATTTTGTTGGAAAAATATCAACAAAACCATTTCATGCAACCCATCGTTGGAACAAGCTTGTTAAGCTCATTCCATTGAGGGTCATATGATTTGGTTTTGTTGAAATGTTTGGAGAAAAATAAAAAAAATAACAAATTTTGATATCACATGTCCAATACCGAGTTAAAAAAAATTGCCCCTGGAATTGTTAAGGTGCACCATTAAGCAAAGAAAAATGAGGTTTTGGTTCATTGGCAATCCTTGACTGAAATTAATTCCCTTTGTTGATCGTTTTTATTGGCTTGCAGCATCTTCCAAAATTTTTGGGAAATCGTGAGATTTTGTAAGTTTACCTGTTTTGATTGATGTGCGTATATATGCATGTGTTTGCAACAAAGTGCGCTTAAAATACAGTGTCTATTTATTATATTTCTTTTCTAAGCATCCAGTTTGTTCTGTACTGCAGAAAATAAACCTCAAATCGAATCAGTGAAGAGATGACCGATGGAGGTTGGGGGTGCTATGAACTTGATTTGTTATGTCCCCAACTTAAAAATCCAAAGGGGTATCTAATGGAGACCTTCGTCTATCCATTTGTCCATTCATGTGTCCATCTGTCCGTCTGTACCAACATTTTCTCTTGTATCTCAGCCACTGCTACTCTAATTTGAACGATATTTGGTGTTGTGATAGAGCATCATGGGGGAACGATACCCATGTAGCATGAGTTTCTTCCACGCATTTTGTCCAGAGTTATGGCCCTTTTTCACTCTGTCAACATAGAAAATGTTTGGCGGGTCGGGAGCATTGGCACACGTTTTCATTGCCCCTCTTGTTCCGACTGTGATGGCTCTAGTCCCGATTGATAAAATAATCCTACTACATCATGAAGGCATGCCTTCGTCGAAGGCGTGTCTTGATGATGTAGTTGGAATATTACCCTGTAAGGATTATAGTTCATCGTCGGCATTGCTTGGAAACCTTAAATTTGTATTTAACAGTGGTAGGGACTAGTGATATTGGAATTAGCATGGTTGGTGGCTTAAGTACAGATGTTATTAATGTAGTGAAAGTTACACTTAGTTTTATTTCAACCTTATTTATGTACATTTTAAATCTGAACTGTTTTGTGAGATGATTAAGATTACTGATACCAAGCTATATTTCTATGAAAAAGATTTAAGAGGAAATGAAGTGGCTAGGCTGATTTCGAATTGAACTAAATATCTACTTAAGATTCAAAGGTGTGTCATGACTTTGTGACTTTTATCGTAATCTACACTAAAACAGAAATTACTTAAAGGATTGTACACACAATCTGTATACACAGTTATCCATTGGACTACCAACTATCGCAAAGTGCTGGCTGTTACATCACTGGCAGAGGTAATAAACCAGTTCCATTTTGCCCAAATCTGTCCTGGAAATTATAGTTCGTCCTTGAATGTTGTCTTCAAATTGTTTTCATAAAATGAAGTTGTTGCTGCTTGCAAAATTCTCCAAAATGCTAACATGATTGAAAACCAAGTCTTTGTTTCTTCTCTTCATAAATGTAGTAACCCTTTAAACAAAGCAGACTATATCAAAACTTATCAAACAAAATTTGGAGTGTGGTGGCTCAGTGGTAGACTGTTGCATTTCTATGCTAGAGGTCCCGAGTTCGATCCCCATCCGTGACGATCTGCGTTGTGTCCTTGGGCAAGGCACTTTATCCCAGTTACCTACATGGAGGCACGATGATGCCGTGTACTGCGGCGTACTGCATGTTGATGGTGCACATGTCAGCTGTAGCCTTGCTTGAGCGGAGCTTGAACAGAGTTCGAATGTTGAGCTGACAGTTGCTCGTTGATGCTCAATGGTTTTCTCTGGGTACTCCAGATTCCTCCACCCATAAATCTGTCACGGTCACGGTTAGTCATTGTGCGTAAGTATGTGACCTTAAACACCAATGAATAAATAAATAAATCAAAAAAAATTTCAACAAAACCATATCATGTGACCCTCATTGGAACAAGCTCAGCAAGCTTGTTTCAATGAGGAGTCACATTATATTGTTTTGTTGAAATTTAAAAAAAAAAATTTTCACCCACTGAATTTGCATATTACTTGGGAAGATGCAGCCATTTCGTTAGATGAAGGGTTAATAAAGATTATGTTCAATTTTTTTTTTCTAACAGCGATTGGATGAATCTGGGACATCAGTAAGAGGAGAGATTCACCTTCTGCTTGTTGGAGACCCAGGTAATTTTTCGGAACATATAATTATGATGTCACTTACTGGCTGAACATTCTCTTAAAATTTTCTGTATGCAGTCTGCTAGACATAAGGTAATTATACCCCCGCTTCGAAGAAGTGGGGGCTATATAGGAATCGCCCTGTATGTCCGTCCGTCCGTCCATCTGTCCGTACGTCTTTCCGGACATGAAATTCTTGTGTGCGCAACTCCTCCTACATTTATCAATCAATTTGGACAAAACTTTTCAGACATCATCACTACTAAGTGAACATGCGCATATTCCAAGATTTTTGATCTGCGACAATTTTAACCAGGTTATCTCCCTTTGACTTAGATTTATTATGTCTTTCCGTTCGAACAAATTCTTGTGTGCGCAACTCCTCCTACATTAATGAATCGATTTTGATGAAACCTTTCAAACATCATCTCTACTAAGTGAACATGTGCATATTCCAAACTTTTTGATCTGCGACAATTTTAACCAGGTTATCTCTCTTGAACTTTGATTTAATATGGGTTCCTGCATGAAATTCTTGTGTGCGCAACTCCTCCTACATTTATCAATCAATTTGGACGAAACTTTACAGACATCATCACTACTAAGTGAACATGCGCATATTCCAAAATTTTTGAGCTGTGGCAATTTTAACTAGGTTATCTCCCTTTAACTTAGATTTATTATGGGTTTCTACATGAAATTCTTGTGCGTTCAACTCCTCCTACATTTATCAATCAATTTGGACAAAACTTTTCAGACATCATCACTACTAAGTGAACATGCGCATATTCCAAGATTTTTGATCTGCGACAATTTTAACCAGGTTATCTCCCTTTGACTTAGATTTATTATGTCTTTCCGTTCGAACAAATTCTTGTGTGCGCAACTTCTCCTACATTAATGAACCGATTTTGATGAAACCTTTCAAACATCATCTCTACTAAGTGAACATGTGCATATTCCAAACTTTTTGATCTGCGACAATTTTAACCAGGTTATCTCTCTTGAAGTTTGATTTAATATGGGTTTCTGCATGAAATTCTTGTGTGCGCAACTCCTCCTACATTTATCAATCAATTTGGACGAAAGTTTACAGACATCATCACTACTAAGTAAACATGCGCATATTCCAAAATTTTTGAACTGCGACAATTTTAACCAGGTTATCTCCCTTTGACTTAGATTTATTATGTCTTTCCGTTCGAACAAATTCTTGTGTGCGCAACTCCTCCTACATTAATGAACCGATTTTGATGAAACCTTTCAAACATCATCTCTACTAAGTGAACATGTGCATATTCCAAACTTTTTGATCTGCGACAATTTTAACCAGGTTATCTCTCTTGAACTTTGATTTAATATGGGTATTTTTATACTGTACCAATGACCCAGACATAGCTGGTGCTAACTCTTAAAATATAGGGCCAAACACAAATTTTGCCCCCCAATCCCCAAAATTTGCATCTAAAACTAAAGAAAACATGTCCTGAAAGGCCCTCCACACTTCGCCCCTACTGCGCATGCGCAGTGTCAAGGACGTTCCGAAATTGGCGCCATTTATCATTCTAAGTTTGGCCCTTCATCAGTTAACATCTGACTGATCTTTGTGCTTTTAAATCTCAGTTTAAATGATGCCAGACACATAAATATTAGTGAAATGGTGATTCTAAGGAGGATAGAGAAGGAGGAGAGGAAAAGAATGTGTGACAGAATATTATCAGGGCTGTAACTTAAAATTTTTTAATGAAATTATGTTAAGTTACCTATTTTCAAGGCAGCAGCCATTTTGTTGTCATTCTGATTATTTAGTTACACTGTTTTTTCAGTGTTTTCCTCTCTCCCTGTCCTTTAAGTTCCCCCTAGCTATTCTCCCATGCTTTTGGCATAGTTTCTGTAATTATTATTACTAAAATTTCTTGGGAGTTTTAGCTGAATAACAGAATGAATTCTGTTCTTTCCCCATGTTTACGTCTTCACCTACGGGTGGTTAGGCGTTGTGTTCTGCATCTTCCATCTGATGTTCTGCAGTTTCTTCCCTGGAAGTCTCTGTTTTGCATCAGATAGTGTATTTTTGGTAACTGATTTCGGGCCTGGGTGCCTGGAGTCTTATTTTAGTGTTTTTACACTCATTGTTTACATTTACAACAGCCCTCTGTGTGAGGGGGGAATTTCTAAAAAATAATATCTTTATGTTATTTTAATCATAACTAGATACATTATTATTGTTCGTAAGTGTTGAATAAATTGTTTAAAATATTTTTAAAATTTTTGTCCACACTTAGGCTTGGGATCTATTGGGGCTCAACGTTACTTTTCAGAAACTTGGGCTGTTATGAAAAAATATTTTTTCAAAATATTTTGATTTCAATTATTTTTTCTATATTAATGGATCATATTATTATTATGTATTTTGATTGCCAGGGGTTAGTGCGAGTACCAGGACTTGTTTTCTTTTCACATTGAAAGGATATTGATCAATTGTTTTAAGAGGAAGTCTTCCTCTGACTTTATTATCATTCTATATGTGGTCAGTGTACTCGCATTAACTCCTGTTCTGTATCGTATGATTTCGATGACAATATGGGAAGCGTATGTCACGGTATGTTGTTGGGGATTTGGACACTCCGGTCCTTTCCCCGCAGGGTCACTCTACTTTATCAATTTCTATTTCACAATTAATGAAGGGCTAGCGGAAAAGTGCTTATGTAATGCGCCAATTGCCTAAGAGGACCCTAGTAGGTTCGACGGCCTTTGACGTCCGCTAGCTCGCCCGGTGTAGCGTCCATTCACCGAATGGTTCGGCAGCCGGGTTCGTCCGTTGCGGTCTAGAAGGAATTTTGGGGTGATGCGAGCACTATAAAATTAACTTAATGCACACCCAGTGACGGCGGATCGGAGGGAGAACGGAGGAAGCCTTTTAGTCCGGTTCATAGCTCGTTCCGGTCCATCCGGACGGCAAGCGAGAGAGGCCCCTCTCTCGTTCAACAACATCTGGCCCCAGATGTTGTGGTACAAAATGTGTCGCTAGCGGAGCATACGTCCGTCGCTCGGGACGCTCCGTTGTATAGGCAGTCTGCTGAGACTGCTAAGGCTTCCTCTTCTCGTCAGCGCACACGACCGCACCTTGGCTGCGTGACCGCCGATATATTACCAGCTTCGCCGATCAAGGATTCTTCGGCGACCAGGTCACACCATCCGGCAGCCAGGGATTCGAGACCGATGGACTCCGGACGTTCGCATAGGAAAAGTATGCGGGAGCCATCTGATGCGGAGCTGCCCTCGGCGAAGCAGCGATAGACTGCGCCTCCACAGGTCTCGACGCCGGACATTCTTGTGCACATAGCACAGCTTATCGCAGCATCCCAGCAGCCGACAGAAACGGTGTCGGATCGAGAATTATCCGACAGCGCTGGGTCGGTAGCCGGGGACTCGAGGCCTGCAGACTCCGGACGTTCGCATAGGAAGTGTGCGGGAGTCAACGTACACGGAGCTTCCGGCGGCAATGCATCGTAAGTCCGCTAATGCACAGGCCTCGGGAACGGACGTGCTTTCCTTAATAGCACAGTTTATCGCAGCATCCCAGCATCAACTGAATCTGTCGCATATATTTTATCCGACGATGCTGGGTCGGGACGCTCCGCGGAAGCGGGTACGGACGTCCGAAAGTTTCTTCCTGTCCGACGGGATACCGAAAGGGATTCGGAGGATTTCAAGCTTTCCCTTTCGGAACAACATATGCTGCGATGCCGGATAAGAAACTGATAGCGTCGGTGGACTTAGAAATTTTTGGTTCGGTTCAGGGACATCGTCCCTCAGTTCCGACATAGTCCAATAATGTCACACAAACTTTCGAATTATTGAACGATGCTATATATATTATTATTTTATGCTTGCTATCCAAGCATTTCTGGTTTCTTGTTCGAAGAGTTATGGAGATGTCTTTCAAAAGTGTGCCTCTGTCGTCATAGTTAATGAAGAGTTAGCGGCAATAAGTGCTCATGGAATATGTCTATCGCTTACGGAGTGACATTCGCTAGCTCACTCGGTGTAGCGTACATTCATCGAATGGTTCGGCTGCCGGGTTCGTCCGTTGCGGTCTAGGAAGGAGATTTGGGTGATGCGAGCACTTTAATTACTTTAGTACTCACCCAGTGACGGCAGATTGAGGACAGATCGGAGGAAGCCAACAACATAGGGGACCGCATGTTGTGGTTCAGATATTTTACATTCGGAGCATATGTCCGTTGCTCGGGACGCTCCGTTATATTGACAGTCCGAGAGACTGTCTTTAATGCTTCCTCATCCTCACAGCAGGGCACACGACCGCACATTGGCTACGTGACCTCGAGTATCCGATCAGTTTCGGCATTCAGTGATTCCACGGCGAATAGGTCGCGCCATCCGGTAGCCAAGGGACACGAGGCCTATACACTCCGGTCGCTCGCATATTGGAAGTATGCACGGGGTAACGATCACGGAGCTTCCAGCGGCAATGCATCGTAAGACCGCTTCTCCTCAGGCCTCAGTGACGGACGTGCTATCCGAGTTAGCACAGTTGTTTCGCAGCATCCCAGCAATTGACAGTTTCTCGGTCGAATCAGGAATTATCCGACGGCGCTGGGTCGGTGCGGTCCGCGGTTGCATCAGCTACGGACGACCGAACGCTTTATAGGGTCCGACAGGATGGCGAAAGGGATTCGAAAGATTTCGAGTTTTCCCTTTAGTAGTATCGAAAGATGCCTTTCATATCTTCTGGCATTTCTTCCAGTGATTATTTTTCGGACTTCATTGCTGCGATCTTGGATAAGAGACTTATAGCGTCATTGGACTCGGATTTTTCGTTCGGTACAGGGACATTGTCACTGACTTACCGACGCAGTCCAATATTGTCATTACAACATGTGTTTTATTTTTCGACGCTATATATTTATATATATATACAAGCCTGCTACTAAGCATGATAGTTTAGTTTCTTGTCCGCATTGCTCATTTCTGCCATTTTATCATTTTTACAAATAGTTTATTTTGGCAGAGCAGGGCATACCGAGAGTTCATATGCGTCTAGACGGTGTGATTAAAGACTGCATATATTCTTTTTCGCCGTTTATGTCTTTTCCAATTTCATTGTTGGGAACGACATTATGTATAGTAGACTTAACTTAGACGCTTTATTATACGTAATCCGCCTTACTGAGGCGTTATCATTACGTCTTCAAGAAAAGATTTACGGGATATTATTCTCAATGTAATTTCTTTTGAGGGCAGTAGTTTGTTCACGTATAACTCCGCCCTTCAGTGGCTGATTGGAGTTGGTTAGACGTGACGCAGCCCTAGCTACATCCACACGCGTGGATAGTAAGGTTAAGAACTCTCTCAGAGTCGCTTCGTTCTCGGAGGAGCTTCTCTTCGACGGCAACTTTCCGGCAATCCATGAATTGCTCGATTTATACATTCTCTTGTCTATCTAGTGTTACAAGAGATTCAGACTGGGGCAAACATTCGGTGGTTGACTCAGAGAGTGCCGCCGCAGTTGCCGGACCCGAGTGTGGCTGTTATGACGGTTGCCAGTCAAACAGATTGGGATATATACTGATCCCTACGGATTCGAAGTGCCAGGGTCTTTGGGTTCCGCAGTCTTTTAGCTATCAGTTTATCTTCCGCGGAATAATGTTTTTTAGGCTTGCTTTATGTCATTGCATGAACATTATTCAGAAACGCATGCCCAAATTCCTGTCCTTTAATTCGACAGTAGTGGCGTATCTCCGGAACCAGGGAGGCACTCTTTCGTTTCCGTTATTCAATTTAATGGAAAGAATCCGTCTGTTGGTTATAGTACACCAAGTTCAGTTTTGGTCCGTCATATTCCGGGTCGTCTGATTGTTTTATCGGACTCCCGTTCTCTTACGGGTCGCTTGTTGCTGTCAGAATGGACTCTCAACAAACAAGTATTCAATCAGATTTGCTATCTATGGGAGCGCCCAATGATGATTATTTATGACACAGCTTGCTAATCAATTGCAGACGCATGTGTTGGCTTGTCCAGATCTCTGAGCTAATAGTGTTAACGCTCTATTGATCTATAGGACGGAATGATAGGATACGCGTATCCTCCGGCGCTGTTGTTTTAGCAGGTATTGCTAGGATAAACAACCACAATACATTTCTGTTGATAGCATCTCTATCTTCACAGAGATCATGAGTAATTTACTCTCTTGTCTACTGTGGATCTTAACGTGAAATCTTCCTCTATGTGAGTATCTTTTTTCACTGGGTAAATCGTGTCATCTTTATCACAACCAGCAAGGTCGCAACCTTCATGTATTCCGTTGTGTGGTCCGTATTGCATTGTAAGCACTGTACTGGACGAGCTTTGGACGCGATTTCTTACTTTTGGAGATCCTCTTCTTCGCTATTCTATGCGACTAAAGTGGAGGCTCTTCCGTCGTGGTGTAGGGATCATTATGTTCATATTGTTGATCCCTCCATACTACTCATTGCTATTTTTTAGTATACTTGTTTCACAAGATCTACTGCAGCCTGTTATTATTTAGGTTATAGGTTTATGTTACCTCATACCTATGCACTCTACGATAGTTTACAATTGAGTCTTTTGTCTCTTTATCTAAGTCAGTTAGTAACTTTTTGATAAATAGACTTAGAATCTTTAGATTAAATTCCTATACGGATTTTAACTTCGGTTCTTATTTAGCTAAGTAATCATTTGAGCCTCTGGAAACAGTAGTTTTCAAATTCTGACCTTTTAGACAGTAATTCTGTTGGTTTCTCTTTTACTGTAGAGTCAGTGAGTTTCATGCACTATCGATGAATGATTTTCACTTTCATAGTTTCGGAATCAATACTTCCGTTACTATTTAGGTTGGATTGTTGCATAAGAGTTAGGCTCCTATTATCCGGAACCTATTATTTTAAGGTCCTTCCGTCTTCGTATGGGCATAGGCCTTTACTCTTTCCGGGTACAGTTTATGTATTTATAAACAGATATCTGTTTATTACAAGGGCGTAAGCTTCTTCTGTCTTTGATGTCTAGTAGAAGGACGTTACGCTCCATTTTATTGTTAATGGATTTTATTAACTATCGGTACTGCTTATGGTATATCATTGACTTAGCAGTTGTGCTTAAGATTTCGGCTCATGAAGTAAGAGTTCTTCTACTTCTTGGGCTTACTTTAATAGTGTCGCTATTATAGATTTTTGAAGGCCGCTCATTGCGCTCAGCCATCCACATTCATGAATTTTATCTTAGAAATATCGAGTCAATTTCTTGAGGCCTCTTTTGTAGGTCTATTATCTACTGCTCAGAATGTCATTCTCTTAACAGTTGCTACTATAGCTAGGTAGGCTGTCTGTTTCGGCAGTGTCTCCATTCGGCTGCCCTCTTCGCTCTGGGCTATTTGACCCAGGGCAAGAAAAAGGGGGGGGGGGGAGGGTGTTCCCTTGGGTCACCTGTTTTACTATGAAAACAAGGGGATACCTCCTCCGGAGTTAGTAATTCTGAGCTGTTATTGGGATGGTTGTTTAGTGAGAAGTTTAAGTTTATAAAATTCATTCAAGTCTTAGTTTTTAAAGTATAGCTTTTGAATATTGCATATGTCAACGGACATGATTATGCAATTCTCAGACACTTTTAGGAGTATAAGAGTCTCTATTCTCTAGACTTACTTTATTATTGGCTTACTTTAAAAATTATTAGTATAAGGATTATATTGGATATTAATAGAGTACATGGATGTATGAAGCTCAATTTTGGAAGGTGTTGTATCTTTCTAATTTATCATAAATAAGAAAGATACATGTAAGGCCTATTACTTCTTTTCCCTACAGGGGATGACTCTATTTTATTTTATTGAGCGTATTCCATTTTGCTCTATGTCCTTGGCCCTCCAGCCTTTTTACTATTCAGCTATGTCTGGGTCATTGGTACAGTATAAAAATGTTAAAAAATTTATAGTAATTTATATATTTTTTATACTTACCAATGACCCAGACGGGGATGGCCCTCCCAGGAGTTGGGAACTCTTGCCTCCCCGCTGAGTACATAGCGCTTACCAGGCACTGGTTATTAGAATGATAAATGGCGCCAATTTCGGAACGTCCTTGACACTGCGCATGCGCAGTAGGGGCGAAGTGTGGAGGGCCTTTCAGGACATGTTTTCTTTAGTTTTAGATGCAAATTTTGGGGATTGGGGGGCAAAATTTGTGTTTGGCCCTATATTTTAAGAGTTAGCACCAGCTATGTCTGGGTCATTGGTAAGTATAAAAAATATATAAATTACTATAAATTTTTTAACTTCTGCATGAAATTCTTATGTGCGCAACTCCTCCTACATTTATCAATCAATTTGAACGAAAGTTTACAGACATCATCACTACTAAGTGAACATGCGCATATTCCAAAATTTTTGAGCTGTGGCAATTTTAACTAGGTTATCTCCCTTTAACTTAGATTTATTATGGGTTTCTACATGAAATTCTTGTGCGTTCAACTCCTCCTACATTTATCAATCAATTTGGACAAAACTTTTCAGACATCATCACTACTAAGTGAACATGCGCATATTCCAAGATTTTTGATCTGCGACAATTTTAACCAGGTTATCTCCCTTTGACTTAGATTTATTATGTCTTTCCGTTCGAACAAATTCTTGTGTGCGCAACTTCTCCTACATTAATGAACCGATTTTGATGAAACCTTTCAAACATCATCTCTACTAAGTGAACATGTGCATATTCCAAACTTTTTGATCTGCGACAATTTTAACCAGGTTATCTCTCTTGAAGTTTGATTTAATATGGGTTTCTGCATGAAATTCTTGTGTGCGCAACTCCTCCTACATTTATCAATCAATTTGGACGAAAGTTTACAGACATCATCACTACTAAGTAAACATGCGCATATTCCAAAATTTTTGAACTGTGGCAATTTTAACTAGGTTATCTCCCTTTAACTTAGATTTATTATGGGTTTCTACATGAAATTCTTGTGCGTGCAACTCCTCCTACATTTATCAATCAATTTTGACGAAACCTTTCAAACATTATCACAACTAAGTGAACATATGCATATTCCCAAATTTTTGATCTGCGACAATTTTAACCAGGTTATCTTCCTTTAACTTGGATTTATTATGGGTTTTCAAATGGGATTCTTGTGTGTGCAGCTCCTCCTACATTAATGAACCGATTTTGAATACATGTTGCACATTGTAAATGTGTTTTTCCAAATGTAAACCATATATGTGTGGGCTCTTTAAGTATTCAGTGCTGTTCTGTGGAAGGCCACATGCAAATACAAATTTCAACAACAAAAAATGATCTTTATGTATACATTTCCTTATGGCCTTCGCCTACATGATCAGAAGTGCATTCCTCTAAAAACCCAAAGCGGGGGTATTAATCACCTTCAGTGATAGTTCTAGTTAGATTTGTAAAAATAAAGGGTTGTTTGTGTTAATTGTATTCCAGGATTGAACAATATTCTAAGCGTCATTGTTAACCTTTAAGGGCCTAATTCCAGCTTTGGTAACATTTTAAACCTTTTAATGCAAAGGAACAGGTGCCCCAACATGCATTGTTTGGATAAACTGAAAGCTTGTTTTCTGAGTGTCTTGTCAGTTGTTTCTAGGCAAGCCTTGTCTTCCACGGTAGGTAGGCAAAACATTTACCAGAAACAATTGCAAAGACACTGGAGGTAGGCTTTCAAAGTATAGCAAAAATGCATAAAAATCTCCACTCCCTTAAGGGCTAGAGCTCACTTTTTGACCATATAAAAAAGTACTTCATTTCACAGGGATTTTTTTAGCTCACCTGACTGAAAGTCAGGATGAGCTATAGTGATCACTCACCTTCTGTTGTCTGGCCCAGCGTCTGTTGTCAATGAACATGGTGTTTGCCCCTGCACATCCTAAACTGCTGTACCAATTTTAAATTTGAGGTGGGTGCTTGTTCTGACATCGCATTTGTTTTTATTGAAATTAACATGCCAAGCCCCATAGGGAGGGCATGGAGGAAAATGCTCCAAAATTCTTAAAAAATCTTCTCATGAAGCAGTGAGTAGTGAGTACAATGGCTTGATATTTGGTATGGAGCTTCCTATTGAGGTGTAGAATCAAGTTTGTTCAAGAAATTTTGTGGAGCAATATTAGCCTTGGTAATGGGAGGGGCAAGATTTTTCTGAACCGATTGTTTGATTTGAACCAAATTTGGTATATGGTATTACTGAGTCATAAATACTTGATTTATGCAAAAAAAGAATTTTTCCCATGCAAACCATAGGAACTAGAAAGAGAATTTTTTTTCAAAACCCCATATTTCCAAAACCAAACAGAACAGAGAACTGTTATTTGGAATGAAGCCTCCTTAGGACCATTAGAATTGAATGGTGAAAAAAAAATTGCGATTGGTTTTGTTACTGTGTTCCGTGGTGGTGGTGGGGGGGGGGGGGGGGGGGGGAATGGGCTTCAAAAATTGCTGAGTCAGCATATTTGCAATAAATTTTTTGAAAAATTTACCCACAACCAATATTCAGAAACTTTTGATATTTGGTACACGGCATCCATAGGGGGAGGGGTGGAGGAGGATGGTCAAATACAAGTTGTTTAAAATGAATCCCCTTGGTTCATTTTTGGGCTCAATACAGGAGCCCGAATTTTTAATTTGGGGGCAATTCTGGGAATAATCTTTAAAATCTTCTTCTTCAGAACCACCAGTCAGAATTGTTTCATATTTGGTATACAACATTTCAAGGTGGGTCCGATTCAAGATTGCTCAAATCAAGTTCCTCAGTTAATATTTGGGCTTCCCATGGAAGCCCGAATTTTATCTTCGTGTAATATGGGGGATTATCTTTAAAAATCTTCTTCTTCAGATCCACCAGTCAGAATGCTTTCATATTTGGTATACAGAATGGGGGTCAGATTCAAGTTTGAGTTTGTTCAAATCCGGTCACTGTGTTGATATTTGGGTGCTCTCCTGGAGCCCAAAGTTACACTTAGTGCAATATGAAGGAATTTCTTTAAAAATCTTCTTCTTCAGATTCACCTGTCAAAATCCTCTTATATTTCGTATACAACATTTCTATAGGGGGGGGGGGGGGGGGGGGGGGGAGGGGGGGGTGGGGGGTGATTTGTTCAAATCAAATGCCTGGTTTAATATTTGGGCTCCCTATGTTGGCCTGAATTTTAACTTGGTGCAATATGAGGAAATTTCTTTAAAAATCTTCTTCAGATCCACCAGCTAGAATGCTTTCATATTTGGTATACAACATTTCTAGAGGGGATTCAAATGTGTTCAAATCGAGCCCCTGGTTTAATATTTGGGCCCCAATTTTTAATGTAGTGCAATGTGAGGAAATGTCTTCAAAAATCTTCTTCAGATCCACCAGTCAGAATCCTTTCATATTTGCTATGTATCTCAGGGGTGGTGAGATTCAAGTTTGTTCAAATTGAGTGCCTGGGTTAATACTTGGTTGCCCTAGGGGAGCCCAAATTTTAACTCAGTGCAATAAACTTGATGCAATATGAGGGAATTTCTTTAAAAATCTTCTTCAGATTCATCAGTCAGAATCCTTTCATATTTGGTATACAATATCTCAGATTAAGTTTTGTTCAAATTGAGAGCCTGGGCTGATATTTGGCCTCTCTAAGGGAGCCCAACTTTTAACTTAATTCAATATGAGGAATAATCTTTAAAAATATTCTTCTTCAGATCCACCAGTCAGAATCTTTTGATATTTGGTATATAGCATCTTTAGGGAGATCGGATCTAAGTTTGTTGAATTCAAGTCCTTAGGTTAATATTTGAGCTCCCTTTTGGAGCCCTAATTTTAACTTAGTCCAATATGAGGAATAATCTTTAAAAATCTTCTTGAGATACAATCAGAATCTTTCAATATTTGGTATGCAGCATCCTTTGAGGGATCAGACTCAATTTGTCCCGAGGTTGATATTTGTGTTCCCTATGGGAGGGGGGGGGGGGGGGGGGGGGGGGGGGGCTTCTGTTACAAATTTTAACATATTTCAAAATTGGCAATATTCTTAAAATCTTCTTCTACAAAATCACCAGTCAGAATCTTTTGGTAATTGGTATACAACATCCTTCAAGTTCCAATAAAGTCGCTAGGTTGATATTTGGACTCCCTAGTTTTCCATTGCAGTGGAGCCCACTTAATTGGTTATCTCCTAATTGTATATCTCTGTTAATTGAATATAATTTTCAAACACAAAACCATTTACCATACCTTCAGTACAAATTTGTTGAGTAAACTCCTGTTAATTGTATATAAATTTTTGTGATATGTCAAAAAAATTACTGTGACATGTACCAAATTCCCCTTATTTATCAACCTTTTTGGTCTCACTACATCCAATACAGGCATTTATTCTATTATATCTTGTTTGACAGAGCTCATAGAGCTCTGTCAAACAAGATATAATAGAATAAATGCTCAGTTTACCTCCAGAACACAGGAAACTGACCAAATCCCTGTTAATTGTATACTCCAGTTAATTGAATAAATTTCACTGGCAAAATGGATATTCAATTAAGAGGATTCTACTGTACTGAAAATCTGGGCATTATTTCTGTGGTAGCATCCCAATACTAGGAAAAAATAATCTGGCATGGACAGCACAGTTATAAATTAATAAATAACTTCATTCCTCTGTTGTGTCAACTAGACATAGATGGTAATTAAATCCTTCTTTAAACAACTTGGGTCAGGTAGGTATTTATATGTAAAATATTTTTCATTTTCACCAAAGACACTAAAATATGCTATATATTATCAGCCACACCCAGGGCTAGGAGCAGTTAATGTTTTAAACGTTAACGTGTTGAATTATTTTAACAAAGTTAAAAAAATTTTAACTAAGTTATTAACGTTTAATTTTGAAGTTTTTTAGGGTGCATCAGAAATGATTTTGTTCTCATCAGGACTCATCTAAAGTATATGTATAGGTCATCTATTCTTTTGTCTCACTAAGTTAATTCAAACTGTGTCGCATTGTCGACCCTTTCATGTGTCGTGTAACTTCATATATGATAGTCTCAACAGTCAACATTGCCGCACCCGATATCAATTACCTGAGCAAGACAACATGAGTGACGCAGAAACTAACAACGTCAATAAACATCTATATGTAGCATTGCATCATTATCTTGTGTTTACCCAAGCTGGGTCGCGCGTGCTGATGACGTTGAATTTTATGCCATTTGTGGTGTGTGATGACGATTTATGCTGTCAATTGGAAATGTGAAAGTAGATAACACATGTTTCGTGTGACGTGTACTCACTTCTAGAGTCAATTTCGAACATTTTTATACTGTACCAATGACCCAGACTTAGCTGGTGCTAACTCCACAAAAACCAGGGCCAAACACAAATTTTGCCCCCCAATCCCCAAAATTTGCATCCAAAACAAAAAGAAATCATGTCCTAAAGGACCTCCATAGTACGACTCTACTGCGCATGCGCAGTGACGCAGTCGTCCCGAAATTGGCGCCAAATATCATTCTCTGTTTGGCCCTTCATCAGTCAACATCTCACTGATCTTTGTGCTTGTAAATCTCAGTTTAAAGGATGCCAGACACGTAATTCTTGGAGAAAATGTGATTCTAAGGAGGATAGAAGGAGGAGAGGAAAAAAGAAGTGGCAAAAAATAATCAGGGCTGTACTTAAAATTTTTTGATGAAATTATGTTAAGTTGCCTATTTTCGAGGCAAACGCCTCTTGTTGTCATTCTTGCTAATTGTTGCACTGCTTATTCAGTGTTTCCTCTCCCCTAACCTTCTAAAGTCCCCCCTTGCAATTCTCCCATGCTTTTGGCATATTTTTGAGAAGTTTCATTTCTAAAAATTCCCTGGGAGAGTTGCTTGGTTACAGAATGTTTTCTGTTATTTTCCCCTTAGTTACGTTTTCACCCATGGGTGTATAACGTTTGTGTTCTGCATCTTCCATCTGATGTTCTGCAGATTCTCCCCTGGGAGTCTCTGTTTTGCATCAGATAGAGTGTAATTGATGACTGATTCCGGGCCAGTTTTTTCAGTGCCTGGAGTCATGTTTTCTTCTGTGTTTACACTGTTTGTTTTCATTGGCAACAGCCTTTTTTGAGGGGGGCTGTTTGCCTTTGAGGTAGTTTATCTCATTATAAGATACATTTATATTATCCGAAAGTGTCTCATTAATTATTTTATATAATTTTAAAATTTTTGACCACACTTTGCCATCGGATCCATCGGGGCTCAACATTACTTTTCAGCAACTTGGGCTTCTCTGAAAAAATATTTTTTCAAAATTATTTTGTTTTGCAATTGTTTTTTCATTTATTAATGGATCATGTTCTTATGTATCTTTGTGTCAGGGGTTTTTGCGAGTAACTAGGACTTATTGTTGTTCTTTCACAATGAAGGGAACTTGTTCAAATTGTAATAGGAAGAAATCTTCCTCTGACTTTCATGATTATTGCATTAATTGTAGTCAGTGTTCTCGCATTAATCCCTGTCCTGTATGTGAACATTGGGATGAGAAACATTGGAAACGTGTGTCACGATATGTTGTTTCTGGAGAAAGAGCGATGCCGGCTCTTTCTCCACAAGGTCACTCTACTCTCTCAGTTTCTATTTCAGAGGAACCAGAACAGGGTGATGTTTCCATGTTATCTTCTTCAAGTGTGCGTCCGTCGTCACAATTAAATACAGAGCTAGCGGCAAAAGTGCTCATGGAGATTAGACAAATGTCGTCCGCTAGCTCGCCCGGTGTAGCGTCCATTCACCGAATGGTTTGGCAGCCGGGTTCGTCCGATGCGGTCCAAGAGGAAATTTTGGGTGATGCGAGCACTATAAAAATAATAGATGCACACCCAGTGACGGCGGATAGTGAACGAGAACGGAGGAAGCCTTTTAGTCCGGTTCCTAGCTCGTCCAGGTCCAGCCGGGCCGCGAGCGAGAGAGGCCCCTCTCTCGTACAACAACATCTGGGACCAGATGTTGTGGTACAAAATGTGTCTTTAGCGGAGCATACGTCCGTCGCTCGGGACGCTCCGTTGTATAAGCAGTCCGCAGAGACTGTTAAGGCTTCCTCTTCTCGCCGGCGCACACGACCGCACCTTGGCTGCGTGACCTCCGATATCTTGCCAGCTTCGCCGATGAAGGATTATTCGGCGACCAGGTCACACCATCCGGCAGCCAGGGATTCGAGACCGATGGACTCCGGACGTTCGCATAGGAAAAGTATGCGGGAGCCATCTGATGCGGAGCTGCCCTCGGCAAAGCAGCGAAAGACCGCTCCTCCGCAGGTCTCGACGTCGGACATTCTAGTGCAGATAGCACAGCTTATCGCAGCATCCCAGCAGCCGACAGAGACGGTGTCGGATCGAGAATTATCCGACGGCGCTGGGTCGGTACGCTCCGCCGAAGCATCGGGGGCGGACGACCGGGAACATCGGGAGGTCCGACCGGATGGTGAAAGGGATACGGATGAATTGGAGCTATCCCTTTCGGAACAACACAAAGCTGCCGTAGACTTCATCCGGCACTTTCTTCCTCAAGTTGTTCCGTCGGGCCAGACTGCTGCGCTTCCGGACAGGAGAATTATAGCGTCATTGGACTCTGATTTTTTCGAGCGGTTCAGGGACATCGCTCCCGAGTTTCCGTCGCAGTCCAATAATGTTGCAAGAACATTTGAATTATTGAACGACGCTATTTTTAAACTTGCTTCCAGGACAGGGAAAGCAGGCTTCTTGTCCGCAAATACTCTCAACCTGCCTTTCATTAATGCAAGGAATAAATTCGACACGGCAGGTCAGGGTATACCGAGAGTTCCTCTGCGTATGGACGACGAGGCGGAAGACTTAGAGCTATCATTACCGTCGTCAGCTTCTATTCCAACCGCAGTGTTGGAAACAGCTATCGCGTCTAACAGAGCCAATTTAGATGCCTTATCTTACGCAGATCACCTTACGAAGGCGTTATCACTGCGTCTTCAAGGGGAAGAGTTTCAGGATATACAATCCTCCTTAAGTCTTCTTTCAAGGGCAGTAGCTTATTCCACGTGTAACTCCGCCCTTTCAGTGGCAAATCTGGAGTTGGTTAGACGTGACGCAGCCCTGTCTACATCCACACTAGTGGATTCTAAGGTGAAGAACTCTCTTAGAGTCGCTTCGGTCTCAGGAGATCTTCTCTTTGACGGCAAGCTTTCCGCTATTTATGATAATATTAAAAAGAAAGCTAGTGATTCTCTGTTGTTTAGATCCGCTCCTAAAAGGTCGGATTCAGCAGACACGAATAAGGCAGGCACTTCTGGGTCTTATCCGCCCAAGAGAGGTTCCTATAGAGGTTCCGGTGCGTCCTCTAGCTCTTATTCGAGAGACCGTCAGGATAGCGACTCTCGTTCGGGACGTCCTTCAGGCCGGGACAATCGGTCGGACGCCCCGAGGTCGACGAGGCGAGGTGCGGGTCGTGGAAGACGTGGTTTCTCCTACCGCAGGCCTCGCAGATCCAGGAGGTGATGGCTCAAACCTCTATCGCGTTCCGGTTGGCGGAAGGTTGTCGAGTTTTTCTCAAGAGTGGGCGTCGATTACGGACGACCCGTGGGTGAGAGGAGTGACTTCGGAAGGTCTAAAGATATCCTTCAAACGAAAGCCTCCATTAACTCGAAGTCCAAAGTGGACTCATCTTCCGTCAAACCCTCAGAAAAGAGACGCTCTGCTATCAGAGGTGCAGTCTCTTTTAATGAAGAACGCGGTAGAGGTCGTAGAAAACCAGGAATCGCTGGGATTCTACAGCCATCTGTTTCTGGTTCCGAAACCAGACAGCTCGTTCCGTCCAGTCATAGATTTGAGCTGGATAAACAAGCTGATCGTCGCTCCGAAGTTTTATATGGAGACGATTCGATCGGTCAGAGCGAGTATTCGGGTGAACGATTATGCAACGAGCATAGATCTCAAAGATGCGTACTTTCATGTCATGGTACATCCGACATTCCGAAAGTATCTACGCTTCGCAGTCCTAGGAGTGGTGTATCAGTTCCGGGCCATGTGCTTCGGATTGAATCTAGCACCCTGGGCTTTCACTCGGGTAATGAACTCGGTAATGATCTACTTCCGAGCTCATTCGTCTGCGGTAACGTCGGCCTACCTGGACGACATTCTTCAGAGGTACGGCAACGAGTTAACGCTTCAGAACGATGTTCAGAATCTTCTTCTATTGCTCCGACGTCTCGGTTTCATAGTAAACGAGGAGAAGTCGGATCTGGTGCCGTCCAAGTCATTCACTCATCTGGGAATGAGCTTCGAGACGCACAACAATCTCGTTCGTCTGCCGTTAACCAGAGCGAAATTAGTCAGTTGTTACGCTCGCTATTGTCTAAATACAGACAAAGTCACAGCGAGAGAATTTATGAGACTGATAGGTCTGTGCGGAGCCGCTGCGGATCTCATTCCGATGGGACGGCTACGCACACGGCCTCTTCAAATTTTCCTGACTCAGAATTGGAGTGTGAAAATTCATTCGCTCGATGTAGACGTTCTCTTGTCAGATCAAGTGAAACAAGAGATTCAGACTTGGGCAAACATTCAGTGGTTAACTCAAGGAGTTCCGCTGCAGTTGCCGGATCCGAGTTTTACCATTATGACGGATGCCAGTCAAACAGGTTGGGGTGCATCATTAATCCCAACGGATTCGAGATGCCAGGGTCTTTGGGATCCGCAATTCCTGTGCAAGCACATAAACATCAAGGAAATGATGTCAATTTGGCTTGCGTTACGTCACTGGATGGACATTATTCACGATGCTCATGTCCAAATCCTATCCGACAATACGACAGTAGTGGCGTATATACGGAATCAGGGAGGCACTCATTCAGTTCCGTTGTTCAATCTAACGGAAAGAATCCTTCTGTTTGCGTTGGAACATCACGTTCTTCTTTCGGTCCGTCACATACCGGGTCGTCTGAATGTGCTAGCAGACTCCCTTTCACGAAAGGGTCGCTTGTTGCCGTCGGAGTGGACTCTCAACAAACAAGTATTCAATCAGATTTGCTACCAATGGGAACGGCCAATGATAGACTTATTTGCGACACATCTCAACAATCAGTTGCAGACGTATGTGTCCCCGTGTCCGGATCCAAGAGCATTTGCTGTAGACGCTCTATCGATCCCTTGGGACGGAATGATAGGATATGCGTATCCTCCAGCGCCGTTAATTCAACAAGTATTGCTAAAGATAAAACAATCTCAATGCAAGATTCTGTTGGTAGCATCTCTGTCGCCACAGAGACCGTGGATAAATCTACTCAGGTGTCTGTTGTGGGACCTACCGCGGAAGCTCCCTCCACGAGAGGATCTTCTTTGGCAGGGGAAATCGCGCCAACTGCATCACAACCCGCAAGGTCTCAACCTTCACGTTTTTCCGTTGTGCGGTCCTTCTTGCATGGCAAGCACTTTACAGGACGAGCAGTGGACGCGATTTCTAACTGTAGGAGGACCTCCTCTTCGCTAAACTATGCGGCTAAGTGGAAGGTTTTCCGTCGTTGGTGTAGGGATCATTCTGTTGATATATTTGATCCCTCTATACCAGACATTGCTAACTTTCTAGTATACTTGTTTGACGAAATCAAACTGCAACCGGTTACTATAAAGGGTTATAGATCTATGTTATCTGATACCTATGCACATCATGATAGTTTACAAATTGGATCTAATGTCTCTTTATCGAAATTGGTTAGAAACTTTTCGATAAATAGACCCAGAACTCTTAGATTAATTCCTAAGTGGAATTTAGCTTGGGTTCTCCTTAAATTGAAGGAAAAGCCATTTGAACCTCTTGGGACAGTAGATTTCAAATTCTTATCTTATAAGACAGCTTTTCTCTTAGCTTTCTCTTCTGCCAGAAGAGTCAGTGAGCTTCATGCACTATCGGTGGATGATTCTCATTATCGTAGTGTTGGGAACACTATCACCTTCACTACTAATGTCGGTTTTTTAGCTAAGAATCAGGCTCCTAATAAATATCCGGAACCTATTGTTATTGAGGCTCTTCCGTCTTCAGACGGGCGTAGGCCTTTACTCTGTCCTGTTAGAGCACTACGTATCTATAAACAGAGATCTCAGTTCATCAGAAAGGGACGGAAACGTTTCTTTCTGTCTTTGATGCCTAATAGAAAGGACATTTCAGTCCATTCTATTGCTAGATGGATTCAGTTAACTATCCGTACTGCGTATGAAGATTTATCTTCTTCTCAGCAGTCTGTGCTTAAGATTTCTGCTCATGAAGTAAGAGCTCTTTCTACTTCCTGGGCTTATGCTAATAGTGTTGCTATTACAGATTTAATGAAGGCTGCTTATTGGTCTCAGCCATCCACATTTACTAATTTTTATCTCAGAAATATTGAGTCCATTTCTGGAGACCTGCATTGTTTAGGTCCGTTATCTGTTGCTCAGAATGTCGTCCACTAAACAGTTGCAACTATAGTTATGCAGGCTTTCTGTTCCGGCAGTGACTCCGTCCGGCTGCCCTCTTCGCTCTGGGCTATTTGACCCAGGGCAAGGGGAAGGGGGGGGGGGGGGGGGGGCGGGTGTTCCCTTAGGTCACCTGCTTTATAGTGAAAAGCAAGGGAATGCCTCCTCCAAGACAGTATTTCTGAGTCGCTTCCGGGATGGTTTTAAAGTGTAATATTAATGTTTAATTTCATTCATGTCTTATTTTTAAAGTGTAGCTCGGTGTGAAGCATTTGTATATGTCAAGTGTCAAACGGGCTTTAATATACAATACTCGGACACTTTTAAATGATTATAAAGAGTCTCAATTCTCTGGACTACTTTATTTATTGGCTTGTTTTAAAAATAATTAGTATAAAGGTTATACTGGATGTTAATAGAGAACATGAATGTTATTGTGCTCAATTATTAAGGGTAGTGTATCTTTCTAATTTAAATATTAAATAAGAAAGATACATGTAAAGCCTAATACTCCTTTTCTCCTTAAGGGGTTACCTCTTTATTTTATAATTGAGCTTATTGGATTTTCCTCTATGTCCTAGGCCCTCCAGCCTGTTTACTATTCAGCTAAGTCTGGGTCATTGGTACAGTATAAAAATGTTAAAAAATTTATAGTAATTTATATATTTTTTATACTTACCAATGACCCAGACGGGGATGGCCCTCCCTGAGTTGGGAACTCTTGCCTCCCCGCTGAGTACATAGCGCTGACCAGGCACTGCCAGTAAGAATGATATTTGGCGCCAATTTCGGGACGACTGCGTCACTGCGCATGCGCAGTAGAGTCGTACTATGGAGGTCCTTTAGGACATGATTTCTTTTTGTTTTGGATGCAAATTTTGGGGATTGGGGGGCAAAATTTGTGTTTGGCCCTGGTTTTTGTGGAGTTAGCACCAGCTAAGTCTGGGTCATTGGTAAGTATAAAAAATATATAAATTACTATAAATTTTTTAACATTTTCGCAATTCTAAGGATATGGCCATAGCGATTGTATTCTTACATGAAAACATCCCTGAATGTTAGACTTTATGATAATCTGAGAGAACTATATTAACGACTGTATGTAAGTTCAATCATATTCAAGTTCAAATCAACAAAATTGGTCGGAATTGGTCTGTTATGCTGCAATTTTTTTCATTTTAACATTTAACGTCATTTAACATGTTAATGCAGAATTATTTAACACATTAACGTGTTAAGGAAAATTTTAACTCCTCCCAGCACAGCCCTGGCCACACCCCACCCCATGTGACTGAAAATATTAAATAAAAGGTTTAGTCAGTGGCGTAATAACATCAAATTCTGTAAATAAATAACCTCTTCTTCAGTTTCTGCACAAAGGGACTTGATTAACACAAAAATAAATTTTCAATTATTGGCTTTTTGACATTCTCAGATTCTGTTTCACATTTTCTACAAATAGCTTCCCAAATTAGACTAATTGTTGACAGTTGTAGAGTGAAGTGTTATTATTAACATCACGGCACATTTCCGCAATAGTTTATTTACCTGCCTCTGCACATAAAACTTAAGCGCATGACAGGTTCAATAGAAGTAAATTAGTAATGAACTTTTTCAATAATCTAATCATAATCAGCATTACATTCTGTTTCGTGCTGCCATTAAGGTCCCCTCAAACCTTTTGTCTTCATAAGTTAAGACGCCAGCCAGTCTGATGGATGGCTGGTTTGGAGCTTCAGTTTTAAATCGTGCCCTACACGTTTGCCACCTCGATGACAAATTTATTCTCTATGGGGAAAATAACTAATGGTTGAATGAATTATTATTGTCAACATAACAGGGTTTTTTTCATTCAACAGTATACCGCGGTGTGAATTTCAGATTACTGCGGTATCTCAAAAGCTCAGTACCGCCCATCATTACAGAACTTGATTGTCGCGACACAGATCAGGCAAGTGCAAAACACAGACACAGTGACAACCGGGCTAGCGTGAAAGGGGCAAGTGCAATTAAAAGCGCTTGTGATTGATCATTCACAGGTGCATATGGGCGCAAGCACAATATACACACAAAGTCATCGACACAAGATTGTGTGCAGCAGATTTTATATATATTTTTTATTTATGGGAAGCGCACGTTTTTTCTGGATTCGGCAATCCCTGAGAAATGAAGTATTTTGTTTTTTTATATGGCCATAACAGTTTCCCAATTCCAGTGATAAAGTATTACAGTCACTTTGCATATACAGATCTAGCTGTTAGATGCATCGATGGCTTGTCTCTTGGCAGAAAAAATAACCCCAAGTATTGTGAAAGATAGGAATGGTTTTCTGACATTTTGCTCGTAATAATACAGATGTTGGTTCCATCATGCTTTTTGTTCACCAACAAACGATCAATTTACTGCAGAGTTGGCATGACAAGACAAAAATCAACGCTGTTAAATGCAAATTTAAGGTTTCCAAGCAATGTCAACGTTGAACTGTAATCCTTCAAGGGTAATGCACCAACTACATCATCAAGGCATGCCTTCGAGGAAGGAATGCCTTGCTGATGTAGTTGAATTATTTTATCAGTCAGGAATTCAGCCATCACAGTTGGAACAAATCAGGTTTATAGCACCCCACCCCCCATCGGTCATCTTCAAAATGCAGCTGATTTGATTTGAGCTTTGATTCGATTTTGAATAGACATTATTCGATTCAAGATTTGATTTGAATCATGACTGTGTGATTCACAGGGCCTATCCACTTTATTTAGGCCACACAAAGTAGATCTTCTGTTTCTCCGGCAGTTATTTGTAACATTTCATGCGGACGAGCGTTTTTTTATTACCTGCGTCGCCAGCGGCAGAGCAGGTCGAGTAACCGCTCGACTCCGTCCTTCAGTCCGTCCGTCCATCAGTCAGTCCGTCCAAAACACTTTTTCCGTCAAAGTTTTCTTGGCTTCTATGAAAGGGAATGATTTTATATTTGGTCTGCTGCTTCATAATGATGAGTTGTATCGTGTAAGCAATTTTCAGATCTGCCGTGCAGCCACTTCCTGTTTGCCGATACTTTGAAATTTTACTGTACCCACTGAACATTGAAATTTTCCGTCAAGGTTTTCTCGGCTTCTATGAGAGGGATTGATTTTATGTTTGGTCTGCTGCTTCATAATAATGAGTTGTATCGTGTAAGCAATTTTCAGGTCTGCCATGCAGCCACTTCCTGTTTGCCGATACTTTGAAATTTTACTGTACCCACTGAACATTGAAATTTTTCGTCAAACTTTTCTCGGCTTCTATGCAAGGGATTGATTTTATATTTCATCTGGAGCCTGATAATGATCACTTGTATCGTGTATGCAATTTTCAGATCTGCCATGCAGCCACTTCCTGTTTGCCGATTCAGTTGCATGCAGCGACGCAGGTCCAGACCCGGTATTGGTCTTGGCTTGTTTTATTTTTTATTCTGTAATTATTTCTCTGCCATCAAAAGTTCATGTTCTTGGTTTATGTTTTAGGCCTCATAATCTACAGAATAGAATGGGTGGTGGTGTATTTCGTTCCTTGAGAGCACGAAGGCTTTGCAATGCTAAAGCATTGCAAAGCTTTCTTGCACTCAAGGGGCAAATTTATCAATTTTATTAACTTGGGTAAAATATCAGACATAAACCATTTAATTTTTTTTTTAAGTTTACATTTGTTATAAAAAGGGAGCATGCGGCAGCCAAAAGGACCATGTGGGAGGGCCTGAGAAACAGATTTTTTATTTTTTTAGGCCTTATCAGCTATATTTGTGTTGAATAGTAGTGATGCAGTTCACATTATTCTTTTTTCTTTTTAAGGCACAGGAAAGTCCCAGTTTCTGAAATATGCCAGTAAAATAACACCAAGATCTGTTCTCACCACTGGAATAGGAAGTACTAGTGCAGGATTAACAGTTACTGCTGTAAAGGTAATAAAAAATATACTTTAGCTTCCAGCTGAGACTTTTTGTCATCAATGTTTAAGATGTCTTGTCCCTATATCTCGATAAATTCAGTCTTTTGATTGGTCAGAATGCCTTGGAGAAATAGCCATGGCAAAGGATGCATCCACCATCCAAGGTATATGAGATCCTGCAACATCCAGGGTATAAGCGCACGTGAAACATAGGGGGTATATGGTTTAAATGAAAGCTTTCTGCTTTTGCTTGCCTCAAAATAAAAATGGAACCAAAAAACCTGAAAATAGTCACAAATATTATCAGATTTCTGACAATTCAATCATAAAAATAAAATAAGAGCA
This sequence comes from Pictodentalium vernedei, assembly GCA_031216915.1. Taxonomy (NCBI): domain Eukaryota; kingdom Metazoa; phylum Mollusca; class Scaphopoda; order Dentaliida; family Dentaliidae; genus Pictodentalium; species Pictodentalium vernedei. The sequence continues at coordinate 73,547,272 of CM062289.1, read as the reverse complement.
AATGATTTGTACCCTGAGTACCAATGTGTTCTATGTGCCAGTAGACACATAGAACACATTCGAACTCCGGAGACGATATGTCAACAAAATACTGTTTACTGGTTTCCTTAACTACCCAAGGGATGTAACTGTATCTCTTGTCTTCTGCAATTATAAAAACAAAATGATTATCACGAATTTGGTCCAAGTGATGGTGGAGCTGGGAAATGTGTCCACAAATTTATTTCCACTATGTTTTGTTTTGTGTTTCAAACGGGACAAAAACGTTATTTCCACCAATATGTGCGGTACATGGAGATTTAATACCTGGATGTCTCATTTAAACAACTCTCCTGCAGATCGGTGTTTAAAAACTGACATCCAGGTATTAAATCTCCATATACCATACATGTTGGCGGAGATAACTTATTCACTGAAACTGTGTTGGAGGCCATATTTGGCAGGGTGCATATGTGAGTTCTGTACCTTTGAATGTGCTGTAAAACTAAAATATTTTCTTCTGGACCTGAAATGGCCTGAGAAAGCAGCTGTTGCTCTAGTTGACCTGGAAATTTCTTTGAAATTCAATCAAAATGTTTACTGGGTAAGATCTCACCAGTTTTTTCCCGCCACGTAATTCTTGGTTTCAAAGCAAACAAGTCATCTGTTCAATGTTGGGACTCTGGGTGCTTCTGGTTCTGATATAATAAATTCTAACAATATCATCAGCTGGTATCAGTTATATACAAAGTTATTATATGACTTCCCCCAAATAACTCATAAGTATTGCTGTTCTTTGTTCTAGTGTTGAAACGATTAGTCAACTAGTTGAAGTCGATTCGATTTTTGGAAAAATCAACTCTGAAATCCACCAGTCGACTAGTCGGGGAAACTCAAAGATGAAGTCGTAAAATACCAATAGTGGGGGTTAATGATTACAGACATTTCTGCTTTGTGGTGGACCTATTTTAAATTGTATTGAGAAGTGGATATCAATGCAATCATTGTCGTTTGTCGATGCCGATAATGTTACAACTTAGATTTCAGCAGCATTTCAAGCACTGATTTCACCTAACCTAATCACTGGCATGCGTTAAAGAAATATACTTTGATGTACAACTTCAAAGATGCCGTTAATTCATGCAAGCGTTCTGTCTCTCACCCAAGTCGCCCACACTTTTTAATTGATTGCCGGTTTTGGCTGTTACGTCAGGTAAAGGGTTAGGGCACGCTAAGTCCTTTCTCCTCTCATTCGTCCGCAGTTCTCTGCACTCCATACAAGAGTCAGTTGAAGCGCTGTAACTCTGCAGTTTTTGCAGAGTTCCCGTGCTTAAACTGACTCTTGTACATGTATATAAGTGAATCTTCTTTGAGCCAATTGCCCTGTCTTCCTCAAAGGTAAATCAATGCCATAGCTCCATATTCTATGATATTACTGTACGGGTTTGGGTGCAAGCTGGCAAAGACTGGATATGAAGGTGAGGAAACTGTCCGTCACAAAATTTGACCCGGGTGTTTTTAATTAATTGCACCGGGCGAATGACGGCACACATCAAACATTTTACAAATTCACGAAACTTCTGTTTTAACATCATTGGGTACTTTTTCCACTGTACGGACAGAGGACTAGGAGGCACGCACTTTCCAGGTATCCTAATATTTTTATACTGTACCAATGACCCAGACATAGCTGGTGCTAACTCTTAAAATATAGGGCCAAACACAAATTTTGCCCCCCAATCCCCAAAATTTGCATCTAAAACTAAAGAAAACATGTCCTGAAAGGCCCTCCACACTTCGCCCCTACTGCGCATGTGCAGTGTCAAGGACGTTCCGAAATTGGCGCCATTTATCATTCTAAGTTTGGCCCTTCATCAGTTAACATCTGACTGATCTTTGTGCTTTTAAATCTCAGTTTAAATGATGCCAGACACATAAATATTAGTGAAATGGTGATTCTAAGGAGGATAGAAAAGGAGGAGAGGAAAAGAATGTGTGACAGAATATTATCAGGGCTGTAACTTAAAATTTTTTAATGAAATTATGTTAAGTTACCTATTTTCAAGGCAGCAGCCATTTTGTTGTCATTCTGATTATTTAGTTACACTGTTTTTTCAAGTGTTTTCCTCTCTCCCTGTCCTTTAAGTTCCCCCTTGCTATTCTCCCATGCTTTTGGCATAGTTTCTGTAATTATTATTACTAAAATTTCTTGGGAGTTTTAGCTGAATAACAGAATGAATTCTGTTCTTTCCCCATGTTTACGTCTTCACCTACGGGTGGTTAGGCGTTGTGTTCTGCATCTACCATCTGATGTTCTGCAGTTTCTTCCCTGGAAGTCTCTGTTTTGCATCAGATAGTGTATTTTTGGTAACTGATTTCGGGCCTGGGTGCCTGGAGTCTTATTTTAGTGTTTTTACACTCATTGTTTACATTTACAACAGCCCTCTGTGTGAGGGGGGGATTTCTAAATAATAATATCTTTATGTTATTTTAATCATAACTAGATACATTATTATTATTCGTAAGTGTTGAATAAATTGTTTAAAATATTTTTAAAATTTTTGTCCACACTTAGGCTTGGGATCCATTGGGGCTCAACGTTACTTTTCAGAAACTTGGGCTGTTCTGAAAAAATATTTTTTCAAAATATTTTGATTTCAATTATTTTTTCTATATTAATGGATCATATTATTATTATGTATTTTGATTGCCAGGGGTTAGTGCGAGTACCAGGACTTGTTTTCTTTTCACATTGAAAGGATATTGATCAATTGTTTTAAGAGGAAGTCTTCCTCTGACCTTATTATCATTCTATATGTGGTCAGTGTACTCGCATTAACTCCTGTTCTGTATCGTATGATTTCGATGACAATATGGGAAGCGTATGTCACGGTATGTTGTTGGGGATTTGGACACTCCGGTCCTTTCCCCGCAGGGTCACTCTACTTTATCAATTTCTGTTTCAGACGATCAAGATTAGGGTGATGTTTCTGTGATGTCTTCCAACAGTGTGCCTCCGTCGTCACAATTAATGAAGGGCTAGCGGAAAAGTGCTCATGTAATACGCCAATTGCCTAAGAGGACCCTAGTAAGTTCGACGGCCTTTGACGTCCGCTAGCTCGCCCGGTGTAGCGTCCATTCACCGAATGGTTCGGCAGCCGGGTTCGTCCGTTGCGGTCTAGAAGGAATTTTGGGGTGATGCGAGCACTATAAAATTAACTTAATGCACACCCAGTGACGGCGGATCGGAGGGAGAACGGAGGAAGCCTTTTAGTCCGGTTCATAGCTCGTTCCGGTCCATCCGGACGGCAAGCGAGAGAGGCCCCTCTCTCGTTCAACAACATCTGGCCCCAGATGTTGTGGTACAAATGTGTCGCTAGCGGAGCATACGTCCGTCGCTCGGGACGCTCCGTTGTATAGGCAGTCCGCTGAGACTGCTAAGGCTTCCTCTTCTCGTCAGCGCACACGACCGCACCTTGGCTGCGTGACCGCCGATATATTACCAGCTTCGCCGATCAAGGATTCTTCGGCGACCAGGTCACACCATCCGGCAGCCAGGGATTCAAGACCGATGGACTCCGGACGTTCGCATAGGAAAAGTATGCGGGAGCCATCTGATGCGGAGCTGCCCTCGGCGAAGCAGCGATAGACTGCGCCTCCGCAGGTCTCGACGCCGGACATTCTTGTGCACATAGCACAGCTTATCGCAGCATCCCAGCAGCCGACAGAAACGTTGTCGGATCGAGAATTATCCGACGGCGCTGGGTCGGTAGCCGGGGACACGAGGCCTGCAGACTCCGGACGTTCGCATAGGAAGTGTGCGGGAGTCAACGTACACGGAGCTTCCGGCGGCAATGCATCGTAAGTCCGCTACTGCACAGACCTCGGGAACGGACGTGCTTTCCTTAATAGCACAGTTTATCGCAGCATCCCAGCATCAACTGAATCTGTCGCATATATTTTATCCGACGATGCTGGGTCGGGACGCTCCACGGAAGCGGGTACGGACGTCCGGAAGTTTCATCCGGTCCGACGGGTTACCGAAAGGGATTCGGAGGATTTCAAGCTTTCCCTTTCGGAACAACATATGCTGCGATGCCGGATAAGAAACTGATAGCGTCGGTGGACTTAGAAATTTTTGGTTCGGTTCAGGGACATCGTCCCTCAGTTCCGACATAGTCCAATAATGTCACACAAACTTTCGAATTATTGAACGACGCTATATATATTATTATTTTATGCTTGCTATCCAAGCATTTCTGGTTTCTTGTTCGAAGAGTTATGGAGATGTCTTTCAAAAGTGTGCCTCTGTCGTCATAGTTAATGAAGAGTTAGCGGCAATAAGTGCTCATGGAATATGTCTATCGCTTACGGAGTGACATTCGCTAGCTCACCCGGTGTAGCGTACATTCATCGAATGGTTCGGCTGCCGGGTTCGTCCGTTGCGGTCTACGAAGGAGATTTGGGTGATGCGAGCACTTTAATTACTTTAGTACTCACCCAGTGACGGCAGATTGAGGACAGATCGGAGGAAGCCTGTTAGTCCGGTTCCTGGCTTGTTCAGGTCCGTCCGGGCTATGAGCGAGAGAGGTTCCTCTCTCGTCCAACAACATAGGGGACCGCATGTTGTGGTTCAGATATTTTATATTCGGAGCATATGTCCGTTGCTCCGGACGCTCCGTTATATTGACAGTCCGAGAGACTGTCTTTAATGCTTCCTCATCCTCACAGCAGGGCACACGACCGCACATTGGCTACATGACCTCGAGTATCCGATCAGTTTCGGCATTCAGTGATTCCACGGCGAATAGGTCGCGCCATCCGGTAGCCAAGGGACACGAGGCCTATACACTCCGTTCGCTCGCATATTGGAAGTATGCACGGGGTAACGATCACGGAGCTTCCAGCGGCAATGCATCGTAAGACCGCTTCTCCTCAGGCCTCAGTGACGGACGTGCTATCCGAGTTAGCACAGTTATTTCGCAGCATCCCAGCAATTGACAGTTTCTCGGTCGAATCAGGAATTATCCGACGGCGCTGGGTCGGTGCGGTCCGCGGTTGCATCAGCTACGGACGACCGAACACTTTATAGGGTCCGTCAGGATGGCGAAAGGGATTCGAAAGATTTCGAGTTTTCCCTTTAGTAGTATCGGAAGATGCCTTTCATATCTTCTGGCATTATCTTCCTGTGATTATTATTTCGGACTTCATTGCTGCGATCTTGGATAAGAGACTTATAGCGTCATTGGACTTGGTTTTTTCGATCGGTACAGGGACATTGTCCCTGACTTACCGACGCAGTCCAATATTGTCATTACAACATGTGTTTTATTTTTCGACGCTATATATATATATATATATACAAGCCTGCTACTAAGCATGATAGTTTAGTTTCTTGTCCGCGTTGCTCATTTCTGCCATTTTATCATTTTTACAAATAGTTTATTTTGGCAGAGCAGGGCATACCGAGAGTTCATATGCGTCTAGACGGTGTGATTAAAGACTGCATATATTCTTTTTCGCCGTTTATGTCTTTTCCAATTTCAATGTTGGGAACGACATTATGTATAGTAGACTTAACTTAGACGCTTTATTATACGTAATCCGCCTTACTGAGGCGTTATCATTACGTCTTCAAGAAAAGATTTACGGGATATTATTCTCAATGTAATTTCTTTTGAGGGCAGTAGTTTGTTCACGTATAACTCCGCCCTTCAGTGGCTGATTGGAGTTGGTTAGACGTGACGCAGCCCTAACTACATCCACACGCATGGATAGTAAGGTTAAGAACTCTCTCAGAGTCGCTTCGTTCTCGGAGGAGCTTCTCTTCGACGGCAACTTTCCGGCAATCCATGAATTGCTCGATTTATACGTTCTCTTGTCTATCTAGTGTTACAAGAGATTCAGACTGGGGCAAACATTCGGTGGTTGACTCAGAGAGTGCCGCCGCAGTTGCCGGACCCGAGTGTGGCTGTTATGACGGTTGCCAGTCAAACAGATTGGGATATATACTGATCCCTACGGATTCGAAGTGCCAGGGTCTTTGGGTTCCGCAGTCTTTTAGCAATCAGTTTAACTTCCGCGGAATAATGTTTTTTAGGCTTGCTTTATGTCATTGCATGAACATTATTCAGAAACGCATGCCCAAATTCCTGTCCTTTAATTCGACAGTAGTGGCGTATCTCCGGAACCAGGGAGGCACTCTTTCGTTTCCGTTATTCAATTTAATGGAAAGAATCCGTCTTTTGGTTATAGTACACCAAGTTCAGTTTTGGTCCGTCATATTCCGGGTCGTCTGATTGTTTTATCGGACTCCCGTTCTCTTACGGGTCGCTTGTTGCTGTCAGAATGGACTCTCAACAAACAAGTATTCAATCAGATTTGCTATCTATGGGAGCGCCCAATGATGATTTATTTATGACACAGCTTGCTAATCAATTGCAGACGTATGTGTTGGCTTGTCCAGATCTCTGAGCTAATAGTGTTAACGCTCTATTGATCTATAGGACGGAATGATAGGATACGCGTATCCTCCGGCGCTGTTGTTTTAGCAGGTATTGCTAAGATAAACAACCACAATACATTTCTGTTGATAGCATCTCTTTCTTCACAGAGATCATGAGTAATTTACTCTCTTGTCTACTGTGGGTCTTAACGTGAAATCTTCCTCTATGTGAGGATCTTTTTTCACTGGGTAAATCGTGTCATCTTTATCACAACCAGCAAGGTCGCAACCTTCATGTATTCCGTTGTGTGGTCCGTATTGCATTGTAAGCACTGTACTGGACGAGCTTTGGTCGCGATTTCTTACTATAGGAGATCCTCTTCTTCGCTATTCTATGCAACTAATGTGGAGGCTCTTCCGTCGTGGTGTGGGGATCATTATGTTCATATTCTTGATCCCTCCATACTACTCATTGCTATTTTTTAGTATACTTGTTTCACAAGATCTACTGCAGCCTGTTATTATTTAGGTTATAGGTTTATGTTACCTCATACCTATGCACTCTACGATAGTTTACAATTGAGTCTTTTGTCTCTTTATCTAAGTCAGTTAGTAACTTTTTGATAAATAGACTTAGAATCTTTAGATTAAATTCCTATACGGATTTTAACTTCGGTTCTTATTTAGCTAAGTAATCATTTGAGCCTCTGGAAACAGTAGTTTTCAAATTCTGACCTTTTAGACAGTAATTCTGTTGGTTTCTCTTTTACTGTAGAGTCAGTGAGTTTCATGCACTATCGATGGATGATTTTCACTTTCATAGTTTCGGAATCAATACTTCCGTTACTATTTAGGTTGGATTGTTGCATAAGAGTTAGGCTCCTATTATCCGGAACCTATTATTTTAAGGTCCTTCCGTCTTCGTATGGGCATAGGCCTTTACTCTTTCCGGGTACAGTTTATGTATTTATAAACAGATATCTGTTTATTACAAGGGCGTAAGCTTCTTCTGTCTTTGATGTCTAGTAGAAGGACGTTACGCTCCATTTTATTGTTAATGGATTCTATTAACTATCGGTACTGCTTATGGTATATCATTGACTTAGCAGTTGTGCTTAAGATTTCGGCTCATGAAGTAAGAGTTCTTCTACTTCTTGGGCTTACATTAATAGTGTCGCTATTATAGATTTTTGAAGGCCGCTCATTGCGCTCAGCCATCCACATTCATGAATTTTATCTTAGAAATATCGAGTCAATTTCTGGAGGCCTCTTTTGTTAGGTCTATTATCTACTGCTCAGAATGTCATTCACTTAACAGTTGCTACTATAGCTAGGTAGGCTGTCTGTTTCGGCAGTGTCTCCGTTCGGCTGCCCTCTTCGCTCTGGGCTATTTGACCCAGGGCAAGAAAAAGGGGGGGGGGGGGGGGAGGGTGTTCCCTTGGGTCACCTGTTTTACTATGAAAACAAGGGGATACCTCCTCCGGAGTTAGTAATTCTGAGCTGTTATTGGGATGGTTGTTTAGTGAGAAGTTTAAGTTTTTAAAATTCATTCAAGTCTTAGTTTTTAAAGTATAGCTTTTGAATATTGCATATGTCAACGGACATGATTATGCAATTCTCAGACACTTTTAGGAGTATAAGAGTCTCTATTCTCTAGACTTACTTTATTATTGGCTTACTTTAAAAATTATTAGTATAAGGATTATATCGGATATTAATAGAGTACATGGATGTATGAAGCTCAATTTTGGAAGGTGTTGTATCTTTCTAATTTATCATAAATAAGAAAAATACATGTAAGGCCTATTACTTCTTTTCCCTACAGGGGATGACTCTATTTTATTTTATTGAGCGTATTCCATTTTGCTCTATGTCCTTGGCCCTCCAGCCTTTTTACTATTCAGCTATGTCTGGGTCATTGGTACAGTATAAAAATGTTAAAAAATTTATAGTAATTTATATATTTTTTATACTTACCAATGACCCAGACGGGGATGGCCCTCCCAGGAGTTGGGAACTCTTGCCTCCCCGCTGAGTACATAGCGCTTACCAGGCACTGGTTATTAGAATGATAAATGGCGCCAATTTCGGAACGTCCTTGACACTGCGCATGCGCAGTAGGGGCGAAGTGTGGAGGGCCTTTCAGGACATGTTTTCTTTAGTTTTAGATGCAAATTTTGGGGATTGGAGGGCAAAATTTGTGTTTGGCCCTATATTTTAAGAGTTAGCACCAGCTATGTCTGGGTCATTGGTAAGTATAAAAAATATATAAATTACTATAAATTTTTTAACTTTTTTACTGAATGGTTAAAGCTATAATATGCACAACGTTTTAAAAAACTCAAAATACGAAAAAGAGAACATCTACGTTCATGACTTTGACAAGGAAACTTCATCAAAACCTGTCAAACGAGTCATTAAACGAAAGGGTTATCAACTTACATGTAACAGTCTCTTATCACCTAATTTACTGAGACAATTATGTTTTCAACAGAAAAGCCGACTAGTCGACTTTGAATCGATTACTCCCGTCAACTAGTCGACTTTGAAAAATAGGTAATCGTTTCAATACTAGTTTGTTCATCGGATCTGGTTTGAAAGAAAATGGGAGTTTCAGGTTTTACAAATCTAGATCATGCCTTTCTCAAACAGGGCACAAGTGATGCATCCTAGTTCCCACTTAATATAACCCTGCTTGCCTATGAACATATAACGTAAGAAATAAAAAAATAGGTGTACTCCATTCTGCATCATAGCTCATAATAGCTGTGTGTACACTGTTATAAATATGGCTCTTTTTAAAATTCAAATAAACTTTATTAATTCACCAATATAGAATTATAAAAAGGTAACACATTAGTTTATTGTTTGAAAAATGTTTTTTGACCATTAGGTGCATGTCCAGAGATTTGCATCAGATTCTCTGTCTTGCTGAGAAGCAGTATGACCAACTTCTTGCTTAAAGACAACTGTTGGATTCCATTCAAGACTTTGCTCCTGATACAAATTCCCCGATGTTTGCCTAATGGAGACAGTTTATGTTTATCTGTTGAATGGCTATGAATCCTCTCTCTCTCTTTACTTGTAAATTCGGATCTAATAGCCAATGCCTGGGGTGGAAGCCTTCTCAAGGAAGCAGCACAGGTATAAATGATTGGCTAAACTTGGATTCATTCCTATGTTGCAGTCATGAGATAGCTAAAGATGCCGAGAGTGAATAAACACCTGTAAATAAATGGATAAGGCTATGAATCACCATCTGGACGTGTCTTGTTATATAATATAGACTTTATTAAAAAAAAAATAGGGGAGCATATAGTCATTGCTTTGTCAGTCCGTCCAATCGTCTCTCCATTCATCTGCGTATGTCTTCATGCATCCGCAGCGATATCACAGCAGTGAGTGGATAGATTTCAATGAAATTTGGTATGAAGGATTCTTGTGACAAGCCACTCCTGCACATAAAGAAGTTGTCCGTATATTTTTCACCAGTTATGGTCCTCATTGTCAATTTTTCATAAATTTTTTTTCATACAAAACGATATCTACCAGTGCGGAGATAGATTTCAATGAAATTTGGTATGAGGAATCCTTGTGATAAGCCAGTCCTGCACATGTTATAAAAAAGTTGCCTGCATATTTTTCATCAGAGTTACAGTCCTTACTTTATCAATTTTTCACGATTTTTTTTCCATCTGCAGCAATATTTAAGGAGTGAGTGGATGGAAATCAATGACATTTTGTACGAGGGATCCTTGTGACAACCTGCTTCTGCAGGTGTCATAAAAAAGGATGCTTTTTTTGTCCATCTGTTCACCCATCCATCCACAGCGATATCTCAGTAGTGAGTGGATGGATTTCAATGAAATTTTGTATGCTGGATCCTTGTGACGAGCCACTCTCGCATATGTTATAAAAAATTGCCTGCATATATATATTTATATTTATTTATGAACAGTATATTACTAAACTAGTGGTCTCCTTGCTTGTAGATTGGTATCTTCGAAAATAAATACTCAAGTCACAAATGACCACTGAAAAATAATTTAGCCCTCTTGTTTACCAAGATGAATTCCTGTTTCCATTGCTTGTAGAGATTTGTGTGGGTAGTCATCATCTTATGACTCAAATAAAGGGGGTTGTATGTTTACTAAAATATAACATTTTGTGAGGACTTATTTGGTTTTGAACCTCATTCAGAAAGGCCCAACAAAAAATGTCCTGAGAAACAAGATCTACTTAGTGGGCCTAATTCATTGAATTTCAGGCATGTAGTTCAATCTAAGTCATTTAAGGCAGTCTTCCTCTTCATCACTCGCATTCATTCTATGAATGTGTCCCATTTTATTACAATTGAAGCAGGGTGAATAGTATGAATCAAATTTCTAATTGTGTCCCAATTCATCATGACTGAAACAGGATGAAGAGTGTGAATAAAATTTCTAATGCCTACATGCTTCCATTTCAAGAAAATGTGAAGAACATTTACTTTTGAGTCATAATTAGGACATTTGTTGTGCTTCACACAATGCAAAGCACATTATTGAGTGGGAAGCATAGGTATAAATGTTTGGCTAAAGTTCACCTTGTGTTCTTGTTGTAGTCATAATGACCTTAAACAGTAAAAATAAGTACATAAATAATCATCAGAAAGCAGATATTGAACAGTTTAAAAAGTAGAATCTCCCTGTTATTTAAATTTTTGTAACAATCAGTTTAACAATTAATTTAGTAATTCCATCGTCAGCTGCATAAACATCACTGAAAAGATGCTTAATTTGTTTTTAGCTCTCCCTGACAATTGTCAGCAGAGTTTTTCTGGTAATGATTTGTCCGTCCATCCGCTGGTCATCTTTGTGTTGTCAACATTTTGTTTGTCTGGGCCATAACCCAGGCCATAACTTCTTAATCACTAAATATTTTTTGACTTTACTTTTTAACAATATGTATTATCAAAAGACAGTGTGTCACGAATTATAATATGGTATGTACTCCTCAAGGTCAATGTCACAGGGCGTATGTTAAAATGACAGAAAACATTTTGTCATTTCACTGTCACTTTTGTCCAGTCCATATAACTTGATATGATCGACAGATCTTATTCATACTTGGTACAATTGTTACTCATGACACAAAGGTGTGTTGCGTCATTGGTCCAAGGTCGGTCATCAAGGTCAAGGTCACAGACGGCAAAACTTTGATCGTATTATACAGACCTTGTCCGGGTCCATATAACTTGGTATGATTGACAGATCTTATTCATACTTGGTACAATTGTTGCTCTTGACTCAAAGATGTGTTATGACTGTGATCCAAAGTCATATCATCAAGGTCAAGGTTACGGATAGCAAAACTTTGGTATTGTTATACAGCCCTTGTCTGCAGGGACCAGCCGTGAGGGCGACAAGGGCGATTAAGTCGCCCTTCTAAGCCCAAAGTTGCCTAGAAAAATAGTCGGGGCGATTACAAGTCGCCCTCTAAAAATTGGCCAAAATGAGAAAAGGCTGAACTGAGTGATGCGAGGTTTACATGAAAACGAGTATTTTCAAAAATCGAATGTGCTCGAGTGTGATAAATGGGCATTTTAATTTGTCAAATAAACGTCCATTTATTTAAAATCACACGACAAGCAATTGTCCATTGTCGCTTTTGGCAGATTTTTTTATTTCTATTTTGTTGCGTTCCAGTCGGAGCTTCAAGTGTCGAAACGAAAATAGGTGACTTACGCGACTCAACAAAACAACCCAGTTTGAAAGTAGGTTACGTCGCTTAGGATGCCGAAAATGTATACACAACGGACGTATTTTATAACATATTATTTTCATTTCGATTTGCTGACGACTGATAACTGTTGGGCTGTCTATTCCCAGAAAAACACGAATGGAATTGAAACACATGAAAAAAAGCTTTAGTGATGTCAAGAAAAGCTTTCTACAGGACACAAGTGTGCATGTGGACGATCTTGAAAAAGGGTCCTCCTAAACATCGGAATGACATGAAATGATGCGGAATGACACCAGAATGCCATAAAAATGATGCGGAATGACATATTTTTATACTGTACCAATGACCCAGACATAGCTGGTGCTAACTCTTAAAATCTAGGGCCAAACACAAATTTTGCCCCCCAATCCCCAAAATTTGCATCTAAAACCAAAAGAAATCATGTCCTGAAGGACCTCCATACTTTGCCCCCACTGCGCATGCTAGAGATGGGCGGTATTGGAATTTTGAGTTCGGTATCGGTTTCGGTATTTTTGTGTGGGCATACCGCGGTATCGGTTCAGTATTCGGTATGTGACTTCAGATTCACTGATAGTACCAAAGGGGAATCCATGTCCGAAAAAATACAGAATAAGTTGTTCTTGTATCATTCTATCACAGTGCTACACATGCCATTGTTGATGGGCTCAACATTGTCAATCTTTTGAATCTTTTGTCAACACAGATCATATCTACAGTAATTTGGTGACTTGTTCTAAATATGCCTTAACTTTTCAAGCTCACTTAAGGCATCTGTAATCATAGAATGTGTGTCCTGAAGATGTCATCTTTAGGTGGGCCTGATGACAGTAGTAAAATGATCTGGTCAGTGATTTCTAGCCAAGTCTTGGCTGCCTGTTAAGGCAGCCAAGACTTGGCTAGAAATCACTGCTAAGTAACTGGACATGTACAGGTCGTTGACTATTGATAATTTAGTACAACTGCCCTGGTCCTTAAGGCTTAACAAAACTGAAAAATAAAATCAGTCACTTCTTTCTTGAAAATGAACACTTCAACTGCTATCAATCCTCACCAAGGCCTTATAAATAGTGAATGCACAGGGAAAATTGAAAATACCGTTGGTTTCGGTATTCAAAGATTGGGTCGGTTCGGTTTTTCGGTGTCCCCATGATATCGGTATCGGTTCGGTTTTTCGGTATATTGCCCATCTCTAGCGCATGCGCAGTGTCAAGGACGTTCCGAAATTGGCGCCAATCACCATTCTTTGTTTGGCCCTTCATCAGTCAACATCTCACTGATCTTTGTGCTTGTAAATCTCAGTTTAAAGGATGCCAGACACATAATTATTGGAGAAATGGTGATTCTAAGGAGGATATAGAAGGAGGAGAGGAAAAAGGAGTGACAGAAAATAATCAGGGCTGTAACTTAAAATTTTTTAATGAAATTATGTTAAGTTGCCTATTTTCGAGGCATGGGCCTGTTGTTGTCATTCTTGCTATAAAGTTGCACTGCTTATTCAGTGTTTCCTCTCTCCTGGTCTTCTAAGTCCCCCCTTGCTATTCTCCCATGCTTTTGGCATATTTTTGAGAAAGATCATTTCTAAATTCTCTTGGGAGAATTAGCTTGGTTACAGAATGAATTCTGTTATTTTCCCCATGTTTACGTTTTCACCCATGGGTGTTTAAACGTTGTGTTCTGCATCTACCATCTGATGTTCTGCAGATTCTCCCCTGGGAGTCTCTGTTTTGCATCAGATAGTGTGTAATTTTGCTGACTGATTTCGGGCCAGTTTTGTCAGTGCCTGAAGTCATGTTTTCTGGTGTTTTTACACTGTTTGTTTACATTGGCAACAGTCTCTTTTGAGGGGGGCTGTTTGCCTTTGGAGTAGTTTATCTCACTATAAGATACATTATTATTATCCGTAAGTGTTGCATTAATTATTTAATATAATTTTAAAATTTTTGACCACACTTAACCTTGGGATCCATTGGGGCTCAACGTTACTTTTCAGAAACTTGGGCTTCGCTGAAAAAATATTTTTCAAAAATTATTTTGATTTTCAATTGTTTTTTCATTATTAATGGATCATGTTATTATGTATCTTTGTGTTTAGGGGTTTGTGCGAGTACTAGGACTTGTTGTTGACTTTTCACAATGAAAGGATATTGTTCAAATTGTAATAGGAAGAAATCTTCCTCTGACTTTCATGATCATTGTATTAATTGTAGTCAGTGTACTCGCACTAACTCCTGTTCAACATGTCAATATTGGGATGACAAACATTGGAAACGTGTGTCACGATATGTTGTTAGTGGAGAGAGGGCTATGCTGGCCCTTTCTCCGCAGGGTCACTCTACTCTATCAGTTTCTATTTCAGAGGAACAAGAACAGGGTGATGTTTCCATGTTATCTTCCGCAAGTGCGCTTCCGTCGTCACAATTGAATGCAGAGCTAGCGGCAAAAGTGCTCATGGAGATACGACAGTTGCCTAAGAGGTCCCTAGTAGGATCGACGGCGCTGTCGTCCGCTAGCTCGCCCGGTGTAGCGTCCATTCACCGAATGGTTCGGCAGCCGGGTTCGTCCGATGCGGTCCAGGAAGAAATGTTGGGTGATGCGAGCACTATAAACATTCAAGGTGCACACCCAGTGACGACGGATAGTAGGAGAGATCGGAGGAAGCCTTCTAGTCCGGTTCCTAGCTCGTCCAGGTCCATCCGGACTGCGAGCGAGAGAGGCCCCTCTCTCGTACAACAACATCTGGGACCAGATGTTGTGGTACAAAATGTGTCAGCGGAGCACACGTCCGTCGCTCGGGACGCTCCGTTGTATAGGCAGTCTGCTGAGACTGCTCAGGCTTCTTCTTCCTCTCACCAGCGCACACGACCGCACCTTGGCTATGTGACCGCCGATATTCTACCAGCTTCGCCGATCAGGGATTCTTCGGCGACCAGGTCACGCCATCCGGTAGCCAGGGACACGAGGCCGGTTGACTCCGGATGTTCGCATAGGAAGAGTATGCGGGAGTCACTAGATACGGAGCTGCCCTCGGCGAAGCAGCGAAAGACTGCGCCTCCGCAGGCCTCGATGTCGGATGTGCTTGCTCAAATAGCACAACTTATCGCAGCATCCCAGCAACCGACAGAAACGGTGTCGGATCGGGAATTATCCGACGGCGCTGGGTCGGTACGCTCCGCCGAAGCATCGGGTGCGGATGACCGGGAGCATCATGAGGTCCGACTGGATGGTGAAAGGGATACGGATGACTTGGAGTTATCCCTTTCGGAACAACATAAAGCTGCCGTGGACTTCATCCGGCACTTTCTTCCTCAGGTTGTTCCGTCGGGCCAGACTGCTGCGGTACCGGACAAGAGAATTATAGCGTTATTGGACACTGATTTCTTCGAGCGGTTCAAGGACATCGCTCCTGAGTTTCCGTCTCAGTCCAATAATGTCACAAGGACATTTGAATTATTGAACGACGCTATATTCAAGCTTGCTTCCAAAACAGGAAAAGCGGGTTTTTTGTCCGCCAATGCTCTTAACCTGCCTTTCATTAATGCAAGGAATAAATTCGATACGGCAGGACAGGGTATCCCGAGAGTTCCTCTGCGTATGGACGACGAGGCGGAAGACTTAGAATTATCATTACCGTCGTCTACGTATATCCCAACCGCGGTGTTGGATACGCCTATTTCGTCTAACAGAGCCAGTTTAGATGCTTTATCTTACGCAGACCACCTTACAAAGGCGTTATCACTGCGTCTTCAAGGGAAAGAATTCCAGGATGTTCAATCCTCTTTAAGACTTCTTTCAAGGGCAGTAGCTTATTCCACGTGTAACTCCGCCCTTTCAGTGGCAAACCTGGAGTTGGTTAGACGTGACGCAGCCCTAGCTACATCCACACTCGTGGATAGTAAGGTGAAGAACTCTCTCAGAGTCGCTTCGGTCTCTGGAGAACTTCTCTTCGACGGCAAGCTTTCTGCAATTTACGATAAACTTACTAAGAAAGCTTCGGATTCTCTGCTGTTTAAATCCGCTTCTAAGAAGACGGACACGGCAGATAAGAGTAAGACAGGCACTTCTGGGTCTAATGCGCCCAAGAGAGGTTCCTATAGAGGTTCCGGTGCGTCCTCTTGGTCCTATTCAAGAGACCGTCAAGGCAGCGACTCACGTGCGGGACGTCCTTCGGGACGGGACAAACGGTCGGACGCCCCGAGGTCGACGGGACGAGGTGCGGGTCGTGGAGGACGTGGTTTCTCCTCCCGCAGGTCCAGGAGGTGATGGCTTCAACCTCTATCGCGTTCCGGTTGGCGGAAGGTTGTCGAGTTTTTCAGAAGAGTGAGCGTCGATTACGGACGACCCTTGGGTGAGAGGGGTGATTTCGGAAGGTCTAAGAATATCCTTCAAACGAAAGCCTCCATTAACTCGAAGTCCAAAATGGACTCAACTTCCGTCAAATCCGCAGAAAAGAGACGCTCTGTTATTAGAGGTGAAGTCTCTTTTAATGAAGAACGCGGTAGAGGTCGTAGAAAACCAAGAAACACCGGGATTCTACAGCCATCTGTTTCTGGTTCCGAAACCAGACGGCTCGTTCCGTCCAGTCATAGATTTGAGCTGGATAAACAAGCTGATCGTCGCTCCGAAGTTTTATATGGAGACGATTCGATCGGTCAGAGCGAGTATTCGGGTGAACGATTATGCTACAAGCATAGATCTCAAGATGCATACTTTCACGTCATGGTACATCCGACATTCAGAAAGTATCTACGCTTCGCAGTCCTAGGAGTGGTGTATCAATTCCGGGCGATGTGCTTCGGATTGAACCTAGCACCCTGGGCTTTCACTCGGGTAATGAACTCGGTAATGATGTATTTCCGAGCTCATTCGTCTGCGGTAACGTCGGCCTACCTGGACGACATTCTTCAGAGGTATGGCAACGAGTTAACGCTTCAGAATGATGTGCAGAATCTGCTTCTATTTCTCCGACGTCTCAGTTTTATAATAAACGAGGAGAAGTCGGATCTGGTGCCGTCCAAGTCATTCACACATCTGGGAATGAGCTTCGAGACGCACAACAATCTCGTTCATCTGCCGTTAACCAGAGCGAAATTAGTCAGTTGTTACGCTCGCTATTGTCTTCACGCAAAGTCACAGCAAGGGAGTTCATGAGACTGATAGGTCTGTGCGGAGCCACTGCGGATCTCATTCCGATGGGGCAGTTACGCACTCGTCCTCTCCAAATTTTCTTGACTCAGAATTGGAGTGTGAAAATTCATTCGCTCGACATAGACGTTCTATTGTCAGATTAAGTGAAACGAGAGATTCAGACTTGGGCAAACATTCAGTGGTTAACTCAGGGAGTTCCGCTGCAGTTGCCGGATCTGAGTTTTACGATTATGACGGACGCCAGTCAAACAGGTTGGGGTGCATCATTGATCCCAACAGATTCGAGATGCCAGGGTCTTTGGGATCCGCAATTCCTACGCAAGCACGTAAACATCAAGGAAATGATGTCAGTTTGGCTTGCGTTACGTCATTGGATGGACATTATTCACAATGCTCATGTCCAAATCCTGTCCGACAATACGACAGTAGTGGCGTATATACGGAACCAGGGAGGCACTCATTCAGTTCCGTTATTCAATCTAACTGAAAGAATCCTTCTGTTTGCTCTAGAACATCAAGTTCTACTTTCGGTCCGTCATATACCGGGTCGTCTGAATGTACTAGCAGACTCCCTTTCACGAAAGGGTCGCTTGTTGCCGTCGGAGTGGACTCTCAACAAACAAGTATTCAATCAGATTTGCTACCAATGGGAACGGCCAATGATAGACTTATTTGCGACACATCTCAACAATCAGTTGCAGACGTATGTGTCTCAGTGTCCGGATCCAAGAGCATTTGCAGTAGACGCTCTGTCGATCCCTTGGGACGGAATGATAGGATATGCGTATCCTCCAACGCCGTTGATTCAGCAAATATTGCTAAAAATAAAACAATCTCAATGCAAGATTCTGTTGGTAGCATCTCTGTCTCCACAGAGACCGTGGATAAATCTACTCAGGTGTCTGTTGTGGGACCTACCGCGAAAGCTTCCTCCACGGGAGGATCTTCTTTCGCAGGGGAAACCGCGTCAATTTCATCACAACCTGCAAGGTCTCAACCTTCACGTTTTTCCGTTGTGCGGTCCTTCTTGCATGGCAAGCACTTCACAGGACAAGCAGTGGACGCCATTTCTAACTGTAGGAGGACCTCCTCTTCGCTAAACTATGCGGCTAAGTGGAAGGTCTTTTGTCGTTGGTGTAGGGATCATTCTGTTGATATTTTCGATCCCTCCATACCAGACATTGCAAACTTTCTAGTATACTTGTTTGACGAAATCAAACTGCAGCCTGTTACTATTAATGGGTTATAGGTCTATGTTATCTGATACCTATGCACATCATGATAGTTTACAAATTGGATCTAATGTCTCTTTATCTAAGTTAGTTAGAAACTTCTCGATAAATAGACCCAGAACTCTTAGGTTAATTCCTAAGTGGAATTTAGCTTGGGTTCTTCTTAAACTGAAGGAAAAGCCATTTGAACCTCTTGGGACAGTAGATTTCAAATTCTTGTCTTATAAGACAGCTTTTCTCTTAGCTTTCTCTTCTGCTAGAAGAGTCAGTATGCTTCATGCACTGTCGGTGGATGATTCTCACTATCGTAGTGTCGGGAACACTATCACCTTCACTACTAATGTGGGTTTTTTTTGCTAAGAATCAGGCTCCTAATAAATATCCGGAACCTATTGTTATTAAGGCCCTTCCATCTTCAGACGGACGTAGGCCTTTACTCTGTCCTGTTAGAGCGTTACGTATTTATAAACAGAGATCTCAGTTTATCAGAAAGGGACGAAAACGTTTCTTTCTGTCTCTGATGCCTAATAGAAAGGACATTTCGGTCCATTCTATTGCTAGATGGATTCAATTAACTATCCGTACTGCTTATGAAAATTTATCTTCTTCTCAGCAGTCTGTGCTTAAGATTTCGGCTCATGAAGTAAGAGCTCTTTCTACATCGTGGGCTTATGCAAATAGTATTGCTATTACAGATTTAATGTAGGCTGCTTATTGGTCTCAGCCATCCACATTCACAAATTTTTATCTCAGAAATATTGAGTCCATTTCTGGAGACCTGCATTGTTTAGGTCCGTTATCTGTTGCTCAGAATGTCGTCCACTAAACAGTTGCAACTATTGTTATGCAGGCTTTCTGTTCCGGCAGTGACTCCGTCTGGCTGCCCTCTTTGCTCTGGGCTATTTGACCCAGGGCAAGGGGAAGGGGGGGGGGAGGGTGTTCCCTTAGGTCACCTGCTTTATAGTGAAAAGCAAGGGAATTCCTCCTCCGAAGTCAGTATTTCTGAGTCGTTCCCGGGATGGTTTTAAAGTGTAATATTAATATTAAAAATTCATTCATGTCATGTTTTTAAAGTGTAGCTCGGTGTGAAGCATTTGTATATGTCAAGTGTCAAACGGGCGTTAATATACAATCCTCGGACACTTTTAAAGAATATAAAGAGTCTCAATTCTCTGGACTAACTTTATTTATTGGCTTACTTTAAAAATAATTAGTATAAAGGGTTATACTGGATGTTAATAGAGAACATGAATGTTATTGTGCTCAATTATGAAGGGTATTGTATCTTTCTAATTTATCATAAATAAGAAAGATACATGTAAAGCCTAATACCCCTTTTCTCCTTGAGGGGTTGACTCTATATTATATAGTTGAGCTTATTGGATTTTCCTCTATGTCCTAGGCCCTCCAGCCTTTTTACTATTCAGCTATGTCTGGGTCATTGGTACAGTATAAAAATGTTAAAAAATTTATAGTAATTTATATATTTTTTATACTTACCAATGACCCAGACGGGGATGGCCCTCCCAGGAGTTGGGAACTCATACCTCCCCGCTGAGTACATAGCGCTGACCAGGCACTGCTTGCAAGAATGGTGATTGGCGCCAATTTCGGAATGTCCTTGACACTGCGCATGCGCAGTGGGGGCAAAGTATGGAGGTCCTTCAGGACATGATTTCTTTTGGTTTTTGATGCAAATTTTGGGGATTGGGGGGCAAAATTTTTGTTTGGCCCTAGATTTTAAGAGTTAGCACCAGCTATGTCTGGGTCATTGGTAAGTATAAAAAATATATAAATTACTATAAATTTTTTAACTTCTTTTACAAAATACTCGACCCCAGAATGTATTTTGTTTATTAACTAACAAAGTACCTCCCAAGCAACCTTCTTACATCTGGTCCTGTTCACACTTTCAGACTTAGGAAATTATTAGCTTAGTAGACTTTGTTGAAAGGCAACCACAGGAGGGTGATGGGGGATTGGCACGAAGAAGAGGTAAGGGGTCATGAAGGAGAAGGTAGCAGTGGGGGATTTTCAGTCAATAATTACATTGTGATTTTTTAACCTGGCACAGATGCATCATAAACAACTGGACCTGGATTATTTGTACGTTAATGGAGGACCATAAATTGAAAATATGAAGGGGCGGCGGGGGTGGTACATGAATATTCTTAATTTTCCCCACTTGCCTATGAAGTCTCCCTACATGACTCTGCAGTCTCCCTATTTTTTCTGGAGGGAGACTTGAAGTCTCCCTAAAATTCCCCCCTAGGCTGGTCCCTGCTTGTCCGGTCCACATAACTTGGTTTGATTGACAGGACTTATTCATACTTGGTACAATTGGTGTGTCATGACTTTGAGCCACTGTCATATGATCAAGGTCACGAGCAGTAACACTTGGATTCTTGTCGTGTAATTAGCTTCCCCTAAAAGCAGTGATCCTGGGTGGAGCGGTCTTGGCTGAGAGGCCTCTTGTTTTGAAATCATGTAACTAACTACTGGGGTATAAGTAGAAAGCCAGCATAAATACAAACAATTGTATAAGCATGTGCTATTGTCGCATCAGACCCAGATAAAAGTGACATTAAACCTAAATAAATGAATAAACATCTTTTGAAGTCTTCTTTGAAACAAAATGTCAAGAGCTTCTGTTCTCAAGTAACAAAACTCAGAAACAGTAGGCTCTGGACATTCAAATCAGAAGTCAGGGCTTATATTTCGATGAGAATCCGAGAATCAATTCAGGAAAAGATTCTCGCAACAAATCTAGCGAGAATCCATGTTGATTTTCATTGCACCTCTGCTAGGACTCGCGTGAAAAACACTGAGTCATTGTAACCCTTTACCTAACATAGCAACATCAAATTAACCAATACAAGGCTAACATGACCTGAAATATCCTGACACTTCGTCAGTGTAATTGTACAAATATGGCTGTCGTTGGAACCGGCACAATGAGCCGGTTTCAATGACATCCATATTTGTAAGGTTTTATTGGTAAATATTGTTTATTTTTTGAAATTATCAAATTCTGTTTATGTTCTAAAAATTAAAAAGCTGTGTTGCGTAAAGGGTTAACATGTGTTATCGGTATACAACAGGGGTTCAACCATGCTGTCCTCAAAGGATCCTAGGACACACATAGCCATTTAGATTCTTGCAACCCTTTTCGCAAGAATCCACATGGATTTTCCCAAATTTAGATGAAATATAAGCCCTGGAAGTGAATTATATTTGAAAATTTATACATTATCAGAAGAATTTTTCTCACACAGGATGGAGGTGACTGGCAGTTGGAAGCAGGTGCACTTGTTTTAGCAGATGGTGGTCTCTGCTGCATAGATGAATTTAACAGTATTAAAGAACATGATAAAGCAAGCATACACGAAGCAATGGAACAGCAGACAATAAGTGTTGCTAAGGTTAAAATTAAATTTGTTATATAGCTTATCAAAGAAATGTTATCTACACCTAGGTAACAAAATCTTCTGAACTTCAAGTGACCCTATATTTCTTCTAAACTTCGTAACTAAATAAATTTTATTGGGTAACCCATTTCGGTTTGATAATATCATTTTTCTTACAACAAGAACGTATTTCACCCAATACTATATTAGTCACATGGTGTTTCAGTAGGGTGTATGTGACTTTATTTCCAAATGGAATAGAATGCCTTACTTTGATTGGCTGAGAAGCACGGTGTAACTCCTGCCCCACAGGTATTTATATTTTTTTACACCGTGTTTAAACCCGGTATAAAAACAAGAATACACAATCTGAGAGGGAGATGTCTTAAAAAGTTCCTATTTTGCCAAATGATTTTTTTCAGTAAAAAAGTATGTCTATTGGTGTATTATTTTTTTTTTTAAATAAAAAATAAGATATATTTAATGTTTTGAGATTGGTAGTTATGTAGAAAATGAGATAAAAACAAAAATAAAAATAAAAAATTCTGGAATTATTTTTTTATGTTTTTGTTTTCTTGAAAGTAAAAGCGAAAAAGTTTTGTTGTCTGCCCAATTTAAAAAGAAAATGGCAGAAATAAATAATAAGCGCTTTGCAAGTCATACAGATTCAGAAATACTGGAAAAAAGAACAAAAGTTATTCCTAACAATACAGTGAAGGCCAACAGAAAATGTGCTAATCTGCTGCGAGCATATTTATTGGAAAAGGGTGAAAATCAAAACTTTGAGGTGTATACACCTGTAAAACTAGATGAGACTTTACAGCATTTTTACCTGGATGCAAGGAAAAGTGGTGGAGAAATGTACAAAACATCATCACTCGAAAATTTCAGATATGGACTCAATAGGTATTTGAAGGCACCCCCACATGTAAAGGAATTTGACATTATAAAAAACAATGAATTTTATTCGTCGAACGAGTGTTTCAGAACTGCGTTGTGTGAACTGAAATCCGTCGGGAAGGGTGAGTGTGTGCATTACCCGGTCATAACAGACGCCGATATTAGGCAATTGTACGGAAATTTTCGTTTGTCTGCAAATACACCTGTTGGATTGCAAAACAAAGTTCAGTTAGACATTAGGTTGTATTTTTGTCGAAGAGGTATGGAAAATTTCAAAGACATGACAAAAGATACATTTAAAATTGAAAAAGATTTCGCAACTGGACTGAATTTTGTAAGCAAGGCCAAGGATGAACTGTCTAAAAATAGACGTGAATGCGACAAGGAAAATTACGGTGGTGTAATGACTCAAGTTCCAAACTCACCATTCTGTCCTGTGGCATCCTTTGAAAAATATTTATCCAAACTCCATCCTGACAATGAAAAACTCGGGCAACGCCCAATTGACTCTTTCAAAGACGACGATGAAATATGGTACACCAAACAATGCGTTGGAAAAGATTCCTTGAGTTCATTCATGACTCGCTTGAGCAAATTCTGTAATTTGTCCCAGATTTATACGAATCACTCAGTGCGCGCAACAGGCACCACCATTTTAGCCAGAAACAACTTCTCTCCGTCACAGATAATGGCAGTAACCGGTCATAAGTCTGTAAATTCTTTGGCTGTTTATCACAGAGTATCAACGAAAGAGAAAATCGCAATGGGCACAACAATAAATGAAACTATAGACGTCAACTGTAACTCAAAACAACCAACATGTACTGACGACAGTGGCCCTGCCGTGTCGCACACGGAACCTTCACATTCAAATGAGGTCATGCCTGTTGTTACAAGTGAAACGTCAATCTCGGGGGCGCCCAGTGGGGACTTTCTTGATATTGCTGCACTCGATGAGTTATTCTCTGATGATTTTGATTTAGAACCTCTAGAGCGTGTGACGGAAAGTAGGCAGGTAGAATCACTAACAATTAGAACAGCTTCGGAGGGACCACGTAGATGTTCAATGTTCAATAATTGCTCAATTGGTAAAGTTGAAATTGTGTTTCGCAAATGAACTTGGTGCTGGTACAAGCAAGAATGAACTAATATTAGCAACTTTTCATGTTCCTTGTTAAAAGTTTAATAAATCTTACATTTATGATACGGTATTGAACTGTCAATTTGTCAATAAACACTCTGCAAGATTCTGGATGGGGGGGGGGGGGGGGGGGGGGGTGGTATGCAATGAATTGTCTGGTGCAATGTTGCAATAGTAACCCAATATTTATTGGTTTTGGAAATAAATTCGTTATCCTTTGGTTTCCCAGGGTGTATGGGAATTTACACCGGTCTGAAAACTCATACACCCTTCGGCCTGCGGCCTCAGGGTGTATGAGTTTTCAGACCGGTGTAAATTCCCATACACCCTGGGAAACCAAAGGATAACTAATAGTATTATCCTTCTGAGATCCATATTTCCTGAGGCTGAACTGAAGGAATATTATGATCCCCGATGAGTCTGGGGGTGGGATGGGGAAATCTCACCCGAGGGGCAAGATATTTGAACCAGACCCGAGGCTTGCCGAGGGTCTGGTTCAAATATCTTGCCCTGAGGGTGAGATGTCCACATTCCCACCTTCAGACTCATCGAGGATGATTTTTCGACCCCCCTCCCCCCCCTCACCCACCTGCAGGGATTATGTTAGGCAGAGGTAATCGGGAGTCACATGCTGATTCAATCAACTCATTTTGTATTCGTTGTTTTGAGAAACTGATGACACCATCGGAAAGAGCATTCACAAGTTATGTATATACCAAAGGTATATACCCCTAAATCAATTAGGAATGGTGGCAGCTTGAGGGTTGAAGAGTTTTAGAGCATCGAACTTTGATCACACTGCATTCCGATGACGTCAATATGAATTAGTTGGTAGCAAGGAACTGATACGATATGCATAACGTCATAATAACGTTATAAATGTATAACGTCATGTGGGTGGGGTGGGATACATCTATCTCTCCCTGCTATTTCACCCAGGACACACGTATCTTACACATGCAGTGGGGGAGAAATACGAATCTCAGAAGGATAGTACTGTCTCGTACACCCTGCTGAAACACTGTGTGACAAAATTTTTACCCTGTCTCTTTAGCGTGTCGAGTTTTGTTTAATTATTTAATCCCCAAGTGGTATTTCAGTGCCGAAAACCTTGATAAAAATAATAATTAGAGAAACTGAAAGAAACACATCTTTCTTTATTATTGAACAAGAACGATGTATCTGTAGTGTAGAAAAACCACAGCAGAATCCCTCTTGACAGTAAATTTGGACATTGGGGGTATGTACACATGTTTTCTTTCAAGTTTTCAGAATATTCTCAGGAAACAATATTGTTCTCATTTTGTTTGTGAGTCGAATGTTAATTATGACTGCTGAAAATGTTTAAGACGACAAGTGAAGGGGAAATCGGTGAAGTGTACCATACAATATCTGTACACCCCTCTTAGCTGTCATGTGGTATTCTCATACACTCTTTTGAACTTCGTACTCCCCATTGCAGTTAAATGTACCATACTGGATGCTTTGGTTACTGACCAATCAGGAAGCTTGTAAATTTTAAAGGGTAATATAAGTAATAAAATCTTGACAAAATACAAACCTGTATTGAGTACATCAACTGTATGTGCGATCATTCAGTTCAGAAAGAGAACGTTTTTACCTGCACTCAATTAGCATTGAGTTATTACACACATTGAGGTCACCGCTTTTGATAATGGTAATTAAATAAATCACCAGCACAACCAAATACATAATATTTTTATACTGTACCAATGACCCAGACATAGCTGGTGCTAACTCTTAAAATATAGGGCCAAACACAAATTTTGCCCCCCAATCCCCAAAATTTGCATCTAAAACTAAAGAAAACATGTCCTGAAAGGCCCTCCACACTTCGCCCCTACTGCGCATGCGCAGTGTCAAGGACGTTCCGAAATTGGCGCCATTTATCATTCTAAGTTTGGCCCTTCATCAGTTAACATCTGACTGATCTTTGTGCTTTAAAATCTCAGTTTAAATGATGCCAGACACATAAATATTAGTGAAATGGTGATTCTAAGGAGGATAGAAAAGGAGGAGAGGAAAAGAATGTGTGACAGAATATTATCAGGGCTGTAACTTAAAATTTTTTAATGAAATTATGTTAAGTTACCTATTTTCAAGGCAGCAGCCATTTTGTTGTCATTCTGATTATTTAGTTACACTGTTTTTTCAAGTGTTTTCCTCTCTCCCTGTCCTTTAAGTTCCCCCTTGCTATTCTCCCATGCTTTTGGCATAGTTTCTGTAATTATTATTACTAAAATTTCTTGGGAGTTTTAGCTGAATAACAGAATGAATTCTGTTCTTTCCCCATGTTTACGTCTTCACCTACGGGTGGTTAGGCGTTGTGTTCTGCATCTACCATCTGATGTTCTGCAGTTTCTTCCCTGGAAGTCTCTGTTTTGCATCAGATGGTGTATTTTTGGTAACTGATTTCGGGCCTGGGTGCCTGGAGTCTTATTTTAGTGTTTTTACACTCATTGTTTACATTTACAACAGCCCTCTGTGTGAGGGGGGGATTTCTTGAAAATAATATCTTGATGTTATTTTAATCATAACTAGATACATTATTATTGTTCGTAAGTGTTGAATAAATTGTTTAAAATATTTTTAAAATTTTTGTCCACACTTAGGCTTGGGATCCATTGGGGCTCAACGTTACTTTTCAGAAACTTGGGCTGTTCTGAAAAAATATTTTTTCAAAATATTTTGATTTCAATTATTTTTTCTATATTAATGGATCATATTATTATTATGTATTTTGATTGCCAGGGGTTAGTGCGAGTACCAGGACTTGTTTTCTTTTCACATTGAAAGGATATTGATCAATTGTTTTAAGAGGAAGTCTTCCTCTGACCTTATTATCATTCTATATGTGGTCAGTGTACTCGCATTAACTCCTGTTCTGTATCGTATGATTTCGATGACAATATGGGAAGCGTATGTCACGGTATGTTGTTGGGGATTTGGACACTCCGGTCCTTTCCCCGCAGGGTCACTCTACTTTATCAATTTCTATTTCAGACGATCAAGATTAGGGTGATGTATCTGTGATGTCTTCCAACAGTGTGCCTCCGTCGTCACAATTAATGAAGGGCTAGCGGAAAAGTGCTCATGTAATACGCCAATTGCCTAAGAGGACCCTAGTAGGTTCGACGGCCTTTGACGTCCGCTAGCTCGCCCGGTGTAGCGTCCATTCACCGAATGGTTCGGCAGCCGGGTTCGTCCGTTGCGGTCTAGAAGGAATTTTGGAGTGATGCGAGCACTATAAAATTAACTTAATGCACACCCAGTGACGGCGGATCGGAGGGAGAACGGAGGAAGCCTTTTAGTCCGGTTCATAGCTCGTTCCGGTCCATCCGGACGGCAAGCGAGAGAGGCCCCTCTCTCGTTCAACAACATCTGGCCCCAGATGTTGTGGTACAAATGTGTCGTTAGCGGAGCATACGTCCGTCGCTCGGGACGCTCCGTTGTATAGGCAGTCTGCTGAGACTGCTAAGGCTTCCTCTTCTCGTCAGCGCACACGACCGCACCTTGGCTGCGTGACCGCCGATATATTACCAGCTTCGCCGATCAAGGATTCTTCGGCGACCAGGTCACACCATCCGGCAGCCAGGGATTCGAGACCGATGGACTCCGGACGTTCGCATAGGAAAAGTATGCGGGAGCCATCTGATGCGGAGCTGCCCTCGGCGAAGCACCGATAGACTGCGCCTCCGCAGGTCTCGACGCCGGACATTCTTGTGCACATAGCACAGCTTATCGCAGCATCCCAGCAGCCGACAGAAACGGTGTCGGATCGAGAATTATCCGACAGCGCTGGGTCGGTAGCCGGGGACTCGAGGCCTGCAGACTCCGGACGTTCGCATAGGAAGTGTGCGGGAGTCAACGTACACGGAGCTTCCAGCGGCAATGCATCGTAAGTCCGCTACTGCACAGGCCTCGGGAACGGACGTGCTTTCCTTAATAGCACAGTTTATCGCAGCATCCCAGCATCAACTGAATCTGTCGCATATATTTTATCCGAAGATGCTGGGTCGGGACGCTCCGCGGAAGCGGGTACGGACGTCCGAAAGTTTCATCCGGTCCGACGGGATACCGAAAGGGATTCGGAGGATTTCAAGCTTTCCCTTTCGGAACAACATATGCTGCGATGCCGGATAAGAAACTGATAGCGTCGGTGGACTTAGAAATTTTTGGTTCGGTTCAGGGACATCGTCCCTCAGTTCCGACATAGTCCAATAATGTCACACAAACTTTCGAATTATTGAACGATGCTATATATATTATTATTTTATGCTTGCTATCCAAGCATTTCTGGTTTCTTGTTCGAAGAGTTATGGAGATGTCTTTCAAAAGTGTGCCTCTGTCGTCATAGTTAATGAAGAGTTAGCGGCAATAAGTGCTCATGGAATATGTCTATCGCTTACGGAGTGACATTCGCTAGCTCACCCGGTGTAGCGTACATTCATCGAATGGTTCGGCTGCCGGGTTCGTCCGTTGCGGTCTAGGAAGGAGATTTGGGTGATGCGAGCACTTTAATTACTTTAGTACTCACCCAGTGACGGCAGATTGAGGACAGATCGGAGGAAGCCAACAACATAGGGGACCGCATGTTGTGGTTCAGATATTTTACATTCGGAGCATATGTCCGTTGCTCGGGACGCTCCGTTATATTGACAGTCCGAGAGTCTGTCTTTAATGCTTCCTCATCCTCACAGCAGGGCACACGACCGCACATTGGCTACGTGACCTCGAGTATCCGATCAGTTTCGGCATTCAGTGATTCCACAGCGAATAGGTCGTGCCATCCGGTAGCCAAGGGACACGAGGCCTATACACTCCGTTCGCTCGCATATTGGAAGTATGCACGGGGTAACGATCTCGGAGCTTCCTGCGGCAATGCATCGTAAGACCGCTTCTCCTCAGGCCTCAGTGACGGACGTGCTATCCGAGTGCATCCCAGCAATTGACAGTTTCTCGGTCGAATCAGGAATTATCCGACGGCGCTGGGTCGGTGCGGTCCGCGGTTGCATCAAGCTACGGACGACCGAACGCTTTATAGGGTCCGACAGGATGGCGAAAGGGATTCGAAAGATTTCGAGTTTTCCCTTTAGTAGTATCGGAAGATGCCTTTCATATCTTCTGGCATTTCTTCCAGTGATTATTTTTCGGACTTCATTGCTGCGATCTTGGATAAGAGACTTATAGCGTCATTGGACTCGGATTTTTCGATCGGTACAGGGACTTTGTCCCTGACTTACCGACGCAGTCCAATATTGTCATTACAACATGTGTTTTATTTTTCGACGCTATATATTTATACAAGCCTGCTACTAAGCATGATAGTTTAGTTTCTTGTCCGCGTGGCTCATTTCTGCCATTTTATCTTTTTTACAAATAGTTTATTTTGGCAGAGCAGGGCATACCGAGAGTTCATATGCGTCTAGACGGTGTGATTAAAGACTGCATATATTCTTTTTCGCCGTTTATGTCTTTTCCAATTTCAATGTTGGGAACGACATTATATATAGTAGACTTAACTTAGACGCTTTATTATACGTAATCCGCCTTACTGAGGCGTTATCATTACGTCTTCAAGAAAAGATTTACGGGATATTATTCTCAATGTAATTTCTTTTGAGGGCAGTAGTTTGCTCACGTATAACTCCGCCCTTCAGTGGCTGATTGGAGTTGGTTAGACGTGACGCAGCCCTAGCTACATCCACGCGTGGATAGTAGGTTAAGAACTCTCTCAGAGTCGCTTCGTTCTCGGAGGAGCTTCTCTTCGACGGCAACTTTCCGGCAATCCATGAATTGCTCGATTTATACATTCTCTTGTCTATCTAGTGTTACAAGAGATTCAGACTGGGGCAAACATTCGGTGGTTGACTCAGAGAGTGCCGCCGCAGTTGCCGGACCCGAGTGTGGCTGTTATGACGGTTGCCAGTCAAACAGATTGGGATATATACTGATCCCTACGGATTCGAAGTGCCAGGGTCTTTGGGTTCCGCAGTCTTTTAGCTATCAGTTTAACTTCCGCGGAATAATGTTCTTTAGGCTTGCTTTATGTCATTGCATGAACATATTCAGAAACGCATGCCCAAATTCCTGTCCTTTAATTCGACAGTAGTGGCGTATCTCCGGAACCAGGGAGGCACTCTTTCGTTTCCGTTATTCAATTTAATGGAAAGAATCCGTCTGTTGGTTATAGTACACCAAGTTCAGTTTTGGTCCGTCATATTCTGGGTCGTCTGATTGTTTTATCACACTCCCGTTCTCTTACGGGTCGCTTGTTGCTGTCAGAATGGACTCTCAACAAACAAGTATTCAATCAGATTTGCTATCTATGGGAGCACCCAATGATGTTTTATTTATGACACAGCTTGCTAATCAATTGCAGACGTATGTGTTGGCTTGTCCAGATCTCTGAGCTAATACTGTTAACGCTCTATTGATCTATAGGACGGAATGATAGGATACGCGTATCCTCCGGCGCTGTTGTTTTAGCAGGTATTGCTAAGATAAACAACCACAATACATTTCTGTTGATAGCATCTCTATCTTCACAGAGATCATGAGTAATTTACCCTCTTGTCTACTGTGGATCTTAACGTGAAATCTTCCTCTATGTGAGGATCTTTTTTCACTGGGTAAATCGTGTCATCTTTATCACAACCAGCAAGGTCGCAACCTTCATGTATTCCGTTGTGTGGTCCGTATTGCATTGTAAGCACTGTACTGGACGAGCTTTGGACGCGATTTCTTACTATAGGAGATCCTCTTCTTCGCTATTCTATGCGACTAAAGTGGAGGCTCTTCTGTCGTGGTGTAGGGATCATTATGTTTATATTGTTGATCCCTCCATACTACTCATTGCTATTTTTTAGTATACTTGTTTCACAAGATCTACTGCAGCCTGTTGTTATTTAGGTTATAGGTTTATGTTACCTCATACCTATGCACTCTACGATAGTTTACAATTGAGTCTTTTGTCTCTTTATCTAAGTCAGTTAGTAACTTTTTGATAAATAGACTTAGAATCTTTAGATTAAATTCCTATACGGATTTTAACTTCGGTTCTTTTTTAGCTAAGTTATCATTTGAGCCTCTGGAAACAGTAGTTTTCAAATTCTGACCTTTTAGACAGTAATTCTGTTGGTTTCTCTTTTACTGTAGAGTCAGTGAGTTTCATGCACTATCGATGGATGATTTTCACTTTCATAGTTTCGGAATCAATACTTCCGTTACTATTTAGGTTGGATTGTTGCATAAGAGTTAGGCTCCTATTATCCGGAACCTATTATTTTAAGGTCCTTCCGTCTTCGTATGGGCATAGGCCTTTACTCTTTCCGGGTACAGTTTATTTATTTATAAACAGATATCTGTTTATTACAAGGGCGTAAGCTTCTTCTGTCTTTGATGTCTAGTAGAAGGACGTTACGCTCCATTTTATTGTTAATGGATTCTATTAACTAGCGTACTGCTTATGGTATATCATTAGCTTAGCAGTTGTGCTTAAGATTTCGGCTCATGAAGTAAGAGTTCTTCTACTTCTTGGGCTTACCTTAATAGTGTTGCTATTATAGATTTTTGAAGGCTGCTCATTGCGCTCAGCCATCCACATTCATGAATTTTATCTCAGAAATATCGAGTCCATTTCTGGAGGCCTCTATTGTTAGGTCTATTATCTACTGCTCAGAATGTCATTCACTTAACAGTTGCTACTATAGCTAGGTAGGCTGTCTGTTTCGGCAGTGTCTCCGTTCGGCTGCCCTCTTCGCTCTGGGCTATTTGACCCAGGGCAAGAAAAAGGGGGGGGGGGGGGGAGGGTGTTCCCTTGGGTCACCTGTTTTTACTATGAAAACAAGGGGATACCTCCTCCGGAGTTAGTAATTCTGAGCTGTTATTGGGATGGTTGTTTAGTGAGAAGTTTAAGTTTATTAAATTCATTCAAGTCTTAGTTTTTAAAGTATAGCTTTTGAATATTGCATATGTCAACGGACATGATTATGCAATTCTCACACACTTTTAGGAGTATAAGAGTCTCTGTTCTCTAGACTTACTTTATTATTGGCTTACTTTAAAAATTATTAGTATAAGGATTATTGGATATTAATAGAGTACATGGATGTATGAAGCTCAATTTTTGGAAGGTGTTGTATCTTTCTAATTTATCATAAATAAGAAAGACACATGTAAGGCCTATTACTTCTTTTCCCTACAGGGGATGACTCTATTTTATTTTATTGAGCGTATTCCATTTTGCTCTATGTCCTTGGCCCTCCAGCCTTTTTACTATTCAGCTATGTCTGGGTCATTGGTACAGTATAAAAATGTTAAAAAATTTATAGTAATTTATATATTTTTTATACTTACCAATGACCCAGACGGGGATGGCCCTCCCAGGAGTTGGGAACTCTTGCCTCCCCGCTGAGTACATAGCGCTTACCAGGCACTGGTTATTAGAATGATAAATGGCGCCAATTTCGGAACGTCCTTGACACTGCGCATGCGCAGTAGGGGCGAAGTGTGGAGGGCCTTTCAGGACATGTTTTCTTTAGTTTTAGATGCAAATTTTGGGGATTTGGGGGTCTAATTTGTGTTTGGCCCTATATTTTAAGAGTTAGCACCAGCTATGTCTGGGTCATTGGTAAGTATAAAAAATATATAAATTACTATAAATTTTTTAACTTTTTGCCATGATGATATTTTTATATAGGTCTACCATGTGTTAAACATGAAAAGTAAAGAAACATACACTGAAACTTTAGAATAAACTTCAGTGGTTATAGTACAAGTTGAATAACGAATGGGCTTTACGTCATGCACAGTGCAAGAACAGAATATCATGACGTCATGATCTTCATTCATAAAAAAAATCAATTTATAGTTGGTCAAAACAGATGCTGTTAAAAACTTTATTATGTGAACAAGTCAAGAAAGATAAGGATATTAGGCCACACTAAGTAGAGCTTCTGTTTCTCGGGTCATTATTTGTAAAATTGCATGCGAGCAGTTTTTTATTTTATTTTTTATTTCTGTAATTATTTTTTTGCCCTGAAAAGTTCATGTTCTTGGTTTATGTTTTAGGCCTCATAAGCTACGGAATAGCATGGGTGGTAGTGTATTTCGTCCCTTGTTAGCAAGAAGGCTTTGCGATGCTAAAGCATTGCAAAACCTTCTTGCACTCAAGGGACAAATTTATCAATTTTTTTAACTTGGGTAAAATATCAGACATAAACCATTTAATTTTTAATTTTTTAAGTTTACATTGGTTATAAAAAAGAGCATGTGGCAGCCAAAAGGACCATGCGGGAGGGCCTGAGAAACAGATTTTTAACTTTTTTAGGCCTTATAAGATAAATTGATTATTACCATAAGCTTGTACCATTGTGAGATTGTTAGCTTTGGCTTTGAATAAACAATTGGCAAGATGAAAAAAAAATTTAATGTCAATTTTTGTCTGTTGCTGTGGGCAATTTGGTTGCTTTTGTGCTTAGGGACTGAAATATTAATAGTCCGAAAAAAATTCTATGTTGGCTCTATTATTATTACACAGTAAGTTGCATCTCTTCACTCTAGCTTTGGCAAATTTCTGGAAATCTGTGGAAACATGTGTTTATTAATCTCCCAAGAGCAGGAGAGTCGAGATAGGATGCAGATATTACATTGCAAATAGAATAAGTGGTATTTGAATCTCCCAAGTAATCTTTACTATTAAAATAATTAGCCAGTAATCAATACTTGAGATATGTGTGTGTAACTGTGATTTATAATATTGTTTTTCACCACATAATACTGAAATAAACATAGAAAATATTGCAAACATTGTTTAGTTGTTGCAGTTTGGTATCATAATATAAATGAGTACATGTACACTAATTTTCTCAATATCAAAGTCAAATTAATATTGTAGAGTGGAACTCACTTAAATGGATATAGTTTAATTTTTCATCAGATCTAGTCATGTGGCTCAGTAGGTAGAGATGCAGACTGCGAGCCGAGAGGTCCCTGGTTCGAATCCCACCTGTGGCAACCGCGTTATGTCCTTGGGCAAAACACTTAATCTTGATTGCCTGTGTGGGGGCATGGTGGCGCTGTGTAGTAAGGTGTATTGCATGTCGATGATACACCTGTCTTCAGCCAATGATAATCCTGCTTGCGTGGAGTTAGTACGTTGGGGAGTCTGACAGTGCTCCCCATTGCTCACTGTTTCTCCCCGGGTAATCTAGCTTCCTCTACCTGTAAAAATTCTGGCATGCTGCGACAGTGGCTGTCGAAAAAGTCGTTAAACCCCAATAAATAAATAATGAATAGATCTAGCCATGGCTGCACAGCAGCCATGCCTAGATTTTTAAAGACTATTTTGAAAATACTCCTCAGGTTAAGAGCCAATGTTCATATTATCTCTAGAATATAGAAAAGTGGCCAAATCCTAGTTAATTGAATATTCTTGTTAATTGAATAATTCTGACCGACAAAATGGCTATTCAGTTAAAGTGGTTCCACTGTATCTAATATCTTTTGTTGTAGAGAATGAGATGAAATATCAAATCCTAATTTATTTATGTAATTGTTTTGTAATAATTCATTTAAGGATGTAAAGTGGAGCTGTCAGTTAAATTGATACAGAACAAATCCACAAGAAAAAATGCCAATTGGTTCCAAGCATACTTTAACCCTTTCCTAATGAATCAGCCACATTCACCCACATTATATACAAAATGAGCAGTTAAAAAAAAAGTTTTCAATTTTCGTTGAGCTCATTCCAATGCAGGCCTGAATATTTCACGGTAACGATCGTTCCGTTTCCGTGTCGTTTCCGTCACGGCAAAAACCCGGAAACGATTTTCCGTTTCCCACTCATTTTATAGACGCTCGGACTCCATGACGTGTTCATAATTGTCTCCCGCTTTTTGAAAAAAACGGGAGATATTAAATTCGGGGTGTCCTTCCATGTTTTTCATTTCCAGACTCTAACTTTCCTTAAAATCAACCAATTTCGATGAAATTTCATATATGGATTACTTTTATCAATACCTAGGTCAAGTTCGAATGAGGGAAATTTTGTACCGAAAATCTGTCCGTCTGCCTGTCCGCCTGCCCCGTGCGTCAACGCATCTCAGACTAAAAGCTGTATTTATGAACTGATCTTCACGAAACTTCTTGGGTATCTTTGTTATCATTGTCAGACCAGAATATGTGTTTTGAGGTTTGGTCCAAAATTCAAGATGGCCGCCAGTGGCCATTTTGTTCCGAAATTGGGTGCAATCAGTTTTTTGTACAGAACTTCTATATGAAAATTCGAATTTGAATAAATTTTTGTATGAATGTTTAGTAACATGCAATACATCACATATAATACAGGTTTTGTTCTCGTGCAAAAACTATGCAAATTAGGGAAACTTTGATTTATTCAGTGCTACTACTAATAAACATTAAGTGCACACCTTCTGTGTTTTTCATTTCCAGACTCTAACTTTCCTTACAGTCAGTCGATTTCGATGAAATTTGGGTAGTAGATCACTTTCGTCAATTGTGGGTCCAAGTTCGAACATTGGCATATTTTTATACTGTACCAATGACCCAGACATAGCTGGTGCTAACTCTTAAAAATCTAGGGCCAAACACAAATTTTGCCCCCCAGTCCCCAAAATTTGCATCTAAAACCAAAAGAAATCATGTCCTGAAGGACCTCCATAGTTTGCCCCAACTGCGCATGCGCAGTGTCAAGGACGTTCCGAAATTGGCGCCAATCACCATTCTTTGTTTGGCCCTTCATCAGTCAACATCTCACTGATCTTTGTGCTTGTAAATCTCAGTTTAAAGGATGCCAGACACATAATTATTGGAGAAATGGTGGTTCTAAGGAGGATATAGAAGGAGGAGAGGAAAAAGGAGTGACAGAAAATAATCAGGGCTGTAACTTAAAATTTTTTAATGAAATTATGTTAAGTTACCTATTTTCGAGGCATGGGCCTGTTGTTGTCATTCTTGTTATAAAGTTGCACTGCTTATTCAGTGTTTCCTCTCTCCTGGTCTTCTAAGTCCCCCCTTGCTATTCTCCCATGCTTTTGGCATATTTTTGAGAAAGATCATTTCTAAATTCTCTTGGGAGAATTAGCCTGGTTACAGAATGAATTCTGTTATTTTCCCCATGTTTACGTTTTCACCCATGGGTGTTTAAACGTTGTGTTCTGCATCTACCATCTGATGTTCTGCAGATTCTCCCCTGGGAGTCTCTGTTTTGCATCAGATAGTGTGTAATTTTGATGACTGATTTCGGGCCAGTTTTGTCAGTGCCTGGAGTCATGTTTTCTGGTGTTTTTACACTATTTGTTTACATTGGCAACAGTCTCTTTTGAGGGGGGCTGTTTGCCTTTGGAGTAGTTTTTCTCACTATAAGATACATTATTATTATCCGTAAGTGTTGCATTAATTATTTAATATAATTTTAAAATTTTTGACCACACTTAACCTTGGGATCCATTGGGGCTCAACGTTACTTTTCAGAAACTTGGGCTTCGCTGAAAAAATATTTTTCAAAAATTATTTTGATTTTCTATTGTTTTTTCATTATTAATGGATCATGTTATTATGTATCTTTGTGTTTAGGGGTTGGTGCGAGAACTAGGACTTGTTGTTGACTTTTCACAATGAAAGGATATTGTTCAAATTGTAATAGGAAGAAATCTTCCTCTGACTTTCATGATCATTGTATTAATTGTAGTCAGTGTACTCGCACTAACTCCTGTTCAATATGTCAATATTGGGATGACAAACATTGGAAACGTGTGTCACGATATGTTGTTAGTGGAGAGAGGGCTATGCCGGCCCTTTCTCTGCAGGGTCACTCTACTCTATCAGTTTCTATTTCAGAGAAACAAGAACAGGGTGATGTTTCCATGTTATCTTCCGCAAGTGTGGTTCCGTCGTCACAATTGAATGCAGAGCTAGTGGCAAAAGTGCTCATGGAGATACGACAGTTGCCTAAGAGGTCCCTAGTAGGATCGACGGCGCTGTCGTCCGCTAGCTCGCCCGGTGTAGCGTCCATTCACCGAATGGTTCGGCAGCCGGGTTCGTCCGATGCAGTCCAGGAGGAAATGTTGGGTGATGCGAGCACTATAAACATTCAAGGTGCACACCCAGTGACGACGGATAGTAGGAGAGATCGGAGGAAGCCTTCTAGTCCGGTTCCTAGCTCATCCAGGTCCATCCGGACTGCGAGTGAGAGAGGCCCCTCTCTCGTACAACAACATCTGGGACCAGATGTTGTGGTACAAAATGTGTCGTTAGCGGAGCACACGTCCGTCGCTCGGGACGCTCCGTTGTA
This sequence comes from Pictodentalium vernedei, assembly GCA_031216915.1. NCBI lineage: Eukaryota > Metazoa > Mollusca > Scaphopoda > Dentaliida > Dentaliidae > Pictodentalium > Pictodentalium vernedei. The sequence continues at coordinate 73,509,942 of CM062289.1, read as the reverse complement.
TAGGCAGTCCGCTGAGACTGCTCAGGCTTCTTCTTCCTCTCACCAGCGCACACGACCGCACCTTGGCTACGTGACCGCCGATATTTTACCAGCTTCGCCGACCAGGGATTCTTCGGCGACCAGGTCACGCTATCCGGTAGCCAGGGACACGAGGCCGGTTGACTCCGGACGTTCGCATAGGAAGAGTATGCGGGAGTCACTAGATGCGGAGCTGCCCTCGGCGAAGCAGCGAAAGACTGCGCCTCCGCAGGCCTCGATGTCGGACGTGCTTGCTCAAATAGCACAACTTATCGCAGCATCCCAGCAACCGACAGAAACGGTGTCGGATCGGGAATTATCCGACGGCTCTGGGTCGGTACGCTCCGCCGAAGCATCGGGTGCGGACGACCGGGAGCATCATGAGGTCCGACCGGATGGTGAAAGGGATACGGATGACTTGGAGTTATCCCTTTTGGAACAACATAAAGCTGCCGTGGACTTCATCCGACACTTTCTTCCTCAGGTGGTACCGTCGGGCCAGACTGCTGCGGTACCGGACAAGAGAATTATAGCGTCATTGGACACTGATTTCTTCGAGCGGTTCAAGGACATCGCTCCTGAGTTTCCGTCTCAGTCCAATAATGTCACAAGGGCATTTGAATTATTGAACAACGCTATATTCAAGCTTGCTTCCAGAACAGGAAAAGCGTGTTTCTTGTCCGCCAATGCTCTTAACCTGCCTTTCATTAATGCAAGGAACAAATTCGATACGGCAGGACAGGGTATCCCGAGAGTTCCTCTGCGTATGGACGACGAGGCGGAAGACTTAGAATTATCATTACCGTCATCTACGTCTATCCCAACCGCGGTGTTGGATACGACTATTTCGTCTAACAGAGCCAGTTTAGATGCTTTATCTTACGCAGACCACCTTACAAAGGCGTTATCACTGCGTCTTCAAGGGAAAGAATTCCAGGATGTTCAATCCTCTTTAAGACTTCTTTCAAGGGCAGTAGCTTATTCCACGTGTAACTCCGCCCTTTCAGTGGCAAACTTGGAGTTGGTTAGACGTGACGCAGCCCTAGCTACATCCACACTCGTGGATAGTAAGGTGAAGAACTCTCTCAGAGTCGCTTCGGTCTCCGGAGAACTTTTCTTCGACGGCAAGCTTTCTGCAATTTACAATAAAATTACTAAGAAAGCTTCGGATTCTCTGCTGTTTAAGTCCGCTTCTAAGAAGTCGGACACGGCAGATAAGAGTAAGACAGGCACTTCTGGGTCTAATGCGCCCAAGAGAGGTTCCTATAGAGGTTCCGGTGCGTCCTCTTGGTCTTATTCAAGAGACCGTCAAGGCAGCGAGTCACGTGCGGGACGTCCTTCGGGCCGGGACAACCGGTCGGACGCCCCGACGTCAACGGGACGAGGTGCGGGTCGTGGAGGACGTGGTTTCTCCTCCCGCAGGCCTCGCAGGTCCAGTAGGTGATGGCTTCAACCTCTATCGCGTTCCGGTTGGCGGAAGGTTGTCGAGTTTTTCACAAGAGTGGGCGTCGATTACGGACGACCCTTGGGTGAGAGGGGTGATTTCGGAAGGTCTGAAAATATCCTTCAAACGAAAGCCTCCATTAACTCGAAGTCCAAAATGGACTCAACTTCCGTCAAATCCGCAGAAAAGAGACGCTCTGTTATCAGAGGTGCAGTCTCTTTTAATGAAGAACGCGGTAGAGGTCGTAGAAAACCAGGAAACACCGGGATTCTACAGCCATCTGTTTCTGGTTCCGAAACCAGACGGCTCGTTCCGTCCAGTCATAGATTTGAGCTGGATAAACAAGCTGATCGTCGCTCCGAAGTTTTATATGGAGACGATTCGATCGGTCAGAGCGAGTATTCGGGTGAACGATTATGCAACAAGCATAGATCTCAAAGATGCATACTTTCACGTCATGGTACATCCGACATTCAGAAAGTATCTACGCTTCGCAGTCCTAGGAGTGGTGTATCAATTCCGGGCGATGTGCTTCGGATTGAACCTGGCACCCTGGGCTTTCACTCGGGTAATGAACTCAGTAATGATGTATTTCCGAGCTCATTCGTCTGCGGTAACGTCGGCCTACCTGGACGACATTCTTCAGAGGGATGGCTACGAGTTAACGCTTCAGAACGATGTGCAGAATCTGCTTCTATTGCTCCGACGTCTCGGTTTTATAATAAACGAGGAGAAGTCGGATCTGGTGCCGTCCAAGTCATTCACACATCTGGGAATGAGCTTCGAGACGCACAACAATCTTGTTCGTCTGCCGTTAACCAGAGCGAAATTAGTCAGTTGTTACGCTCGCTATTGTCTTCACGCAGACAAAGTCACAGCGAGGGAGTTCATGAGACTGATAGGTCTGTGCGGAGCCGCTGCGGATCTCATTCCGATGGGGCGGTTACGCACTCGTCCTCTCCAAATTTTCTTGACTCAGAATTGGAGTGTGAAAATTCATTCGCTCGACATAGACGTTCTCTTGTCAGATCAAGTGAAACGAGAGATTCAGACTTGGGCAAACATTCAGCGGTTAACTCAGGGAGTTCCGCTGCAGTTGCCGGATCCGAGTTTTACCATTATGATGGATGCCAGTCAAACAGGTTGGGGTGCAACATTGATCCCAACGGATTCGAGATGCCAGGGTCTTTGGGATCCACAATTCCTAGGCAAGCACATAAACATCAAGGAAATGATGTCAATTTGGCTTGCGTTACGTCATTGGATGGACATTATTTACAAAGCTCATGTCCAAATCCTGTCCGACAATACGACAGTAGTGGCGTATATACGGAACCAGGGAGGCACTCATTCAGTTCCGTTATTCAATCTAATGGAAAGAATCCTTCTGTTTGCTCTAGAACATCAAGTTCTGCTTTCGGTCCGTCATATACCGGGTCGTCTGAATGTACTAGCAGACTCCCTTTCATGAAAGGGTCGCTTGTTGCCGTCGGAGTGGACTCTCAACAAACAAGTATTCAATCAGATTTGCTACCAATGGGAACAGCCAATGATAGACTTATTTGCGACACATCTCAACAATCAGTTGCAGACGTATGTGTCTCCGTGTCCGGATCCAAGAGCATTTGCAGTAGACGCTCTGTCGATCCCTTGGGACGGAATGATAGGATATGCGTATCCTCCAACGCCATTGATTCAGCAAGTATTGCTAAAAATAAAACAATCTCAATGCAAGATTCTGTTGGTAGCATCACTGCCTCCACAGAGACCGTGGATAAATCTACTCAGGTGTCTGTTGTGGGACCTACCGCGAAAGCTTCCTCCACGGGAGGATCTTCTTTCGCAGGGGAAAGCGCGTCAACTTCATCACAACCCGCAAGGTCTCAACCTTCACGTTTTTCCGTTGTGCGGTCCTTCTTGCATGGCAAGCACTTACAGGACGAGCATTGGACGCGATTTCTAACTGTAGGAGGACCTCCTCTTCGCTAAGCTATGCGGCTAAGTGGAAGGTCTTTCGTCGTTGGTGTAGGGATCATTCTGTTGATATTTTTTATCCCTCCATACCAGACATTGCAAACTTTCTAGTATACTTGTTTGACGAAATCAAACTGCAGCCTGTTACTATTAAGGGTTATAGGTCTATGTTATCTGATACCTATGCACATCATGATAGTTTACAAATTGGATCTAATGTCTCTTTAAGTTAGTTAGAAACTTCTCGATAAATAGACCCAGAACTCTTAGGTTAATTCCTAAGTGGAATTTAGCTTGGGTTCTTCTTAAACTGAAGGAAAAGCCATTTGAACCTCTTGGGACAGTAGATTTCAAATTTTTGTCTTATAAGACAGCTTTTCTCTTAGCTTTCTCTTCTGCTAGAAGAGTCAGTGAGATTCATGCACTGTCGGTGGATGATTCTCACTATCGTAGTGTCGGGAACACTATCACCTTCACTACTAATGTGGGATTTTTAGCTAAGAATCAGGCTCCTAATAAATACCCGGAACCTATTGTTATTAAGGCCCTTCCGTCTTCAGACGGGCGTAGGCCTTTACTCTGTCCTGTTAGAGCGTTACGTATTTATAAACAGAGATCTCAGTTTATCAGAAAGGGACGGAAACGTTTCTTTCTGTCTCTGATGCCTAATAGAAAGGACATTTCAGTCCATTCTATTGCTAGATGGATTCTATTAACTATCCGTACTGCTTATGAAAATTTATCTTCTCCTCAGCAATCTGTGCTTAAGATTTCGGCTCATGAAGTAAGAGCTCTTTCTACATCTTGGGCTTACGCAAATAGTATTGGTATTACAGATTTAATGAAGGCTGCTTATTGGTCTCAGCCATCCACATTCACGAATTTTTATCTCAGAAATATTGAGTCCATTTCTGGAGACCTGCATTGTTTAGGTCCGTTATCTGTTGCTCAGAATGTCGTCCACTAAACAGTTGCAACTATAGTTATGCAGGCTTTCTGTTCCGGCAGTGACTCTGTCCGGCTGCCCTCTTCACTCTGGGCTATTTGACCCAGGGCAAGGGGAAGGGGGGGAGGGTGTTCCCTTAGGTCACCTGCTTTATAGTGAAAAGCAAGGGAATTCCTCCTCCGAAGTCAGTATTTCTGAGTCGTTTCCGGGATGGTTTTAAAGTGTAATATTAATGTTAAAAAATTCATTCATGTCATGTTTTTAAAGTGTAGCTCGGTGTGAAGCATTTGTATATGTCAAGTGTCAAACGGGCGTTAATATACAATCCTCGGACACTTTTAAAGAATATAAAGAGTCTCAATTCTCTGGACTCACTTTATTTATTGGCTTACTTTAAAAATAATTAGTATAAAGGGTTATACTGGATGTTAATAGAGAACATGAATGTTATTATGCTCAATTATGAAGGGTATTGTATCTTTCTAATTTATCATAAAATAAGAAAGATACATGTAAAGCCTAATACTCCTTTTCTCCTTGAGGGGTTGACTCTATATTATATAGTTGAGCTTATTGGATTTTCCTCTATGTCCTAGGCCCTCCAGCCTTTTTACTATTCTGCTATGTCTGGGTCATTGGTACAGTATAAAAATGTTAAAAAATTTATAGTAATTTATATATTTTTTATACTTACCAAGTACATAGCGCTGACCAGGCAGTGCTAGCAAGAATGGTGATTGGCGCCAATTTCGGAACGTCCTTGACACTGCGCATGCGCAGTAGGGGCAAAGTATGGAGGTCCTTCAGGACATGATTTCTTTTGGTTTTAGATGCAAATTTTGGGGATTGGGGGGCAAAATTTGTGTTTGGCCCTATATTTTTAAGAGTTAGCACCAGCTATGTCTGGGTCATTGGTAAGTATAAAAAATATATAAATTACTATAAATTTTTTAACTTTCCGCGCATATTTAATTAGGTTGCTTAAATTTGATTGGCTGATGGTTTCCAGACTCTAACTTTCCTTAGAGTCAACCGATTTCAATGACATTTAAGTCTTAATTTTTAGTGATTCTCACAGTTGTACTCCACATCACTTTACTTGCTTTGACAGTGTCCTCCGTGAAAATAAATCTGATAACCACTGTCCGAAGCAATGTCTGTTCTGTCTCTTCTAAATAACTTCCACTTGCAACTCAGTTATATTCCACTGGATGCATTAATTCCCCTTGAACTGCTGCCCAGCGGGAGACATGAATTCACTGAATTTGCTTGTTTTATAGGAATATGGTGTTGAGTTCAAAATCGTACTGTTGTCTGTCATCGCCCCATATTACAACCATGATGTCGACAGCGAAGAAACGAAAGAATGAATCGATGTCTCTCAAGAGGACCCTCCCCCCCCCCCCCCCCCCCCCCCCCCCCCCCAGCTATGTGCTGTTAAAATATTTTTTTACCACAATGGCGAATCCAGTCCCCCCTCCCCCACTAGTTTTTCCTGGAGATGGGTTGTGCATTGTGGATATCTGCATCGGGTGCGAGGTAATCGCATCTTTTCAGATTAAATTTCACAATCTGGTTGACAGTACACGCCGGTAAACTTGAGCCTAGGTTCCCCGCCCCGGCCCTATAGTTTTTTTGTAAAGTCCGAATCGAATCATTGTACAATCGTTAAACTTTTTACAAATGTTAAGGACAATCAGAAGGTGTGTCGTGTATAATAGTTTCTGCTGCATCTGCAAGGTGAAGGTCACAAGACTGGGGGGGGGGGGGGCATGTGTTACCTTAGTAACATTCTTCTTGTTTATTGAGTTATGGTCATTAAAGCCTTTAAGGTCATGCTGGTCACCATTGCAGTGTCGTTAAGCTGACAAGTCACAACAACAGAACAAACCTTTTCGCCTCATGCGAAGTTTAAGCCGCCAGTATGCTGGTTTGGGGTTCCAGCCTTAAAACATCCCGTGCGCAGTCACTTAACTGTGGCTTAATTTATTAGTCCCCCACGTTTTTACCGTTTTGGGGGACTTTTGGATTGCTGTCTGTCTGTCCCATCTGTCTGTCTGTGTGTCTGTCTGTCCTCATTTGTGTTACCACCTGTATCTCATATATGCTTCAATGCTGAACTTTCATTTTTATACCAATGGTGACACATAATAGGAGGATGATGCACGTCAAAAAGTTTAGAAAAAAAATTCAAGATGGCCGACTTGTGGCTATTTTTGTTGGAAATTGCGTGTATTTCATTATACGCTCAGAACTTCTGAACGATATTTCCGATTTCAGTTATTTTTGGTATGGAGGTCTATCAGCATAAGTTAAATAACATATCATACAGGTTTTTTCTTCGTACATAAATTATGCAAATTAGCCTTACTTAACCTTTTTCTCGGGTAATATTTTTGTGCATATTATGTTGTGTACTGCTACCACCTGTATCTAAATGATGCTTTCATGCTATTGTTTAAAATTTTCAGATTGGATGGGGCATTAGGAAAAATTGATGCACGTCAGTGTTTTTGTGAAAAAAATTCAAGATGTCCGACTGGCGGCCATTTTTGTTGGAAATTGCGTGTATTTCGTTATACGCTCAGAATTTCTGAACGACATTTCCGATTTCAATAAATTTTGGTATGGAGGTCTAACAGCGTAAGATAAATAACATATCATACAGGTTTTTTCTGGTACATAAATTATGCAAATTAGCCTTACTTAACCTTTTTCTCGCATAATATTTTTGTGCATATTATGTTGTGTACTGCTACCACCTGTATCCAAATGATGCTTTCATGCTTTTGTTTCAGATTTGAAGGGAAGGATCATAAGATAAATAACATATTATACAGCGTTTTTTTTCTTGTGCATACATTATACAAGTTGGCTTCACTTAACTTTTTACAGGTATTTGGATGCTTCCAGTACAACCACAGAAATATGGGTAATCTTTGGACTAGTTTGTTGAGTTGTTCCTTTGATATCGATATTTGTTTGGGTTTTATTGAGGAAATATCAATATATTTCACAGTAATCCACCTACCGTACCGGGGGGACAATTGTCTGATCGGTGACGATCGCCGTTGCACTTGTTCTTTTTTTCAGGCGAAAAAAATATAGTTGAAACCGCAAATGAGTGACAAAAAGTGGGTCGAGTAGAAAATAAGGGTGTGCGAGTGCATTTTAAAGTCTACTAGTCCTGCAGGGCGAGTGACTTGCTGCATTTTTACACCCCTGTTGACGGAACGGGAAAATCGTTATCGGTCGTTTCCCCATGATGCAAAATGACGGAAACGAAATATTGTTTCCAAGGATTTTTAAAATATTGAGGCCTGCAATGAATTTGTTTGGTTTTGTTGGTATTTTGTGAAAGCTTTGTAAAAAAAAATTCAGATAAGGCCTAAAAAAGTTAAAAAAATTGTTTTCTCAGGCCCTACCACATGGTCCTTTTGGTTATCGCATACTCTCTTTTAATAACCAATGCAAACCCCAAAAAATAAAATTAAATGGTTTATGTCTTATATTTTACCCAAGTTAATAAAATTGATAAATTTGTTCTTTGAGTGCAACAAGGCTTTGAAATGCTGCTTTAGCATTGAAAAGCCTTCTTGCACTTAATGGACGAAATACACTGCCTCCTATGCTATTTTGTAGATTTTGAGTTCTAAAGCATAAAACAAACCAAGAACATGATCTTTTGATGGCAAAGAAATAAGTACAAAAATACAAAATAAAATAAAAAATTGCCCGCCCACATGCAATTTTACAAAAAAAATGGCCTGATAAACAGAAGATCTACTTTGTGGGGCCCAACTGTTTGTGAAATGATGTGCATTGGGTAAAGGGTTAAGTGGAACAAAATAAAAAGCTTGAGTTAAGGAAGTATAGATATACTGTTTTATTTCTTTCTAGGCAGGTCTGGTTTGTAAACTGAGTACGAAGACAACTATTCTGGCTGCAACAAATCCAAAAGGCCATTATGACCCTTCAGAGGTAAATCATTCAGTTTTAACCCTTAGGGCCTAGAGATTTTTACATATTTTTACTCCACTTTAACAGTCTACATCCTGTGACTTTTCTGCTGTTTTTTGGCAAGTCTTGGCTGCCTATATAGTCAGCCAAGATTTGCCTAAAAACAACTACCAAAGTGCTTAGAATGTAACTTTTGAGTTAACCTAAAGACTGCATGCAGGGGCACCTGTTCTGTTGCAAAAAATATGATCAATGTCGGAATTAGGCCCTAAAGAGTTTTAACAAACTTTCTTTGTGTTCATGTATGTGTAGAAAGGAGGCCCGAGTTCAGCTTGTGAATGAATAAAGGATTTCTTGTTTGTTTATTTTTTTTTTAGAGAGACTGAAGGTTATGTTGTTTATGTTGTTTAAGTAGGTAATCCTATAGAATTATTTTGATTTACAAGCAAAATATAGCTAAAAAACTAGGTATTGTGACTAATTTCATCCTGATAGTATGGTTATGGTATGCAAAGAAAATGGTTAGCTTACTAAATTATTAGAGAAGCGATTTTTGGTGTGGTCAGATGTGGGAGGATCTTCCCAATAACATCAGAAATTGGCTGAATCAGCTATGGGGAAATTGTTTCAGAACGCTTTGAAATTATGTCCTTTTTCAGGCTTTTCATGTTGATTTTCACATTCTTTATCGAATGCTAACTCCAGAAAGCTCCAGTTATGTGGCCTGTTAACGGTTAATATACATATAGAACAATTAATCTGGATATTTGGTGCACATGTAATCAGGAACAGTTCCCTGAATATTGAGCAGCTGATTAAGAACAAACAAAGATGCACTGATAAACATGACTGATGCTAAGCACAAAACCAGTGAACAGCACATCAGAACTAGACACCATAGTGACAGATGTATTTTGGACAACCTTTCGAAGCTTCAGAAGTGCTTGAGTGATTATCAGCCATTTGATGCTGGCAAAGGCAGACTCCATTCCCCATCATCTAACCATACAGCAGAGAATGGTGATGACATGAATTGTGACCAGGAAAAAGCAGTTGGAATGAAAAAGGAGTAGCTTGATGAATTGTGTATAGCAGGGGCATCCATCAATAATGTTGACTATATTGAATCGGCTAAACATTCTCCACCAGGAGGCAAAATTGATAACCAGAAAAATGCAAATTAACTCTCTTCACTTTGATATCAAAGTACTCAAATTTCAAGCAGCAAATTTTTCCCATAATTTAACTTAGTGTTCAAACAATTTAATCTTGTTTTACAGAGCTCATTGAGCTCTGTCAAACAAGATTATTGGTTAACTTCCTAGATGCATCATGGGAAAAAAAGCAGGTTGAAATTTTGATATTGAGACATCAGTGTGTAGAGGATTAACCAAACAATTTGCATTCCTGCAGGCTTTGAAAAGCCTTGAATTTGAAAATCAATATTTTTATACTGTACCAATGACCCAGACATAGCTGGTGCTAACTCTTAAAATATAGGGCCAAACACAAATTTTGCCCCCCAATCCCCAAAATTTGCATCTAAAACCAAAGAAAACATGTCCTGAATGGCCCTCCACACTTCACCTCTACTGCGCATGCGCAGTGTCAAGGACATTCCGAAATTGGCGCCATTAATCATTCTAAGTTTGGCCCTTCATCAGTTAACATCTGACTGATCTTTGTGCTTGTAAATCTCAGTTTAAATGATGCCAGACACATAAATATTAGTGAAATGGTGATTCTAAGGAGGATAGAGAAGGAGGAGAGGAAAAATGTGTGACAGAATATTATCAGGGCTGTAACTTAAAATTTTTTAATGAAATTATGTTAAGTTACCTATTTTCGAGGCAGCAGCCATTTTGTTGTCTTTCTGGTTATTTAGTTACACTGATTTTTCAGTGTTTTCCTCTCTCCCTTCCCTTTAAGTCCCCCCTTGCTATTCTCCCATGCTTTTGGCATAGTTTCTGTAATTATTATTACTAAATTTTCTTGGGAGTTTTAGCTGAATAACAGAATGAATTCTGTTCTTTTCCCCATGTTTACGTCTTCACCTACGGGTGGTTAGGCATTGTGTTCTGCATCTACCATCTGATGTTCTGCAGTTTCTTCCCTGGAAGTCTCTGTTTTGCATCAGATAGTGTATTTTTGGTAACTGATTCCGGGCCTGGGTGCCTGGAGTCTTATTTTAGTGTTTTTACACTCATTGTTTACATTTACAACAGCCCTCTGTGTGAGGGGGGGATTTCTTGAAAATAATATCTTGATGTTATTTTAATCATAACTAGATACATTATTATTGTTCGTAAGTGTTGAATAAATTGTTTAAAATATTTTTAAAATTTTTGTCCACACTTAGGCTTGGGATCCATTGGGGCTCAACGTTACTTTTCAGAAACTTGGGCTGTTCTGAAAAAATATTTTTTCAAAATATTTTGATTTCAATTATTTCTTCTATATTAATGGATCATATTATTATTATGTATTTTGATTGCCAGGGGTTGGTGCGAGTACCAGGACTTGTTTTCTTTTCACATTGAAAGGATTTTGATCAATTGTAATAAGAGGAAGTCTTCGTCTGACTTTTATAATCATTCTATATGTGGTCAGTGTACTCGCATTAACTCCTGTTCTGTATCGTATGATTTCGATGACAACATGGGAAGCGTATGTCACGGTATGTTAGTGGGGAATTGGACACTCCGGTCCTTTCCCCGCAGGGTCACTCTACTTTATCAATTTCTATTTCAGACGATCAAGATTAGGGTGATGTATCTGTGATGTCTTCCAACAGTGTGCCTCCGTCGTCACAATTAATGAAGGGCTAGCGGAAAAGTGCTCATGTAAATACGCCAATTGCCTAAGAGGACCCTAGTAGGTTCAACGGCCTTTGACGTCTGCTAGCTCGCCCGGTGTAGCGTCCATTCATCGAATGGTTCGGCAGCCGGGTTCGTCCGTTGCGGTCTAGAAGGAGTTTTGGGGTGATGCGAGCACTATAAATCAACCAAATGCACACCCAGTGACGGCGGATTAGAGGGAGAACGGAGGAAGCCTTTTAGTCCGGTTCATAGCTCGTTCTGGTCCATCCGGACGGCGAGCGAGAGAGGCCCCTCTCTCGTACAACAACATCTGGCCCCAGATGTTGTGGTACAAAATGTTTCGCATTCGGAGCATACGTCCGTCGCTCGGGACGCTCCGACATATAGTCAGTCCGGAGTAGACTGTCAATAAGGCTTCCTCATTCTCATGGTAGCGCACACGACCGCTCTTGGCTACGTGACCTCGGATATCCAGTCAGCTTCGCCAGTCAGAGAATCATCGGCGACCAGGTCACACCATCCGGTAGCCAGGGACACGAGGCCTGCAGACTCCGGACATTCGCATAGGAAAGTGTGCGGGAGTCAACGTACACGGAGCTTCCGGCGGCAATGCATCGTAAGACCGCTACTGCACAGGCCTCGGGAACGGACGTGCTTTCCTAAATAGCACAGCTTATCGCAGCATCCCAGCATCAACTGAATCTGTCGCATATTTTTTATCCGACGATGCTGGGTCGGGACGCTCCGCGGAAGCGGGTACGGACGTCCGAAAATTTCATCCGGTCCGACGGGATACCGAAAGGGATTTGGAGGATTTCGAGCTTTCCCTTTCGGAACAGCATATGCTGTTGTGTATGTCATCTGACTTGATCTTCTACAGCTTCTTTCGTCGGACCAGAATGCTGCGATGCCGGATAAGAAACTGATAGCGTCGGTGGACTTAGAAATTTTTGGTTCGGTTCAGGGACATCGTCCCTCAGTTCCGACATAGTCCAATAATGTCACACAAACTTTCGAATTATTGAACGACGCTATATATATTATTATTATATGCTTGCTATAACCAAGCATTTCTGGTTTCTTATTCGCAAAGTTACGGAGATGTCTTTCAAAAGTGTGCCTCTGTCGTCATAGTTAATGAAGAGCTAGCGGCAATAAGTGCTCATGGAATATGTCTATCGCCTAAGAGATCCCTTGTAGGATCGACAGAGTGACATTCGCTAGCTCACCCGGTGTAGCGTACATTCATCGAATGGTTCGGCTGCCGGGTTCGTCCGTTGCGGTCTAGGAAGGAGATTTGGGTGATGCGAGCACTATAATTACTTTAGTACTCACCCAGTGACGGCGGATTGAGGACAGATCGGAGGAAGCCTGTTAGTCCGGTTCCTGGCTTGTCCAGGTCCGTCCGGGCTGTGAGCGAGAGAGGTCCCTCTCTCGTTCAACAACATAGGGGACCGCATGTTGTGGTTCAGATATTTTACATTCGGAGCATATGTCTGTCGGTCGGGACGCTCCGTTATATTGACAGTCCGAGAGACTGTCGATAATGCTTCCTCATCCTCACAGCAGGGCACACGACCGCACATTGGCTACGTGACCTCGAGTATCCGATCAGTTTCGTCATTCAGTGATTCCACGGCGAATAGGTCATGCCATCCGATAGCCAGGGGACACAAGGCCTATACGCTCCGTTCGCTCGCATATTGGTAGTATGCACGGGGTAACGATCACGGAGCTTCCAGCGGCAATGCATTGTAGGACCGCTTCTCCTCAGGCCTCAGTGATGGACGTGCTATCCGAGTTAGCACAGTTGTTTCGCAGCATCCCAGCAATCGACAGTTTCTTACTCGAATCAGGAATTATCTGACGGCGCTGGGTCGGTGCGGTCCGCAGTTGCATCAGGTACGGACGACCGAACGCTTTATAGGGTCCGACAGGATGGCGAAAGGGATTCGAAAGATTTCGAGTTTTTGCTTTCGTAGCATCGGAAGCTGCCATTCATATCTGCTGGCATTATCTTCCAGTGATTGTTATTTCAGACTACATTGCTGCGATGTTGGATAAGAGACTTATAGCGTCATTGGACATGGAATTTTGGATCGGTTCAGGGACATTGTCCCTGACTTACCGACACAGTCCAATAATGTCATTAGAACATGTGTTTTATTTTTCGACGCTATATATGCATATAAGCCTGCTACCAAGCATGATAGTTTAGTTTCTTGTCCGCAATGCTCATTTCTGCCGTTTTATCATTTTTACGAATAATTTATTTTGGCAGAGCAGGGCATACCGAGAGTTCATATGCGTCTAGACGGCATGGTTAAAGACTGGAAATATTCTTTTTCGCCGTCTATGTCTTTTCCAACCACAATGTTGGAAACGACAATGATGTCTAGTAGACTTAACTTAGACGCTTTATCATACGTAATCCACCTTACTGAGGCGTTATCATTACGTCTTCAAGAAAAGATTTACGGGATATTATTCTCAATGTGATTTCTTTTGAGGGCAGTAGTTTGTTCACGTATAACTCCGCCCTTCACTGGCTGATTGGAGTTGGTTAGACGTGACGCAGCCCTAGCTACATCCACGCACGTGGATAGTAAGGTGAAGAACTCTCTCAGAGTCGCTTCGATCTCGGAGAAGCCTCTCTTCGACGGCAACTTTTCAGCAATCCATGAATTGCTCGATTTACACGTTCTTTGTCTATCTAGTGTTACAAGAGATTCAGACTGGGGCAAACATTCGGTGGTTGACTCAGAGAGTGCCACTGCAGTTGCCGGATCCGAGTGTTATAGTTATGACGGTTGCCAGTCAAACAGATTGGGATATAATATTGATCCCAACGGATTCGAAGTGCCAGGGTCTTTGGGTTCCGCAGTCTCTAAGCAAGCAATTATCTTCCGCGGAATAATGTTTTTTAGGCTTGCTTTATGTCATTGGATGAACATTATTCAGAAACGCATGTCCAAATCCTGTCCGTTAATTCGACAGTAGTGGCGTATCTCCGGAACCAGGGAGGCACTCATTCGTTTCCGTTATTCAATTTAATGGAAAGAATCCGTCGGTTGGTTATAGTACACCAAGTTCTGTTTCGGTCCGTCATATTCCGGGTCACCTGATTGTTTTACCGGACTCCCGTTCACTTAGGGGTCGCTTGTTGCCGTCAGAATGGACTCTCAACAAACAAGTATTCAATCAGATTTGCTATCTATGGGAGCGCCCAATGATAATTTATTTACGACACAGCTTGCTAATCAATTGCAGACGTATGTGTTGGCTTGTCCGGATCTCTGAGCTAATGTTGTTAACGCTCTATTGATCTAATAGGACGGAATGATAGGATATGCGTATCCTCCGGCGCTGTTGTTTCAGCAGGTATTGCTAAGATAAACAACCACAATACATTTCTGTTGATAGCATCTCTGTCTTCACAGAGACCGTGGGTAATTTACTCTGATGTCTACTGTGGGACTTAACGCGAAATCTTCCTCAATGAGAGGATCTTTTTTCGCTGGGTAAATCGTGTCATCTTTATCACAACCCGCAAGGTCGCAACCTTCACGTATTCCGTTGTGTGGTCCGTATTGCATTGTAAGCATTGTATTGGACGAGCTTTCGACGCGATTTCTTGCTATAGGAGATCCTCTTCTTCGCTATTCTATGCGGCTAAAGTGGAGGCTCTTCCGTCGTTGGTGTAGGGATCACTATGTTCATATTGTTGATCCCTCCATACTACTCATTGCAACTTTTTAGTATACTTGTTTGGCAAGATCTACTGCAGCTTGTTATTATTAAGGTTATAGGTTTATGTTACCTCATACCTATGCGCTCTATGATAGTTTACAATTGAGTCTTATGTCTCTTTATCTAAGTCAGTTAGTAACTTTTTGATAAATAGACTTAGAATCTTTAGATTAAATTCCTATACGGAATTTAACTTCGGTTCTTATTTAGCTAAGTAATCATTTGAGCCTCTGGAAACAGTAGTTTTCAAATTCTGACCTTTTAGACAGTAATTCTGTTTGCTTCCCTTTTACTGAAGAGTCAGTGAGTTTCATACATTTTTATACTGTACCAATGACCCAGACTTAGCTGGTGCTAACTCTAACAAAACCAGGGCCAAACACAAATTTTACCCCCCAATCCCCAAAATTTGCATCCAAAACAAAAAGAAATCATGTCCTAAAGGACCTCCATACTACGCCCCCACTGCGCATGCGCAGTGTGACGAACGTCCCGAAATTGGTGCCAATTATCATTCTCTGTTTGGCCCTTCATCAGTCAACATCTCACTGATCTTTGTGCTTGTAAATCTCAGTTTAAAGGATGCCAGACACGTAATTTTTGGAGAAAATGTGATTCTAAGGAGGATAGAAGGAGGAGAGGAAAAAGAAGTGACAAAAAATAATCAGGGCTGTACTTAAAATTTTTTGATGAAATTATGTTAAGTTGCCTATTTTCGAGGCATGGGCCTCTTGTTGTCATTCTTGCTAAATGTTGCACTGCTTATTCAGTGTTTCCTCTCCCCTAGCCTTCTAAAGTCCCCCCTTGCAATTCTCCCATGCTTTTGGCATATTTTTGAGAAAGTTCATTTCTAAAATTTTCCTGGGAGAGTTGCTTGGATACAGAATGTTTTCTGTTATTTTCCCCATAGTTACGTTTTCACCCATGGGTGTATAAACGTTGTGTTCTGCATCTTCCATCTGATGTTCTGCAGATTCTCCCCTGGGAGTCTCTGTTTTGCATCAGATAGAGTGTAATTTTGATGACTGATTCCGGGCCAGTCTTTTCAGTGCCTGGAGTCATGTTTTCTGGTGTTTTACACTGTTTGTTTACATTGGCAACAGCCTTTTTTGAGGGGGGCTGTTTGCCTTTGCTGTAGTTTATCTCACTATAAGATACATTTATATTATCCGTAAGTGTCTCATTAATTATTTAATATAAATTTAAAATTTTTGACCACACTTTGCCATCGGATCCATCGGGGCTCAACGTTACTTTTCAGCAACTTGGGCTTCGCTGAAAAAATATTTTTTCAAAATTATTTTGATTTGCAATTGTTTTTTCATTTATTAATGGATCATGTTATTATGTATCTTTGTGTCAGGGGTTTTTGCGAGTAACTAGGACTTGTTGTTGACTTTTCACAATGAAAGGAGTTTGTTCAAATTGTAATGGGAAGAAATCTTCCTCTGACTTTCATGATCATTGTATTAATTGTAGTCAGTGTTCTCGCACTAATCCCTGTCCTATTTGTCAATATTGGGATGATAAACATTGGAAACGTGTGTCACGGTATGTTGTTTCTGGAGAAAGGGCTATGCCGGCTCTTTCTCCGCAAGGTCACTCTACTCTCTCAGTTTCTATTTCAGAGGAACAAGAACAGGGTGATGTTTCCATGTTATCTTCTACAAGTGTGCGTCCGTCGTCACAAATGAATTCAGAGCTAGCGGCAAAAGTGCTCATGGAGATTAGACAAATGTCGTCCGCTAGCTCGCCCGGTGTAGCGTCCATTCACCGAATGGTTCGGCAGCCGGGTTTGTCCGATGCGGTACAGGAGGAAATTGTGGGTGATGCGAGCACTATAAACATACTAGGTGCACACCCAGTGACGGCGGATAGTAAGCAAGAATGGAGGAA
Source organism: Pictodentalium vernedei (assembly GCA_031216915.1). Classification (NCBI taxonomy): domain Eukaryota; kingdom Metazoa; phylum Mollusca; class Scaphopoda; order Dentaliida; family Dentaliidae; genus Pictodentalium; species Pictodentalium vernedei. The sequence goes on along the minus strand of CM062289.1, from coordinate 73,493,135 downwards.
GCCTTTGAGTCCGGTTCCTAGCTCGTCCAGCCGGGCCGCGAGCAAGAGAGGCCCCTCTCTCGTACAACAACATCTGGGACCAGATGTTGTGGTACAAAATGTGTCGCAAGCGGAGCATACGTCCGTCGCTCGGGATGCTCCGTTGTATAGGCAGTCCGCGGAGACTGCTAAGGCTTCCTCTTCTCGTCAGCGCACACGACCGCACCTTGGCTGCGTGACCGCCGATATATTACCAGCTTCGCCGATCAAGGATTCTTCGGCGACCAGGTCACACCATCCGGCAGCCAGGGATTCGAGACCGATGGACTCCGGACGTTCGCATAGAAAAAGTATGCGGGAGCCATCTGATGCGGAGCTGCCCTCGGCGAAGCAGCGAAAGACTGCGCCTCCGCAGGTCTTGACGCCAGACATTCTTGTGCAGATAGCACAGCTTATCGCAGCATCCCAGCAGCCGACAGAAACGGTGTCGGATCGAGAATTATCCGACGGCGCTGGTTCGGTACGCTCCGCCGAAGCATCGGGGGCAGACGACCGGGAACATCATGAGGTCCGACCGGATGGTGAAAGGGATACGGATGATTTGGAGCTATCCCTTTCGGAACAACATAAAGCTGCCGTGGACTTCATCCGGCACTTTCTCCCTCAGGTTGTTCCGTCGGGCCAGACTGCTGCGGTTCCGGACAAGAGGATTATAGCGTCATTGGACTCTGAATTTTTTGAGCGGTTCAGGGACATCGCTCCCGAGTTTCCGTCGCAGTCCAATAATGTTGCAAGAACATTTGAATTATTGAACGACGCTATATTTAAACTTGCTTCCAAGACGGGGAAAGCAGGTTTCTTGTCCGCTAATACTCTCAACCTGCCTTTCATTAATGCAAGGAATAAATTCGATACGGCAGGACAGGGTATCCCGAGAGTTCCTCTGCGTATGGACGACGAGGCGGAAGACTTAGAGCTATCATTACCGTCGTCGGCTTCTATTCCAACCGCGGTGTTGGAAACAGCTATTGCGTCTAACAGAGCCAATTTAGATGCCTTATCTTACGCAGATCACCTTACTAAGGCGTTATCACTGCGCCTTCAAGGGAAAGAGTTTCAGGATATACAATCCTCTTTAAGACTTCTTTCAAGGGCAGTAGCTTATTCCACGTGTAACTCCGCCCTTTCAGTGGCAAATCTGGAGTTGGTTAGACGTGATGCAGCCCTAGCTACATCCACACTTGTGGATACTAAGGTGAAGAACTCTCTTAGAGTACCTTCGGTCTCCAGAGAACTTCTCTTTGACGGCAAGCTTTCCGCTATTTATGATAAAATTACAAAGAAAGCTTCGGATTCTCTGTTGTTCAAATCTGCGTCTAAGAAGTCGGATACAGCAGACAAGAATAAGACAGGCACTTCTGGGTCTGATGCGCCCAAGAGAGGTTCCGGTGCGTCCTCTTGGTCTTATTCGAGAGACCGTCAGAGTAGCGACGTCCTTCGGGCCGGGACAATCGGTCGGACGCCCCGAGTTCGACGGGGCGAGGTGCGGGTCGTGGAGGACGTGGTTTCTCCTACCGCAGGCCTCGCAGGTCCAGGAGGTGATGGCTTAAACCTCTATCGCGTACCGGTTGGCGGAAGGTTGTCGAGCTTTTCACAAGAATGGGCGTCGATTACGGACGACCCTTGGGTGAGAGGAGTGACTTCGGAAGGTCTAAAGATATCCTTCAAACGAAAGCCTCCATTAACTCGAAGTCCAAAGTGGACTCATCTTCCGTCAAATCCGCAGAAAAGAGACACTCTGTTATCAGAGGTGCAGTCTCTTTTAATGAAGAACGCGGTAGAGGTCGTAGAAAACCAGGAAACTCCGGGATTCTACAGCCATCTGTTTCTGGTTCCGAAACCAGACGGCTCGTTCCGTCCAGTCATAGATTTGAGCTGGATAAACAAGCTGATCGTCGCTCCGAAATTTTATATGGAGACGATTCGGTCGGTCAGAGCGAGTATTCGGGTGAACGATTATGCAACAAGCATAGATCTCAAAGATGCGTACTTTCACGTCATGGTACATCCGACATTCCGAAAGTACCTACGCTTCGCAGTTCTAGGAGTGGTGTATCAATTCCGGGCGATGTGCTTCGGATTGAATCTAGCACCCTGGGCTTTCACTCGGGTAATGAACTCGGTAATGATCTATTTCCGAGCTCATTCGTCTGCGGTAACGTCGGCCTACCTGGACGACATTCTTCAGAGGTACGGCAACGAGTTAACGCTTCAGAACGATGTTCAGAATCTTCTTCTATTGCTCCGACGTCTCGGTTTTATAGTAAACGAGGAGAAGTCGGATCTGGTGCCGTCCAAGTCATTCACTCATCTGGGAATGAGCTTCGAGACGCACAACAATCTCGTTCATCTGCCGTTAACCAGAGCGAAATTAGTCAGTTGTTACGCTCGCTATTGTCTGCACGCAGACAGAGTCACAGCGAGAGAATTTGTGAGACTGATAGGTCTGTGCGGAGCCGCTGAGGATCTCATTCCGATGGGGCGGTTACGCACACGTCCTCTTCAAATTTTCTTGACTCAGAATTGGAGTGTGAAAATTCATTCGCTCGACGTAGACGTTCTCTTGTCAGATCAAGTGAAACAAGAGATTCAGACTTGGGCAAACATTCAGTGGTTAACTCAGGGAGTTCTGCTGCAGTTGCCGGATCCGAGTTTTACCATTATGACGGATGCCAGTCAAACAGGTTGGGGTGCATCATTAATCCCAACGGATTTGAGATGCCAGGGTCTTTGGGATCCGCAATTCCTGTGCAAGCACATAAACATCAAGGAAATGATGTCAATTTGGCTTGCGTTACGTCACTGGATGGACATTATTCACAATGCTCATGTCCAAATCCTATCCGACAATACGACAGTAGTGGCGTATATACGGAATCAGGGAGGCACTCATTCAGTTCCGTTGTTCAATCTAACGGAAAGAATCCTTGTGTTTGTGCTAGAACATCACGTTCTTCTTTCGGTCCGTCACATACCGGGTCGTCTGAATGTGCTAGCAGACTCCCTTTCACGAAAGGGTCGCTTGTTGCCGTCGGAATGGACTCTCAACAAACAAGTATTCAATCAGATTTGCTACCAATGGGAACGGCCAATGATAGACTTATTTGCGACATATCTCAACAATCAGTTGCAGACGTATGTGTCTCCGTGTCCGGATCCAAGAGCATTTGCAGTAGACGCTCTGTCGATCCCTTGGGACGGAATGATAGGATATGCGTATCCTCCAGCGCCGTTAATTCAACAAGTATTGCTAAAGATAAAACAATCTCAATGCAAGATTCTGTTGGTAGCATCTCTGTCGCCACAGAGACCGTGGATAAATCTACTCAGGTGTCTGTTGTGGGACCTACCGCGAAAGCTTCCTCCACGGGAGGATCTTCTTTCGCAGGGGAAATCGCGCCAACTCCATCACAACCCGCAAGGTCTCAACCTTCACGTTTTTCCGTTGTGCGGTCCTTCTTGCATGGCAAGCACTTTACAGGACGAGCAGTGGACGTGATTTCTAACTGTAGGAAGACCTCCTCTTCGCTAAACTATGCGGCTAAGTGGAAGGTTTTTCGTCGTTGGTGTAGGGATCATTCTGTAGATATATTCGATCCCTCTATACCAGACATTGCAAACTTTCTAGTATACTTGTTTGACGAAATCAAACTGCAGCCTGTTACTATAAAGGGTTATAGGTCTATGTTATCTGATACCTATGCACATCATGATAGTTTACAAATTGGATCTAATGTCTCTTTATCTAAGTTGGTTAGAAACTTTTCGATAAATAGACCCAGAACTCTTAGATTAATTCCTAAATGGGATTTAGCTTGGGTTCTTCTTAAATTGAAGGAAAAGCCATTTGAACCTCTTGGGACAGTAGATTTCAAATTCTTATCTTATAAGACAGCTTTTCTCTTAGCTTTCTCTTCTGCTAGAAGAGTCAGTGAGCTTCATGCACTGTCGGTGGATGATTCTCACTATCGTAGTGTCGGGAACACTATCACCTTCACTACTAATGTGGGTTTCTTAGCTAAGAATCAGGCTCCTAATAAATATCCGGAACCTATTGTTATTAAGGCTCTTCCGTCTTCAGACGGGCGTAGGCCTTTACTCTGTCCTGTTAGAGCGTTACGTATCTATAAACAGAGATCTCAGTTTATCAGAAAGGGACGGAAACGTTTCTTTCTGTCTTTGATGCCTAATAGAAAGGACATTTCGGTCTATTCTATTGCTAGATGGATTCAATTAACTATCCGTACTGCTTATGAGAGTTTATCTTCTCAGCAGTCTGTGCTTAAGATTTCCGCTCATGAAGTAAGAGCTCTTTCTACTTCCTGAGCTTTTGCTAATAGTGTTGCTATTACAGATTTAATGAAGGCTGCTTATTGGTCTCAGCCATCCACATTTACGAATTTTTATCTCAGAAATATTGAGTCCATTTCTGGAGACCTGCATTGTTTAGGTCCGTTATCTGTTGCTCAGAATGTCGTCCACTAAACAGTTGCAACTATAGTTATGCAGGCTTTCTGTTCCGGCAGTGACTCCGTCCGGCTGCCCTCTTCGCTCTGGGCTATTTGACCCAGGGCAAGGGGAAGGGGTGGGGGGGGGGGGGGGGGGGGTGTTCCCTTAGGTCACCTGCTTTATAGTGAAAAGCAAGGGAATGCCTCCTCCAAGTCAGTATTTCTGAGTCGCTTCAGGGATGGTTTTGAAGTGTAATATTAATGTTAAAATTCATTCATGTCTTATTTTTAAAGTGTAGCTCGGTGTGAAGCATTTGTATATGTCAAGTGTCAAACGGGCTTTAATATACAATACTCGGACACTTTTAAATGACTATAAAGAGTCTCAATTCTCTGGACTACTTTATTTATTGGCTTACTTTAAAAATAATTAGTATAAGGGATACACTGGATGTTAATAGAGAACATGAATGTTATTGTGCTCAATTATTAAGGGTAGTGTATCTTTCTAATTTAATATTAAATAAGAAAGATACATGTAAAGCCTAATACTCCTTTTCTCCTTAAGGGGTTACCTCTTTACTATATAGTTGAGCTTATTGGATTTTCCTCTATGTCCTAGGCCCTCCAGCCTGTTTACTATTCAGCTAAGTCTGGGTCATTGGTACAGTATAAAAATGTTAAAAAATTTATAGTAATTTATATATTTTTTATACTTACCAATGACCCAGACGGGGATGGCCCTCCCTGGAGTTGGGAACTCTTGCCTCCCCGCTGAGTACATAGTGCTGACCAGGCACTGCCAGTGAGAATGATAATTGGCGCCAATTTCGGGACGTTCGTCACACTGCGCATGCGCAGTGGGGGCGTAGTATGGAGGTCCTTTAGGACATGATTTCTTTTTGTTTTGGATGCAAATTTTGGGGATTGGGGGGCAAAATTTGTGTTTGGCCCTGGTTTTGTTAGAGTTAGCACCAGCTAAGTCTGGGTCATTGGTAAGTATAAAAAATATATAAATTACTATAAATTTTTTAACATTATCGATGGATGATTTTCACTTTCGTAGTTTCGGAATCACTACTTCCTTTACTATTTAGGTTGGATTTTTGCATAAGAGTTAGGCTCCTAATATCCGGAACCTATTGTTATTAAGGTCCTTCCGTCTTCGTACGGGCATAGGCCTTTACTCTGTCCGGTTAGAGTTTATGTATTTATAAACAGATATCTGTTTATTACTACGGGCGTAAACTTCTTCTGTCTTTGATGCCTATTAGAAGGACGTTACGCTCCATTCTATTGCTAATGGATTCAATTAACTATCAATACTGCTGTTGGTATATCTTGACTCAGCAGTTGTGTTTGAGATTTCGGCTCATGAAGTAAGAGTTCTTCTACATCTTGGGCTTACATTATTAGTGTCGCTATTATAGATTTTTGAAGGCTGCTCATTGCGCTCAGCCATCCACATTCATGAATTTTTTATCTCAGAAATATTGAGTCCATTTCTGGAGGCCTCTATTGTTAGGTCTATTATCTACTGCTCAGAATGTCATTCACTTAACAGTTGCTGCTATAGCTAGGTAGGCTGTCTGTTTCGGCAGTGACTCCGTTCTGCTGCCCTCTTCGCTCTGGGCTATTTGACCCAGGGCAAGAAAAGGGGGGGGGGGGGGGAGGGTGTTCCCTTGGGTCACCTGTTTTACTATGAAAACAAGGGGATACCTCCTCCGGAGTTAGTAATTCTGAGCTGTTATTAGGATGGTTGTTTAGTGAGAAGTTTATGTTTTAAAAATTCATTCAAGTCTTAGTTTTTAAAGTATAGCTTTTGAATATAGCACGTGTCAATGGACATGATTATGCAATCCTCAGACACTTTTAAGGAGTATAAGAGTCTCTATTCTCTAGACTTACTTTATTTTTGGCTTACTTTAAAAATTATTAGTATAAGGATTATATTGGATATTAATAGAGTACATGGATGTATGATGCTCAATTTTGGAAGGTGTTGTATCTTTCTAATTTATCATAAATAAGAAAGATACATGTAAGGCCTATTACTTCTTTTTCCCTAGAGGGGATGACTCTTTTTTATATTATTGAGCGTATTCCATCTTGCTCTATGTCCTTGGCCCTCCAGCCTTTTTACTATTCAGCTATGTCTGGGTCATTGGTACAGTATAAAAATGTTAAAAAATTTATAGTAATTTCTATATTTTTTATACTTACCAATGACCCAGACGGGGATGGCCCTCCCAGGAGTTGGGAACTCTTGCCTCCCCGCTGAGTACATAGCGCTTACCAGGCACTGGTTATTAGTATGATTAATGGCGCCAATTTCGGAACGTCCTTGACACTGCGTATGCGCAGTAGAGGTGAAGTGTGGAGGGCCATTCAGGACATGTTTTCTTTGGTTTTAGATGCAAATTTTGGGGATTGGGGGGCAAAATTTGTGTTTGGCCCTATATTTTAAGAGTTAGCACCAGCTATGTCTGGGTCATTGGTAAGTATAAAAAATATAGAAATTACTATAAATTTTTTAACTTTCAAGGCCTGGAAAGTCATTGAATTTCCCCCAAACTCCAAAAGTGGTTTGGAAAATCCTTGAAAACCATCTTTCTAAATTTAAAAACCATCAAACTTTTCCCTTGATTATCCTACAACTTATTTCCAGTGGTACCGTACTCTCAATTTTTAATCCATAACCTTGAATTTTACTTCTATGAGGCCTTGAAAAACCTTAAATATAGCATGGAAATGGTCTTGAAAAGACTGTAATCCACTTACTAATTAGCTGCAGGAACCCTGCTGTTTTCCCACTTGATTGCCATCGTGCAATGATAATAGACAACAGCAAAACCTCAGTAAAAAGTGTTCGTAGTTGGAATTACACCCTTGAAGGTTAAAATTATATGAGTTAACCTGCATAATTATGCACTTTAGGCCACACAAAGTAGATCTTCAATTTCTTGGGCCATTTTTTGTAAAACTGCATGCAGGCCAACGGTTTTTTATTTTGTATTTTATTTTGTAATTATTTCTTTGCCATCAAAAGTTCATAGTTTGTTTTAGGCCTCATAAACTACAAAATAACATGTGGGCTGGTGTATTTCATCCCTTGAGCACAATAACGCATTGCAAAGCCTTCTTGCACTCAAGGGACAAATTTTATTAATGTGGGTAAAATGTCAGACATAAACCATTTAATTATTATTTTTTTAAGTTGCATTGGTTAAAAAAAGAGACCATGTGGCAGCCAAAATGACCATGTGGCAGGGGCCGGAGAAACAGATTTTTTTACTTTTTTAGGACTTATCTATTCAGTGTGTGAAAAGACAGTGGAAACCCTCTCAATCCATAGTAATTTTTTGCAAGAAAAAAATGGAAATTAAAAATAAAACCCTCCCTCCCTCACTGCCTTGAAAAAAAAAATGCCTGAGAATCACTTAATTTATTTTGTGTGGCCCAATGTAATGTAATAACAATGGTATCTGTGCGGAAGTTTTGTCTCAATGAACAAAAATGGAATGAGGCAAAAATCTGATAATGAGGAAGGTTGGCAAAATCTGATAATGAAGGAGTATTTAAAAAGAATTTTCAATAGTCAAGAAAAACCATTTTATTTTTCTTCTTTTTCACTTACAGTCTGTCTGTGTTAACATAGCCTTAGCAAGTCCTTTGTTGAGTAGATTCGATCTGGTGCTTGTACTTCTGGACAACCAGAATGAAGAATGGGACAGAGTTGTCTCCTCTTACATCTTGGAGAATAAGGCTCCTACAGGTAGTTAAATATCAGTTAGTGCATCTTATTCTATATAATTTTCCCTGGAGGAATCCTGTGAAGTGAATCAGTGCTTGTTTACTGTGGTAAACAAGCTCTATTTTATTGTTAAAATAGGACCCGATCAATGCCTAGGGTTGAAGTCGTCTAAAATGGGTAATATGAGCAAGGAAATAAGAAATCTGTCATTTGTAGAATGAAGCCCCCAGAGGGTGAATTTACAGTGAGCTAGAATCCCCCAATTTATCCTCTGGATACCTCTTTCTGTTTAGACTGAGACCTTGTTTCAGATTGAGGTTCACAGAGGGCAAATCTAGTAATCATCAAATTCACCCTCTGGGGACTTCATTCTGCAGATGACAGTCTGCTTATTTGGAGGCTTGAATATGAGTATAAACAACTAGTTGGACTTGACTTTATATCCATGTAGGAGTCACGTTTAGCCATTGTACAGAAATATGTGACCTTAAACACCAGTAAATAAATAAATTCATTATAATTTGAACAATGTACAGCTGGTTTCCTTTTGAACTAAATTATGTTTGTGTTTTTATTTTATACTCTTTGTCATCTTTTTTTTATGGATGATCAAATTTCATTGTCCTTTGGTACACTGATCGACCAGTATGGGGAAAGGATCTTAACAGAGGACAGATCCTGTCTGGTGTTTCTTGCCAGAGTTGCGGCCATTGTTGGACTTTGAAAATGGTGATTTTTCATGTCTGCACCAACATTTCACCTTGTAGCTCAGATATGGATAATTAAAGTTGGTTGTCCTTTGGTATGCTAATAGACCAGTTTGAGGAAAATGATCTGATACGTCGTGTTCTGTCCACACATTTTTGCCAGAATTGTGCTCTTGGACTTTGACATAGTGACATGTTCCAATAAGAGTAAAATCCTCACCCTCTGATTGGATGAGAGCTGACATAGTTTCTTTTATGTTTACGGCTCCAGTAGCAAATGTTACTGCCTGACATCACCACGCAAAATATTTGAAATTACGTCGCCTGTTTCGTAATTGCTTCATCAACGGAGTGACTAGCAAGCCGCTTCATTTTTCTGGATGTTTCACATGTGCAGCAGACAGTGTTCTGGATGACTTGTTCTTTAAATTACAAACCGATTTACGATTTGAACTAAGAAGGAATGAGTTTATCTGGTTTATTGATTATTTACCCAGTGGCACCTTGGGTACAAGAAGGTTTTATTTACTAAACCTGTGATCATTAAAAAGTTGCCTTGAACAGGGCAACTTTTAACGATCACAAGTTTAGTAAATAAACCTCTCGTGTTTCACGATGTAGGTTTTGGAGTAAGGGTAGTGTCTTATTGGAACATATATGTTATTGTGATGAGTTGACGGTAACATGGTCTGAGGTTTGAGGCTCAGAACATATGTTCAACCTCGATGCTTCGCATCTCGGTCGAACATAAGCTCCGAGCCACAAACCTCAGACCATGTTACCGTAAATTCATCACAATAATTTATAATGTCGTCGGCAAATCCATACTGTTTGCATTGATCTTGTGTTGTCTATACAGATTTGCCTTATAACAATTTATAGAAGAGTTCTTTTGGCACAATTCCATATCTTGTAATTCCAAAGGCATGAACAAATTTTGATAACCAAAAATAATTTAGAACTCTGCCTGTTAAGTTGGGCCTTAACATTGCACTAGGTTACAAGTTGTTTTTTTTAGTTGAGTTTTGACAAAGTCAAACTCGACTAATAGTTTGATGAAGTGGCGGGCGGGCGGGCGTAAACAATTGGTTTCCGGGCAATAACTTTAGTTCTATTTATCACACTTTCACCAAATTTACACCATCGGTTACTCCATAGGCAAGGAAGACACCTATTGATTTGGGGGTCTGAAGCCTCAAGGTCAAGGTCACTGTTACTATAAATAGAATTTTTTCCAACAAATTGGTTTCCGGGCAATAACTTTAGTTCTATTTGTCGTACCTTCACCAAATTTACACAGAGGTTACTCCATAGGAAAGGAAGACACCTATTGATTTTGGGGTCTGATGCCCAAAGGTCAAGGTCACTGTTACTATAAATAGAATTTTTTTCAAAAATTGGTTTCCGGGCAATAACCTTAGTTCTATTTGTCGCACCTTCACCAAATTTACAATAGAGTTTACTCCATAGGAAAGAAAAACACCTATTGATTTTGGTGTATGTTGCCCCGAGGTCAAGGTCACTGTTACTATAAATAGAATTTTTTTTCAACAAATTGGTTTCTGGGCAATAACTTTAGTTCTATTTGTCGTACCTTCACCAAATTTACATCAGAGGTAACTGCATAGGAAAGGAAGACACCTGTTGATTTCGGGGTCTGAAGCCTCAAGGTCAAGGTCACTGTTACTATAAATAGAATACTGTAGTTATCACTGCTGACAAAAGTTGCTGTTGCGACAAATAACTTGCTTTTCTGACTTTTCACAAAATTTTATGTCAAAACTTGACTTTTGGATCGGTGATCCTCTTGCCGGATTTTTTCACCTTCTTCAGATGGATTTTAGATACTTAACTTATGCTATAACATTTGGCAGCGAGATGACCAAAGGAGATCAACATCCACGTCATGACCGCAAGTAAATGATTTCCATAAAGTAAATTGTCATTAAAAAAGTTTTTATAAGGCCTAAAAAAGTTAAAAATCTGTTTCTCAGGCTGAGCAAACAGGAGTAACTCTCTCTGCATCGACATCAGTATCATCATGGGTAATGAGATTAAAGATGTATGTGTATATGTTGTAAGTATGTGACGGTAAGTGTTTGTATTTACATGTAAATTATTAAATACAAACTATTGAAACTGCGTAAAAATTATCCTTGAAAAAGTTGTGAAAGTCCTTGAAAAGGTCCCTGAAAATCCTTGAATTTTTTTTTTCCAATCCTGTATGAACCCCTGATAGATATCTTCATGTGAGAAGTATTTACTTTAGATTTCAAACATTTCATTTATTTTATGTTGATGTTCATCCCTTTTTTAGCTCACCGAAGGGAGCTCAACTTATCACTTGCTGTCTGTCATCATGAACATTTTTCAAACGACTTCTCCTCTGAAACCACTGGTCTGATTTTCACGAAACTTCATGTGGATGTTCATTACTATATGGCAATTCATGTTTGTTCAAATGAAATGGCCATGTCCCTTGGGGGCTCTGTATGGGGCATAACTCTGATAGCACTATGAATTATAGAAAAATTATTAAAAAATCTTCTCCAGAACCAGTGGGCAGAATCTTTTGATACTTGGTATGCAGCATTTTGGTATGGGTCTGATTCAAGTTTTTTCAAATCGGCCCCCTGGATTCATATTTGGGCTCACTATAGAAGCCCAAATTCGAACTTAGTGCATTTCAGGCAAATTTCTTTAAAAATCTTCTTCTCCAGATCCAGCAGGCAGAATCTTTTGATATTTGGTATGCAACATTGTGGGGTGGATCTGATTCAAGTTTGTTCAAATCGGCCCCCTGGATTCATATTTAGGCTCACTTTTAAAGCTCGAATTCGAACTTAGTGCATTTCAGGCAAATTTCTTCAAAAATCTTCTTCTCCAGATCCAGCAGGCAGAATCTTTTGATATTTTGTATGCAACATTGTGGGGTGGATCTGATTCAAGTTTGTTCAAATCGGCCCCCTGGGTTCATATTTGGGCTCAGTATAGGAGCCCAATTTGAACTTAGTGCATTTCAGGCAAATTTCTTTAAAAATCTTCTTCTCAAGATCCAGCAGGCAGAATCTTTTGATATTGGGTATGCAGCATGCTTAGGGGGTGAAATTCAAGTTTGTTCAAGCCAAGTCCCTAGGTTCATATTTGGGCTCACTGTGTAGCCCGAATTGGTAGCCCGAATTATAACTTAGTTCAAAATGAGGAATTTTCTTTAAAAATCTTCTTCTTCAAATCCAGCAGCCGGAATGTTTTGATATTTGGCATGCAGCATCCTTAGGGGGATGAGATTCAAGTTTGTTCAAGCCATGTCCCTAGGTCCATATTTGGGCTTCCTGTGGGAGCTTGAATTGTAACTCAGATCGAAATGAGGAATTTTCTTTAAAAATCTTCTTCTTCAGATCCAGCAGTCGGAATGTTTTGATATGTGGTGTGTAGCATCCTTAGGGGGGTGGAGGGGATTCAAGTTTGTTAAAGTCAAGTCCCTGGGTCCATATTTGGGCTCCCTGTGGGAGCCCGAATTATAACTTAGTCAATATGAGGAATTTTTCTTTAAAAATCTTCTTCTTCAGATTCAGCAGTCGGAATGTTTTAATATTTGGCATGCAGCATCCTGAGGGGGTGAGATTCAAGTTTGTTCAAGCCAAGTCCCTGGGTTCATCTTCTTCTTCAGATCCAGCAGATGAATGCTTTTGATATTTGGCATGCAGCATCCTTAGGGGGGTAAGATTCAAGTTTGTTCAAGCCATGGCCCTAGTTCCATAAAATTTTCCTCTCATGACTTCATTCCTTTGTAGTGTTGATGAACCATGTCTAACTGAATGTGACCCTGAAATACTTCTTTGAACCACTTTGGCTGGTGAGTGATTAAGACTCCTTTGGGCCTCTTGTTTCAGAAAATAAACAAAACTATATTTGCCCAGTGGGTAACAAAGGAGTTTTCTACATATTGCTCTTATTCACTGTCACAATCCAAATTATATCCTAAAAATTTAAAAAGAGGGTCCGTTGCATTTAGTTTTTAGTTTTTTCCACAGAAGCTTGGCTCTATGTATGGAGAAACACAAGCTTTTATTCTGTGTTTATGGAGATGTTTTTATTTTTTGAAATGTGTGTAAAGTAGTGCATTTTACCTCTGTGAACTCTTATACCATAATTTTGTAGCTTTTCAAATCGCTGTTTAATTGTCACATGAGCCTAACACTGCATTTCACTAAGTTCATATTACAGTCGGTTCCACTTAGTAGTCTAACCCTATTAATTGCATATAACATTCAAACCCCAAGTCATTTACCATCTCATGAGAACAAATTTAACCTGGTAAATGAATGTCGATTTTTGAGTAAATCCTTGTTCATTGAATAATAATTGTTGTGATTTCTCAAAATATTCTCTTGGTTATTTTTCTTTACTGAATTTTAGGCCTAAACACTCCCAATAAGGCCTAAAAAAGTTAAAAGTATGTTTCTCAGGCCCTCCCGCATGGTCCTTTTGGCTGCCGCATCTTTTTATAACCAAGGAAAACATAAAATAATAAAAATTAAATGATTTTTGTCTGATATTTTACCTAAGTTAATAAAATTGATAAATTTGTCCCCCGAGTGCAACAAGGCTTTGCAATGCTTTAGGGTTGAAATACACCCTCACCCATGCTATTCTGTAGGTTATGAGGCCTAAAACATGAAACAAACCAAAAATATGAACTTCAGATGGCAAAGAAATAATTACAAAAATAAAAAATAAAATAAAAAACCACCTGCCCGCATGCAATTTGACAAAACCTGGCTTGAGAAACAGAAGATCTACTTTGTTTGGCCTTATAGAGGATATCTACACTGTCTTAGTGAATATTGTGAATTATCTCACGTTTGTGAATCCGAAAGTTTACTTTCAGTTTCACACAAATGAGATAATCACAAAAACAGCATAGATTTTCTTTTTATTATATGCTGTGTGACATCTTACTGTGCAATATTCAGCCCAATTCAACTGCAAACAGTTTCAAGAGAATAAAGATCTGCTGATGATTCCTTCAAGGCGACGTCATATGCCGAAGCGTAACATCATTTAGGAAGCTACTGAAAAATTTGGGGGCGCGGTGGCTCAGTTGGTAGAGGTGCAGGCTGCAAGCCGAGAGGTCCTCGGTTCGAATCCCACCTGCGGCAACCGCGTTGTGGCCTTGGGCAAGACACTTCACCTCCATTGCCCACGTGGGGGCACGGTGACGCTGTGTACTAAGGCGTACTGCACGTCCATGGTGCACCTGTCTTCAACCAATGCTAACCCTGCTTGTGTGGAGTTGTATGTTGGGGAGCTGACAGTTGCTCGCCGTTGCTCGGTGGTTCTCTCCGGGTACTCCGGCTTCCTCCACCCGTAAAACTGTCACGGTCATGGTTAGCCATTGTGCAGAAATATGTGACCTTAAACACCAATAAATAAATAAATAATACTGAAAAAATTCAGTTGGGAAAGAAAAGTGGTGCAAAAGCACCAATAAAAATAAGCCAAAACTGGGTCGAGTGCAACCGGCACAGACCCAGTATGGGACGCTCTCTCCCAAGTACAACTCCACGACTTCCGTTGCCAGTGCGCATATACCGTCTCTAAAGACTCATTCTTTTTAAAATCCGCTTCGTGTCGAGATGTTTTTGCACGCTTATCAGTGTTCCACCAGCTCGATGTTTGATGATTCCTGATTCATTATACCACAGTGTATCCTTTGTATTCTCAGGAACAGTGTTTTATATTCTCTTTTCTATTATATGTCCATAATGTATATTTATTTGCTCTCTCTCGAGTCGCGTGCGAATTTCGCGTGCCACGCGGTTCGGACTTAGATTTTTCACAATTATTGTTAATGCTTTTTTTGCAAAATTTTCTAATTGTGTTAGAGTTAGGTGTCAGCGGGGTACCACTCCTACAGTGTTTCTTCTTTCTTTTGAGAGTAGTCTTCCTGTTGTGTGGTTCCCGGTCGACCGTCTGGGGTCTTTGTTTCTGTCACCTTTCTCTCTTTGGGGGTGTTCTGTTTTCTCATATCACCTTCTCTGCTCCTCTCACCTCTATCATGCCCAGGACAATTCCTTGTGGGCAATGTCTGCTGCCAAAGCATGTGGACGATGTACATTCGTCTTGTTCCTCCTGTAATGGGTGTTCGGCCGAGCGGCCGTGTGGTGTCTGTGGAACATGGTCTTCCACCTTCTGGGCGTCAGTAAACCGTGTCGTTCGTTCTCGTGGCCGTGCCTCCCGCTCCCGCGGGAAAGGAGAACGTGGTCGTTCGGGGCCTCCCGAGCCGACTTTGTCTGGTGAGAGTTATTCCTCCTCCGTGGGGGATGTGCAGTCTTTTCCTGTGGTGGATACTGCGGGAGCCGTTGAGTGTTCTGGTGTAGAGATGCCTGGTTCCGGGACTACGGTCCCCCTCCAGTCGACATCTGAGGCTGTCACTAGGGTTGTGACTCCTCCTTCGGAGCCGAGCCGGTGTGCGCTCTCCACTATTTCACCAGCCTCAACGACTCTCGACGTATCTACTACTGCTGCTGGCCCGTCTGCTTCGTTGTCTGTTTCAGCCGGCCTCGGCTTTTTGCTGCAGGGGACTGCAGGACTGTCCGATACTGTAGACGTGGGATATCGGCCTCAGCCTTCCCTGACTTCAACTCGGCGAAGTCGGAAGGGGCTGCCGGCCGAGCCCATCGCTGTAGTCTCTTCGCCGTCAAGCACCACAGTTGTGTCTTTGGATTCGGATGTTCGTAGTGGAAACACTGTGAACTCCGTGGCGTTTCCGTCTACTCACTCTGGTCACACGACCAGTTTTGGGGGACCAATGCCTTTTGTGCAGCCTGGATGTTCTGCCCCGCAGAGGTCCGCGGTGACTCTCATGAGTTCTCGCAATATTGATCCTCGGGGTGCATCGTACCCCTATACACGTCTGCCTTCAGATGTTTCGGCTGCCGCCCGTCGTCCCGCGTCGGGTGTTTTGGAGGATCGTGACCCTTCGCTGGTTAAGAGGGTCAGAGGTGAAGCCACTTTGCCGGTTCGCTCCCCTGCCGAACTGGTCGGTACAGGCAGTGAGCTTAGGGAGGCCCTCTCCTTACTCACTCAGGTTCTTTCTAAGAGCCTTCCTAAGAGCTTCCAGCGAGGCTATGGGTGGTTTCCAGGCGCCTCCTATGGCGCCTCCTCCCGGGATTGGAAACAGGCCGGTTTCCGATTCCTCTGGTGTCCCGACACCATGGGAGGCGTCGGCTGGTTTGCCCACGATGGGCTATGTGTCTTCCGACTCTGGGGAGGAGTCCGACATGCTTGAGGTCGAGGGCCAGCAGTCTTCGGACTTGGGGGCGGCTCTTGACTTTGTGTTTGGGTTTCTGCCTGAGCTCAAACCTGCTAACCAGCCGACAGTGTCAGCCTGGCCGCGATCATCGGTCGCGCGCCAACAGCCTATGGAGCAACCTGCTTCTGGGCGCCTTCGACCGTGCCAGTCGGTACAGGTGGTTGAAGCTTTTTCAGCATTGGATGCCAAGCTGAATTCCAAGGCTTTGAAAACTTCGTTCTTCACCAGGGTTGACACCTTTTTGCCTCCTGTGCGTTATCGTTCCTACGATTCCGCCAATCCGTCAGTCTGCCAGGCTTTGACGGTTCTGGATCAGGACTCCACTTCCCTCGGGCTTTCCAAGCCCAAGTCTGCCGTCATTCCAATGACGACTCTGGAGTCCACGTTGGGCTTATCTAGAGAGATGCTTGGCATGCTTTCTCTCTCAGATCACGTCGTCTCATCTTTGGCTGCTTATCTGCCTCCAGATAAGTTTGACGAGGTACAGGCTCCTTTGCATGTGCTGTCCAAGGCGCTTATGCACCTTACTCACACGCATGCCTGTAACACGGCTAATTTGGAATTAGTTCGAAGGGACGCTGTGCTGGACACAGGACGATCCCTTCCCGA
Source organism: Pictodentalium vernedei (assembly GCA_031216915.1). Taxonomy (NCBI): domain Eukaryota; kingdom Metazoa; phylum Mollusca; class Scaphopoda; order Dentaliida; family Dentaliidae; genus Pictodentalium; species Pictodentalium vernedei. The sequence continues at coordinate 73,476,260 of CM062289.1, read as the reverse complement.
GGAGCAGCGTGCTACTCTTCGATCTGCTTCTTTGGCAGGTCCGCAACTTTTCCATGGTTCCGTGTCGACGGTCCAGGATGACGTCCTACGTCATTCCAAAGATCAGCTACTGTTTCGTCAGCTTGATCAGCCTTCTCGGGGAGGCAAGGGCCGTTCCAAGCCTAACAAGTACCCTTCTGCTTCCTCTGTGAAGCAAAAGGCTGGTCCTTCTGCTGCCGCCTCTACTTCTTACTCACTGGGTAAAGGTAGGGGTCGGCAGAATCGAGGGAAGTCTCAGAATTCTTCATTTAGCAGAGGAGGTGGTTTCTCCTCTCGCGGGCCTCGTCGGGGCTCGAAATGAAGGTCCTCACCTCGACTCGTCCCAGGTTGGAGGAAGGATAGCAGAGTTCGCAGACCATTGGACCACTATCACATCCGATCCATGGGTGCTAGATGTTGTTCGGTCCGGGCTGCGCATATCCTTCCGACGGCACCCCACTCTGTCAAGGGTGCCTCTTCCAACCACAGTTCCTTCAGACGTTTTACGTCGGGAACTTTTGTCCACGGAGATTGCCAATCTTCTGGCAAAGGGGGCGATCGAGGTCGTCAAGAACGTTCAGTCAGTGGGTTTCTATTCCCGCCTGTTCTTGGTGCCGAAGAAGGACGGCCGACTCCGACCGGTTATCGATCTGAGTATCCTGAACCAGTCTATCATTGCTCCCAAGTTCAGCATGGAGACTTTCAGGTCGGTCCGCCAATCAAATCACCAGGGAGATTTCGCAGCCAGCATCGACCTGCGAGACGCTTACTTCCACGTTCCGATGCATCGGGCGTCACGGAAGTATCTCAGGTTCGCTTTTCTGGGGCGAGTTTACCAGTTCAAGGCCATGCCTTTCGGCCTCAACCTGGCTCCTTGGGCGTTCACCAGACTGATGTCGCATGTGATAGCGTTCCATCGCACACAGTCCAGGGTGACTACTTCGGCATATCTGGACGATATCCTCCAGAGGCATTCCAATGCTGCCTTACAGGAATCGGATGTCGCCACTCTGTTGAGCTTGCTCACGTCGCTAGGATTCAGAGTCAACGAGGAGAAGTCGGACCTGGTCCCTTCTCAGTCGTTTTGTCATCTGGGGATGTCTTTCCAAACCAAATTCAATTTGGTGGCTGTTCCCCAGGCCAAGGCTGTGATTCTCTCAGCTTTTGCTCTGACTCTGTCCCAGTCCAGGTCCGCGACCGCTCGGAGTTTTCTCTGGCTGATCGGTCTCTGCGGTTCGGTGACGGATCTCATTCCTCTAGGTCGGCTGCGTGTCAGACCTCTCCAACACTTTCTGCTCAGTCGTTGGAGGCCGAATGTAGATTCTCTGGATCAGGTGCTTCCGTTTCCGGACTCTCTGTATCCTCACCTTCTTCCCTGGACAGATGTTCAGTGGATTACGCAGGGTGTTCCGCTGGACTTACCCACGTCCGATCGCATTCTGACGGCAGATGCCAGCGATCTCGGATGGGGTGCGACGTTGGATCCTCTCGGTCTTTCCCTACACGGGATGTGGGACCAGGATCAAGCAGCTCTACACATCAACCAGAAGGAGCTTCTTGCTCTTCTTCTGAGTTTCAGGCAGTGGATCCCTCACCTGTCGAATCGCCAGGTCCTTCTACTATCCGACAATTCGACAGTGGTTGCTTACATTCGGAACCAGGGCGGCACGCACTCGCTTCCGATGTATGAGTTAGCTCGGGATCTTCTACTGCTCGCTCAGGATGTTCACGCCGGAGTGGTTGTTCGTCACATTCCCGGTCGTCTGACCGTCCTAGCCGACTCCCTGTCCCGACAGGGCAGGGTTATTTCCACCGAGTGGATGCTTCACAGGGCAGTGTTCCAGTCGCTTTGCGATCTCTGGGAACATCCCCACATCGACCTCTTTGCGACTCGTTGGAACCATCAGGTGGACACTTTCGTGTCCCCGTGTCCAGATCCTCTTGCTTTTGCCGTGGACGCTCTGTCACTCGATTGGAACGGTCTAGTCGGCTACGCCTTCCCACCGGTTCCGATTCTTCCTCAGGTTCTCGCCAAAATTCGAACCTGCAGTTGTCGAATCATTCTGATCGCTCCCCTGTCGCCTCAGCGGGTGTGGATCAATCAGCTCCGCTCACTGATGGCGGCGGTTCCGGCACATCTCCCGCTACGTCGCGACCTTCTTTGTCAAGGTCGCCCGAGGAGGTTTCACGTCGACCCGACTTCATTGTGCCTTCACGCATATCTTTTGTCAGGTCCTGTCTCCTCCGTAGAGGTTTTTCGAGACGAGCAGTGGAGTGCATTTCTTCTTCAAGGAGGCACTCCACTGGTTTAGCTTATGCAGCTAAATGGAAGGTCTTCTGTCGATGGTGTGCTGATCACTCTGTTGATTATGCCAATCCTTCGATTTCACAGATTGCGGAGTTTCTGGTATATCTGTTTGATTCTCGGGGTCTCCAGCCTGTTACCATCAAGGGTTACAGGTCTATGCTTTCAGAGACTTTTTCTTATGTTGGGAAGCGTCGTATCGGCACTAATCCTTACCTCTCCAAGCTTGTTTTCTTTGAAAAGGCCTCGGACTTTGCAGCTTACTCCACGATGGAATCTTTCGTGGGTGCTGCTTTGCTTGGGGGGGGGGGGGCGTTCGAACCTTTATCCCAGGTGGATATGCATTTTCTCACATATAAGACGGCTTTTCTGATGGCATTTGCTTCGGCCAGACGGGTTAGTGAGCTTCACGCCCTCTCGGTTGACCCGGCCTTTTTTAGGAGCTCTCCCAACAGTGTTACTTTTACCACTAATTGCTCCTTTTTGGCTAAGAATCAGTTACCAGATACTACTCCTCCTCCTATCTGTATCAGGGCTCTTCCCTCTGTTGAGGGTACTCGCCCTTTGCTCTGTCCGGTCTGTGCTATTCGCATTTATCTTGATCGGACACGCTTCATACGGAAAGGCAGAAAACGTTTTTTTCTGTCTCTCATTCCGGGTCGACAGAAGATCTCTCCTCAATCCATTTCTCGATGGATTTGTCTTGCTATTCGTACGGCTTATAGTCGTTTTGCAGCTGGCGATTGTATTACCAATCGTATTTCTGCCCACGAGGTGTGGGCACTGTCTACCTCTTGGGCTTATTCTAACTCCGTCAAGTTGTCGGATGTTATGCAGGCAGCCTACTGGAGAAATGCTTCTACTTTCTCCTCCTTTTATTTGCGCCAGTTGCAGGAGCAGTCGGAGGACCTTTTTGCCCTGGGTCCTCTTTCTTCTGCTCAGGCTGTTGTCTGCCATAGCCATTAGGCTTCTTGAAGGTCAGTTTCAGCCTTGTGCTGTTACTGCCCTTTTTCTGTCTGTGTGTCACACAGGCTCATATGTCTCTTTTCATTGTCCTTTACCAATGATTGCGACATTATGGTTGATAAGCCTCGGGACCTCTTCCTTCTACTTCACGGTTCCAGTGCACTAGGGTTATGTGGGGGTTGGTTATGCAATTCCCTCCAGCCTTTTGTCTATTCAGCCTGTAGTAAACAATTGTGGGTAGGTTGATAAGAAATCTAAATTTTATAGTAAATTTCCTTTCTTATTATACCTACCACAATTGTTTACATGGAGGCCCTCCCGTCTTCTTTACGGGCAAAGAATCTTTCCTCCCCGCTGATCACATAACTCTAACGTTTACGGATTCAAAAAGAATGAGTCTTTAGAGACGGTATATGCGCACTGGCAACGGAAGTCGTGGAGTTGTACTTGGGAGAGAGCGTCCCATACTGGGTCTGCGCCGGTTGCACTCGACCCAGTTTTGGCTTATTTTTATTGGTGCTTTTGCACCACTTTTCTTTCCCAACTTGCTTGGGAAAGACAAAAATAGAGAGTATTTTATCCGAGTTAGGGACTTCCACTGTAGTGCAAGCCTGTAGTAAACAATTGTGGTAGGTATAATAAGAAAGGAAATTTACTATTAAATTTAGATTTTTCACTTGCGGAAGCGCTTGCGAAATATAAAACTTTCAGGTCCACTTGTGAGATAATTTCCGATACTGACTAAAATAGAGTTGATTTTCATTTTATTATATGCTACGACATTTGTTATTGCATAATATCCAGCCCAATTTGACCCCAAATGTGTAAGTTTAAAAACAATAACAAAGATCAGCTGATCGTTCCTTCAAGGCATCGTGATGTGGCAATGCAGCATAGCGTGATGTCATTTACAAAGCTACGGCAGATATTCCTCGATATCCATCAAGTCGATGGATATCGATATATATCTTTTAGATAATTTGCGGTAATTCACAAGCCAGCATATAATAAAAGTATTTAATCTGTTATGTCTTGTTTGACAGAGCTAAGTACTCATTTTCTTCTCCATAATAATAATAGAAAATTGACTAATTTGGGTGTATAAATATCCCTGTTATTTGAATTTTGTCACTGTGATTGGTAGTTAAAATATTCACTATGAGTGACTATCACTCAGAAGGATTCCACTGTAATGTTGCCCTTCATTTTAAGAATCCTGGATATCCTTTAAAGATGTATGACTGACAGCTCAATCAATGGGACTGAGTTCTCTCCTCTTACATCATGGAGAATAAGGCTCCCACATACATATATAACGTAATGACTAAAACCAGCCAGCACTATTCACATAAATTATCATTCAAATTCTATTACATTTAGTCTCATAAATATCTCTTGTGATTCTTCATTGGAACAATCTGGTGGAGCCGGTTCTGATGAGGGGTCATAGACGAAAGATGGAAATCATTAGGTTATTGTTATCTCAACTTTGACGTAGTCAAATTTGAGGTTTTGTCATGGCTCGTCATCCATCTGCCCTTCCGTTAACAATTCAGTACGGCTCAGGCTAGAGGCCGTATTTATGAACTGATCTTTACGAAACTTATTGGGTACCTATGTTACCACCGTGGGACGAGAACGAGTGTTTTTAGGTGCGGTCCAAAATTCAAGATGTCCACCGGCAGCCATTTTGTACCGAAATTAGTGCAATCAGTTTTTTGTACAGAACTTCTGTATGAAACTTCTGATTTGAATAAATTTTTGAATGAATGTTTAGTAACATGGAATACATCATATATAATAGGTTTTTTCTCTTGCAGAAATTTTGCAAATTAGATGAACTTTGATTTATTCAGTGCTACTTATACATAGTTAGTACACATGTCAACACGACTCGGGCGAGAGGCTGTATTTATTAACCAATCTTCACAAAACTTCTTGGGTACCTTTGTTATCACCTTGGGACGAGAACGAGTACTTTTGGGTGCGGTCCGAAATTTCAAGATGGCCACCGGTGGCCAATTAGACAAACTTTGATATATTCAGTGCTACATTATACACAGTAAGTGCACATTTCAATACGGCTCTGGCTAGAGGCATCTAACTGTCGCCCACCTTTACAATACTTTACCTGTACATTTGTTACAGGCTACAGTCAGCATTTATGTACAGACCTTTACAATACTTTACATGTACCGTTGTTATCAGGTCATTACCTAGATGTGTGTCATTGGTGTTTCACATGCTATACATGTACATGTCTTACACAAGTTGAGCTACACAGTGTCATTGACACTTTCATTGAGAACTTTGTTTGCAAATGTCATCTTCTATTCATTTTGGGTAAAGAGTTAATTTTGAGGCCGACCATACATTTGAGTAAAAAGTGCTAACATTATTGAACATACTGTCCATATAATTCCATATGTATTCCAAAATGCTTATTTGAAGGAGATACAGATCTGACAAAACTATGGAGTATGGAGAAAATGCAAGCCTATCTTTCTATTATCAAAGCAATTAACCCACAGCTTACCGAGGGAGCAATCAGGTAATCTATTTACTGGAAATCTTTAACCCTTTACCCAATGCATAGGGTATCAAAATTTAATGTTTTAACCCTTAAAGACCTATTTCTAACTTTCCGACCTCAGAACAATTGCCCTTAACATGCCATCATGAGGAGGTTCTGCTTACAATAGACAAATTAGCAAGGCAGTGGTTTCTAGTTAAGTCTTGGCTGCCTTAACAGGCAGCCCAGACTTAACTAGAAATCACTGAAAAGCAACTAGATGTATAGAAACTGGAATGGTGGAAATTCAAGACCCTTGTCCAGGCCCTTAAGCAATGAATATTATATTTTTATACTGTACCAATGACCCAGACTTAGCTGGTGCTAACTCTAACAAAACCAGGGCCAAACACAAATTTTGCCCCCCAATCCCCAAAATTTGCATCCAAAACAAAAAGAAATCATGTCCCAAAGGACCTCCATACTACGCCTCTACTGCGCATGCGCAGTGACGCAGACGTCCCGAAATTGGCGCCAATTATCATTCTCTGTTTGGCCCTTCATCAGTCAACATCTCACTGATCTTTGTGCTTGTAAATCTCAGTTTAAAGGATGCTAGACACATAATTTTTGGAGAAAATGTGATTCTAAGGAGGATAGAAGGAGGAGAGGAAAAAGAAGTGACAAAAAATAATCAGGGCTGTACTTAAAATTTTTTGATGAAATTATGTTAAGTTGCCTATTTTCGAGGCATGGGCCTCTTGTTGTCATTCTTGCTAAATGTTGCACTGCTTATTCAGTGTTTCCTCTCCCCTAGCCTTCTAAAGTCCCCCCTTGCAATTCTCCCATGCTTTTGGCATATTTTTGAGAAAGTTCATTTCTAAAATTTCCTGGGAGAGTTGCTTGGTTACAGAATGTTTTCTGTTGTTTTCCCCATAGTTACGTTTTCACCCATGGGTGTATAACGTTTGTGTTCTGCATCTTCCATCTGATGTTCTGCAGATTCTCCCCTGGGAGTCTCTGTTTTGCATCAGATAGAGTATAATTTGATGACTGATTCCGGGCCAGTTTTTTCAGTGCCTGGAGTCATGTTTTCTGGTGTTTTACACTGTTTGTTTTCATTGGCAACAGCCTTTTTTGAGGGGGGCTGTTTGCCTTTGCTGTAGTTTATATCATTATAAGATACATTTATATTATCCGTAAGTGTCCCATTAATTATTTAATATAGATTTAAAATTTTTGACCACACTTTGCCATCGGATCCATCGGGGCTCAACGTTACTTTTCAGCAACTTGGGCTTCGCTGAAAAAATATTTTTTCAAAATTATTTTGATATGTAATTGTTTTTTCATTTATTAATGGATCATGTTCTTATGTATCTTTGTGTCAGGGGTTTTTGCGAGTAACTAGGACTTATTGTTGTTCTTTCACAATGAAGGGACTTTGTTCAAATTGTAGTAGGAAGAAATCTTCCTCTGACTTTCATGATCATTGTATTAATTGTAGTCAGTGTTCTCGCATTAATCCCTGTCCTATATGTGAATATTGGGATGAGAAACATTGGAAACGTGTGTCACGATATGTTGTTTCTGGAGAAAGGGCTATGCCGGCTCTTTCTCCGCAAGGTCACTCTACTCTCTCAGTTTCTATTTCAGAGGAACAAGAACAGGGTGATGTTTCCATGTTATCTTCTACAAGTGTGCGTCCGTCGTCACAAATGAATTCAGAGCTAGCGGCAAAAGTGCTCATGGAGATTAGACAAATGTCGTCCGCTAGCTCGCCCGGTGTAGCGTCCATTCACCGAATGGTTCGGCAGCCGGGTTCGTCCGATGCGGTTCAGGAGGAAATTTTGGGTGATGCGAGCACTATAAACATAATAGATGCACACCCAGTGACGGCGGATAGTAAGCGAGAACGGAGGAAGCCTTTGAGTCCGGTTCCTAGCTCGTCCAGGTCCAGCCGGGCCGCGAGCGAGAGAGGCTCCTCTCTCGTACAACAACATCTGGGACCAGATGTTGTGGTACAAAATGTGTCTTTAGCGGAGCATACGTCCGTCGCTCGGGACGCTCCGTTGTATAAGCAGTCCGCGGAGACTGTTAAGGCTTCCTCTTCTCGTCAGCGCACACGACCGCACCTTGACTGCGTGACTGCCGATATATTGCCAGCTTCGCCGATCAAGGATTCTTCGGCGACCAGGCCACACCATCCGGCAGCCAGGGATTCGAGACCGATGGACTCCGGATGTTCGCATAGGAAAAGTATGCGGGAGCCATCTGATGCGGAGCTGCCCTCGGCGAAGCAGCGAAAGACTGCGCCTCCGCAGGTCTCGACACCGGACATTCTTGTGCAGATAGCACAGCTTATCGCAGCATCCCAGCAGCCGACAGAAACGGTGTCGGATCGAGAATTATCCGACGGCGCTGGGTCGGTACGCTCCGCCGAAGCATCGGGGGCGGACGACCGGGAACATCATGAGGTCCGACCGGATGGTGAAAGGGATACGGATGACTTGGAGCTATCCCTTTCGGAACAACATAAAGCTGCCGTGGACTTCATCCGGCACTTTCTCCCTCAAGTTGTTCCGTCGGGCCAGACTGCTGCAGTTCCGGACAAGAGGATTATAGCGTCATTGGACTCTGAATTTTTCGAGCGGTTCAGGGACATCGCTCCCGAGTTTCCGTCGCAGTCCAATAATGTTGCAAGAACATTTCAATTATTGAACGACGCTATATTTAAACTTGCTTCCAAGACGGGGAAAGCAGGTTTCTTGTCCGCTAATACTCTCAACCTGCCTTTCATTAATGCAAGGAATAAATTCGATACGGCAGGACAGGGTATACCGAGAGTTCCTCTGCGTATGGACGACGAGGCGGAAGACTTAGAGCTATCATTACCGTCGTCGGCTTCTATTCCAACCGCGGAGTTGAAAACAGCTATTGCGTCTAACAGAGCCAATTTAGATGCCTTATCTTACGCAGATCACCTTACTAAGGTGTTATCACTGCGCCTTCAAGGGAAAGAGTTTCAGGATATACAATCCTCTTTAAGACTTCTTTCAAGGGCAGTAGCTTATTCCACGTGTAACTCTGCCCTTTCAGTGGCAAATCTGGAGTTGGTTAGACGTGACGCAGCCCTAGCTACATCCACACTAGTGGATACTAAGGTGAAGAACTCTCTTAGAGTCGCTTCGGTCTCAGGAGAACTTCTCTTTGACGGCAAGCTTTCTGCTATTTATGATAAAATTACAAAGAAAGCTAAGGATTCTCTGTTGTTCAAATCTGCTCCTAAGAAGTTGGATACAGCAGACACGAATAAGACAGGCACTTCTGGGTCTAATGCGCCCAAGAGAGGTTCCTATAGAGGTTCCGGTGCGTCCTCTTGGTCTTATTCGAGAGACCGTCAGGGTAGCGACTCTCGTTCGGGACGTCCTTCAGGCCGGGACAATCGGTCGGACGCCCCGAGGTCGACGGGGCGAGGTGCGGGCCGTGGAAGACGTGGTTTCTCCTACCGCAGGCCTCGCAGGTCCAGGAGGTGATGGCTTAAACCTCTATCGCGTACCGGTTGGCAGAAGGTTGTCGAGCTTTTCTCAAGAATGGGCGTCGATTACGGACGACCCTTGGGTGAGAGGAGTGACTTCGGAAGGTCTAAAGATATCCTTCAAACGAAAGCCTCCATTAACTCGAAGTCCAAAGTGGACTCATTTTCTGTCAAATCCGCAGAAAAGAGACGCTCTGTTATCAGAGGTGCAGTCTCTTTTAATGAAGAACGCAGTAGAGGTCATAGAAAACCAGGAATCTCCAGGATTCTACAGCCATCTGTTTCTGGTTCCGAAACCAGACGGCTCGTTCCGTCCAGTCATAGATTTGAGCTGGATAAACAAGCTGATCGTCGCTCCGAAGTTTTATATGGAGACGATTCGGTCAGTCAGAGCGAGTATTCGGGTGAACGATTATGCAACGAGCATAGATCTCAAAGATGCGTACTTTCACGTCATGGTACATCCGACATTCCGAAAGTACCTACGCTTCGCAGTCCTAGGAGTGGTGTATCAATTCCGGGCGATGTGCTTCAGATTGAATCTAGCACCCTGGGCTTTCACTCGGGTAATGAACTCGGTAATGATCTATTTCCGAGCTCATTCGTCTGCGGTAACGTCGGCCTACCTGGATGACATTCTTCAGAGGTACGGCAACGAGTTAACGCTTCAGAACGATGTTCAGAATCTTCTTCTATTGCTCCGACGTCTCGGTTTTATAGTAAACGAGGAGAAGTCGGATCTGGTGCCGTCCAAGTCATTCACTCATCTGGGAATGAGCTTCGAGACGCACAACAATCTCGTTCGTCTGCCGTTAACCAGAGCGAAATTAGTCAGTTGTTATGCTCGCTATTGTCTGCACGCAGACAAAGTCACGGCGAGAGAATTTATGAGACTGATAGGTCTGTGCGGAGCCGCCGCGGATCTCATTCCGATGGGGTGGTTACGCACATGTCCTCTTCAAATTTTCTTGACTCAGAATTGGAGTGTGAAAATTCATTCGCTCGATGTAGACGTTCTCTTGTCAGATCAAGTGAAACAAGAGATTCAGACTTGGGCAAACATTCAGTGGTTAACTCCGGGAGTTCCGCTGCAGTTGCCGGATCCGAGTTTTACCATTATGACGGATGCCAGTCAAACAGGTTGGGGTGCATCATTAATCCCAACGGATTCGAGATGCCAGGGTCTTTGGGATCCGCAATTCCTGTGCAAGCACATAAACATCAAGGAAATGATGTCAATTTGGCTTGCGTTACGTCACTGGATGGACATTATTCACAATGCTCATGTCCAAATCCTATCCGACAATACGACAGTAGTGGCGTATATACGGAATCAGGGAGGCACTCATTCAGTTCCGTTGTTCAATCTAACGGAAAGAATCCTTCTGTTTGCACTAGAACATCACGTTCTTCTTTCGGTCCGTCACATACCGGGTCGTCTGAATGTGCTAGCAGACTCCCTTTCACGAAAGGGTCGCTTGTTGCCATCGGAGTGGACTCTCAACAAACAAGTATTCAATCAGATTTGCTACCAATGGGAACGGCCAATGATAGACTTATTTGCGACACATCTCAACAATCAGTTGCAGACGTATGTGTCTCCGTGTCCGGATCCAAGAGCATTTGCAGTAGACGCTCTGTCGATCCCTTGGGACGGAATGATAGGATATGCGTATCCTCCAGTGCCGTTAATTCAACAAGTATTGCTAAAGATAAAACAATCTCAATGCAAGATTCTGTTGGTAGCATCTCTGTCGCCACAGAGACCGTGGATAAATCTACTCAGGTGTCTGTTGTGGGACCTACCGCGAAAGCTTCCTCCACGGGAGGATCTTCTTTCGCAGGGGAAATCGCGCCAACTCCATCACAACCCGCAGGGTCTCAACCTTCACGTTTTTCCGTTGTGCGGTCCTTCTTGCATGGCAAACACTTTACAGGACGAGCAGTGGACGCGATTTCTAACTGTAGGAAGACCTCCTCTTCGCTAAACTATGCGGCTAAGTGGAAGGTTTTTCGTCGTTGGTGTAGGGATCATTCTGTAGATATATTCGATCCCTCTATACCAGACATTGCAAACTTTCTAGTATACTTGTTTGACGAAATCAAACTGCAGCCTGTTACTATAAAGGGTTATAGATCTATGTTATCTGATACCTATGCACATCATGATAGTTTACAAATTGGATCTAATGTCTCTTTATCTATGTTGGTTAGAAACTTTTCGATAAATAGACCCAGAACTCTTAGATTAATTCCTAAGTGGAATTTAGCTTGGGTTCTTCTTAAATTGAAGGAAAAGCCATTTGAACCTCTTGGGACAGTAGATTTCAAATTCTTATCTTATAAGACAGCTTTTCTCTTAGCTTTCTCTTCTGCTAGAAGAGTCAGTGAGCTTCATGCACTGTCAGTGGATGATTCTCACTATCGTAGTGTTGGGAACACTATCACCTTCACTACTAATGTGGGTTTTTTAGCTAAGAATCAGGCTCCTAATAAATATCCGGAACCTATTGTTATTAAGGCTCTTCCGTCTTCAGACGGGCGTAGGCCTTTACTCTGTCCTGTTAGAGCATTACGTATCTATAAACAGAGATCTCAGTTTATCAGAAAGGGACGGAAACGTTTCTTTCTGTCTTTGATGCCTAATAGAAAGGACATTTCGGTCCATTCTATTGCTAGATGGATTCAATTAACTATCCGTACTGCTTATGAAAATTTATCTTCTTCTCAGCAGTCTGTGCTTAAGATTTCTGCTCATGTACTTAAGTAAGAGCTCTTTCTACTTCCTGGGCTTATGCTAATAGTGTTGCTATTACAGATTTAATGAAGGCTGCTTATTGGTCTCAGCCATCCACATTTACAAATTTTTATCTCAGAAATATTGAGTCCATTTCTGGAGACCTGCATTGTTTAGGTCCGTTATCTGTCGTCCACTAAACAGTTGCAACTATAGTTATGCAGGCTTTCTGTTCCGGCAGTGACTCCGTCCGGCTGCCCTCTTCGCTCTGGGCTATTTGACCCAGGGCAAGGGGAAGGGGGGGGGGGGGGGGCGGGTGTTCCCTTAGGTCACCTGCTTTATAGTGAAAAGCAAGGGAATGCCTCCTCCAAGTCAGTATTTCTGAGTCGCTTCCGGGATGGTTTTAAAGTGTAATATTAATGTTAAAATTCATTCATGTCTTATTTTTAAAGTGTAGCTCGGTGTGAAGCATTTGTATATGTCAAGTGTCAAACGGGCTTTAATATACAATACTCGGACACTTTTAAATGACCATAAAGAGTCTCAATTCTCTGGACTACTTTATTTATTGGCTTGCTTTAAAAATAATTAGTATAAGGGATATACTGGATGTTAATAGAGAACATGAATATTATTGTGCTCAATTATTAAGGGTAGTGTATCTTTCTAATTTAATATTAAATAAGAAAGATACATGTAAAGCCTAATACTCCTTTTCTCCTTAAGGGGTTACCTCTTTACTATATAGTTGAGCTTATTGGATTTTCCTCTATGTCCTAGGCCCTCCAGCCTGTTTACTATTCAGCTAAGTCTGGGTCATTGGTACAGTATAAAAATGTTAAAAAATTTATAGTAATTTATATATTTTTTATACTTACCAATGACCCAGATGGGGATGGCCCTCCCTGGAGTTGGGAACTCTTGCCTCCCCGCTTAGTACATAGCGCTGACCAGGCACTGCCAGTAAGAATGATAATTGGCGCCAATTTCGGGACGTCTGCGTCACTGCGCATGCGCAGTAGAGGCGTAGTATGGAGGTCCTTTGGGACATGATTTCTTTTTGTTTTGGATGCAAATTTTGGGGATTGGGGGGCAAAATTTGTGTTTGGCCCTGGTTTTGTTAGAGTTAGCACCAGCTAAGTCTGGGTCATTGGTTAAGTATAAAAAATATATAAATTACTATAAATTTTTTAACTTTTTCAATTTTTTCCAAAGATTTCACCAAAACCATATCACGTGACCCCTCGTTGGAACGGGCGCAATAGTTACAGGTTACATGATATATTTCTGTTGAAATTTTTTGAAAACATATATTTTTATACTAGAACCAATGGCCCAGACTTATTAGCTGGTGCAAACTCATTAATATCCAGGCCAAACACAAATTTTGAACTCCCAACCCCCAAAATTTGCATACAAATCCAAAAATTCAAAGTTCTATCTGGTCCTCCATACTTTTGTACTGCGCATGCACGGTAACCAGGAAGACACCGAAATTGGCGCCAAGCATCATTCTTTTGTTTGTCCCTGGTCAGTAAACATCTCAACTGACATCTGTGCTTTAATTCATAATTCTGAAGATGCCAGACACAAATCAATGACGGTTTTCATGGAATCAACAGTGTAGCAGGATGTTGGAAGTTAACAACTGTGGTTTTGGATGTTCAGGGCTGTAACTTTATAATTTTTATAAAAATTATTCATGTTTTCCATTTTTGGGATACGTGCCTGAATGTCGTCAATTTTACTATGACTCCACTTTTTGTTTGTTAGTATTACTTCCCTTTCCTCTCCTGAACCCTCCTGTTAGAATTCCCAAGCTCTTTCGGCCTTTTTATTGAGAATTCTTTATTAAAATTCTTGAGAGTTTAACGTGTATTATGGAATGGGTATTCCGTTTTACGACCTGTTCGTTTGGTGTTCAGGACGTTTTGTAGTCTTGCATCTTCTACCAGATGCATTGTTTTTTCTTTCCATGAAAATCTAGCTTTGCATCAGGCGGTTGTAGATCGGTTACTGACTACGGGCCTCTGTTGTGCCAGTTTGTTTGGTTAATTTCCGTTTTTTCTCTTGACGTTGTTTTCTGTTTAACAACGTTTTGGATACGTATTATTTCTGTGTTTAGTATAGCAAAGTTAGTGTTTTTCTATTAGGATACATATTATTCCTTATTCCGGTAGTTTAGTTTCAGTTATGTAGTACTTGTCCACACTTAGGCTCTATCAGGATGCCCTTGGGCTCATGAGGTTGTAACTTTATAATTTTTATAAAAAAATGTTTGTGATTGTCAATGTTATGTATCCTTGCTGTGTATAATTTCTGTATTATTATTTGGGAGTGCAGCAGACTTATGATTTTGGCTTCATAATTTATTGTATCTACATTCAAAAATATTGTACCAAGTGTAAGTCCGGGAAGTTTGCCTCGGATTTACATGCTTGCGGTCTTGCCTGTAGTCGCTGCACTCCTTAAAATACTTGTACTATTGGATGCGAACGTTGGAAGCAGGTGTCGACCTGCATGGTGGGCGGTGAAGTTCCGATGCCGGAACTTTCACCGCAGGTTGATTCTACTCTTTCAGTCTCTTTTTCAGAGGAACAAGAACATGGTGATGGTACTTATACACCCGTCTGTTGCATGCTGCCATCGTCGCACACTGTTGAGCAAACAGAGCTAGCTGCAAGGTGCTCATGATTATTAAGCAGGGATTAAGGCCTCTTGTTAGTGCTCTTGATCCTTTGCAGGCATCTAGCTCGCCTGAAGCCGTGTAGGTCTGTTGCGATCCAGGAGAGAGGTAGACGTGGGTAGAGCGAGCACCTCAAAAACAAAAGCTCACCCAGCGACGACGGCAAAAGGGGAAGAAGTCTGAAAGTTTCTTTACGGGATGCGCGGCAAGATCTGGGGTCAGATCGCGAGTTAGAGAACCCTCTCCATCCCATCAGCAGTCGGTGTCGACTGTTTTCCGTTTTGAGAAACTTTAGATGCGTCGGGGCATTCATCCACGCTTGCGGTTCTGGATGCTCCTTCCACAGTGCAGCCTGAGTCGGCTGCTGTTTTGGCTTCTTCCTCGGCAGAGCCCATAGACAGCGGACTAGCTGTCCGACTTCGGATGTGACCGGTGGTTCCTCGGAGACGGTCACAGTCTTCACTACCGAAGTCGGATCAACCTGCAACTAGTGGTTCGAGGCAGCTTGTGGTACGGGACATGTGTCGAAAAGATCTGGGGTCAGATCTCCATCCCGTGAGCAGCATATGGCGAAGAAGTAGAAGACCATTGCTCCGCAAGCCTCAGTCACAGACCTGCTGTTGCAGATTGCACAGCTTATCGCAGCATCCCAGCAGTCTCAGATTCAGCCATCAACAGACTGTGGTGGTGAGCTGTCTGACGATGCTGGGTCGGTGCAGTCATCTATTTCATTCGGATGGTGTTGATCATGTTTCTCAGATAGTGAGAGGGCTATGGAGGATGATTCTCCATCCCTCGCCAAACCACACATGGAAACTATGAATTTTATTCCTCATTTCTTCCCGGAACTTGATCCATCTGAACAAAAGTCTGCGTTGTTAGGCAGGAAATGCTATCATCCCTGGATACAGGTACCATGTGCAGGAAAGAGGAGGTTCTTTCCTTTCTGGGTCATTCTGCTCAGGTGTCAGAGGCCTTCAGTCTACTTGACGGCGCTACCCTTGACCTAGCAAATAGTATAAGAAAGGCGGTTTCTTATCATCTGCTTCTCTACAATTACAGTTTTCTGGATCACATTTTATGAAAACGGTAGGAGAAGACGTTTAGAGAGCCCCTCTGTGTTGCATCAGTGGGCGTCAGAATTAGATATTCATTGCCCGATTCATTCTCTGTCCGTTCCGACGTTCTGGAATCTTCTACTGATTCCAGTCGTGCGGTTTTGGACGCTATGTCGTACGAAGGCCATATGATTAGGGCTTTGGCTTAGCAGAAAGGATTTTGACGACATTACTGCCGCTCGGAGTCCTTTCTACAGTAATCATGTTTGCCACGTATCATTCTGCCCTTCAGTGGCTAATTTGGAGTTGATTAGACGTGACTGGACCTTAGCATCGTCTACATTGACGATCAGGTTAAACGCTCTCAGAGTCATGCCAGTTTCTGGTCATTCTTGTTTTATGGCTAATTATCCTTTGTGTATGAGGAAGCTACCAAAAGGCAACTAACACCTTGTTGTTAAGGTCAGTTTCGCAACAACTGTCGTCTGCTTAACGTGGTAGGCGAGGTGACTCCTTTTCGCAGTCATCGAAGAGGGGTTCCTCGCATGGTTCTAGATCCCTTGTACGGCATTTCGGGAAACCGTCAGTCTAGTGACTCTGGTAAGGGGCATAATTTTGGTAAGGATTATAAGTCCGATGCCTCTAAGCTGACATCTCGGGGAGGGCTTAGTTTCTCTTCCCGTAAGCCTTGGAAGTCCTATTAGTGATGTTCTAGACCTCTGTTGCTCTCGAGTTGGCGAATTTTGCATCCAACTGGATAGAGATAACGGAAGATCAGTGGATAGGAATCATAGCAGGCATAATTCAAGACTACATTAATAGGCCAAACACACTAACCACAGTCATAGATAAACTATTACACCGTAAGAAACCCTCTGTGTTACCAGAGAACACGTCTGTGTCCTGATTAGCAGAACGTTTCTCAGAATTTTTCGCCCAAAAGATTGAGTAGATAAGAGCAGGTCTAAGCACCAACCATGATGACTGTTGGAGTTTACTGACCGATGCCAGGAAATCCCCACAGTCATCATCCACGGCTGGACTTGATTCTTTTAAGCCATTAACACTGGAAGAATTCAAGTGCATCGTGCTAAAGGTCCCTTCTAAACAATGCGCTCTGGATGTTGTTTCCACTTGGCTGCTCAAGGGATGTTTACCGGCCATAGGACCATGGCTTTTAGAAATTGTGAATTCCTCTTTAGTCTCAGGGGTTTTTCCATCAGAAATGAAAAAGGCCCTGGTTACTCTCCTACTGAAAAAACCTGGCATGGGTCCAGAAATATTAAAATATTACCGACCCGTGTCCAACCTGTCCTTCATTTCGAAGGCTGTTGAGTGCGCTTCAGTTAAATCAGCATCTGTCAGAGTTTGGACTGTCAGAAATTTTCCAATCAGCATACAGATCCCACTGCAGCACTGAAACGGCCCTCCTTCGAGTGCAGAATGATATTCTGATGTCCATGGACAGGCATCTCATTTCCTGTCTGGAGTTGCTCGACTGGAGTGACTTGAGTGCTGTTTTCGACACTATCGTTCACAGCACTCTTCTTGACAGACTAGAACATAGAATAGGTATCTCTGGCACCACTTTAAACTGGTTTTCATCTTATTTAAACGATCGTTCCCAGAGCATGCTCATGCATGCTTTTGTCACAAGTCGTCTTGATTATTGTAACTCACTGCTGTTTGGGTGATAAGCTTCAGAATATCCAAAATTGCGCGGCCAGGGTTGTCACTCGTAATCGTAAATATTCTAGAATAACTCCAATTCTTAGGGACCTCCACTGTCTTCCCGTCCAACAGATAATACAATATAAAATTATATTTATTACTTTCAAATGTATTAACAACATAGCACCGTCACACCTGGCGGAGCTGATATCACACCATGCTCCAAGCCGTAACCTACATTCATCTGACTCAAATAATCTGGCTCAGCCAGCTTCTAAACTCAGCAGGTGATAGAGCTTTCTCGGTTGCAGCCCCTGCACTTTGGAATTCCCTGCCGAGTATTTTAAAAACTAAACAAGGCATTGAAACTTTTAAATTGGGATTAAAATCCCATCTATATCGTGAAGCATTTCATCGGGAAATGTGATATAAACCTATATATACTTATTTTAATTACTTCTACTGTAAAGCCAAAGGGCACCTTTAGGTGGAATTTAGGCTTAAATATTATTTATTATTATTATAGGAATGCAGTCGAAAGAGGTCTTCGGCATTCATTCAGATCTAAGCCTCTCCTTACAAGATGTCCGCGTTGGACAAATCTTCCGGCAATTTCTTCAAGAGAGAGTCTCTTCTTTTAGAACTTCAATCTCTCTAAGAAAGGAGGCAATAGAGTTTGTAGAGAATCCCAGTTCTTTGGGATTCTACAGTTATTTGTTCTTTGTGCCGATGCCAGATGGCTTATTCCGATCAGTTATAGGCTTGAGCTGGATAATCAAATTGATTATAGCTTCGAAGTTTTACATGAAACTATCCGTTCTGTAAGAGCTAGCCTATGAGTGATTGACTTTGCGGCAAGCATAGACGTAAAGACACGTACTTTCACATCTTGGTCCATCTGGCATTCAGAAGTATCTTCGTTTTGCTGTACAGGAGAAGTTTACCAGTTCAGTGCAATGTGTTTCGGTCAGAATCTGGCCCCTCACTCGGATAATGAACTCGGTCATGTCTTATTTCCGATCTCATTCGGCAGTTATAACGTCGACTTATCTAGACGACAGTCTTCTAAATAACGGCAATGATAGTATGCTTTAGAATGATGTGCAGAGTTTGCTTCTGTTTTTCCGACGTCAAGGTTTCATTGTAAATGAAAGTAGTCGGATTTGACTCCGTCATTGTCCTTCATTTTCTTGGGAATGAGTTCCGAGATTCACTGCAGTCTGGTCCGTCTTCCCAAAACCAGGGTGAAGCTGGTCAGTTATTATGCTCGTTTTCTCCTAAATTCTCTTACAGTATCAGCAAGGGAGTTTATGAGATTGATGGGAGTGTGTGGACCGGCTACGGAGCAAATTACACTAGGTCGATTTTGTACGCGTCCTCTCCAGATTTTCTTCATTCAGAACTGGAGTGTCAAAACGCATTCGCTCGAAAGTAAGATTGTTTTAACGGACCTAGTTAAACAAAAGATTTAGATTTGGGTGGACCTTCAATTGTTGATTCAGTGAGTTCCACTTCAAATACTGGATCCAGTCTTCACTATTATGGCGGATGCTAGTCAGTCGGGTTGGAGTGCCTCCCTGATTCCTGCATATTTAAGTATCAGGATCTTTGGTTCCTGGAGAAACACATAAACATCAAGGAGCTGTTGTCCATTTGGCTAGCCCTTAAGCATTGGATAGTTCACGTATGGAACATCCATGTTCAGATTTGTTGGACAATTCCACAGTAGTGGCTTACCTCAGGAATTGGGGCGGTACTCATTCATTTCCTTCTAACTGCAGGAGGACCTCCTCTTTGTTTATTTATGCGCCTAAGTTCAGTCTTCTTCAGTTGGTGTGCAGACCAGTCGGTGGATATTTATAAACCATCTATACCTTAAATTGCTATTTTTTTGGTCTACCTTTTTGACGTATTAAAAATGCAGCCTGTTATTTTTAAAGGCTACAGGTCTATGTTTTCAGACTCATATGCTCATCATGATCATTTGGCAATTGGATCAGATCTTTCTTTATCCAAGCTAGTTAGAAACTTCTCAATCAATAGACCTCGAACCTTAAGATTAATTCCCAACTTTCAGCTGTGTTCCTATGCTCATCAAAATTGAAGGAAAAAATGCCACTGGCATTCTCCAAAGCTTCATCTTTAGTGAATGCATTCTAAATGTTTTTGCATGTTGCCGTCTTTCAGTTTGCGAAACCATCCTGATTTAAATATAGTTATGAGGATTGGATGGCTTTGTTATTGCGAGTACAGTGGAGCCTCCTTAACCCTTTACCCAACGCAGACGATATCAAAATTTATTATTTTAAATATCATTTTTTCAAATTTTTCAAAAACTTTCAACAAAACCATATCATGTGACCCCTCGTTGGGACGAGCTCGTTCCAATGAGGGGTCACATGATATGGTTTTGTTGAAATTTTTTGAAAAATAATATTTTTATACTGTACCAATGACCCAGACATAGCTGGTGCTAACTCTTAAAAATCTAGGGCCAAACAAAATTTTGCCCCCCAATCCCCAAAATTTGCATCAAAAACCAAAAGAAATCATGTCCTGAAAGGCCCTCCACACTTCACCTCTACTGCGCATGCGCAGTGTCAAGGACGTTCCGAAATTGGTGCCATTAATCATTCTTTGTTTGGCCCTTCATCAGTTAACATCTGACTGATCTTTGTGCTTGTAAATCTCAGTTTAAATGATGCCAGACACATAAATATTAGAGAAATGGTGGTTCTAAGGAGGATATAGAAGGAGGAGAGGAAAAATGAGTGACAGAAAATAATCAGGGCTGTAACTTAAAATTTTTTAATGAAATTGTGTTAAGTGACCTATTTTCGAGGCAACGGCCTGTTGTGGTCATTCTTGATATAAAGTTACACTGCTTGTTCAGTGTTTTCCTCTCTTCCTTTCCTTTAAGTCCCCCCTTGCTATTCTCCCATGCTTTTGGCATATTTTCTGTAATATTATTACTAAAATTTCTTGGGAGTTTTAGCTGGATAACAGAATGAATTCTGTTCTTTTCCCCATGTTTACGTCTTCACCCTTGGGTGTTTAGGCATAGTGTTCTGCATCTACCATCTGATGTTCTGTAGTTTCTTCCCTGGAAGTCTCTGTTTTGCATCAGATAGTGTATTATTGGTAACTGATTTCGGGCCAGGGTTATCAGTGCCTGGAGTCATGTTTCTGGTGTTTTTACACTTCTTGTTTACATTGACAACAGCCTCTGTGTGAGGGGGATTTCTTGAAAATAATATCTTGATGTTAGTTTAATCATATCTAGATACATTATTATTATTCGTAAGTGTTGCATTAAATTTTTAAAATATTTTTAAAATTTTTGTCCACACTTAGGCTTGGGATCCATTGGGGCTCAACGTTACTTTTCAGAAACTTGGGTTTTTCTGAAAAAATATTTTTTTAAAAAATTATTTTGATTTCAATTATTTTTTCTATGTTAATGGATCATGTTATTATGTATTTTGATTTGCAGGGGTTGGTGCGAGTACTAGGACTTTGTTTTCTTTTCGCAATGAAAGGATATTGTTCAATTGGATTAAGAGGAAATCTTCCTCTGACTTTCATAATCATTGCATAAATGTAGTCAGTGTACTCGCACTAACTCCTGTTCAGTATGTGTTATTTTCGATGACAACATGGGAAGCGTGTGTCACGGTATGTTAGCGGGGAAATGGCCATGCCGGTCCTTTCCCCGCAGGGTCACTCTAGTTTATCAATCTCTATTTCAGACGATCAAGAACAGGGTGATGTATCCGTTATGTCTTCCAAAAGTGTGCCTCTGTCGTCACAATTAATGAAGAGCTAGCGGAAAAGTGCTCATGGAAATACGTCAATTGCCTAAGAGGTCCCTAGTAGGATCGACGGCCTTTGACGTCCGCTAGGTTGCCCGGTGTAGCGTCCATTCATCGAATGGTTCGGCAGCCGGGTTCGTCCGTTGCGGTCTAGAAGGAGTTTTGGGTGATGCGAGCACTATAAAACAACCAAGTGCACACCCAGTGACGGCGGATTAGAGGAGAGAACGGAGAAAGCCTATTAGTCCGGTTCCTAGCTCGTCCAGGCCCATCCGGGCTGCGAGCGAGAGAGGCCCCTCTCTCATACAACAACATCTGGCCCCAATAAGACCGCTACTGCACAGGCCTCAGTGACGGACGTGCTATCCCGAATAGCACAACTTATCGCAGCATCCCAGCAACGACAGTATCTCTGTCGCATCATGTAATATCCGACGACGCTGGGTCGGGACGCTCTGCTGAAGCATCAGGTACGGACGTCCGAAAACTTCATATGGTCTGACAGGATGGCGAAAGGGATTCGGAGGATTTCGAGCTTTCCCTTTTGGAACAACATAAGCTGCTGTATATGTCATCCGGCTTTATCTTCTAGAGGTTGTTTCGTCGGACCACAATGCTGCGATGCCGGATAAGAAACTGATAGCGTCGTGGACACAAAAATTTTTTGGATCGGTTCAGGGACATCGTCCCTCAGTTCCGATACAGTCCAATAATGTCACAGGAACTTTCGAATTATTGAACGACGCTATTTATATATATATGCTTGCTATTAACAAGCAAGTCTGGTTTCTTGTTCGCAGAGTTACTGAGATGTCTTTCAAAAGTGTGCCTCTGTCGTCATAGTTGAATGATGAGCTAGCGGCAATAAGTGCTCATGGAATACGTCAATCACCTAAGAGGTTCCTAGTAGGATCGACGGCATTGACATTCGCTAGCTCACCTGGTGTAGCGTCCATTCATCGAATGGTTCGGTTGCCGGGTTCGTCCGTTGCAGTCCAGGAAGGAGATTTGGGTGATGCGAGCTCTATAATAGACAATAGTACACACCCAGTGATGACGGATTAGAGGAGAGATCGGAGGAAGCCTGTTAGTCCGGTTCCTAGCTCGTCCAGGTCCGTCCGGGCTGCGAGCGAGAGAGGTCCCTCTCTCGTACAACAACATCTGGGGCCGGATGTTGTGGTACAAACGTTTTGCATTCTGAGCGTATGTCCGCCGCTCGGGACGCTCCGTTATATAGACAGTCCGAGAGACTGTCGATAATGCTTCCTCATCCTCACGGCAGCGCACACGACCGCATCTTGGCTACGTGACCTCGAGTATCCTGCCAGCTTCGTCATTCAGTGATTCCACGGCGAACAGGTCACGCCATCCAGTAGCCAAGGGACACGAGGCCTGTACACTCCGGTCGCTCGCATAATAGAAGTATACACGGGGTAACGAACACGGAGCTTCCAGCGGCAAAGCATCGTAAGACCGCTTCTCCACAGGCCTCAGTGACGGGCGTGCTATCCAAAATAGCACAGCTTATCGCAGCATCCCAGCAAACGACAGAATCTCTGTCGGATGAGGAATAATCCGACGATGCTGGGTCGGTTCGCTCCGCTGATGCATCAGGTATGGACGACCGAACACTTCATAGGGTCTGACAGGATGGCAAAAGGAATTCGGACGATTTCGAGCTTTCCCTTTCGGAACAACAGAAGATGCCATACATTTCTTACGGCATTATCTTCCAGAGGTTGTTCCGTCGGACTAGAATGCTGCGATGCTGGATAAGAGACTAATAGCGTCATTGGACACAGAGTTTTTGATCGGTTCAGGGACATCGTCCCTGAGTTACCGACACAGTCCAATAATGTCACTAGAACTGTCGAATTATTGAACGACGCTATATATATATAAGCTTGCTACCAAAACACACTAGTCTAGTTTCTTGTCCGCAAATGCTCTAATCTGCCTTTCATCAATTCTAGGAATAAATTTGAAATGGCAGGACAGGGCATACTGAGAGTTCCTCTGCGTCTAGACGACGAGGCTGAAGACTGGGTATTGTCTTTTTCGCCGTCTATGTCAATTCCAACCACGACGTTGGAAACGACAATGATGTCTAATAGACTTAACTTAGACACTTTATCATATGTAGACCACCTTACTGAGGCGTTATCATTACGTCTTCAAGAGAAAGAATTCCAGGATATGATTCTTAATGAGATTTCTTTCAAGGGCAGTAGTTTTCCACGTATAACTCCGCCCTTCAGTGGCAACCTGGAGTTGGTTAGACGTGACGCAGCCCTAGCTACATCCACGCGCGTGGATAGTAAGGTGAAGAACTCTCTCAGAGTCGCTTCGGTCTCGGAGAAGCTTCTCTTCGACGGCAACCTTTCAGCAATCTATGAATTGATCGATGTACTTGTTCTCTTGTCAATCAAGTGTAGCAAGAGATTCAGACTTGGGCAAACATTGGGTGGTTGACTCGGAGAGTTCCACTGTAGTTGCCGGATCCGAGTTTTTCGATTATGACAGATTCCAGTCAAACAGGTTGGGGCACAATATTGATCCCAACGGATTCGAAGTGCCAGGGTCTTTGGGTTCCGCAGTTTTTAGGTAAGCACTTATCTTCCAAGAAATGATATTATTTTGGCTTGCACTACGTCATTGGATGAACATTATTCAGAAACGCATGTCCAAATTCTGTCCGATAATACGACAGTAGTTGCATATATCTGGAACCAGGGAGGCACTCATTCGGTTCCATTATTGAATTTAACGGAAAGAATCCTTCTGTTTGTTATAGAACACCAAGTTCTGTTTCAGTCCGTCATATTCTGGGTCGTCGGATTGTATTAGCAGACTCCCTTTCACATAAGGGTCGATTGTTGCCGTCAGAATGGACTCTCAACAAACAGGTATTCAATCAGATTTGCTACCAATGGGAGCGCCCAGTGATAAATTTATTTGCGACACAACTCACCAATCAATTGCAGACGTATGTGTCACCGTGTCCGGATCCCCGAGCATATGTAGTTAACGCTCTATCGATCTAGTAGGACGGGATGATAGGATATGCGTATCCTCCAGCGCTGTTGATTCAGCAAGTATTGCTAGGATTAAACATTCACAATACAATTCTGTTGGTAGCATCTCTGTCTCCACAGAGACTATGGATAAATTTACTTAGGTGTCTGCTGTGGGACTTACCGCGAAAACTTCCTCCACAAGAGGATCTTTTTTCGCTGGGGAAATCGTGTCAACTTCATCACAACCCGCAAGGTCTCAACCTTCACGTATTCCATTGTGCGGTCCTTCTTGCATGGCAAGCATTGTACAGGACGAGCAGTGGACGCGATTTCTAACTGTAGGAGGACCTCCTCTTCGCTATACTATGCGGCTAAAGTGGAGGGTCTTCCGTCGTTGGTGTAGGGATCTTTATGTTGATATTTTTTATCCCTCCATACCAGACATTGCCAACTTTCTAGTATACTTGTTTGACGAGATCAACTGCAGCCAGTTACTATTTAAGGTTATAGGTCTGTGTTATCTGATACCTATGCACACCATGATAGTTTACAATTGAGCCTAATGTCTCTTTAAATAAGTTAGTTTGAAACTTTTCGATAAATAGACCTAGAATCCTTAGATTAATTCCTATACGGAATTTAGCTTGAGTTCTTATTAAACTAAAGCAACCATTTGAACCTCTTGAGACAGTAGTTTGAAATTCTGGCCTTTTAAGACAGCAATTCTCTTAGTCTTCTCTTCTGCTGAAGAGTCAGTGAGCTTCATGCACTATCGGTGGACGATTCTCACTTTCGTAGTATCGGAAACTCTATTACCTTTACTACTAATGTTGGATTTTTGGTTAAGAATCAGGCTCCTAATAAATATCCGGAACCTATTGTTTTTAAGGTCCTTCCGTCTTCGAACGGGCATAGGCCTTTACTCTGTCCGGCTAGACCTTTATGTATTTATTAACAGATCTCAGTTTATCAGTAAGGACGTAAAGCTTCTTCTGGCTCTGATGCGTAATAGAAAGGTCATTACGATCCATTCTATTGCTAAATGCATTCAATTAATTATCGGTACTGCTTAGGATAATCTATCCTTAACTCAGCAGTCTGTGCTTTAGATTTCGGCTCATGAAGTAAGAGCTCTTCTACATCTTGGGCTTACGTACATAGTGTTGCTATTATAGATTTAAAGAAGGCTGCATTTTGGTCTCAGCCATCCACATTCACGAATTTTTATCTCAGAAATATCGAGTCCATTTCTGGAGGCCTGCATTGTTTAGGTCCATTATCGGCTGCTCAGAATGTCGATCACTTAACAATTGCAACTATAGCTATGTAGGCTTTATGTTCCGGCAGTGACTCCGTCCTGCTGCCCTCTTCGCTCTGGGCTATTTGACCCAGGGCAAGGGAAAGGGGGGGGGGGGGGGGGGGGGGGGGGGGGGAGTGTGTTCCCTTGGGTCACCTGTTTTATTATGAAAACAAGGGGATACCTCCTCTGGAGTCAGTAATTCTGAGCTGTTACTGGGATGGTTTTAAAGTGAAAAGTTATGTTTTAAAAATTCATTCATGTCATAGTTTTAAAGTATAGCATTTGAATATGTCACGTGTCAAACGGGCGTTATTATACGATCCTCGGACACTTTTAAAAGAGTATAAAGAGTCTCAATTCTCTGGACTAACTTTATTTATTGGCTTACTTTAAAATAATTATACCCCCGCTTCGAAGAAGTGGGGGCTATATAGGAATCGCCCTGTACGTCCGTCCGTCCGTCCGTCCGTACGTCTTTCCGGACATGAAATTCTTGTGTGCGCAACTCCTCCTACATTTATCAATCAATTTGGACAAAACTTTTCAGACATCATCACTACTAAGTGAACATGCGCATATTCCAAGATTTTTGATCTGCGACAATTTTAACCAGGTTATCTCCCTTTGACTTAGATTTATTGTGTCTTTCCATCCGAACAAATTCTTGTGTGCGCAACTCCTCCTACATTAATGAACCGATTTTGATGAAACCTTTCAAACATCATCTCTACTAAGTGAACATGTGCATATTCCAAACTTTTTAATCTGCGACAATTTTAACCAGGTTATCTCTCTTGAACTTTGATTTAATATGGGTTTCTACATGAAATTCTTGTGTGCGCAACTCCTCCTACATTTATCAATCAATTTGGACAAAACTTTTCAGACATCATCACTACTAAGTGAACATGCGCATATTCCAAGATTTTTGATCTGCGACAATTTTAACCAGGTTATCTCCCTTTGACTTAGATTTATTATGTCTTTCCGTTCGAACAAATTCTTGTGTGTGCAACTCCTCCTACATTAATGAACCGATTTTGATGAAACCTTTCAAACATCATCTCTACTAAGTGAACATGTGCATATTCCAAACTTTTTGATCTGCGACAATTTTAACCAGGTTATCTCTCTTGAACTTTGATTTAATATGGGTTTCTGCATGAAATTCTTGTGTGCGCAACTCCTCCTACATTTTCAATCAATTTGGACGAAAGTTTACAGACATCATCACTACTAAGTGAACATGCGCATATTCCAAAATTTTTGAGCTGTGGCAATTTTAACTAGGTTATCTCCCTTTAACTTAGATTTATTATGGGTTTCTACATGAAATTCTTGTGCGTGCAACTCCTCCTACATTTATCAATCAATTTTGACGAAACCTTTCAAACATTATCACAACAAAGTGAACATACGCATATTCCCAAATATTTGATCTGCGACAATTTTAACCAGGTTATCTCCCTTTAACTTGGATTTATTATGGGTTTTCAAATGGGATTCTTGTGTGTGCAACTCCTCCTACATTAATGAACCGATTTTGAATACATGTTGCACATTGTAAATGTGTTTTTCCAAATGTAAACCATATATGTGTGGGCTCTTTAAGTATTCAGTGCTGTTCTGTGGAAGGCCACATGCGAATACAAATTTCAACAACAAAAAATGATCTTTATGTATACATTTCCTTATGGCCTTCGCCTACATGATCAGAAGTGCATTCCTCTAAAAACCCAAAGCGGGGGTATTAATCACCTTCAGTGATAGTTCTAGTTAGTATAAGAATTATACTGGATATTAATAGAGAATATGGATGTTATGATGCTCAATTATAGAAGGTATTGTGTCTTTCTAATTTATCATAAATAAGAAAGATACATGTAAAGCCTAATACTCCTTTTCTCCTCGAGGGGATGACTCTATTTTATATAGTTGAGCTTATTGGATTTTCCTCTATGTCCTGGGCCCTCCAGCCTTTTTACTATTCAGCTATTGGTACAGTATAAAAATGTTAAAAAATTTATAGTAATTTATATATTTTTTATACTTACCAATGACCCAGACGGGGATGGCCCTCCCAGGAGTTGGGAACTCATACCTCCCCGCTGAGGACATAGCGCTTACCAGGCACTGATTGTAAGAATGATTAATGGCGCCAATTTCGGGACGTCCTTGACACTGCGCATGCGCAGTAGAGGTGAAGTATGGAGGGCCATTCAGGACATGATTTCTTTGGTTTTAGATGCAAATTTGGGGGATTGGGGGGCAAAATTTGTGTTTGGCCCTAGATTTTTAAGAGTTAGCACCAGCTATGTCTGGGTCATTGGTAAGTATAACAAATATATAAATTTCTATAAATTTTTTAAAATTTTTTCAACTGCTGAATTTCAATATTACCTGTAAATTGCATTTAGGTTATAGAGTAAACTCCTGTTAATTGAAAAAAAAATCTTATCTTATAATATGTTGAGAAATTATCCTAACAATCACTTAATTCCCCCTGTTTACAGATCTATATGGCCTCTGTGCATCCAATACCAGGGTTCGTATGCCATACTGGAAAATACTGGAAAAGTGGTTTTAACACTTTCCAGTCCTGGAAAAATACCGGGAAAAGATCTCAAGTTGGTAATACTGGAAATAAACTTGAATTGTAATGTTTGATACCCTTACACTAATTTACCACACCAAACAAACTCTTGCCAGTATAATAAATAGAACTTATTTGGCATAGTTAATGCTTGGTATTAGCCGTCGCACAGGTGCTGTCAAGTTTGAAGACCAGTTCAGTACTTCTGATATATATATCTTCTGAAATATAGTACATGTCTTTGTTATCACAAGTTTATGTAGTTGTGTAGTCAAAAACTTGAATATGGTATTGGAAAATTCTCAATGGACACTGAAAATATACAGTAAAACCTGTCTTCAGAGACCACATCTGCCAGGCACCGATTGGTTTTACTCTTTTATGGAGCTGCTATGGGAGACCACCAGACCTGTTAACTCTCCTGCTTTCGCCGGGAGACTCCCGGTTTGGTACCCAATCTCCCGCACTCTCGGCAATATCCTATTTTCTCCCACTTTGATACTTTTCAAAATTAGTTATTCAGTACCGGTAATCCATCACGGCATCTCTGAATCCACCAGCTTTTGTTTACAAATACAAAAGCATGTGCTCTACTCTCATTGGCAAGGTCATTAAGTTTGTGTGAAACGTCACCAGTTACGTCAGAACTGATAACCAATTCTGATTTTTATCAGTGGTCGTTCTGTGATTATTGCAACACGTTTCACAGTTGAAATAAATGAACTTGAGATACAGGATAATTGCTGAAATTGATTATATATTAAACACACACCTTTGCTTGATATAAGAGTAGCAGTCACATCAAAAAATAAATCCCATACTATTAATTATGTACACTCGAAATTGGGCAAAAATACGCACAAATTTATTGTGCATTTCGGATTTCAGATAATTATATTTTGTAGAACGGCTGATTCAAATGAGTTGCGGTAATTTTCGGTATGTTGGGAAAAAATTCCGATTCGAGATTTTCTAGGGCAGGCTGTGAAAGAAATTCTGTTTTGGGCGAAAAAAATCTCTAAAAAGTTGGTAATTTATGGCACTTGGAGGTTTTTTTTATCTGCGAATTGGTAGTGATAAATGGACAACAATAACAAATCCCCAAAACGTTTCGTCCTGTGGCTGTGGCATAATGATCACCTCCATTCCAAACCCCCTTCAGAAATGACCAATTACTTCATGTGAATAACCAGCATGGTTGGTGGTGGCGGGGGGGGGGGGGGGGGGGGGGGGGGGGGGGGGTTTGAGCTTTGGAAGGTTGAATTACCACAAACAACCGACAAGTATAAAACCACTGAAATATGAATGTCATTGGAACAAGCTCAGATTTTGGCACATGGCCATATCCATATTTCTGTTTTGCTCTATATTTCTATGTTTTGGCTTTTGAAAAGACAAATTGTTCAAATAAAACACATTAGGGTGGAGTGTCTTGTGGGGGGGGGAGGTAACATGGAAATTTTTGATGTGCTGTCTGCGCGCAAAAATCTCACTGACAAGCATCCAAATCTCACTGAGAGCTCATCAAAATCTCACTGACGGTCATCTCCAGAGGTTAACAGGTCTGGAGACCACCTGTCTTGAGAGACCACTGTGACCTGGTTCCAACTTGTATTTTTATGCCATAATGGACCTGTCTTGAGAGACTGAAACCATGACAAAAGCTTTTTACCTGTTCTGGAATTGGAAAATCCATTGTGGTTATACTAACATAATTAAAAGTATTAAAAGCTCTTAATTGGATTTCAGTTGCTAACTCTTTAAAGATTGAGATGTTCTTATAAGACTCCTGTGAAAAGATTAGGATTATTGCTGAATAAACAATTTCATCCATACCTGAAATGTGACAGATAGGAATAAAAATAAATTTGTGTTGAAAATCTTTTTGTAACAAATTGAAATGGACTGTTTTACAAATTATAAAAATAAATTAGTGTGGAAAATCTTCAATGAAGATTTTCAACACTAATTTATTTTTATAATTTTTATAACAGTCCATTTCAATTTGTTACAAAAACTTCATAAAAAAGAACAACTACAAAGCAATTACAAAAATCCATTCTTCTCCATTTCTGAATTTTGTGGTTGGTTATTCACTGACTTGAGAAAACCTGAAACCTGTTATGAGAGACCACCTGTCTTGAGAGACCACTTTCGTGTGGCCCAAAGGGCAGTCTCTCAAGACAGGTTCTACTGTACTGGAAAAGTACTGGCATTTCAACCAAGTCTTGAGTGCACGGACCCTGTAATGCAGACATTTATAAAGGATATGGAATGCGTGTTTTGGTCATATCATGTTCCTGAAATGAGTCTTAAGAATTTTCCATTCTGGCGAGGCAAAACAATAAATTTGTAGATGAGTTTTATAAATAGAGTATGACCAAAACACAAATTTCATATTCAGTTTATCATATGACACCACAGTTACCAAAATAACATCTTTTAGATAGGAAAGAAGGGTTAAAGAATGGAATTTCACCTTAAACGTCATGCATTTGACTGTGACGCATCACAGCAGCACGCAGTCATATGTCATAACTGCGACAAATTCTAGTTCCACAATTTGGCATTATAAATCCTATTTTCAAGTTTTTGTACATTTCTTATCATTGGAATTTTAGTGAATGTTTATAACAAATAAAATCAGGCATTGTTGATGTTTTGAAATAGTTCTGTTTACACATGCATTAATTTGACACAGATCTTTTCAGTGATAACCAATCAGAAAGCGTTCTTTTGAAATTGACCAATCTAATCAACTGAGGGTGTTATGAAGCAGTAATTAATATTTATTGAAAATATGAAACGGTAATAAGCCGAGAAAATGGAGAAGTCATATGATAAAACCTATTATATGTTGTTTGACATTAGCTGGAAAGTTGATTGAATACTCCTCCTAATTGAATAATTTCCACTGGTCACTGCTGGTGATGTGACTATTCAATTAAATAGAGAGTAATCGTTTGACTGGACTGGTTACATGAAATAATTCATGAGAGATGAGGGACGTTGTACAAACACGAGTGCGTGAATGCACATGAGTGTTTTACAATATAGTCCCTCGCCTCGAATGAATTATTTAACGTAACCAGTCCAGTCAAGCGATTACTCTGTTTATTACTTTTCATTATTAATGATAATTATATTATTTAACCCTCTACCTTGCATAACTGCCAAAACTGGCCAGTGCTATTCTAAAAAATCGTCAATTTTTTGTCTCTAAAACATAGGTTAGGACCCCTCATTAGAACGAGCTCATCGAGCTCGTTCCAATGAGGGGTCATAACCTATGTTTTTGAGACAAAAAATGAAAAAATTAGTTATTCAAGAATTTTTTTTGCTAGTGTCGTCTGCTTTTCATGTTAGGTAAAGGGTTAAAAAAAACCAAAAACAATGAAGTACCCATTACACCCATGGAAAAGCGTCTTCGTTTGTGCACACGGATACATGACCCAATTGTTGATTGCATAATTCACTTGTGAAGTTATCGTTTATAATCAAACCCGGAAATCCCAGTAAATCACACTTTGGAAAGTAATAATATAACAATAACATGATTTTGGAGGGCATTAGTGGCCCTGCAGCAATGATGAACAGCCCGAGGGTTTATTAAAGGCCCGAGATGAAGTCGAGGGCCGTTAATAAGCCCCAGGGCTGTTCATCATTGCTGCAGGGCCGCTAATGAATCATGATGCCTGACAACAATCATGTTATTACTATTATTACCACTCACTCTTACAGCTAACTTGAATCTAAAAATAGCCGAGCCGCGGGCCGCTAATGGCTATTTATACCATTATCGCCCACAGCCCGGTTCCGTCGAATGACGTCACTGAAATTATGGAGTTTTAACGGGCCTCCAAACTTATGTTAATCGACTAGTAACTTATAGATTAAGTGGTAATAATACGGTTTTACTGTATATTCATAGTACTAGTAGATTAATTTCATTTTTAGATGAAAAATGCCCAAGTGTGGTCACAATAAAGTATGCATTTGTCAAGAAAACCATATCAGAATTCTTAAATGTCCTTGCAATAATGGAAATGCAGTCAAATTACTCGTTTTTACTGAACACCACATCTGATTTCGTCCCATGAGTGCATCAATGTGCCATCTGCAATGCTGTATTGCAGATTGTGGCTTGATACATTCAAGAGATGATTTCTTGCATCAATCTGGAATAGACTGTTACAATGAAGCAGTTTTGATTTCACCTCTGTTGTATCATTGGATACAACAGTAGGTCTTGAAAATTGTTTCAATTTGTGAGAATGAGCTTTGCCTCTTGCGAACTCCTGCTGCAAGAATCAGTTTTCAGTTCTTAACTAATTTAGAATTTTGATAGTACTGTTATACCCTTGTGAGTGCAACCAGTACATATTCCACAGTTAAATTAACAAAACAAATATTTATATATTTACTGGATATGAACCCCTTTTTCTCCTCCTACTATACGTGAAATGCACGCGTGTCCCGGGTGAGACAGCAGAGTGGGATATTTCTATCCCACCTACCCCACGTGACATACTCATTTGCATATTTTATTAGGTCGCCAGAACTATTTCATCATCATCTGCACAATTGTAAATAAACAAAATGGCTTCACGATTATGTTTGTTTATTACCAATTTATCTGTTCCTTGTTCATATAGACTCAATATTTAATTATTATTCAAATATTAAACTTGATTTGTTTCAACCCCATGTTTCTCTGCAGATTTAATAATATCACTGTGCGAATTTATCGATCGATCAATAATCTCACAATGCCCTTTACATTAGAGTTTGACATACGCAAATTCATAATCCCCTTAATGGACAGTGTTACAAATCAATTTTTTAGTATATACCTATGGTATATACCTAATTTTTGTATGATCTTTCTGATGAAATTGTTTGTTTTTCGAAAGGACTACGACTTGATAAATTGGGTATGTCAGCACGTGACCGCCAAGTATCTATAATGACGTAATCCTGTTGGGTGGGGAGAAAAATCATCCTTGATGAGCCTGAAGGTGGGAATGTGGAAATCTCACCCTCGGGGCAAGATATTTGAACCAGACCCCTCGGCAAGCCTCAGGTCTGGTTCAAATGTCTTGCCCCTCGGGTGAGATTTCCCCATCCCACCTCCAGACTCATCGGGGATCATAATAATCCCTGATGGTATCTTCCAGGTAAGCTCAATAACAGCATTTGGAAGAGGCCATATTTATTACTTGGGAGTAGACCAATTAATATCATCAACGTGCAGCCTTGGGGCTGCACGTTGAATATATTTATTGGTCAACCCCACACATTCACTGAGCAGCCATCATACATAATAAAATTTTGATGTATTGAGGTTCTAGACTGCAAAAGGCCTCTCTGGTCCAAAGTGTTAAGATTGGAGAGTGCAGTGGCTCATTGGTGAGCATCTTGGACTTAAGAACGAAAGTTATGTTTGATCATGTCTCACATCATCTGCATTGGGTCCTTGGGCAACACACTGCATCTGCCCAAAATAGGTGTGCATCGATACAGTCTGTTAAGGCAAATACATGCATTCATCCAATGCAAATCGTGCTGACGCTGGTATAGTAAGTGGAGGGTCTAACAGTTACTCACTGATACTTGGTGATTCTCTCCAGCTTTCTCAACCTGCAAATTGCCTACATGGTATGATCCTGTCGCTTTAAAGTTTTGTGAACCCCTATAAACAACCATTATTTGACCTGGTATCTACCATTTATTTTAAAAATATCAGGGTTTTAAGTATTTTCAATATTCTGGGTTATATGGGTGTCTGAAAGCAGTGACATGCTGGCCATAAACTGTCTGGTGCCAAATTTTTAGCCATTCTGGAAAATTTAGTGCCAAACAAGGTATTTTGGTGCCAAGAACACGGTGAGAGTGGAGGAAGGGATGTTTTCTCTGTCTGATTCCCCCCCCCCCCCCCCCCCCCCCAAAAAAAAAATTGATCAATTATATAATTTTTAAAGCTCTTGTTCCCAAATCTAGCCCATGTTTATGATTCCTTCAGAGGCTGACTACAAAAGGTTTAGATCGATTTTGCAGATTTTAAGGCCCACTGTGCCCTCTGGTTCTGAGTTGTGTTTAATTCCTTTCAAGATTTTAAAATACATCAAAAAACACAATCGTCGCATGTCGATTGGTCCATCCCCATACATTTGCTGAGCAGCAATCATACTTAATAAAATTATGATGTATCAGGCTCCTCACCCAGATAAATGGTCTCTTGCATCCAATGGGTTAACCCCTTAAGGGCCTAGTTCTAATTTTGTGAAGTTTCTTCTATATGTAGAACACATGTTCTAACATACAGGCTCTTGGTGGCTTTGCTGATGGAAGTTACCGTACCTTGATAGTTGTTTCTAGTGAGGTCTTGGCTGCCTATAAACAGTGCTGGAAATGAACAAAATTGACGGGTGCAGTTTTAAGCTCCCCGTGAAATAAGAGACGGGAGTAAATTGCACCCATAAAATGTTGAAATATGAATTTTGAGGGAATATTTCACCAAACAACAACCAGAAACTTACATGAAAAGCAGATGACACTTGCAAACAAAATTCTTGAATAACTAATTTTTTTTTCATTTTTTTGTCTCAAAAACATAGGTTATGACCCTCTTTGGAATGAGCTCAACGAGCTCGTTCCGAAGAGGGGTCATAACCTATGTTTTTGAGACGAAAAATGAAAAAAAATAATGAAAATTAATTGGCGATTTTTTTGTGAATAACACTGGCCGGTTTTTGGCCGTTAAGTTGGGTAAAAGGTTAAATGTTTAAGGACCTGCTGAACTATGAGGGTAGTCTGCAATTGGTCACATGATGCAGCTTTCTCAAAACAACACACATGTATATGCCCTCACAGTATATTAGTGCTCAACAATATTTTTCAACGAGTGCATTTTTAGTTCCCGTAAAATAGAAATCATGGGTGCTGATGGGAGCAACTGCACTCGCACCCGTCTCATTTCCAGGAATGCCTATAAAGGCAGCCAAGGCATCATTAGACACATCTAAGTCAAAATATTACCTTACTATGAAGGAACAAAATTAGAATCTATGACAAGAATCAAATTAACATTTTGTGAGAATAAAATTTGATTCCCATTGTTTTTTCTTGTGAGAATCAATTCTGATTGTCGCATAAATTTTAAACTCTTAACCCTTTACCCAACGTAATGGCCAAAACCGGCCAGCGAACATTCTCAAAAATAGCCAATTAATTTTCATTATTTTTTTATTTTTCGTCTCAAAAACATAAGTTATGACCACTCGTTGGAACAAGCTTTCAACGAGGAGTCGTTACCTGTGTTTTTGAGACAAAAAATGAAAAAAATTAGTTATTCAAGAATTTTGTTTGCAAGTGTCGTCTGCTTTTCATGTTAGGTGAAGGATTAACAGACTTCTGTCATCAATATGTTGTAGAATGTGATTTTGGAGAACTTATCATTTCACTTCTCCTGTATTCTGTTGCTTTATTAATCATTTTTATTACAGTGTATTACAATCATATTATACTGCTCAGAGAAGAGCTGATAACAGAAATGCAGCCAGAACAACCATGAGATTACTTCAAAGCATGATTAGATTAGCACAGGGTAAGTATTTTTCAAATTTATTTGCAACATTTGTTTGGTGTGTATTACCTATTTATGTCATCTGTCATACCTATCCAGCCCGTGTTGAAAGCCTGCATCAGCCTTAATAATAACTAGGTTCAAAAACACTGTTAACCCCCTGCACATTGATGTCAAAATATCTAAATTTCAGGCCGAGAAAAATTCCCATAATGCAACTAGAAATTTAACCAATTCAATCTTGTTTGACAGAGCTCATTGAGCTCTGTCAAACGAGATTGAATTGGTTAAATTTCAAGATGCATTATGGGAAAAAACAGCTTCCTGAAATTTTGGTATTTTGACATCAGAGTGAAGGGGGTTAATTGAATATTATTACCACTTTAGCGGGTGTTCTCTAGTATATTAATGGAGTTTAGAGGGGCGGTAAGACTCGGTTATTCATGACACCATGCAACCGGAAGCGAGCCGCGGGTGTTAATGAAAGCAAAAATTCATTAACAGCCCACCGCCCACTTCCGGTCATGGTAATAATAGTAATAACATGATTTTGTCGAGCGTCCCGGTTTATTAACGGCCCTCAAGGAATGAATAACAGCCCTCTGGCTTATTAACGACCCTCGACTTCATCTCGTGCCGGTAATAAACCCTCGGGCTGTTATTCATTCCTCTTGGGCCGTTAATAACCGTAACGCTCTCCAAACTCATGTTATTGTTATAGTAACTTTGCCAGTAGAAATTATTCAGTTAAGGCCCCACAAAGTAGATCTTTTGTATCTCAGGCCATATTTTTATACTGTACCAATGACCCCAGACATAGCTGGTGCTAACTCTTAAAAATTCTAGGGCCAAACACAAATTTTGCCCCCCAATCCCCAAAATTTGCATCTAAAACCAAAAGAAATCATGTCCTGAAGGACCTCCATACTTTGCCCTTACTGCGCATGCACAGTGTCAAGGACGTTCCGAAATTGGCACCAATTATCATTCTTTGTTTGGCCCTTCATCAGTTAACATCTCACTGATCTTTGTGCTTGTAAATCTCAGTTTAAATGATGCCAGACACATAATATTGGAGAAATGGTGATTCTAAGGAGGATATAGAAGGAGGAGAGGAAAAAGGAGTGACAGAAAATATTCAGGGCTGTAACTTAAAATTTTGTAATGAAATTATGTTAAGTTGCTATTTTCGAGGCGTGGGCCTGTTGTTGTCATTCTTGCTATGAAGTTGCACTGCTTATTCAGTGTTTCCTCTCTCCTTATCCTGTAAGTCTCCCCTTGCTATTCTCCCATGCTTTTGGCATATTTTTGAGTAAGATTACTACTAAAATTTCTTGGGAGAATTAGCTTGGTTACAGAATGAATTCTGTTATTTTCCCCATGTTTACGTACTCACCCATGGGTGTTTAGACGTTGTGTTCTGCATCTACCATCTGATGTTCTGCAGATTCTTCCCTGGAAGTCTCTGTTTTGCATCAGATAGTGTGTATTGTTGATAACTGATTTCGGGCCAGTATTGTCAGTGCCTGGAGTCATGTTTTCTGGTGTTTATACACTTCTTGTTTACATTGGCAACAGTCTCTTTTGAGGGGGGCTTTTTGCCTTTGGAGTAGTTTATCTCATTACAAGATACATTATTATTATCCGTAAGTGTTGCATTAATTATTTAAAATAATTTAAAAATTTTTGACCACACTTAGCCTTGGGATCCATTGGGGCTCAACGTTACTTTTCATAAACTTGGGCTTCGCTGAAAAAAATATTTTCAAAATTATTTTGAATTTCAATTTGTTTTTTCAATGTTATTATGTATCTTTGTTTTTAGGGGTTTGTGCTAGTACTAGGACTTGTTGTTGTCTTTTCACAATGAAAGGATATTGTTCAAATTGTAATAGGAAGAAATCTTCCTCTGACTTTCATGATCATTGTATTAATTGTAGTCAGTGTACTCGCACTAACTCCTGTTCAGTATGTCAATATTGGGATGACAAACATTGGAAACGTGTGTCACAGTATGTTGTTAGTGGAGAAAGGGCTATGCCGGTCCTTTCTCCGCAGGGTCACTCTAGTCTATCAGTTTCTATTTCAGAGGAACAAGAACAGGGTGATGTTTCCATGTTATCTTCCAAAAGTGCGCTTCCGTCGTCACAATTGAATGCAGAGCTAGTGGCAAAAGTGCTCATGGAGATACGACAGTTGCCTAAGAGGTCCCAAGTAGGATCGACGGTGCTGTCGTCCGCTAGCTCACCCCGGTGTAGCGTCCATTCACCGAATGGTTCGGCAGCCGGGTTCGTCCGTTGCGGTCCAGGAGGAAATGTTGGGTGATGCGAGCACTATAAACATACAAGGTGCACACCCAGTGACGGCGGATAATAGGAGAGATCGGAGGAAGCCTTCTAGTCCGGTTTCCTAGCTCGTCCAGGTCCAGCCGGGCCGCGAGCGAGAGAGGCCCCTCTCTCGCACAACAACATCTGGGACCAGATGTTGTGGTACAAAAATGTGTCGCAAGCGGAGCACACGTCCGTCGCTCGGGACGCTCCGTTGTATAGGCAGTCCGCTGAGACTGCTCAGGCTTCCTCATCCTCTCACCAGCGCACATGACCGCCACCTTGGCTATGTGACCGCGGATATTCTACCAGCTTCGCCGATCAGGGATTCATCGGCGACCAGGTCACGCCATCCGGTAGCCAGGGACACGAGGCCGGTAGACTCCGGACGTTCGCATAGGAAGAGTATGCGGGAGTCAGTTGATGCGGAGCTTCCCGTGGCTAAGCAGCGAAAGACCGCTACTCCGCAGGCCTCGATGATGGACGTGCTAGCTCAGATAGCACATATTATCGCAGCATCCCAGCAATCGACAGAATCGGTGTCGGATCGGGAATTATCCGACGGCGCTGGGTCGGTACGCTCCGCCGAAGCATCGGGTTGCAGACGACCGGGAGCATCATGAGGTCCGAGCGGATGGCGAAAGGGATATGGATGACTTGGAGCTATCCCTTTTGGAACAAACATAAAGCTGCCGTGGATTTCATCCGGCACTTCCTTCCTCAAGTTGTTCTGTCGGGCCAGACTGCTGCAGTACCGGACAAGAGACTGATAGCGTCATTGGACACTGAATTCTTCGAGCGGTTCAGAGACATCGTCCCTGAGTTTCCGTCTCAGTCCAATAATGTCACAAGAACATTTGAATTATTGAACGACGCTATCTTCAAGCTTGCTTCCAAAACAGGCAAAGCTGGTTTCTTGTCCACCAATGCTCTTAACCTGCCTTTCATTAATGCAAGGAATAAATTTGATACGGCAGGACAGGGTATTCCGAGAGTTCCTCTGCGTCTTGACGACGAGGCGGAAGACTTAGAATTGTCATTACCGTCGTCTACGTCCATTCCAACCGCGGTGTTGGATACGACAATTACGTCTAACAGGGCCAGTTTAGACGCTTTATCTTACGCAGACCACCTTACAAAGGTGTTATCACTGCGTCTTCAAGGGAAAGAATTCCAGGATATACAATCCTCTTTAAGACTTCTTTCAAGGGCAGTAGCTTATTCCACGTATAACTCCGCCCTTTCAGTGGCAAACCTGGAGTTGGTTAGACGTGACGCAGCCCTAGCTACATCCACACGCGTGGATAGTAAGGTGAAGAACTCTTTCAGAGCCGCTTCGCTCTCCGGAGAACTTCTCTTCGACGGCAAGCTTTCTGCAATCTACGATAAAATTACTAAGAAAGCTTCGGATTCTCTGCTGTTTAAATCCGCTTCCAAAAAGTCGGATACGGCAGATAAGAATAAGGCAGGCACTTCTGGGACTAATGCGCCCAAGAGAGGTTCCTATAGAGGTTCCAGTGCATCCTCTTGGTCTTATTCAAGAGACCGTCAAGGCAGCGACTCACTGCGGGACGTCCTTCGGGCCAGGACAACCAGTCGGATGCTCCGAGGTCGACCGGACGAGGTGCGGGTCGTGGAGGACGTGGTTTCTCCTCCCGCAGGCCTCGCAGGTCCAGGAGGTGATGGTTTCAACCTCTATCGTGTTGCGGTTGGCGGAAGGATGTCGAGTTTTTCAGAAGAGTGGGCGTCGATTATGGACGACCCTTGGGTGAGAGGGGTGATTTCGGAAGGTCTAAGAATATCCTTCAAACGAAAGCCTCCATTAACTCGAAGTCCAAAATGGACTCAACTTCCGTCAAATCCGCAGAAAAGAGACGCTCTGTTATCGGAGGTGCAGTCTCTTTTAATGAAGAACGCGGTAGAGGTCGTAGAAGACCAGGAAACACCGGGATTCTAC
Source organism: Pictodentalium vernedei (assembly GCA_031216915.1). NCBI lineage: Eukaryota > Metazoa > Mollusca > Scaphopoda > Dentaliida > Dentaliidae > Pictodentalium > Pictodentalium vernedei. Next base: position 73,436,178 of record CM062289.1, on the reverse strand, counting down.
AACCATCTGTTTCTGGTTCCGAAACCAGACGGCTCGTTCCGTCCAGTCATAGATTTGAGCTGGATAAACAAGCTGATCGTCGCTCCGAAGTTCTATATGGAGACGATTCGATCGGTCAGGGCGTGTATTCGGGGTGAACGATTATGCTACAAGCATGGTTCTCAAAGATGTGTACTTTCATGTCATGGTACATCCGACATTCAGAAAGTAACTACACTTCGCAGTCCTAGGAGTGGTGTATCAATTCCGGGCGATGTGCCTCGGATTGAACCTAGCACCCTGGGCTTTCACTCGGGTAATGAACTCGGTAATGATGTATTTCCGAGCTCATTCGTCTGCGGTAACGTCGGCCTACCTGGACGACATTCTTCAGAGGTATGGCAACGAGTTAACATTTCAGAACGATGTGCAGATTCTGCTTCTATTGCTCCGACGTCTCGTTTTTGTTATAAACGAGGAGAAGTCGGATCTGGTGCCGTCCAAGTCATTCACTCATCTAGGAATGAGCTTCGAGACGCACAACAATCTCGTTCGTCTGCCGTTAACCAGACTGAAATTAGTCAGTTGTTACGCTCGCTATTGTCTTCATGAAGACAAAGTCACAGCGAGGGAGTTCATGAGACTGATAGGTCTGTGCGGAGCCGCTGCAGATCTCATTCCGATGGGGCGGTTATGCACTCGTCCTCTCTAAATTTTCTTGACTCAGAATTGGAGTGTGAAGATTCATTCGCTCGAAATAGACGTTCTCTTGTCAGATCAAGTGAAACAAGAGATTCAGACTTGGGCAAACATTCAGTGGTTAACTCAGGGAGTTCCGCTGCAGTTGCCGGATCCGAGTTTTACGATTATGATGGATGCCAGTCAAACAGGTTGAGGTGCATCATTGATCCCAACGGATTCGAGATGCCAGGGTCTTTGGGATCCGCAGTTCCTAAGCAACCACATAAACATCAAGGAAATGATGTCAATTTGGCTTGCATTACGTCATTGGATGGACATTATTCACAAAGCTCATGTCCAAATCCTATCCGACAATACGACAGTAGTGGCGTATATACGGAACCAGGGAGGCACTCATTCCGTTCCGTTATTCAATTTAACGGAAAGAATCCTGTTTGCTCTAGAACATCAAGTTCTACTTTCAGTCCGTCATATACCGGGTCGTCTGAATGTACTAGCAGACTCCCTTTCACGGAAGGGTCACTTGTTGCCGTCGGAGTGGACTCTCAACAAACAAGTATTCAGTCAGATTTGCTACCAATGGGAACGGCCAATGATAGACTTATTTGCGACACATCTCAACAATCAGTTGCAGACATATGTGTCACCGTGTCCGGATCCAAGAGCATTTGCAGTAGACGCTCTATCGATCTCATGGGACGGAATGATAGGATATGCGTATCCTCCAGCGCCGTTGATTCAGCAAGTATTGCTAAAAATAAAACAATCTCAAAGCAAGATTCTGTTGGTAGCATCTCTGTCTCCACAGAGACCGTGGATAAATCTACTCAGGTGTCTGTTGTGGGGACCTACCGCGAAAGCTTCCTCCACGGGAGGATCTTCTTTCGCAGGGGAAACCGCGTCAACTTCATCACAATCCGCAAGGTCTCAACCTTCACGTTTTTTCGTTGTGCGGTCCTTCTTGCTTGGCAAGCACTTTACAGGACGAGCAGTGGACGCGATTTCTAACTGTAGGAGGACCTCCTCTTCGCTAAACTATGCGGCTAAGTGGAAGGTTTTTCGTCGTTGGTGTAGGGATCATTCTGTTGATATTTTTGATCCCTCCATACCAGACATTGCAAACTTTCTAGTATACTTGTTTGACGAGATCAAACTGCAGCCTGTTACTATTAAGGGTTATAGGTCTATGTTATCTGATACCTATGCACACCACGATAGTTTACAAATTGGATCTAATGTCTCTTTATCTAAGTTAGTTAGAAACTTCTCGATAAATAGACCCAGAACTCTTAGATTAATTCCTAAGTGGAATTTAGCTTGGGTTCTTCTTAAACTGAAGGAAAAGCAATTTGAGCCTCTTGGGACAGGAGATTTCAAATTCTTGTCTTATAAGACAGCTTTTCTCTTAGCTTTCTCTTCTGCTAGAAGAGTCAGTGAGCTTCATGCACTATCGGTGGACGATTCTCACTATCGTAGTGTCGGGAACACTATCACCTTCACTACTAATGTTGGATTTTTAGCTAAGAATCAGGCTCCTAATAATATCCGGAACCGATTGTTATTAAGGCGCTGCCGTCTTCAGACGGGCGTAGGCCTTTACTCTGTCCTGTTAGAGCTTTACGTATTTATAAACAGAGATCTCAGTTTATCAGAAAGGGACGAAAACGTTTCTTTCTGTCTCTGATGCTTAATAGAAAGGACATTTTGGTCCATTCTATTGCTAGATGGATTCAATTAACTATCCGTACTGCTTATGAAAATTTATCTTCTTCTCAGCAGTCTGTGCTTAAGATTTCGGCTCATGAAGTAAGAGCTCTTTCTACTTCTTGGGCTTACGCAAATAGTGTTGCTATTACAGATTTAATGAAGGCTGCTTATTGGTCTCAGCCATCCACATTCACAAATTTTTATCTCAGAAATATTGAGTCCATTTCTGGAGACCTGCATTGTTTAGGTCCGTTATCTGTTGCTCAGAATGTCGTCCACTAAACAGTTGCAACTATAGTTATGCAGGCTTTCTGTTCCGGCAGTGACTCCGTCCTGCTGCCCTCTTCGCTCTGGGCTATTTGACCCAGGGCAAGGGGAAGGGGGGGGGGGGGGGGGGGGGGGTGGAGGGTGTTCCCTTAGGTCACCTGCTTTGTAGTGAAAAGCAAGGGAATTCCTCCTCCGGAGTCAGTAATTCTGAGTCGTTTCCGGGATGGTTTTAAAGTGTAATATTAATGTTAAAAATTCATTCATGTCATATTTTTAAAGTGTGGCTCGGTGTGAAGCATTTGTATATGTCAAGTGTCAAACGGGCGTTAATATACAATCCTCGGACACTTTTAAAGAATATAAAGAGTCTCAATTCTCTGGACTAACTTTATTTATTGGCTTACTTTAAAAATAATTAGTATAAAGGGTTATACTGGATGTTAATAGAGAACATGAATGTTATTGTGCTCAATTATGAAGGGTATTGTATCTTTCTAATTTATCATAAAATAAGAAAGATACATGTAAAGCATAATACCCCTTTTCTCCTTGAGGGGTTGACTCTATATTATATAGTTGAGCTTATTGGATTTTCCTCTATGTCCTAGACCCTCCAGCCTTTTTACTATTCAGCTATGTCTGGGTCATTGGTACAGTATAAAAATGTTAAAAAAATTTATAGTAATTTATATATTTTTTATACTTACCAATGACCCAGACGGGGATGGCCCTCCCAGGAGTTGGGAACTCATACCTCCCCGCTGAGTACATAGCGCTGACCAGGCACTGCTTGTAAGAATGATAATTGGCGCCAATTTTGAAATGTCCTTGACACTGAGCATGCGCAGTAAGGGCAAAGTATGGAGGTCCTTCAGGACATGATTTCTTTAGGTTTTAGATGCAAATTTTGGGGATTGGGGGGCAAAATTTGTGTTTGGCCCTAGATTTTTAAGAGTTAGCACCAGCTATGTCTGGGTCATTGGTAAGTATAAAAAATATATAAATTACTATAAATTTTTTAACTTTTGGGGTAAAATTGCATTCGGGCGGACGTTATTTTATTTTTGTAATTATTTCTTTTCCATGAAAAGTTCATATTCATGATTTGTTTTATGTTTTAGGCCTCATAATCTACAGAGTAGCATGGGTAGTGGTGTATTTTGTTCCTTGAGTGCCAGAAGGCTTTGCAATGCTAAAGCATTGCAAAGTCTTGTTGCACTCAAGGGATAAATTTATGAGCTTTATTAATTTGGGTAAAATATCAAACATAAACCATTTAATTATTTTTTTAAGTTTGCATTGGTTATAAAGGAGAGTATGCGGCAGCAAAAATGACCACGCAGGAGGCCCAAGAAACAGATTCTTAACTTTCTTAGGCCTAACATGAGTTTTCAAATAAATGGAATTTGGACACTTTCCTGCTGTCAAGAGATAAACTGATCATTTATTCTGTTATATCTTATCGCACCGAATCAGATATAATAGACTATAAAGACCTGTACTGGATATACAGGGAACATATAGGTTTATAAATATGGGAATTCTGTTATTGTCAGGGTAATTTCTTGACATATTACAATATTTTTTATTCAATTAACAGTAGTTTACTCTTTATTGTGCCTCAAAGTTAGTTTGTCCAATCAGAACGCTGAATATCATCTAATAAGGGTTTCGCCGTATCAGGTAACTCTCCTGATATTATTTGATCATCATGACTATTTTGAAGCATTTCCACTCACTTCAAATTTTTTAAATTTGAATTAAAGCAAAATAAGAGAATTTAAGTACCAAAAATATTTTCAAGGTATTGTATTTATTAATATAATACACTAAATATTTAAAAAATGGACAGAAAATATTATTTGTAGTCCTAAAAGTTCTTCTTTGTTTTAATGACTCTATCGATTTTTTATTAGCCCGACTGTTAACAGTGAGGGCTATAGTAATGACTTTTGTCCGTCCGTCCATCTGTCCGTCTGTTAACATTTAGAGTTTTGGTTAAAGTTTGTGGTTAAAGTTTTTTACTGAAGGTTCAAGTGTTTTTTTTTTCTTTTTTCTTTTCCTGTTTAGTTGACATATGGAGTTTTGGTTAAAGTTTGTGGTTAAAGTTTTTTATTCAACCTTCAAGTACAGGCTATACCCGGTAGTTCTTGTCTGATCGTTACGAAATTTCATATGCAGGTTTTAGGTCATGTCTACATGAGAACGTCCCCTTTTGGTCGTGATCGGTCAACCGATATGGCTGCCTGAGCCCAAAACCCGAAAACCATTAGCACAGTCTACAGGTCGTATTTATGAAGGGATTTCATTGCAACTTCATAGAATGCCTCTGTATAATGCCTAGATGAGAACGTCCCCGTTTGGGCATGGTCTGTCAACTGTGATGGCTGCCCAAGCCCGAAACCCAAAAACTTTTAGCACAATCTGCAGGTCGTGTTTAATATGGATGGATTTTCATTGTAACTTGATACGATGACTCCGTATGATGTCTACATGAGAATTTCACCATTTGGGTGTGATCTATCAACCATCACGACTGCCTGAGCCCAAAACCCCGAAAACCTTTAGCACAGTCTACAGGTCATATTTATGGAGGGATTTCATTGTAACTTGATAGGTTGACTTCATATAATGTCTACATGAGAAAGCCCCCTTTTGGACGTGATTGGGCAACTGTGACGGCTACAGGTGCCCGAAGCCCAAAAACCTTCAGCACAGTCTACAGGTCATATTTATGAAGGGATTTTATTGTAACTTTGTACAATCAATCCACATGATGCCCAGATGAGAATGTCCCCTTTTGGTTGCGATCATTCAACCATGATGGCTGCCCAAGCCCGAAGCCCGAAAACCTTTAGCACAGTCTACACGTCATATTTATGGAGGGATTTCATTGTAACTTGATAGGTTGACTTCATATAATGTCTAGATGAGAACATCCCCTTTTGGGCAACTGTGACGGCAACAGGGGCCCGAAGCCCAAAAACCTTTAGCACAGTCTACAGGTCATATTTATGGAATGGAGGGATTTCATTGTAACTTGATAGGTTGACTTCATATAATGTCTAGATGAGAATGTCCCCTTTTGGGCAACTGTGACGGCAACAGGGACCCGAAGCCCAAAAACCTTTAGAATATTCCACAGGCCATAATTATGAAGGGATTTCATTGTAGCTTGTTAGGATGACTCCAAGTTTGTTGTTAAAAAACCAGACAAACACCGCTACCCCCTACCCCCCCCCCCCCCCCCCCCCCACTCCCCATTAGGCTTTTTTTCCTTCTTCTTTTCTCCAATATGCATTTTGAACTATTTACAGTCACTACATGCGTAACCTTTTTAAACTTACGTACCCCCCCTCCCCCCCCTCCCCCCCCCCCCCCCCCCCCCCCCCCCCCCCCGGCACCGGGGGCCTTTTCTTTCGTCAAAAATGCTTGTTTACAGTTTTGGTTAAAAACCCAGACAAACAACACCCTCCCCCCCTCCCTCAACCCCCCCCCCCCCCCTAATTAGGCTTTTTTTTTTATTTCCTCCAATAAGCTTTTTGTACTATTTACAGTCACTACATGCAGAACCTTTTTTTTCCTTTTATCAAAAATGCTTTTTTACAGTTTTGGTTAAAGTTTGTGGTTAAAAATCCAGACAGAAATTATATCCCCCCCCTCCCCCCCCCCCCCCCCACCCCCCAATTAGGCATTTTTTTTTCTTTCCTCGAATATGCATTTTGAACTATTTACAGTCACTACTTGCAGAACCTTTTTTTAAACTCACGTAACCCGCCCTCTCCCCCACCCCCCAGGGGGCCAATTAGGCACTTTTTTTTTCTTTTGTCAGAAATGCTTTTTTACAGTTTTGGTTAAAGTTTGTGGTTAAAAAACCAAGACAAACACCACTACCCACCCCCATGGTGCCAGTTAGGTATTTTTTTTTTCTCTCTGCTCAAAACGCATTCTGAAGGATTTAGACTGACCACATGTGGAGAAAAAAAAATGGACTCCCCTGACACACCCCCACTCTCCCCCACCCCTCACCCCCCACCCCACCTCCTCGTCACCCAGGGCCATTTATGCAATATTTTTTCTTTGGTACAAAATGCATTTTTAGCCTGACTGTTTATAGTCAGGGCTATAGTCATGACTTTTGTCCGTCCATCTGTCGGTCCATCCATCTGTCTGTAAACAATTGGTTTCCGACTGATAACTTCAGTTTGGATTATTTGATGTGTATTTTCCAGCTAGTAATACAGGCCAGGTTTCAATATAGGTTCCACATCCAATCTTGTTTCTGCAACTAGTCACACATTTGTATTTTATTGCTCTGACATTTTATATATTAAATAAATAACAATGGCTGGAAGTTATGCCTATCGTTGGGTGGTGTCGCTATGGTCCTTTTTCTTTAAACCCCCCAATAAGCAAATAAACAAACATAAATCATTGAAGAAGAGTTTTTGTACATTGATTCTGTGTCCACAACTAGTCTCACGGTGTTTATTTCATGGCCTTGATTTCTTATCCCCCCCTCCCCCCCCCCCCCCCCCCCTCCGCCGCAAGGGAGGGATAGGGTGAATACTTCAGACTGTCCCTCTGTCTGTCCGTCCATCTGTCTTCTTCCGTCTGAATTTTATTTATGGCATAACTTGAACAATAGTTGATGGATTTCAATTCTGTTTTGGTTTTTGTCTCTGTAGCAACAATGTCTACGCCAAGTTCGATGACCACCAATATCTCTTGAAAATTATGGAAGTTATGACCCTTTGTTATAAAAATATCTGTAAAACTTGAAAATGAGCTCATCATTGTTTTGCTGAAATTTTAGGGACAAATTTGAAAAAATGTATAGTAAAAGAAGAAATTTGGATATTGTGTGAGTTGGATTACGGGTTAATTGGAAGTTATCCAATCTTTAGTGACTGTACTGATATGTCAAGTTTTCTGTGATAAAACATCAATCATCCATGTAAATTTTTATAGGGCCCAGTTGTGATTGGTTTCGATTATATTTTTTTGGCAGTGGAGATTGGAATCACTTTGCGATGCTTATCTTGTATATTGAACAACCATGGCTGGAATATGTGCATGTTGTTACGTTGTGTTGCTAACTGCTGTTTTTTTGGCTGTTATGTCGTTTTACCACTTTGATAATTGAACATGAAGAGTTGTATTTTTATTTTGTATCTGCATTTAGTCGCACAGTTTTACCCCTTCACTCAATGTAAACGATATCAAAAACTGTTATATTGATTTTCAATAAAAACCATATCATGTGACCCCCACATTGGGCTGAGCTCATTGGGCTCATTCCAATGAGGAGGTCACTTGATAGAGTTTTGTTGAATTTTTTTTTAAATATTCCTTTTGTAACTGCCTAATTTGTTTATCGCATGCAGGATGTGACCAATTTGTCATGTAAAGGGTTAACCAGATTGATTTGATACTATGTATGGAGAACAACCATGATTAGAACTAGAGTGGAAGTATCGTATCGGTATTGAACTTCAAACCAAAAGGTTCATGGTTTGATCCTTGTCAGGGGTAACTGCGTTATATTCTTGGGCAAGGCACTTCATCCCGATTGCCCACGTGGGGGCACGGTGGTGTGGTGTACTAATGCGTACCGCACATCGATGGTGCACTTGGCTTCAACCAATGCTAACCCTGCTTGTGTGGAGTTAGTATGTTGGGGAGTATGACAGTTGCTCACCATTGCTTGCTGGTTGTCTGCATACTCCAACTTCCTTGACCTGTAAAACTGTGACACGGGTGACCCTGGTTGTCGAAAGTGTCATTAATCCCCAATAAATAAATTAGAACTAGTGTGCATTATTGTTGACTGATCTGTGGATTGGAATGCAGCAGGAGAGGTGACAGGCATTTTTTGTGGTGTCCTGAGATAACACGTCCAGATAATGTTTCAGAGAAAAGCACTACTACACACAATCTTTGCCTCATTTTATTTTATGAACAGTTTATTTTATTTTGTGTATTTTATCTTCTGACTGAGTGTATTTTTTGTTGGATAAGAATAATTTAAGACAAAGATAATAATAAAGTGAAACACTTGGACAGATATTGGTGTTTTCAGAAAAAATATTGTGTTATGGTTTGATAACTCCATCTAAAAACTTCCAGTGGGTAAATCTGTCGGAGCCCAAGAAAGAGTAAGTTAGATGCCAGAAAAACAACATGTGATAACTTGTGTGGGAGCATGGTGGCTTAGTGGTTAAAGCAGTGAACTTCAAACTGAAGGGCCCATCGTTCGATTCCCACCAGGGGTAAATGTGTTGTGTCCTTGGGAAAGGCACTTTATCCCGATTATCCATGTGGAAGCATGGTAGTGTTGTGTACTAAGGCATACTGCACGTCGATGGCACACTTGTCTTCAACCAGTGCTAACCCTACTTGATGGCAAATACGTTGAGTCTGACAGTTGCTTGCCATTACTAAGTGGTTCCCTCCAGGTACTCCGGCTTCCTCCACCCTTAACTCCCTGCACACTGATGCCAAAATATCTAAAGTTTAGGATGCAAATTTTTCCAATAATGCAACTAGAAATTTAACAAATTCAATCTTGTGTGACAGAGCGAAATGAGCTCTGTCAAACAAGATTTAATTGGTTCAATTCCCAATTGCATTATAGGAAAAAATGGTTACTTGAAATTTGGATATTTTGACATCAGAATGGAGGGAGTTAAAACTGTCCGACACAAGGTGACCCGGGCTGTCAAAAGTGTCATTAAACTCCAATAAATAAATAAATAAATAATACCGGTACCTTCAGACTTTTAAAAAGAGAAAAGTTAATTAAGAAGTTTTTGTAGTTTTTGTGATGAGGCTTTTGTGTAGTGAAGGTTTTGACCTGCAATCATTTGATCGATGGATTACTTGATACAGCTATCAGAGTTGTAGTCTGTTAATCATTCTCTAATAAGTTAACCTGCAATATGCCTAGTTGTATGTGCTTAAAATTTCTTTAACAACCACACTACTACTCATTTCTTGTGTTCTTGTATTACAGCCCATGCCAGACTTATGTTCAGAGATAAAGTAACAGTTCAGGATGCTGTTGTTGCTGTGACTGTGATGGAATCAACCATGCAGGTAATTCACTTCTGTTAGGCAAGGGATGTGGCAGTTCAGCTCATCTCCACATTTTCTCACAGAAACGTTGAAACTTTATATGTGTACGCTGTAGAACAATGGCCCAGAATAGCTGGTGCTTAACTCAAAGTTATTAAGGGCCAAAAACAAAATTTTGAACCCCCCAATCCCCCAAATTTGCTTGCAAAACCGAAAATTAAAAGTCCTATCTGGCCCTCCATACATTTACTCTCCGCACATGCTCAGACGTCAGGAAGTGACCAGAATTGGTGCCAACATCATTCTTTGTTTGGCCCTGAAAGTCATCAACAATAAAATGACATCTGTTCTTTAAACTCTCCTTTTTAGCTCACTTGACTGAAAGTCAGTGTGAGCTATTGCCATCACTTGGCATCCGTCGTCCGTCTTCCGTCATCTGTCATCCATCATACATTAGCTTTTACAAAACAATCTTCTCCTCACAAACCAATGGCCCAAATTGAAACATATATGGGCCACATCATCTTGGGGGTACTCTGTTTTAGTTTTGTTCAAATGGGGTCTCTGCCCTTTTTGGGCGTGGTCTTATGCCCAAATATGATGAAGTTCTTTAAAAATCTTCTCATGAACTACCAGTAGCAGAGACTTGATATTTGGTGTGCAGCTTCCTTTTGAGGTGCAGACTCAGATTTCTTCAAGAGAAGTTCGAGGAGCTATATTTGCCTTCGTTATGGGAGGGGCAAGAATTTTCGCCCCACCCAAAATATCTTTTTTTCAAACCGAGAGGCAGATTTGAACCAAATTTGATATGAGGGCTTATTGGGTCATAAGTACTTAATTTATGCAAAAAAAATGTTCCCGTTGCCCCATAGGAACTGCAGGAGATAAAAATAGAAAAAAATTAAAACACCCATATCTCCAAAACTACACGTCACTGAGAATTCTTATTTGGTGTGAAGCTTCCTTAGGACCAACAGAATGGAATGGTCCAAAACAATTGCTATCGGTTCTATCATGGGTACTTTTTAGTTCACCTGACTGAAAGTCGGTGTGAGCTTTTGGCATCCGTCGTCCATTAATTTTTCCAACTCAGTCTTCTTCAAAACCACTAGCCCAAACCCAAACAAATTTGACATACAGTATATTGGAGGTATTCTCTTTCCAGTTTGTTAAAATGAACTTGGTCCCCCACTGGGATGGGAGTGATGCCCCAAAAGCATCAATTTCTCCTGAAATCTTCTTCTTATGAACCACCAGTCAGAATGCTGTGATATTTTGTATGTAAGCTCCTTGGGTACTCAAGATTCAAGTTTATTCAAAGAAATTTTCTCTGTCAATATTTGGGCTCACTACAGGAGGATCCCTATTTTGTGCCCCACCCAAAATTTCTATATTTTTATGCTGTAAGCAATGACCCAGACTAGCTGTTGCTAACTCAAAAATATCTAGGGCCAAACACAAATTCCCCCCCCCCCAATCCCATCCCCCAAACAAAACCGAAAATTAGAAGTCCTATCTGGCCTTCCATACATTTACCCTCCATGCATGCGCAAACGCCAGGAAGTCACCAAAACTGGCGCCAACGTCATTCTTTGTTTGGCCCTTGTCAGATACAACAAACTGACATTTGTGCTTTTCATTTAATAATGATGCTAGACACAAATCAATGGTTAAATTGGTGGATCCAAGGACAGAACTGGATGAAGGAAGGAAGAAGTGGTGAGTTGAAACGTTCAGGGCTGTAATTTTATAATATTTATAAAAATTAGTTCATGTTCCTTAATTCTAGGACATGGGCCTGACGTTATCACTGATTGATTATGATCTATCCACGGTTTATTTAGTATTCCTTCCCTACCTTCCCTTGATGCCCCCAGTTAAGCTCCCAAGCTTTTTGGCTTGTTTTAATGAAATATTTTTTATAAATTTTCTTGGGAGTTTAACGTATTATACAGAAGATTATTCTGTACATCCCCAGGGTTACGTCCTCACCCTTCGGGTGTTTGGGCATTTTGGTCATGCATCATACATCCGATGTATGATTTTTTTTTCTGATGAAGATCTTGCTTTACATCGGATAGACTTGTTTCTATTACTGACTTCGGGCCGTGTTGCCTGGGGTCTTGTTTCCGGTTTTTGTTTACATTTACAATGCTCTATGCAGTTTCCTATTATTTTTAGGAACAACAGTTGTAAGTAACATTAAATATTCTGATAGTGTGGTAGTTAATTTTATAGCAGATTTTTATACTTTTGTCCACACTTTGTTGGACTCATCGTTCCCTTTGGGAACTTGGGCTCTTCTATAAGAAAAAAATGTTCAAAAATTTTTTTTGAAGGAATTTTTCTTTTGGATGTATTTATTTCATCGATTGTATTTTAATGTTATCTTATATTATATGTAGATTTGGTGGTGGTACAATGACATATATTAGAATTTAGGTAATAATATTTATCTAATAGTAGGGCAAATAGAGGAACCTTTTCCTCTATTTACATGGTCGTTGTCTTGAGTATAGTTGATGTACTACCACTAATTCTTGCTCCACATGTCAGGTTTGACAATGTTGATGACGGGTGTCATGGTTTGTGTTAGGCAAATGGACACTATCAGTCCTATTGCGGCGAGGGGACACTGCTGGTCCTCTCGCCAAAATGTCGCTATAGTTTTTAGCTCACCGAAGGGAGCTCAACTTATCACTTGCCATCCGTCGTCGAGAACATTTTTCAAACAACTTCTCCTGTGAAACCACTGGTCCGATTTTCACGAAACTTCATGTGGATGTTCATTACTATATGGCAATGCAGGTTTGTTCAAATGAAATGGCCACGTCCCTTGGGGGCTCTGTATGGGGCATAACTCTGATAGCACCGTATGAATTATAGAAACATTATTAAAAAATCTTCTTCTCCAGAACCAGTGGGCGGAATCATTTGATATTTGGTATGCAACATTGTGGGGTGGATCTGATTCAAGTTTGTTCAAATTGGCCCCCTGGTTTCATATTTGGGCTCACTATAGAAGCCCAAATTCAAACTTAGTGCATTTCAGGCAAATTTCTTAAAAAAATCTTCTTCTTCAGATCCAGCAGGCAGAATCTTTTGATATTTGGTATGCAACATTGTGGGGTGGATCTGATTTAAGTTTGTTCAAATCGGCCCCCTGGGTTCATATTTGGGCTCAGTATAGGAGCCCAAATTTGAACTTAGTGTATTTCAGGCAAATTTCTTTAAAATTTTCTTCTCAAGATCCAGCAGGCAGAATCTTTTGACATTGGGTATGCAGCATGCTTAGGGGGTGAGATTCAAGTGTTCAAGCCAAGTCCCTGGGTTCATATTTGGGCTCACTGTGGTAGCCCGAATTATAAGTTAGTTCAAAATTCAAAATGAGGAATTTTCTTTAAAAATCTTCTTCTTCAGATCCAGCAGTCGGAATGTTTTGATATTTGGTATGCAGCATCCTTAGGTGGGGGGTGAGATTCAAGTTTGTTCAAACCATGTCCCTAGGTCCATATTTGGGCTCGCTGTGGGAGCTTGAATGATAACTTAGTTCAAAATGAGGAATTTTCTTTAAAAATCCTCTTCTTCATATTCAGCAGTCGGAATGTTTTGATATATGGTATGCAGCATCTTTGGGGGGGGGGGGGGGGGGGGGGGGGGGGGAGAGATTCAAGTTTGTTCAAGCCATGTCCCTAGGTCCATATTTAGGCTCACTGTGGGAGCTTGAATTGTAACTTAGTTCGAAATGAGGAATTTTCTTAAAAAATCTTCTTCCTCAGATCCAGCAGTCAGAATGTTTTGATATGTGGTGTGTAGCATCCTTAGGGGGGGGTGAGATTCATGTTTGTTAAAGCCAAGTCCCTGGGTCCATATTTGGGCTCCCTGTGGGAGCCCGAATTATAACTTAGTCAATATGAGGAATTTTTCTTTAAAAATCTTCTTTTTCAGATTCAGCAGCTGGAATGTTTTGAAATTTGGCATGCAGCATCCTTAGGGGGTGCGATTCAAGTTTGTTCAAGCCAAGTCCCTGGGTTCATATTTGGGCTCACTGTGGGAGCCCGAATGATAACTTAGTTTAAAATGCGAAATTTTCTTTAAAAATCTTCTTCTTCAGATCCAGCAGATGAATGCTTTTGATATTTGGTATGCAGCATCCTTTGGGGGGTAAGATTCAAGTTTGTTCAAGCCATGTCCCTAGTTCCATAAAATTTGTCTCTCATAACTTCATTCCTTTGTAGTGTTGATGAACCATGTCTAACTGAATGTGACCCCAAATACTTCTTTGAACCACTTTGGCCGGTGAGTGATTAAGGCTCCTTGGGGCCTCTTGTTTAGTTTCTATTTACAGAGGAACAAGAACATGGTGTGGTTTCGTGACGCCGTCAGGGAGTGTGCTTCCGTCGACGCATTATACTATTAGAGCTAGCGGAAATGTGCTCAATGATATTAGAGGGCTTTAAAAAAGGTTTACATCCCTTGTCTCCAGCTAGCTCAACCGGCAGATCTATCACATAGACTAGTGGTGTGATGCCGGGTATGTCCGTAGCGGCCGAGAAGAGGAATAAGGGTGTAGCGAGCACTATAAAAATATGAACATGCTCACCCTGCGACGACGGAAAGGAGGAAGCATGGGAAGGAGGAAGCAGATAAGTTTTGAGGTATGCTCGTCCAGGTCTTTCATGATCGCGAGCAAGAGAGAGGCCCCTCTCTCTTATAACAACATCTGGGATCAGAGGTTGTTAGTAGGAACTTGTGTCAGTTGGAGCTTACGTCCATGCCTACCTGTCTGGGATGCTCCTTCCATAGGCTGCCGGGGTCGGCTAGTCAAATAGCTTCCTGTACATTCGAAAAGCACACACGACTGCACAAGTCCATTGTCGCCAGCTAGCTCGATCAGTGAAGTGGTTACTCAGGCCTCTGAGAACTGTGATGCCGGGTATATCCGCTCTGGGCTAGGAGATGATATTGGGTGGTGCGAGCACTATGATATGCAACCGTGCTCACCCAGCGACGACGGAATGGGGAAAACGGCAAGTTCTGAGGTACGCTCGTCCAGGTCTCCCAGGACCGCGAACAAGAGAGAGGCCTCTCTCTCTTACAGCATCATCTGGGGACAGATGTTGTTTGTAGGAACTTGCGTCAGTCGGAGTATACGTTCATGCCTCCTGTCTGGGACGTCCCTCCTAATAGACAGTTGGGATCGGCTAGTTTTACAGTTTCCTCTACATAACAGACAAAGTGATCTTTATATTGCACAGGGTTATAAACCGCGATGAGTGGTTTCAGTTCTTTGACACCGGTGAAGCGGTTAAGATTGAATATGAGGACCGTGACACTGGATGTGTCACATGTGCATTGTATTCATAGCTAGTGGAAAAGTGCTCAATGATATTAAACAAGGGCTAGGCTTTTGAACGTCCCTTGTCTCCAGCTAGCTCAACCGGCAGATCTATCACATTGACTAGTGGTGTGACGCTGGGTATGTCTGTAGCGGTCGAGAGAGAATAAGGGTGTAGCGAGCACTATTTAATCCAATCATGCTCACCCTGTATTGATGGAAGGAAGAAGCCGGCAAGTTCTGAGGTATGCTCGGTTAGGTCTCCCCGGACCGCAAGCAAGAGGGAGACCCCTCTCTCTCTTTTAACAACATCTGGGGACGGGTGTTGTTAGTAGGAACTTGCATCAATGCTTCATTAGCGTCTACCAAGCACTCCCGACCGCACTTTGGCTAAGTGACTTAGGATATCTAGTCTGCATCGTCAGAAGATCCATCTTATGTGAAGAAAGTCGCACCATCTAGTAGCCAAGGAGATGAGGCTTCATTCATCGGGACATCCGCAGTAATAGCCAGCTTGGACACCCTGTTGCAGGAGCAGCCGGCGGACAAGCAATTCATGACCGCTGCTCCTCAGTCCTCCATAACGTACTTGCTGTCGCAAATTGCACATCTAATCGCAGTATTCCTGCTAAGGCAGAAGCACTCGATGTTAGTCTCAAAACTTGAGCTGTTGAATGGTGCTTGATCGGTCCAGTCATCTGCCTGTCCAGATGCTGGTGACCGTGATTCTAACTGATTTAGACGAATGATGAAACGGATATGGAAGAGGATAACTTTCCCTTTCGGAACAACTCATGGGTGATATGGTTACTATACATTATCGTTTCCTTGAACTTGTTCCAGCGAATCACAATGCTGCGAGCAATTATGAGAAACCGCTAGCGTAGTTAGATGCTGACTTCATCCGGACAAAGAGCAGGATAATAAGATCTCTTTCTGGTTAAGTCTACACGGGTGTCACAGGTCTTCGATTGTGTAGACGACACCATATTTAACTTCCTGCGGAAAAAGTAATACGGTTTCTTATCATCTTCTTCTGTATTTTTAACCATTTGTGTTTGTTCACATACTTTTAAAAAACGACAGGGGAAGATGTGTTGAGAGTTTCTCTGCGTTGAATGAGCAGGCTAAGATCTGACTTGTAGACTTCACAATTGAGAAGATAATTTCTTATTCAGAGCTAATTGAGACCCATGGTCTTATGTACTTCAATTTTAAGTACTGTGACGCAACGTATATATGGAAAGGAATATTTTTATACTGTACCAATGACCCAGACTTAGCTGGTGCTAACTCTTAAAAATGTAGGGCCAAACACAAATTTTGCCCCCCAATCCCCAAAATTTGCATCTAAAACCAAAGAAAACCTGTCCTGAATGGCCCTCCACACTTCACCTCTACTGCGCATGCGCAGTGTCAAGGACGTCCCGAAATTGGCGCCATTAATCATTCTTTGTTTGGCCCTTCATCAGTTAACATCTGACTGATCTTTGTGCTTGTAAATCTCAGTTTAAATGATGTCAGACACATAAATATTAGTGAAATGGTGATTCTAAGGAGGATATAGAAGGAGGAGAGGAAAAATGAGTGACAGAAAATTACCAGGGCTGTAACTTAAAATTTTTTAATGAAATTATGTTAAGTTACCTATTTTCGAGGCAACAGCCTGTTGTGGTCATTCTTGTTATCAAATTACACTGCTTGTTCAGTGTTTTCCTCTCTCCCTTTCCTTTAAGTCCCCTCTTGCTATTCTCCCATGCTTTTGGCATATTTTCTGTAATTTTATTACTAAAATTTCTTGGGAGTTTTAGCTGGATAACAGAATGAATTCTGTTCTTTTCCCCATGTTTACGTCTTCACCTATGGGTGGTTAGGCGTAGTGTTCTGCATCTACCATCTGATGTTCTGCAGTTTCTTCCCTGGAAGTCTCTGCTTTGCATCAGATAGTGTATTATTGGTAACTGATTTCGGGCCAGGGTGCCTGGAGTCTTGTTCTAGTGTTTTTACACTTATTGTTTACATTTACAACAGCCCTCTGTGTGAGGGGGGATTTCTTGGAAATAATATCTGGATGTTAATTTAATCATAACTAGATACACTATTATTGTTTGTAAGTGTTGCATAAATTGTTTAAAATATTTTTAGAATTTTTGCCCACACTTAGGCTTGGGATCCATTGGGGCTCAACGTTACTTTTCAGAAACTTGGGCTGTTCTGAAAAAATATTTTTTCAAAATTTTTTGATTGCAATTATTTTTTCTATATTAATGGATCATATTATTATGTATTTTGATTGTCAGGGGTTGGTGCGAGTACTAGGACTTAGTTTTCTTTTCACAATGAAAGGATATTGTTCAATTGTAATAAGAGGAAATCTTCCTCTGACTTTCATAATCATTGTATATGTAGTCAGTGTACTTGCACTAACTCCTGTTCTGTATGTGTTAATTTCGATGACAACATGGGAAGCGCATGTCACGTTATGTTAGTGGGGAATTGGCCCTTCCGGTCCTTTCCCCGCAGTGTCACTCTACTTTATCAATCACTATTTCAGACGATCAAGAATAGGGTGATGTAGCCGTGATGTCTTCTAAAAGTGTGCCTCCGTCGTCACAATTAATGAAGAGCTAGCGGAAAAGTGCTCATGTAAATACGTCAATTGCCTAAGAGGACCCTAGTAGGTTCGACGGCCGTTGACGTCCGCTAGCTCGCCCAGTGTAGCGTCCATTCATCGAATGGCTCGGCAGCCGGGTTCGTCCGTTGTGGTCTAGGAGTTTTGGGGTGATGCGAGCACTATAAATCAACCAAATGCACACCCAGTGACGGCGGATTAGAGGGAGAACGGAGGAAGCCTTTTAGTCCGGTTCCTAGCTCGTCCAGGTCCATCTGGACTGCGAGCGAGAGAGGCCCCTCTCTCGTACAGCAACATCTGGCCCCAGATGTTGTGGTACAAAATGTTTCGCATTCGGAGCATACGTCCGCCGCTCGGGACGCTCCTATATATAGTCAGTCGGAGAGACTGTCAATAAGGCTTCCTCATTCTCATGGTAGCGCACACGACCGCTCTTGGCTACGTGACCTCGGATATCCAGTCAGCTTCGCCAATCAGAGAATCATCGGGGACCAGGTCACACCATCCGGTAGCCAGGGACACGAGGCCTGCAGACTCCGGACGTTCGCATAAGAAAGTGTGCGGGAGTCAACGTACACGGAGCTTCCGGCGGCAATGCATCGTAAGACCGCTACTGCACAGGCCTCGGTGACGGGCGTGCTATCCCAAATAGCACAGCTTATCGCAGCATCCCAGCAACGACAGAATCTGTCGCATCATGTATTATCCGACGACGCTGGGTCGGGACGCTCCGCGGAAGCAGGTACGGACGTCCGAAAATTTCATCCGGTCCGAAGGGATGCCGAAAGGGATTCGGAGGATTTCGAGCTTTCCCTTTCGGAACAACATAAGCTGTTGTTTTTGTCATCTGACTTTATCTTCTAGAGGTTCTTTCGTCGGACCAGAATGCTGCGATGCCGGATAAGAAACTGATAGCATCGGTGGACACAGAAATTTTTGGTTCGGTTCAGGGACATCGTCCCTCAGTTCCGACATAGTCCAATAATGTCACACAACTTTCGAATTATTGAACGACGCTATATATATTATTATTTGCTTGCTGTTAACAAGCATGTCTGGTTTCTTGTTCGCAAAGTTACGGAGATGTTTTTCAAAAGTGTGCCTCTGTCGCCATAGTTAATGAAGAGCTAGCGGCAATAAGTGCTCTTGGAATATGTCATTCGCCTCAGAGGTCCCTAGTGGGATCAATGGAGTTGACATTCGCTAGCTCACCCGGTGTAGCGTCCATTCATCGAATGGTTCGGCAGCCGGGTTCGTCCGTTGCGGTCTAGGAAGGAGATTTGGGTAATGCGAGCACTATAATAAACTTTAGTACACACCCAGTGACGACGGATTAGAGGACAGATCGGAGGAAGCCTGTTAGTCCGGTTCCTAGCCTGTCCAGGTCCGTCCGGGCTGCGAGCGAGAGAGGTCCCTCTCTCGTACAACAACATATGGGACCGGATGTTGTGGTACAGATATTTCGCATTCGGAGCATATGTCCGCCGCTTGGGACGCTCCGTTATATTGACAGTCCGAGAGACTGTCGATAATGCTTCCTCATCCTCACAGCAGCGCACACGACCGCACATTGGCTACGTGACCTCGAGTATCCGGCCAGCTTCGTCATTCAGTGATTCCACGGCAAACAGGTCACGCCATCCGGTAGCCAAGGGACACGAGGCCTATACACTCCGTTCGTTCGCATAATAGAAGTATGCACGGGGTAACGAACACGGAGCTTCCAGCGGCAATGCATCGTAAGACCGCTTCTCCATAGGCCTCAGTGACGGACGTGCTATCCAAGTTAGCACAGTTTATCGCAGCATCCCAGCAATCGACAGATTCTCGGTCGGATCAGGAATTATCCGACGGCGCTGGGTCGGTGCGCTCCGCTGTTGCATCAGGTTCAGACGACCGAACACTTTATAGGGTCCGACAGGATGGCGAAAGGGATTCGGACGATTTCGAGCTTTCCCTTTCAGAACAACGGAAGCTGCCATACATTTCTTCCGGCATTATCTTCCACACGTTGTTCCGTCGGACTACATTGCTGCGATGCTGGATAAGAGACTAATAGCGTCATTGGACACGGAGTTTTGGATCGGTTCAGGGACATTGTCCCTGACTTACCGACACAGACCAATAATGTCATTAGAACATTCGAATTATTTAACGACGCTATATATAAGCTTGCTACCAAGCATGATAGTCTAGTTTCTTGTCCGCAATGCTCTTCTGCCTTTTATCAATTCTAGGAAATAATTTATTTTGGCAGAACAGGGCATACCGAGAGTTCATATGCGTCTAGACGGCGGGGTTGAAGACTGGGAATTATCTTTTTCGCCGTCTATGTCAATTCCAACCACGATGTTGGAAACGACAATGATGTCTAATAGACTTAACTTAGACGCTTTATCATACGTAGACCACCTTACTGAGGCGTTATCATTACGTCTTCAAGAGAAAGAATTCCAGGATATGATCCTCAATGTGATTTCTTTCAAGGGCAGTAGTTTTTCCACGTATAACTCCGCCCTTCAGTGGCAACCTGGAGTTGGTTAGACGTGACGCAGCCCTAGCTACATCCACGCGCGTGGATAGTAAGGTGAAAAACTCTCTCAGAGTCGCTTCGGTCTCGGAGAAGCTTCTCTTCGACGGCAACTCTTCAGCAATCTATGAATTGCTCGATATACACGTTCTCTTGTCTATCAAGTGTAGCAAGAGATTCAGACTGGGGCAACATTCGGTGGTTGACTCAGAGAGTGCCACTGCAGTTGCCGGATCCGAGTTTTATGATTATGACGGATGCCAGTCAAACAGGTTGGGGTACAATATTGATCCCAACGGATTCGAAGTGCCAGGGTCTTTGGGTTCCGCAGTTTCTAGGCAAGCACTTATCTTCCAGGGAATAATGTTCTTTAGGCTTGCACTATATCATTGGATGAACATTATTCAGAAACGCATGTCCAAATCCTGTCCGATAATACGACAGTAGTTGCGTATCTCCGGAACCAGGGAGGCACTCATTCGATTCCGTTATTCAATTTAACGGAAAGAATCCTTCTGTTTGTTATAGTACACAAAGTTCTGCTTCGGTCCGTCATATTCCGGGTCGTCTGATTGTATTAGCAGACTCCCTTTCACGTAAGGGTCGCTTTTTGCCGTCAGAATGGGCTCTCAACAAACAAGTATTCAATCAGATTTGCTATCAATGGGAACGCCCAATGATAATTTATTTGCGACACAACTCACTATTCATTTGCAAACGTATGTGTTTGCATGTCTGGATCCCTGAGCTTATGTTGTTAACGCTCTATTGATCTAATAGGACGGAATGATAGGATATGCGTATCCTCCAGCGCTGTTGATTCAGCAAGTATTGCTAAGATAAACATCCATAATACAATTCTGTTGATAGCATCTCTGTCTTCTCAGGTAAATTTACTCAGGTGTCTACTGTGGGACTTACCGCGAAAACTTCCTCCATGAGAGGATCTTCTTTCGCTGGGGAAATCGTGTCAACTTCTTCACAACCCGCAAGGTCTCAACCTTCATGTATTCCGTTGTGTGGTCCTTCTTGCATGGCAAGCATTGTACAGGACGAGCTTTGGACGCGATTTCTTACTGTAGGAGAACCTCTTCTTCTTCGCTATACTATGCGGCTAAAGTGGAGGCTCTTCCGTCGTTGGTGTAGGGATCATTATGTTGATATTTTTGATCCCTCGATACTAGGCATTGCAACTTTCTAGTATACTTGTTTGACAAGATCTACTGCAGCCTGTTACTATTAAGGTTATAGGTCTATGTTATCTCATACTTATGCACTCTATGATAGTTTACAATTGAGTCTTATGTCTCTTTATCTAAGTCAGTTAGAAACTTTTCGATAAATAGACCTAGAATCATTAGATTAAATTCCTATACGGAATTTAGCTTCGGTTCTTATTTAGCTAAGTAATCATTTGAGCCTCTGGAAACAGTAGTTTTCAAATTCTGACCTTTTAAGACAGTAATTCTGTTAGTCTTCTCTTTTACTGAGGAGTCAGTGAGCTTCATGCACTATCGGTGGACGATTCTCACTTTTGTAGTGACGGGAACACTACTTCCTTTACTACTTAGGTTGGATTTTTGGTTAAGAGTCATTCTCCTAATGTCCGGAACCTATTGTTATTAAGGTCCTTCCATCTTCGTACGGGCATAGGCCTTTACTCTGTCCGGTTAGAGTTTACGTATTTATAAACAGATATCAGTTTATTAGTACGGGCGTAAGCTTCTTCTGTCTTTGATGCCTAATAGAAGGACATTACGCTCCATTCTATTGCTAATGGATTCAATTAACTATCGGTACTGCTTATGGTATATCATTGACTCAGCAGTTTGTCCTTGAGATTTCGGCTCATGAAGTAAGAGCTCTTTCTACATCTTGGGCTTACACTAATAGTGTCGCTATTATAGATTTTTGAAGGCTGCTCATTGCGCTCAGCCATCCACATTCTTGAATTTTTATCTCAGAATATTGAGTCCATTTTTGGAGGCCTCCATTGTTAGGTCTATTATCTACTGCTCAGAATGTCATTCTCTTAACAGTTGCTACTATAGCTAGGTAGGCTTTCTGTTCCGGCAGTGACTCCGTCCTGCTGCCCTCTTCGCTCTGGGCTATTTGACCCAGGGCAAGGGGGGGGGGGGAGGGTGTTCCCTTCGGTCACCTGTTTTATTATGAAAACAAGGGGATACCTCCTCCGGAGTTAGTAATTCTGAGCTGTTACTGGGATGGCTTTTAAGTGAGAAGTTTATGTTTTAAAAATTCATTCAGGTCATAGTTTTTAAAGTATAGCTTTTGAATATATCACGTGTCAAACGGGCGTTATTATACAATCCTCAGACACTTTTAAAGGAGTATAAAGAGTCTCTATTCTCTAGACTTTTTTTATTGGCTTACTTTAAAAATTATTAGTATAAGGATTATACTGGATATTAAAAGAGTACGGGGATGTTATGATGCTCAATTTTGGAAGGTGTTGTGTCTTTCTAATTTATCATAAATAAGAAAGATACATGTAAGGCCTAATACTCCTTTTCCCCTAGAGGGGATGACTCTATTTTATATAATTGAGCGTATTTCAACTTGCTCTATGTCCTAGGCCCTCCAGCCTTTTTACTATTCAGCTAAGTCTGGGTCATTGGTACAGTATAAAAATGTTAAAAAATTTATAGTAATTTATATATTTTTTATACTTACCAATGACCCAGACGGGGATGGCCCTCCCAGGAGTTGGGAACTCATACCTCCCCGCTGAGTATATAGCGCTTACCAGGCACTGGTTACAAGAATGATTAATGGCGCCAATTTCAGGATGTCCTTGACACTGCGCATGCGCAGTAGAGATGAAGTGTGGAGGGCCATTCAGGACATGTTTTCTTTGGTTTTAGATGCAAATTTTGGGGATTGGCGGGCAAAATTTGTGTTTGGCCCTATATTTTTAAGAGTTAGCACCAGCTAAGTCTGGGTCATTAGTAAGTATAAAAAATATATAAATTACTATAAATTTTTTAACTTTTTGGTTGTTTGTACTTTTTAAAAATTCTTTCCAGACCTATTATATATATCTCAACAAATGTTAAGTGGGAGCTATTCTGATGTGATGAAGCCTTGCGTCTTCATCTTAACATTTGACTAGGTGGAAAACTTGCTACAGGTCGCTTTAGTTTTCCAGACACTAGTCTTTGATGGTAAGCTTTCATTAATGTAGGATTGAGCTACAAGAAAGCATCAATACTCGACTCTTTAAGTTGGGGTCTAATCGACCACACCAACAGAAAGAGTAGGAGAGGTTGTCCTCGACTCAGATCATCTATAAGGACTCATAGCGAAGGTATAGGTATCTCTCCTATATATTTCTTTAGGGATTGTCTATACAGCCACTTGGATAGGGGATTTACGTCTGTTTGAGTTACTGATCAGACACCCCTGAGCCAGTGGCTCGAGACTCTTATAGAGCTAGGTCCGATCGATTAGGACTGGAACTGGATAATGAGGTTATTTATGATAATCTTTCAGTCGAAAAGCGAGCGTTTGGCGATGTAGCAAGTATATTTCTTTAGATCACTTGAATTGTGAACTAGATAATGTCTCTTGGGATGAATGATAGGATACACGTATCCCACAATTCATTTTCAACAGGCTGGTTCGTCTGTTGTTTCACAGAGCGAATTAGCCAGCTGTTTGGCTCGCTTTTATCTGTTATCTGATGCATTAACAGCGGACAATTTTATGTGCCGGAGGGGGTTGTGTGGTGCGGCTATGAATGTTATTTTGATAGGTCGCTTACGCACACATCCCCTCCAGTTATTCTTAACTGGAGTGGTAAACGTTTTTCGCACTAGACCTGGTTTGTTTTAGAGAATCTTTTAACATAAGGTCAAGTTTGGGCATATATTTAACGGTTTTCTCAATTATGACAGACGTGAGTTCATATATTGGGTTACAATTCTGAGTCCGATGGTCTCTCTATACAAGGATCTTTGGTCCCTCAGTTCTTGGAAACCACATATTCAGAAGTGATGTCTCATTGTTTAAGCTACAGCATTGAATTATATTATTATTGATCATCTATTTATAGATGCAGATCAGAGTTAATCAGAAGAGAAGAAACGCTTCTTTTGTCATTAATTTCCAATAGAAAGGACATTTTGGTTCATTCTCTTGCTAGATGGATTCAATTAGCTATCCATACTGCTTAGGTAAATTTATCTTCCAATCAGCAGTCAGTGCTTAAGATTTCAGTGCATTAAGTAAAGCTCTGACAGCATCTTGGGCTTATTCTAACTGTATGGCTATTACATGAACTTATATTGGATCACTGCAGGATAGTTAAGTTTGCGGCGCAAGGGAATAATAGTTTCCATTATTGTGTCGCCAGTATTAGGCATTTGAGCGCATACATTTGACGCTCAGCAGTTTTTATGGGAATGAATGATAGGATATGTGTATCCTTCAATTCATTCATTTCTTTTGATTACATTGAGGTTATGGTGTCTGTTATTGAACATTCGCCAGAAGCTTCCCCACTGAGAGGGTTTTCTTCTTCAAGGGAAGTTCTGTTCTTCACGTCATTCTCCGCTCTCAGTGGCATTACGGAGTATGTCAGATGTGAGGGAGCTTTGTGGTCACTATATTATTGCTATCTGGACCAGCAATGATTAATAATGCGGGTGAGGAGGTTTCGACATATATTCGAATCCCCCACTCACACTCTCACGTATATATATTTTAATACATACATTCTTTGCGTTTGGGTCATGTTTGATGGCGCCCTCATAGGCATATATGCAGTACTATTGCATTAGTTTCCGGTGTTTATTTTCTGATTTCTAATTTACAAGAACTTATTTTATCATCATAATGACATCTATTTATTTATTATTTATAGGTGACTGCATAACCATTTAGTGGTTTTTAGATGATTACAGGCTGGATTTTTATGCACTCTCACAATATGTGATTATGCTATCGCTTTGGTGGACCTTGAAGTTATTATATATTTTGAGGGTGGTCTGTGTTGAAGCCGGTTAATCATACCTACCTCCATTTCTAGATCCTGGTCTCTGTTTTGTCAATGAGCTCGTTCCAATGAGGGGTCACATGATATGGTTTTGTTGAAATAGTTAGAAAAATTTAATTTTTTCAACTGCTCAATTTGCATATTATGCGGGTGGATGCGGGCGATTCGTTAGGAAAAGGGTTAATATTCATAAGTTCAAAGTTCACAGTGACAATATTGATGGAAGCATTGATCAAGCTGGCCCTCGGTTTTCTCTGTTTCTCAGATTGATAGAATCAGTCTTTCGTTTTTAAAAATGGGAGGCATTCTGAATACTGCTTGCTACCATTTGAAGTGAAGGGTGCTATTGTTGAGTCATGGTATCTAAAAAATGTTTTCGAGAAAAACTTCAATGTACATCTACAAACAATCCACTCCACTGGTGTACAATAAGTGGGGATTCCAAAAATATCCTATTTTCAAATAAGCTTTTCTGAGCGATAATGAAATTTATTTGAGTTTGGTATAATTCATAAAAAATTATTCCTCACAGAATGCATGAGCGAAAAGACGGTGAGTAGCATTACCGGCTTTTGAATTTTGTCAAATTATGTTGTTTAGGCCTAAAAAAATAAAAAATCTGTTTCTCAGGCCCTCCCGCATGGTCCTTTTGGCTGCCGCATGCTCTCTTTTTACAACCAATTTAAACTTTAAAAAAATAAAAATTAAATGGTTTATGTCTGATATTTTACCCAAGTTGAAAAAATTGATGAATTTGTCCCTTGAGTGCAAGAAGGCTTTGCAATGCTTTAGCATTGCAAAGCCTTCTTGCACTCAAGGGATGAAATACACCACCACCCATGCTATTCTGTAGATTATGAGGCCTAAAACTTGATCCAAGAACATGCACATTTGATGGCAAAGAAGTAATTACTGAAATAAAAAATAAAATAAAAAACCGCTCGCCCGCATGCAATTTTACAAATAATGGCCTGAGAAACAGAAGATCTACTTTGTGTGGCCTTACATACCAATTCTCAGAAAGTGAAGTTTGATTAGTTTTAAGTCTTAAAATGCTAGAGCTTATGATTGGTGATGTATTGTTCACATTTCCGTGCATGCATTGTATTCATTACATGTACAGTGCATTAAAAATCTGAGTCCTGTTAATCAAGGGTAATTAAGATCAGTCAGCCTATAAATAGATTCTGTCAATCATTGACTGCAATGGAACTATTTCAGTCTCCATGGTAATAAACAAGCTGGCTGTCCATGTTGAGATGAGTGAGGAAATGTTAATTATTTATACCAGAGAGAATACTGGAATTGTTGAGGGTGTTATAACATAAACCAGTAATTTACATTAATTTATCTTTTATTATTACTGTAATTAAAACAACTATGTACATTATCAAATATAGACTTTAGAAACATGACAGGTATATACAAGTTCCAGGAAAATAAAAATTAACTTCAACAGCATAAGTTATAACAAGACGGGCATAACTTGTAGAATAAATCGAGTTTTCAAATTTAAAAAAAAACTGCAGAACTATGGTCTGATTTGTTGACAAACTGGGTAACTTGACTAGTGTCTGATCAATCTACGGCGAAATTTGGAAAGTTGAATGATGAAATATATTTTCGAGATGCGAATTCTTGGCAAGACTTTATTCATCAAAGTTGTCATTACTTACTTTCTGCTTGTCGCTTCCTAAGTTTGATACATTATCTATCCCAAGACATAAAGAAAAACATGCGAAACAAATGTGTTTACAAATTAAATCCGAAATTAAATTTCGATCAAAATAGAAATCTGGGGGAAAATATCGATCAGCTGAGAGATGTGACATCATTCATATTTAGACATATTGGGCCATTACAGGCTTGCTTGGTTGTTATAGTCAATGATGGTCCGACACGTTACGCGACTTTTACTTGTTGAGCATTAATATTATAGTTGGGAAGATTAAGAAAGTGCCAGTGAGAAATATAAAACGAGTTCTGGGAGATTAGAAGGGACAATGGGGTTGGGATGACACGTGTGGGGGAATGAAAGCCTCCTCAGTAGAGGGGAGCGGCAAATTAATAAACGTCTTGTGTCGGAATTAAAACTTATTATTAAAATTTATTCTACGAGTAGGCTTCAGAATTAAGCTTACGAGCCTTTGGCGAGTAAGTTTAATTCTGAAACTTACGAGTATAAAAATTCCGAATGCAGATGGCAACATATTTACTCCACTGAAAAATGAGCTGGGCCTGTAACATTGGAAAAGTAATGCTAAAAATGAATACAGTTCGCAAATATTTTCTCATGGACTTAATGAATTGGACATATCGCATTTTAGTCTGGGCATTTCGGCCTCAAACAAGATGGCAAGGGTTTAGCCAGGGAGGGTCATGGGGGTCATCATTCTGTTAAATCAAATCAAACGTCATATTATATGCGTGGAAAACCTATTTTTGACTGTGGCTATTGCTATTGAAGCCGGTTAATCATACCTACCTCCATTTCTAGATCCTGGTCTCTATTTTGTCGGTTCTCAAATCGCATATTCTCACGTGTTTATAGTTGTAGATACCAAATAGTACATATTGGAGAGTGTTCTTACCATATTTACTATTACTGAGGCCTCCTGTGAATGATATTGAAGTGGGTTTTCTCTGCAGAGATTGTTCATCGTATCTCGCTTTTGTATGTGTATGTTATATTATTATTTCACTGATTTCGTCGTACCTGTATACGCAGTCTGCGGTGTATATTTTGTAGCAGATAATGTTATTTGCCAAAATCATCGCTATAGCCTTGGCTTGTGAAGTGGCATTAAGCATCATTTATTATTCATGAATTAATTTTTGAGTGCCTGATTGATATTTATTTATATTGTTTCTGGGTTCTGTTTATTGATTCCAGAGCTCTCCCCTCTTTCTTTTGAAGATATGTTCAAAAAAAAAGGGGGGGGGGGTGTCATTTTGTCCACTTCTCTGGCTTATTCGGTATGTAACTATTAAGTAAGCTGTTTTGTCCCTTCTATATTCGGCGATCAGCTGTAGTATTATTGTTTGGCGTACGTTCATGGGCAATTTTCTCTCATTCTCAATATGCCATTCTAATTTTTAGGGCTTAGTCCAGACTCCAGACTAGTCTTAAAAATTGTTTATTTGTTACATCCTAATTAACATGATTTCATGCTTGGTTTTAGGATTTACATAATTGGGATCCATATTAGGGTATGTCTCTTCTATTATGTTATAAAGAGACATACATGTAAATTCTAATTATTCAAATGTTCTTCATCATGGATTGAAGGATTTGATCTATGTTGATCTACTATTTTGGAAGTTCTAGGCCCTCCACCTTTTTACGATTCAGCTAGTCTGGGTCATTGGTTACAGTATAAAAATACGAAAAAATTTATAGTAATTTATATATTTTTTATACTTACCAATGACCCAGACAGGAATGGCCCTCCCATGAGTGGGCAGTACTGGGCACTCATACCTTCCCACTGAATTATTATATTATAATCTTTTTTACAAAGAATAATGTTGCCGCCAGTTTTGGTGACTTCCTGGCGTCTGCACATGCGCGGAGGGTAAATGTATGGAGGGCCAGATAGGACTTCTAATTTTCGGTTTTGCATGCAAATTTTGGGGATGGGGGGGGGGGGTGGGGGGGCAAAATTTGTGTTTGGCCCTAGATATATTTTTATACTGTACCAATGACCCAGACATAGCTGGTGCTAACTCTTAAAATATAGGGCCAAACACAAATTTTGCCCCCCAATCCCCAAAATTTGCATCTAAAACCAAAGAAAACATGTCCTGAAAGGCCCTCCACACTTCGCCTCTACTGCGCATGCGCAGTGTCAAGGACGTTCCGAAATTGGCGCCATTAATCATTCTAAGTTTGGCCCTTCATCAGTTAACATCTGACTGATCTTTGTGCTTGTAAATCTCAGTTTAAATGATGCCAGACACATAAATATTAGTGAAATGGTGATTCTAAGGAGGATAGAGAAGGAGGAGAGGAAAAAATGTGTGACAGAATATTATCAGGGCTGTAACTTAAAATTTTTTAATGAAATTATGTTAAGTTACCTATTTTCGAGGCAGCAGCCATTTTGTTGTCATTCTGATTAATTAGTTACACTGTTTTTTAAGTGTTTTCCTCTCTCCCTGTCCTTTAAGTCCCCCCTTGCTATTCTCCCATGCTTTTGGCATAGTTTTTGTAGTTATTATTACTAAATTTTCTTGGGAGTTTTAGCTGAATAACAGAATGAATTCTGTTTCTTTTCCCCATGTTTACGTCTTCACCTACGGGTGGTTAGGCGTTGTGTTCTGCATCTACCATCTGATGTTCTGCAGTTTCTTCCCTGGAAGTCTCTGTTTTGCATCAGATAGTGTATTTTTGGTAACTGATTTCGGGCCTGGGTGCCTGGAGTCTTATTTTAGTGTTTTTACACTCATTGTTTACATTTTCAACAGCCCTCTGTGTGAAGGGGGGATTTCTGGAAAATAATATCTTGATGTTATTTTAATCATAACTAGATACATTATTATTGTTCGTAAGTGTTGAATAAATTGTTTAAAATATTTTTAAAATTTTTGTCCACACTTAGGCTTGGGATCCATTGGGGCTCAACGTTACTTTTCAGAAACTTGGGCTGTTCTGAAAAAATATTTTTTCAAAATATTTTGATTTCAATTATTTTTTCTGTATTAATGGATCATATTATTATTATGTATTTTGATTGCCAGGGGTTAGTGCGAGTACCAGGACTTGTTTTCTTTTCACATTGAAAGGATATTGATCAATTGTAATAAGAGGAAGTCTTCCTCTGACTTTATAATCATTCTATATGTGGTCAGTGTACTCGCATTAACTCCTGTTCTGTATCGTATGATTTCGATGACAATATGGGAAGCGTATGTCACGGTATGTTATTGGGGAATTGGACACTCCGGTCCTTTCCCCGCAGGGTCACTCTACTTTATCAATTTCTATTTCAGACGATCAAGATTAGGGTGATGTATCTGTGATGTCTTCCAACAGTGTGCCTCCGTCATCACAATTAATGAAGGGCTAGCGGAAAAGTGCTCATGTAAATACGCCAATTGCCTAAGAGGACCCTAGTAGGTTCGACGGCCTTTGACGTCCGCTAGCTCGCCCGGTGTAGCGTCCATTCACCGAATGGTTCGGCAGCCGGGTTCGTCCGTTGCGGTCTAGAAGGAATTTTCGGGTGATGCGAGCACTATAAATCAACCTAATGCACACCCAGTGACGGCGGATCGGAGGGAGAATGGAGGAAGCCTTTTAGTCCGGTTCATAGCTTGTTCCGGTCCATCCGGACGGCAAGCGAGAGAGGCCCCTCTCTCGTTCAACAACATCTGGCCCCAGATGTTGTGGTACAAAATGTTTCGCATTCGGAGCATACGTCCGTCGCTCGGGACGCTCCGACATATAGTCAGTCCGGAGTAGACTGTCAATAAGGCTTCCTCATTCTCATAGTTGCGCACACGACCGCCCTTGGCTACGTGACCACGGATATCCAGTCAGCTTCGCCAGTCAGAGATTCATCGGCGACCAGGTCACACCATCCGGTAGCCAGGGACACGAGGCCTGCAGACTCCGGACGTTCGCATAGGAAGTGTGCGGGAGTCAACGTACACGGAGCTTCCGGCGGCAATGCATCGTAAGACCGCTACTGCACAGGCCTCGGGAACGGACGTGCTTTCCTAAATAGCACAGTTTATCGCAGCATTCCAGCATCAACTGAATCTGTCGCATATTTTTTATCCGACGATGCTGGGTCGGGACGCTCCGCGGAAGCGGGTACGGACGTCCGAAAATTTCATCCGGTCCGACGGGATACCGAAAGGGATTTGGAGGATTTTGAGCTTTCCCTTTCGGAACAACATATGCTGTTGTGTATGTCATCTGACTTGGTCTTCTACAGCTTCTTTCATCGGACCAGAATGCTGCGATGCCGGATAAGAAACTGATAGCGTCGGTGGACTTAGAAATTTTTGGTTGGGTTCAGGGACATCGTCCCTCAGTTCCGACATAGTCCAATAATGTCACGCAAACTTTCGAATTATTGAACGACGCTATATATTATTATTATATGCTTGCTATAACCAAGCATTTCTGGTTTCTTGTTCGCAAAGTTACGGAGATGTCTTTCAAAAGTGTGCCTCTGTCGTCATAGTTAATGAAGAGCTAGCGGCAATAAGTGCTCATGGACTATGTCTATCGCCTACGGAGTGACATTCGCTAGCTCACCCGGTGTAGCGTACATTCATCGAATGGTTCGGCTGCCGGGTTCGTCCGTTGCAGTCTAGGAAGGAGTTTTGGGTGATGCGAGCACTTTAATTACTTTAGTACTCACCCAGGGACGGCAGATTGAGGACAGATCGGAGGAAGCCTGTTAGTCCGGTTCCTGGCTTGTCCAGGTCCGTCCGGGCTGTGAGCGAGAGAGGTCCCTCTCTCGTCCAACAACATAGGGGACCGCATGTTGTGGTTCAGATATTTTACATTCGGAGCATATGTCTGTCGGTCGGGACGCTCCGTTATATTGACAGTCCGAGAGACTGTCCTTAATGCTTCCTCATCCTCACAGCAGGGCACACGACCGCACATTGGCTACGTGACCTCGAGTATCCGATCAGTTTCGTCATTCAGTGATTCCACGGCGAATAGGTCGCGCCATCCGGTAGCCAAGGGACACGAGGCCTATACACTCCGTTCGCTCGCATATTGGTAGTATGCACGGGGTAACGATCACGGAGCTTCCAGCGGCAATGCATTGTAGGACCGCTTCTCCTCAGGCCTCAGTGACGGACGTGCTATCCGAGTTAGCACAGTTGTTTCGCAGCATCCCAGCAATTGACAGTTTCTTGGTCGAATCAGGAATTATCCGACGGCGCTGGGTCGGTGCGGTCCGTGGTTGCATCAGGTACGGACGACCGAACGCTTTATAGGGTCCGACAGGATGGCGAAAGGATTCGAAAGATTTCGAGTGTTCCCTTTAGTAGTATCGAAAGCTGCCTTTCATATCTTCTGGCATTATCTTCCAGTGATTGTTATTTCGGACTTCATTGCTGCGATCTTGGATAAGAGACTTATAGCGTCATTGGACTCGGATTTTTCGATCGGTTCAGGGACATTGTCCCTGACTTACCGACGCAGTCCAATAATGTTATTACAACATGTGTTTTATTTTTCGACGCTATATATGCATACAAGCCTGCTACCAAGCATGATAGTTTAGTTTCTTGTCCGCGTTGCTCATTTCTGCCATTTTATCATTTATACGAATAGTTTATTTTGGCAGAGCAGGGCATACCGAGAGTTCATATGCGTCTAGACGGTGTGGTTAAAGACTGGAAATATTCTTTTTCGCCGTTTATGTCTTTTCCAACTTCAATGTTGGAAACGACATGATGTATAGTAGACTTAACTTAGACGCTTTATCATACGTAATCCGCCTTACTGAGGCGTTATCATTACGTTTTCAAGAAAAGATTTACGGGATATTATTCTCAATGTAATTTCTTTTGAGGGCAGTAGTTTGTTCACGTATAACTCCGCCCTTCAGTGGCTGATTGGAGTTGGTTAGACGTGACGCAGCCCTAGCTACATCCATACGCTTGGATAGTAAGGTTAAGAACTCTCTCAGAGTCGCTTCGTTCTCGGAGGAGCTTCTCTTCGATGGCAACTTTTTGGCAATCCATGAATTGCTCGATTATACGTTCTCTTGTCTATCTAGTGTTACAAGAGATTCAGACTGGGGCAAACATTCGGTGGTTGACTCAGAGAGTGCCACCGCAGTTGCCGGACCCGAGTGTGGCTGTTATGACGGTTGCCAGTCAAACAGATTGGGATATAATACTGATCCCAACGGATTCGAAGTGCCAGGGTCTTTGGGTTCCGCAGTCTCTTAGCAACCAATTTTCTTCCGCGGAATAATGTTTTTTAGGCTTGCTTTATGTCATTGCATGAACATTATTCAGAAACGCATGCCCAAATCCTGTCCGTTAATTCGACAGTAGTGGCGTATCTCCGGAACCAGGGAGGCACTCTTTCGTTTCCGTTATTCAATTTAATGGAAAGAATCCGTCGGTTGGTTATAGTACACCAAGTTCTGTTTTGGTCCGTCATATTCCGGGTCGTCTGATTGTTTTACCGGACTTCCGTTCACTTACGGGTCGCTTGTTGCTGTCAGAATGGACTCTTAACAAACAAATATTCAATCAGATTTGCTATCTATGGGAGCGCCCAATGATGATTTATTTACGACACAGCTTGCTAATCAATTGCAGACGTATGTGTTGGCTTGTCCAGATCTCTGAGCTAATGTTGTTAACGCTCTATTGATCTATAGGACGGAATGATAGGATACGCGTATCCTCCGGCGCTGTTGTTTCAGCAGGTATTGCTAAGATAAACAACCACAATACATTTCTGTTGATAGCATCTCTATCTTCACAGAGATCATGGGTAATTTACTCTCTTGTCTACTGTGGGTCTTAACGTGAAATCTTCCTCAATGTGAGGATCTTTTTTCACTGGGTAAATCGTGTCATCTTTATCACAACCCGCAAGGTCGCAACCTTCATGTATTTCGTTGTGTGGTCCGTATTGCATTGTAAGCATTGTACTGGACGAGCTTTGGACGCGATTTCTTACTATAGGAGATCCTCTTCTTCGCTATTCTATGCGGCTAAAGTGGAGGCTCTTCCGTCGTTGGTGTAGGGATCATTATGTTCATATTGTTGATCCCTCCATACTACTCATTGGAATTTTTTAGTATACTTGTTTCACAAGATCTACTGCAGCCTGTTATTAGTAAGGTTATAGGTTTATGTTACCTCATACCTATGCACTCTACGATAGTTTACAATTGAGTCTTATGTCTCTTTATCTAAGTCAGTTAGTAACTTTTTGATATATAGACTTAGAATCTTTAGATTAAATTCCTATATGGATTTTAACTTCGGTTCTTATTTAGCTAAGTAATCATTTGAGCCTCTGGAAACAGTAGTTTTCAAATTCTGACCTTTTAGACAGTAATTCTGTTGGTTTCTCTTTTACTGTAGAGTCAGTGAGTTTCATGCACTATCGATGGATGATTTTCACTTTCGTAGTTTCGGAATCACTACTTCCGTTACTATTTAGGTTGGATTTTTGCATAAGAGTTAGGCTCCTAATATCCGGAACCTATTGTTATTAAGGTCCTTCCGTCTTCGTACAGGCATAGGCCTTTACTCTTTCCGGGTAGAGTTTATGTATTTATAAACAGATATCTGTTTATTACTATGGGCGTAAGCTTCTGTCTTTGATGCCTAGTAGAAGGACGTTTCGCTCCATTCTATTAATAATGGATTCTATTAACTATCGGTACTGCTTATGGTATATCATTGACTCAGCAGTTTGTCCTTGAGATTTCGGCTCATGAAGTAAGAGCTCTTTCTACATCTTGGGCTTACACTAATAGTGTCGCTATTATAGATTTTTTAAGGCTGCTCATTGCGCTCAGCCATCCACATTCTTGAATTTTTATCTCAGAATATTGAGTCCATTTTTGGAAGCCTCCATTGTTAGGTCTATTATCTACTGCTCAGAATGTCATTCTCTTAACAGTTGCTACTATAGCTAGGTAGGCTTTCTGTTCCGGCAGTGACTCCGTCCTGCTGCCCTCTTCGCTCTGGGCTATTTGACCCAGGGCAAGGGGGGGGGGGGAGGGTGTTCCCTTGGGTCACCTGTTTTATTATGAAAACAAGGGGATACCTCCTCCGGAGTTAGTAATTCTGAGCTGTTACTGGGATGGCTTTTAAGTGAGAAGTTTATGTTTTAAAAATTCAATATCCGGAACCTATTGTTATTAAGGTCCTTCCGTCTTCGTACAGGCATAGGCCTTTACTCTTTCCGGGTAGAGTTTATGTATTTATAAACAGATATCTGTTTATTACTATGGGCGTAAGCTTCTTCTGTCTTTGATGCCTAGTAGAAGGACGTTTCGCTCCATTCTATTGTTAATGGATTCTATTAACTATCGGTACTGCTTATGGTATATCATTGACTTAGCAGTTGTGCTTAAGATTTCGGCTCATGAAGTAAGAGTTCTTCTACATCTTGGGCTTACATTAATAGAGTCGCTATTAGAGATTTTTTAAGGCTGCTCATTGCGCTCAGCCATCCACATTCATGAATTTTTATCTCAGAAATATCGAGTCCATTTCTGGAGGCCTCTATTGTTAGGTCTATTATCTACTGCTCAGAATGTCATTCACTTAACAGTGACTCCGTTCTGCTGCCCTCTTCGCTCTGGGCTATTTGACCCAGGGCAAGAAAAAAGGGGGGGGGGGGGGGAGGGTGTTCCCTTGGGTCACCTGTTTTACTATGAAAACAAGGGGATACCTCCTCCGGAGTTAGTAATTCTGAGCTGTTATTGGGATGATTATTTAGTGAGAAGTTTATGTTTTTAAAATTCATTCAAGTCTTAGTTTTTAAAGTATAGCTTTTGATTAGTGCATATGTCAACGGACATGATTATGCAATCCTCAGACACTTTTAGGACTATAAGAGTCTCTATTCTCTAGACTTACTTTATTTATTGGCTTACTTTAAAAATTATTAGTATAAGGATTATATTGGATATTAATAGAGTACATGGATGTATGAAGCTCAATTTTGGAAGGTGTTGTATCTTTCTAATTTATCTTGAATAAGAAAGATGCATGTAAGGCCTATTACTTCTTTTTCCCTATAGGGGATGACTCTATTTTATATTATTGAGCGTATTCCATTTTGCTCTATGTCCTTGGCCCTCCAGCCTTTTTACTATTCAGCTATGTCTGGGTCATTGGTACAGTATAAAAATGTTAAAAAATTTATAGTAATTTCTATATTTTTTATACTTACCAATGACCCAGACGGGGATGGCCCTCCCAGGAGTTGGGAA
Organism: Pictodentalium vernedei; assembly: GCA_031216915.1. Taxonomy (NCBI): domain Eukaryota; kingdom Metazoa; phylum Mollusca; class Scaphopoda; order Dentaliida; family Dentaliidae; genus Pictodentalium; species Pictodentalium vernedei. Next base: position 73,399,986 of record CM062289.1, on the reverse strand, counting down.
CTCTTGCCTCCACGCTGAGTACATAGCGCTTACCAGGCACTGGTTATTAGAATGATTAATGGCGCCAATTTCGGAACGTCCTTGACACTGCGCATGCGCAGTAGAGGCGAAGTGTGGAGGGCCTTTCAGGACATGTTTTCTTTGGTTTTAGATGCAAATTTTGGGGATTGGGGGGCAAAATTTGTGTTTGGCCCTATATTTTAAGAGTTAGCACCAGCTATGTCTGGGTCATTGGTAAGTATAAAAAATATAGAAATTACTATAAATTTTTTAACTTTTGAGTTAGTACCAGCTAGTCTGGGTCTTGGTAAGTATAAAAAATATATAAATTACTATAAATTTTTTCATTTTTCTGGTAATGTTACTCAATTTTCTGTTGTGTTCTAAACAGATCTTTAATTCCTTGCATGCTGGCAGATTTTCTCACCCAGGACAGAATTCTCTTGCAACTGAAGTATGCATAATTTGGGTATATTTAATCAAATTTACCCCTGTAAATTGAATGGATTTATACATCAATGATTTCTTGAATTAAATTTAGCAGCCATGGTTAGATTTATGAGAAATATTTTGAAAATACTCAGCAGGTTAAAGAGTTAATTCTACTAATGTATCCGTTGTCAAGACTTTCTTGTGCTTATTGAGGCTTTGACAGTTAACTTAAGCACACAAAGTACTTTTCTTTAAATACTCTGCTTTCTTCACCCATTAAACAGTCGTACATAATATAATCCTGGGAGGTGAAATTGTGGTGGAGCCTAATTGAGCCTAAAAACATTGTTTACATATCCGTTTGCGTAATGTGAAATATTTCTATTTTCAGGGTGCAGCTCTGTTAGGTGGCGTTAATGCTCTCCACACAGCTTTTCCTGATAATGCAGAAGAAGAATACAAATGTCAAGGTAAGGTAGTTGGGTAGTTATTATTATTTATTTATTTATTTGGGATTAACGACACTTTTGACAGCCAGGGTCACCACGTGTCAGACAGTCTTATGGGTGGAGGGAGCTGGAGGATCCAGAGAGAACCACTGAGCAATGTTGAGCAACTGTCAGACTCCCCAACGTACTAACGCCACACAAGCAGGGTTAGCATTGGATGAAGACAAGGCACCATCAACGTGCAATACACCTCATTACACAGTGCCACCACGCCCCCACATGGGCAATCAGGGTTAAGTGCCTTGCCCAATAACACAGTGCAGCTACCCCAGACAGGTATCAAACCATGGACCTTTTGGTTTAACCCTTTACCCAACGAATAGACGCATCCGCCCGGATAATATGCAAATTCAGCAGCTGAGAAATATTATTTTTCGAAAAATTTCAACAAAACCATATCATGTGACCCCTCTTTGGAACGAGCTCATTGAGCTCGTTCCGAAGAGGGGTCACATGATATGATTTTGTTGAAATTTTTTTTAAAAATTTAAAAAATGATATTTAAAATAATAAATTTTGAAATCGACTGCGTTGGGTAAAGGGTTAAAGTCCAATACCGTAACCACTGAGCCACCATGCTCCCTGGGTAGCTATTAACCCTCTGCACAATAATGTCGAAATATAAAAATTCAACCTGCAATTTTCCCCTATAATTCTACTGGGAGTCTAACCAGTTCAGTCTTGTTCAACAGAGCTCATTGAGAAGATTAAATTTTGGTGTTTTTTTTCTCTTTTTATACTTTTTTGTGGGTTTAATGACACTTTTGACAGCCTGTGTCACCTCATGTCAGACAGTTTTACAGGTGGAGGAAGCCGGAGAGAATCACCGAGCAGTGCTAGGCAACTGTCAGAGTCCCTAAACCATTCAATGCAATTAATATATTCAAATGCCAAAAATATGTAGTGATATCAATTTAATCTTATTGTATATTGCACGTCATTTCTAGAGATGTATACTATTATACTTATTGTGACAAATGGGATCAAAAAATATTTGTAAAACATTTCCCACTATCTTATAAGGTAGCATACAATAAATACACAGAATGTCATGAGGTGTAAATGCATTTATCAATATGGCATGAGGGGTGTATCCTTGAGTTCTATCCTTCCATGATGGGATGAGTGTCATATTGACACACACATTCACACATCATGGTGTTCTGTGTTTATTACATACCTCTATGACAGAATCCATTAATTTAAAAACGTGGTCTTATTTGTAGAATTTGACATGTTTGAAATAAAAACAAAAAACTTGGGTGTGATTGGCAAGTCCATGTGACATATCAATACATAAACAGAAGAATACAAATGACAGTTGTGTCCAAATAGGTAGAGAATTGCAGTTAACCGAAAAACCGATTCGGTTTCAGTTGTATCAAATAACCGAAAATTGCAACCGAGCTTCTACATAAACAACCGAGATTTCAGTTCCGTAAAAATCAATAATCACAGCTTGGCCAATGCATACAAACATTCATTTTCAAGCCCTGTGTGGCTTTTTGAAAGAGACATAAGAAAACAAGATATCTGTAATTTGGATATGGTATAAGTGCTGTCATAGAATGTGAAGCACGCATATAAATGACTGTCTGTACTTTCATGAAAGGTGACCTGTGTTGAAGTCGTGATATGCCATTGCAGTGATGATATGGGAAAATATGGCCTTGAATTCGAGCATCAATAAGCACATTTTGTTTGGGGAACGTTCTCAATAACATAATCGGCCCTCGCCGAGACATAAGAAAACAAGATATCTGTAATTTGGATATGGTATAAGTGCTGTCATAGAATGTGAAGCATGCATATAAATGACTGTCTGTACTTTCATGAAAGGTGACCTGTGTTGAAGTCGTGATATGCCATTGCAGTGATGATATGGGAAAATATGGCCTTGAATTCGAGCATCAATAAGCACATTTTGTTTGGGGAACGTTCTCAATAACATAATCGGCCCTCGCAATTGGCCATGTCAATTGGCAATGCCGTGGTAACAGTCGTGGCATTCTGCCACGACTCTTACCATGGCATGTCGATTGCCATGGCCAATTGCGAGGGCTGCATAATTCCTTCAGTTAGTTCATTAGTCTTTTAGACCTTTATAGTATAATAATAGTTCATGTTATTGTTTGAAATGCTCGGTAGACATGTTGCAGCCTGGTTCAATAATATTAGCCTCCCCTGGCCCCTTATTTAGTTTTAACGATTTTTATATTTGTCGCCAGGCTACGTGGCCCGGAGACAAATATAAAAATCGTTCAAAATAAATAAGACAACCTCGGAGGTGAATATTATTGGACTAGATACAACCGAAAATCGAACTGAGCCAACTCATTTCCTCTAAAAATAACCGAAACCAAAACCGATGGGTCAAAAATCACAACCGCAACTCTCTACAAATAGGTTATTTATTCGTATTTTTAAGAAATTAGCTGCCGTTATCTCCGAGATATTTGCTTCAAAGTCAGAACTTAAGTGTTATAAAATCATTCCCCATTTATAGAATACGTTTAATTTCGTTAATGTTTGTGGATTTGAACAAAAACATTTTCCAGTTGACTTTTGATTTATCGGCTCTCTATGCACCTTTCAAATTTATCTAGGTCAGAGTACAACGTTTCAATTGGACAGTTACAAAAATGGTTAGTTCTTTTAATGGATCCATGATGTCATGTGGAAAAATAGTCCGTAGATAGAAATCTGTATGGAAAGTGTTCCATACAGATATGTGTATATGGACCTGGAGGAAAAGTAATAGGCATGTAAGCCCTCACAAAGCAGATCTTCTGTTTCTCAGGCCATTTTTTTGTAAAATTGCATGCAGGCGGATGTTTTTTTTATATTTCTAGCTCAACTTGACAAAGTCAAGCTGAGCTATTGCCATCACTTTTCATCTGTCGGCGTACGTACATACATACGTATGTTAGTACGTATGTCCACAGTTTCCTTTGGCACACCTCACAGGTCGCATTTATGATCAGATCACTTTGAAACTTGGTATGCTTGTTTGGGGTGACCTCTAGAATGGGAGCTATTGATTTTCTTCAATTTCCGACCAAAAATGTTGCCGCGGCCAATGTTCTTAGAACTTAGTTTAGTTAGACCTCAATATTTCCCTTTGGCACACCCTACAGGGCACATTTATGATTGGATAGCTTTAAAACCTGGCATGTTAGTTTAGGGTGACCTCTAGCTGGGAGCTATCAATTTTCTTCAATTTCCGTCAAAAAATGTTGCCGCGACCAACGTTCTTAGAACTTAGTTTAGTCAGACCACAATATTTCCCTTTGGCACACCCTACAGGGCACATTTATGATTGGATTGCTTTGAAACCTGGTGTACTTGTTTGGGGTGACATCTAGATGGGAGCTATCGATTTTTGTCCATTTCCGTCAAAAAATGTTGCCACGGCCAACGTTCTTAGAGCTTAGTTTAGTCAGAAGACCTCAATATTTCCCTTTGGCACACCCTACAGGGCAGATTTATGATAGGATTGCTTTGAAACATGGCATGCTTGTCTGGGGTGACCTCTAGATGGGAGCTATCGATATTTTTATACTGTACCAATGACCCAGACTTAGCTGGTGCTAACTCTAAAATATTTAGGGCCAAATGCAAATTTTATCCCCAATCCCCAAAATTTGCATCTAAAACCGAAAATTACATGTCCTATATGGTCCTCCATACTTTTACTCCACTGCGCATGCGCAGTGTCAAGGAGGTCTCGAAATTGCCGCCAAAAGTCATCCTTTGTTTGGCCCTCAATACAGTTACACTTCACTGTTATTTGTGCTTGTAAATCTCAGTTTTAAAGATGCCAGACGCATAATTATGAGAGAAATTGTGGAAATAGAAGGTGGAGAGGAAAAAACAGTGGAAACAAATGTTCAGGGCTGTAACTTATAATTATTTTACGAAATTATTCATGTTACCTATTTTTGAGGCATGACCTTGTTGTGGTCATTCTTGCTATGAATGTTCGCTCGTTTAATCAGTGTTTCCTCTCTCCCTTTCCTTTATTCCCCCCTAGCTATTCTCCCATGCTTTTGGCTTATTTTTTGTAATGTTTATTACAAAAATTTCTTGGGAGTTTTGGCCTGGTAACAGAATTATTTTCTGTTTTTTCCCCATGTTTACGTCCTCACCCTAGGGGTGTTTAGGCATTTTGGTCTGCATCTGCCATCTGATGTTCTAGAGTTTCTTCTCTGGAAGCCTCTGTTTAGCATCAGATAGTGTTTAAATTGGTAACTGATTTCGGGCTTTTTTTGTTTCAGTGCCTGGAGTCATGTTTCCGGTTTGTTGACACTTTTGATCATGTTGACTACTGTTACTTCTGACAGTGATTACTTGTCTTCTGCTTAATTTAGTTCTTAGCAAGATACATTAATATTGTCCATAAGTGTTACATTAATTTTTCAAAATGATTAAAAAATTTTGTCCACAGTTAGGCCTTTTTGGGATCCTTTGGGCTCAAGGTTCCCATTGGGAACTTGTGCTCTTCTGAAAATTTTTTCAAAAATTTTTTTTTTGAAAATTATTTTCTTTTGAAATGTTATAATGAATTATAATATATTATGTATATTTATTTCAAAGGTTAGTGCGAGTAATATGACGGTGTATATTTTTTATAGTTGGAAAAAATATTCTTCATTCGTAATGCGAGGATATCTTCCTCTATTTGACAAGTTCATTCTGTTTCTTATAGTCAGTGTAGTCGCATTAATTCTTGCTCTGTGTGTGTTGATTGATATGACAACGTTGGAGACGTGTGTCACGGTATTTTATTAGCGGTGAGGGGTCCATTACGGTCCTCTCTCCGTAGGGTGACTATATATTATCAGTTTCTTTTTCAGAATTCAGAGTGATGTTTCTGTGATGTCTTCAATAAGTGTGTCTCCGTCGTTGCAATATTAGGGCTAGCGGCATTGTCGCTTGCTAGTCCGCCCAGTGTCGCGTCCATTCACCAGGAAAGAATGGGTTAGTCCGTTGTGGTCCAGGGAAGCAGATTGGGTGATGCGAGCACTATAAAACTTAGATGTGCACACCCAGCAATGACGGATCCGAGGATAGTACGAAGAGGAAGCCTGTCAGTCCGGTAGCTAGCTCATCCAGGTCCCCCGGACCGCGAATGAGAGAGGCCCCCTCTCTCTTGCATCAACACCTGCGCCACGATGTTGTTGTATGTTGTTCGCTAAGTTGGAGCTTACGTCCACTCCTCCTACTCGGGACACTCCATCACATGACAGTCCGACGCGGCTGTTATATTGGCTTTCTCATCCTTGTCAACACACACGACCACACCTTGGCTATGTGACCACAGATTTCCAGGGGACGTTCGCATATTATATAAATGCAGGATTGAACGTCTCTGGTGCTCCTGCTTCGCCGACCAAGGAATACACGTCGACCAGGTCACTCTATCTGCTAGCCAAGGATACAAGACCTTTCCAGTTGGGACATTCGCATATTATATAAATGCAGGAATGAACGTCCCGGGAGCTTCCAGCGGATATTTCACGTAGGACCGTGCCTCCACAGGTCTCATAGGTAACATGAACTAGGTATTGTTACCATGATGTCTTCGTAAGTGTGCTTCCATTGTCACAGTCAAATGAAGAGCTAGCGGTAAAGTGCTCATGCAGATACGTCAATTGCCTAAGAGGTCCCAAGTAGGGTCGACGGCGTTGGCGTCCGCCAGCTCGCCCGGTGTCGCGACCATTCACTGTATGGCTCAGCACTCGGGTTCGTACGTTGCAGTCCAGGAAGGAGATTTGGGTGATGCGAGCACTATAAAATACAATGTGCACACCCAGTGACGACGGATACGAGGATGGTACGGAGGAAGCCTATTAGTCCGGTTCCTAGTTCGTCCAGGTCCATCCGGGCTGCAAGCGGCTAAATCCTATAAGACTGCAGCTCCACAGGCCTCTGTTACGGACATGCTATCGCAGATAGCCCAAATTATCGTAGCATCCCAGCAACCGACAGTAACTCTGTCGGATCAGGAATTATCCGAGGAAGCTGGGTTGGTACGTTCCGCTGCAGGTTCAGGCACGGACGACCAAGAATTACAAGTGGTCCGACAGGATGGCGAAAGGGATACGGATGAGTTGTATTTTCCCTTTTCGGAACAACATAATTGCCGTAGAGTGCATCCGGCATTATCATCTGACATTCCTCCAGACCAAAATGCTGCGTTGCCAGATAAGAGACTGATAGCGCCACTGGACACAGAATTCTTAATCGGTTTAGGGACATCATCCCTCAGTTTCCGACATAATCCAGATATGTCTCACGGACATTTGATCTGTTAAACGACGCTATATTTATTTAACTTGCTACCTAAATGGGCAGGTCAGGTTTCTTATCGGCAATATGCTCTACATCTGCCTTTCATCAATTCAATGAATATTTTGAAACGGCAGTACAGAGCATTCTGAGAGTTCTCGGCGTCTAGGCGACCAGGTCAGGACCTAGTATTGTTTTTTTACTGTCGTCTATGTCAATTCCAACCACGATGTTGGAAATAACAATATCCTCTAGCAGGTCAGCTTAGATGCATCATCGTACGCAGATCACCTTACCAGAACGTTATCATTATGTCTCAAAGGAAAAAGAATTCTAGGATGATAATATCCTTAAGAGTTCTTTCAAGGGCCTCACGTAAAACTCCATCCTTTAGTGGTAATATGGAGTTGGTTTGACGTGACGCGGCCCTGGCTACATCCACGCGTGTAGGTAGTAAGGTGAAAAACTCTCTCAGAGTCGCTCCGGTCTCCGGAGAGTTTTCTTCGACGCCAAGCTTTCCGCAGTCTATGATCAGTTAACTAAGAAAGCTTTAGACTTTCTGCTATTAAAATTCGCTTCTATATAGTCGGATTCAGCAGTGAAGAGTAGGACAGGCACTTCTGGGATGAATACGTCCAAGGGAAGTTCCTATAGAGATTCCTATGTGTCCTCTCGGTCTTATGCTAGAGACTGTCAGGGTAGCGACTCATATAGGGGCTGTAATTCCGGTCAGACGTCCCTAGGTCAACGGGGTGAGGTGCGGACCATGGAGGACATGGCTTCTCCTTCTGCAAGCCACGCAGGACCAGGAGGTAATGGTTTTAACCTCTATCGTGTACTAGTGAGCGGAAGACTGTCGAGTTTCTCAATTATTTGGGAATAGATTACGGACGTCCCTTGGATTCAAGGGGTGATTTCGGAAGGACTAAATTGTTCCTCGAACAAAATCCTCTGTTAACTCAGAGTCCAAGATGGACTCAGCTTCTGCCAAGTCAGTAGGATAGAGGCTTGCTTCCATCAGAAGTCTAGTCTCTTCTGGAATGATCGCGATGGAGATTGTAGAAATCCAGGAATTTCCAGGTTTCTACAACCATCCTTTTCTGGTTCCAAAAACCAGACGGCTCGTTCCGTTAACTCATTATTCGGAACTGGATAAACAAGCTGATCGTGGCTCCAAGTTTACATATGGAGTCCACCCGATCGGTCAGAGCGAGTATTCGGGTGTACGATTATGCTACATGCATAGATCTCAAGATGTGTACTTTCACGTCATGGTACATCAGGCGTCAGAAAGTGTCTTCTCTTCCTTATCATAGGAGTTGTATATCAGTTCCGAGCAATATGCTTCGGTCTGAATCTAGCCTCCTGGGCCTTCACTCAAATAACGGACTCGGTAATGACTCATTTCTGAGCTTATTCGTCTGCGATAACGTCGGCCTACCTGGATGACATTCATACAGGTACGGCAATGAGTTAACACTTCAGAACTATGTGCTGAATCTGCTTCTATTGCTCCGACGTCGCCGTTTCTTAAGTAAACGAGGAGAAGTCGGATCTGGTATCATCCAAGTCATTCACCCACCGAGGGATGAGCTTCGTAACGCACAACTTTTTCATTCGTCTGCCGTTCCCCAGAACAAAATTATTCAGTTGTTATGTCTTCGCTCAGACAAAGTCTCAGTGAGAGATCTTGGACTGATATGATTAGGCGGAACTGCCGCGATTTTATTCTGATGGGGCGGTTACGCATTGGTCCTCTCCAAATTTCTTTAATTCAGAATTGGAGGGTAAAGATTCTTTCGCTTGATACGGACTTCTTCTTGTCAAATCAAGTGAATAAGAGATTCAGACTTGGGCAACTCAGGTAGTTCCACTGCAATTGCCGGATCCGAGTTTTACAGTCTTCACGGATGCCAGTAAAACAGGTTGGGTCGTTTCATTGAGCCCAACGGATTGAAGTGCCAGGGTCTTTAGATTCCGTAGTTCCTTATCAAGCACTCAAACATCAAGTATGATGTCATTTTGGCTTGCACTACGTTATTGGATAACGTAATTCAGAATGTTCATATGCTAAATTTTTATACTGTACCAATGACCCAGATATAGCTGGTGCTAACTCTTAAAAATGTAGGGCCAAACACAAATTTTGCCCCCCAATCCCCAAAATTTGCATCTAAAACCAAAGAAAACATGTCCTGAATGGCCCTCCATACTTCACCTCTACTGCGCATGCGCAGTGTCAAGGACGTCCCGAAATTGGCGCCATTAATCATTCTTTGTTTGGCCCTTCATCAGTTAACATCTGACCGATCTTTGTGCTTGTAAATCTCAGTTTAAATGATGCCAGACACATAAATATTAGTGAAATGGTGATTCTAAGGAGGATATAGAAGGAGGAGAGGAAAAATGAGTGACAGAAAATAATCAGGGCTGTAACTTAAAATTTTTTGATGAAATTATGTTAAGTTACCTATTTTCGAGGCAACAGCCTGTTGTGGTCATTCTTGTTATCAAGATTACACTGCTTATTCAGTGTTTTCCTCTCTCCCTTTCCTTTAAGTCCCCTCTTGCTATTCTCCCATGCTTTTGGCATATTTTCTGTAATATTATTACTAAAATTTCTTGGGAGTTTTAGCTGGATAACAGAATGAATTCTGTTCTTTTCCCCATGTTTACGTCTTCACCTATGGGTGGTTAGGCGTAGTGTTCTGCATCTACCATCTGATGTTCTGCAGTTTCTTCCCTGGAAGTCTCTGTTTTGCATCAGATAGTGTATTATTGGTAACTGATTTCGGGCCAGGGTGCCTGGAGTCTTGATCTAGTGTTTTTACACTTATTGTTTACATTTCCAACAGCCCTCTGTGTGAGGGGGGATTTCTTGAAAATAATATCTTGATGTTAATTTAATCATAACTAGATGCATTATTATTGTTCGTAAGTGTTGCATAAATTGTTTAAAATATTTTTAGAATTTTTGTCCACACTTAGGCTTGGGATCCATTGGGGCTCAAAGTTACTTTTCAGAAACTTGGGCTGTTCTGAAAAAATATTTTTTCAAAAGTTTTTGATTCAGTTATTTTTTCTATGTTAATGGATCTTGTTATTATGTATTTTGATTGTCAGGGGTTGGTGCGAGTACTAGGACTTTGTTTTCTTTTCACAATGAAAGGATATTGTTCAATTGTAATAAGAGGAAATCTTCCTCTGACTTTCATAATCATTGTATAATGTAGTCAGTGTACTCGCACTAACTCCTGTTCTGTATGTGTTGATTACAATGACAACATGGGAAGCGTGTGTCACGGTATGTTAGTGGGGAATTGGCCATTCCAATCCTTTCCCCGCAAGGTCACTCAACTTTATCAATCTCTATTTCAAACGATCATGATCAGGATGATGTATCCGTGATGTCTTCCAAAAAGTGTACCTCCGTCGTCACAATTAATGAAGAGCTAGCGGAAAAGTGCTCATGTAATACGTCAATTGCCTAAGAGGACCCTAGTAGGTTTGACGTCCTCTAGCTTGCCCAGTGTAGCGTCCATTCATCGAATGGTTCGGCAGCCGGGTTCGTCCGTTGCGGTCTAGAAAGGAGTTTTGGGTGATGCGAGCACTATAAAATATCCATGTGCACACCCAGTGACGGCGGATTAGAGGGGAGAACGGAGGAAGCCTTTTAGTCCGGTTCATAGCTCGTCCAGGCCCATCCGGGCTGCGAGCGAGAGAGGCCCCTCTCTCGTACATCAACATCTGGCCCCAGATGTTGTGGTACAAAATGTCTCGCATTCGGAGCATACGTCCGCCGCTCGGGACGCTCCGTTATATAGACAGTCCGGAGAGACTGTCAATAAGGCTTCCTCATTCTCATGGCAGCGCACACGACCGCACCTTGGCTACGTGACCTCCGATATCCAGTCAACTTCGCCAATCAGAGAATCCTCGGCAACCAGGTCACGCCATCTGATAACCAGGGACACAAGGCCTGGAGACTCCGGACATTCGCATAAGAAAGTATGCGGGAGTCAACGTACACGGAGCTTCCAGCGGTAAAGCATCGTAAGACCGCTTCTGCACAGGCCTCGGTGACGGACGTGCTATCCCAAATAGCACAACTTATCGCAGCATCCCAGCAACGACAGAATCTCTGTCGCATAATATAATATCCGACGACGCTGGGTCGGGACGCTCCGTGGAAGCATCAGGTGCGGACGTCCGGAAATTTTCATATGGTCCGACGGGATGCCGAAAGGGATTCGGAGGTTTTCGAGCTTTCCCTTTCGGAACAACATAAGCTGCTGTATATGTCATCCGACTTCATCTTCTAGAGGTTCTTCGTCGGACCAGAATGCTGCGATACCGGATAAGAAACTGATAGCGTCGGTGGACTTAGAAATTTTTGGTTCGGTTCAGGGACATCGTCCCTCAGTTCCGACACAGTCCAATAATATCTCAGATACGTTCGATTTATTGAACGACGCTATATATATTTTTTATATGTTTGCTATGTACAAGCATATCTGGTTTCTTGTTCGCAAAATTACTGAGATGTCTTTCAAAAGTGTGCCTCTGTCGTCATAGTTAATGAAGAGCTAGCGGCAATTAGTGCTCATGGATTACGTCAATCGCCTAAGAGGTCCCTAGTAGGATCGACGGAGTTGACATTCGCTAGCTCACCCGGTGTAGCGTCCATTCATCGAATGGTTTGGCAGTCGGGTTCGTCCGTTGCGGTCTAGGAAGGAGATTTGGGTGATGCGAGCACTATAATAGATTTTAGTACACACCCAGTGACGACGGATTAGAGGAGAGATCGGAGGAAGCCTGTTAGTCCGGTTCCTAGCTCGTCCGGTCCGACCGGGCGGCGAGCGAGAGAGGTCCCTCTCTCGTGCAACAACATATGGGACCGGATGTTGTGGTACAGACATTTCACCTTCGGAGCGTATGTCCGCCACTCGGGACGCTCCGTTATATAGACAGTCCGAGTGACTGTCGATAATGCTTCCTCATCCTCACAGCAGCGCACACGACCGCACATTGGCTACGTGACCTTGAATATCCGGCCAGCTTCGGCATTCAGTGATTCCATGGCGAACAGATCACGCCATCCGGTAGCCAAGGGACACGAGGCCTGCACACTCCGGTCGCTCGCATAATAGAAGTATGCACGGAGTAACGAACACGGAGCTTCCAGCGGCAATGCATCGTAAGACCACTTCTCCACAGGCCTCAGTGACGGACGTGCTATCCAAAATAGCACAGCTTATCGTAGCATCCCAGCAAACGACAGATTCTCGGTCGGATCAGGAATAATCCGATAGCGCTGGGTCGGTGCGCTCCGCTGTTGCATCAGGTACGGACGACCAAATATTTCATAGGGTCCGACAGGATGGCGAAAGGGATTCGGATGATTTCGAGCTTTCCCTTTCGGAACAACAGAAGCTGCCATACATTTCTTCCGGCATTATCTTCCAGAGGTTGTTCCGTCGGACTACATTGCTGCGATGCTGGATAAGAGACTAATAGCGTCATTTGACACGGAGTTTTGGATCGGTTCAGGGACATTGTCCCTGAGTTGCAGACGCAGTCCAATAATGTCTTTAGAACATTCGAATTATTGAACGACGCTATATATATATAAGCTTGCTATCAACATGCTAGTCTAGTTTCTTGTCCGCAATGCTCTATTCTGCCTTTCGTGAATTCTAGGAAATAATTGTTTATTGGCAGAACTGGGCTTACCGAGAGTTCCTTTGCGTCTAAGACGGCGAGACTGAAGACTGCAAATTATCTTTTTCGCCGTCTATGTCAATTCCAACCACGATGTTGGAAACGACAATGATGTATAATAGACTTAACTTAGACGCTTTATCATACGTACACCACCTTACTGAGACGTTTATCATTACGTCTTCAAGAGAAAGAATTCCAGGATATGATCCTCAATGAGATTTCTTTCAGGGGCAGTAGTTTTTCCACGTATAACTCCGCCCTTCAGTGGCAACCTGGAGTTGGTTAGACGTGACGCAGCCCTAGCTACATCCACGCGCGTGGATAGTAAGGTGAAGAACTCTCTCAGAGTCGCTTCGGTCTCCGAGAAGCTTCTCTTCGACGGCAACCTTTCAGCAATCTTGAATTGCTCGATATACACGTTCTGTTGTCTATCAAGTGTAACAAGAGATTCAGACGTGGGCAAACATTCGGTGGTTGACTCAGAGAGTTCCACTGTAGTTGCCGGATCCGAGTTTTTCGATTATGACGGATGCCAGTCAAACAGGTTGGGACACAATTTTGATCCCAACGGATTCGAAGTGCCAGGGTCTTTGGGTTCCGCAGTTTTTAGGCAAGCTCCTTACTTCCAAGGAAGAATATTATGTTGGCTTGCACTACGTCATTGGATGAATTTTATTCAGAAACGCATGTTCAATCCTGTCCGATAATACGACAGTAGTTGCATATATGCGGAACCAGGGAGGCACTCATTTGGTTCCGTTATTGATTTTAACGGAAAGAATCCTTCTGTTTATTATAGAACACCAAGTTCTGTTTCGGTTCGTCATATTCTCGGTCGTCGGATCGTATTAGCAGACTCCCTTTCACGTAAGGGTCGTTTGTTGCCGTCGGAATGGACTATCAACAAACAAGTATTCAATCAGATTTGCTATCAATGGGAGCGCCCAGTGATAAAGTTATTTGTGACACAACTCTCCAATCAATTGTAGACGTATGTGTCACCGTGTCCGGATCCCCGAGCATATGTAGTTAACGCTCTATCGATCTAGTAGGATGCGATGATAGGATATGCGTATCCTCCAGCACTGTTGATTCAGCAAGTATTGCTAGGATTATTCATTCACAATACAATTCTGTTGGTAGCATCTCGGTCTCCACAGAGACGGTGGATAAATTTACTTAGATGTCTACTGTGGGACTTACCGCGGAAACTTCCTCCACGAGAGGATCTTTTTTTTTCGCTGGGGAAATTGTGTCAACTCTATCACAACCCGCAAGGTCTCAACCTTCACGTATTCCGTTGTGCGGTCCTTCTTGCATGGCAAGCATTGTACAGGACGAGCAGTGGACGCGATTCCTAACTGTAGAAGGACCTCCTCTTCGCTATACTATGCGACTAAAGTGGAGGGTCTTCCGTCGTTGGTGTAGGGATCTTTATGTTGATATTTTTGATCCCTCCATACCAGACATTGCAAACTTTCTAGTCTACTTGTTTAACGAGATCATCTGTAGCCAGTTACTTTTAAAGGTTATAGGTCTATGTTATCTGATACCTATGCACACCATGATAGTTTACAATGGAGCCTAATGTCTCTTTATCTAAGTTAGTTTGAAACTTTTCGATAAGAGACCTAGAATCGTTAGATTAATTCCTATTCAGAATTTAGCTTGGGTTCTTATTAATTAAAGCAACCATTTGAACCCCTTGAGACAGCAGTTTCAAATTCTGGCCTTTTAAGGCAGCGATTCTCTTAGTCTTCTCTTCTGCTGAAGAGTCAGTGAGCTTCATGCACTATCGGTGGACGATTCTCACTTTCGTAGTATCGGGAACTCTATTACCTTTACTACTAATGTTGTATTTTTGGTTAAGAATCAGGCTCCTAATGATATCCGGAACCTATTGTTTTTAAGGTCCTTCCATCTTCGAGCAGGCATAGGCCTTTACTCTGTCCGGATAGACCTTTATGTATTTATTAACAGATCTCAGTTGGACGTAAAGCTTCTTCTGGCTCTGATGCCTAATAGAAAGGTCATTACGGTCCATTCTATTACTTAATGCATTCAGTTAACTATCGGTACTGCTTAGGATAATCTATCCTTAACTCAGCAGTCTGTGCTTAAGATTTCGGCTCATGAAGTAAGAGCTCTTCTACATCTTGGCCTGACGTATAGTTTTGCTATTATAGATTAAGTAGGCTGCATATTGGTCTCAGCCATCCACATTCACGAATTTTTATCTCAGAAATATTGTACCCATTTCTGGAGACCTGCATTATTTAGGTCCATTATCAGCTGCTCAGAAAGTCTATCACTTAACAATTGCAACTATAGCTAGGTAGGCTTTATGTTCCGGCAGTGACTCCGTCCTGCTGCCCTCTTCGCTCTGGGCTATTTGACCCAGGGCAAGAAAAAGGGGGGGGGAGGGTGTTCCCTTGGGTCACCTGTTTTATTATGAAAACAAGGGGATACCTCCTCCGCAGTTAGTAATTCTGAGCTGTTACTGGGATGGTTTCTTAAGTGAAAGTTATGTTTTTAAATTCATTCATGTCATAGTTTTAAAGTATAGCATTTGAATATGTCATGTGTCAAACGGATGTTATTATACTATCCTCGGACACTTTTAAAAGAGTATAAAGAGTCTCAATTCTTTGGACTAACTTTATTTATTGGCTTACTTTAAAAATAATTAGTATAAGAATTATACTGGATATTAATAGAGAACATGGATGTTATGATGCTCAATTATAGAAGGTATTGTGTTTTTCTAATTTGTCATAAATAAGAAAGGTACACGTGAAGCCTATTTCTCCTCCAGGAGATGGCTATTTTATATAGTTGAGCTTATTGGATTTTCCTCTGTGTCCTGGGCCCTCCAGCCTTTTTACTATTCAGCTATGTCTGGGTCATTGGTACAGTATAAAAATCTTAAAAAATTTATAGTAATTTATATATTTTTTATACTTACCAATGACCCAGACGGGGATGGCCCTCCCAGGAGTTGGGAACTCATACCTCCCCGCTGAGGACATAGCGCTTACCAGGCACTGTTGGTAAGAATGATTAATGGCGCCAATTTCGGGACGTCCTTGACACTGCGCATGCGCAGTAGAGGTGAAGTATGGAGGGCCATTTGGGACATGTTTTCTTTGGTTTTAGATGCAAATTTTGGGGATTGGGGGGCAAAATTTGTGTTTGGCCCTATATTTTTAAGAGTTAGCACCAGCTTTGTCTGGGTCATTGGTAAGTATAAAAAATATATAAATTACTATTAATTTTTTAAGTTCTGTCCGACAACTCGCTGGTATTAGCGTATTTTCAGAATTATGGATGCACTCATTCCATCCTGTTATTCATGTTAACGGAATGAATCTTTCGGTTGCTACTAGAACATCAAGTTCTCCTATCGGTCCGTCATATTCCGGGTCGTCTGAACGTATTAGCGGACTCCCATCGCGGAGGGGCCGTTTGTTGACGCCGGAATCGGCTTTCAACAAAAGAGTTTTCAATCAGATTGCTTCCAAGGCAAGCGGCCAATGATCGACTTATTCGCGACGCATCTCAACAATCAGTTGCAGACGTATGTGTCATTATGTTTGGATCTTCGAGCGTTTGCAGTAAATTCTCTATCGATCTTGTTAGACGGAATAATAAGATATGCGTATCTTCCAGCACTGTTGATTCAGCAGATATTGCTCTAGTGTAATTATTTCAATGCAAATTCTGTTGGTAGCTTCTCTAGCTCCACAAAGACTGTAGACTAATTTACTCAGGCGTCTGTTGTGGGACATGCCGTGGAAGCTTCCTCCACATTTTGGTCCATTCTATGGTCAGATGGATTCAATCTACAGTCAGTTCTGCTTATGATTATATCTTCATTCAGCAGTCTGTGTTTTAGATTTAAGCTCATGAAGTAAGAGTTCTTCTACTTCATGGGCTTAAGCTATTAATATTGTTATTACAGATTTAATGAGGGCTGCATATTGGTGCTAGCCCTCCATTTTCACGATTTTGTATCTGAGAATATTGAGTCCTTTTCTGCAGATCTACATTGTTTAGGTCCGCTATTTTTTACTCAGAATGTCGTCTACTAAACAGTGGCAACTGTGTGTGTACAGGCTTTCGGTTCCGGCAGTGACTCTGTCCTGCTGCCCTCTTTGCTCTGGTGGAGTATTTGATCCAGGGCAAGGGAAGGGGGGGGGGGTGGGGGGGGTCCCTTAGGTCACCTGCTTTATAGTGTAAAGCAAGGGAATACCTCCCTTGGACTTAGTAATTCCGTGTCGGTTCCGAGATGATTTTAGGGTTAAGCCTATGTTTACTCATCTGTGTAATATTTTTTAAGTGTTGATTGGTGTGAAGTATTCGTATATATCATGCGATTAATTGAGCGTTAATATACAATCCTCGAACACTTTTAAATGAGTATATAGAGTCTCATTTCTCTAGACTCCCGTATTTATTGGCTTTCCTTAAAAAATATTAGTATAAAGTGTTATACTAGATGTTTATAGAGATCATTGATGTTATTGTGCTCAATTACAGAATAGTATTGTGTCTATCTTTTTTGTTACAAATAAGAAAGATACATGTCAGTAAGAGTATCTCTCCTTTTCTCCTTAAGGGGATAGGTCTGTTAAAGGTAATTGAGTCTATTGGATTTTCCTTATGTCCTAGGCCCTCCAACCTTTTTTACTATTCAGCTAAGTCTGGGCCATTGGTACAGTACAAAAATGTTAAAAAATTTATAGTAATTTTTATATTTTTTGTACTTACCAATGACCCAGACGGGGATGGCCCTCCCATGAGTTGGGAACTCATACCTCCCCGCTGAGTACATAACACTTACCAGGCACTGGTTGTAAGAATGACTTTTGGCGGCAGTTTCGAGACCTCCTTGACACTGCGCATGCGCAGTGGAGTAAAAGTATGGAGGACCATATAGGACATGTAATTTTCGGTTTTAGATGCACATTTTGGGGATTGGGGGTGTAAAATTTGCGTTTGGCTCTAAATACGTTAGAGTTAGCACCAGCTAAGTCTGGGTCATTGGTAAGTATAAAAAATATATAAATTACTATAAATTTTTTAACTTTCTTCAATTTCCATCAAAAAATGTTGCCGCGGCCAACGTTCTTGGAACTTGGTTTAGTCAGACCACAATATTTCCCTTTGGCACACCTTACAGGGCATATTTATGATTGGATTGCTTTGATACCTGGTATGCTTGTTTGGGGTGACCTCTAGATGGGAGCTATCAATTTTTAGCTCAACTTTGGCGAAGCCAAATTTGAGCTTATGCCATGGCCAGTTGTCCGCCGTCCGTCTGGCCGTCTGTCTGTCTGGCCATCTGTCTGTCTCTCTGTCTGTCTGTCTGTCTGTTTTTAGCTCACCTGACTTTCAGTCAGGAGAGCTATAGTGATCACTCACCATCCGTCGTCCGGCGTCCGTGGACATGGTGTTTGCGTCTTCTCCTCCCAAACCGCTGAACCAATTTAATTGATATTTGAGATAATAGTTTGTTATGACATCGCAATTTGATTTTGTTCAAATCAAGTTGCCCTGCCCGTGGGTAGGGCCACACCCAAATCTTAAAAAATCTTCTTCTCATGAACCAGCAGTAGCAGAGACTTGATATTTGGTGTGCAGCTTCCTTTTGAGGTGTAGACTCAGATTTTTGTTCAAGAGAAGTTTGTGGGGCTATATTTGGCGTCGTTATGGGAGGGGCAAAATTTTTGGCCCCGCCCAAAATTTCTATTTTCCAAACCGAGAGGCTGATTTGAACCAAATTTTATGTGAGGGCTTATTGGGTCATAAGTACCTAATTTATGCTGATTTTTTTTTTCCCGTAGCCCCATGGGAACCGCAGGAGCTAAAAATAGACAAAAAATAAAACTCCCATATCTCCAAAACTGCACGGCACCGAGAATTTTTATTTGGTGTGAAGCTTCCTTAGGACCAACAGAAAGAATTGGTAAAAAAAATTGCCATCGGTTTTATCATAGGGTACAGTTTCGGGACATTGAAAAAGTGCTGAGTCAGCACTTTTTAACACTGAAGGCAATGGGAAAAACATTAAAAATTCTTCTCCAAATCCAGCAGGCAGAATCTTTTGATATTTGGTATGCAACATTGGAGGGTGGATCTGATTCAAGTTTGTTCAAATCGGCCCCCTGGGTTCATATTTGGGCTCAGTATAGAAGCCCGATTTCGAACTTAGTGCATTTCAGGCAAATTTCTTAAAAAATCTTCTTCTCCAGATCCAGCAGGCAGAATGTTTTGATATTTGGTATGCAACATTGTGGGGTGGATCTGATTCAAGTTTGTTCAAATCGGCCCCCTGGGTTTATATTTGGGCTCAGTATAGGAGCCCAAATTTGAACTTTCTGCATTTCAGGCAAATTTCTTTGAAAATCTTCTTCTCCAGATCCAGCAGGCAGAATCTTTTGATATTTGGTATGCAACATTGTGGGGTGGATCTGATTCAAGTTTGTTCAAATCGGCCCCTTGGGTTTAAATTTGGGCTCAGTATAGGAGCCCAAATTTGAACTTAGTGCATTTCAGGCAAATTTCTTTGAAAATCTTCTTCTCAAGATCCAGCAGGCAGAATCTTTTGATATTGGGTATGCAACATTGTGGGGTGGATCTGATTCAAGTTTGTTCAAATCAGCTCCTTGGGTTTATATTTGGGCTCAGTATAGGAGCCCAAGTTTGAACTTAGTGCATTTCAGGCAAATTTCTTAAAAAATCTTCTTCTCCAGATCCAGCAGACAGAATCTTTTGATATTTGGTATGCAACATTGTGGGGTGGATCTGATTCTATTTTGTTCAAATCGGCTCCCTAGATTCATATTTGGGCTCACTATAGAAGCTCGAATTTGAACTTAGTGCATTTCAGTCAAATTTCTTCAAAAATCTTCTTCTCCAGATCCTGCAGGCAAAATCTTTTGATATTTGGTATGCAACATTGTGGGGTGGATCTGATTTCAGTTTGTTCAAATCGGCCACCTGGATTCATATTTGGGCTCACTATAGAAGTCCAAATTCGAACTTAGTGCATTTCAGGCAAATTTCTTTGAAAATCTTCTTCTCAAGATCCAGCAGGCAGAATCTTGTGATATTTGGTATGCAGCATCCTTAGGGGGGTGAGATTCAAGTTTGTTCAAGCCATGTCCCTAGGTCCATATTTGGGCTCACTGTGGGAGCTTGAATTGTAACTTTGTTCGAAATGAGGAATTTTCTTAAAAAATCTTCTTCTTCAGATCCAGCTGTCGGAATGGTTTGATATGTGGTGAGTAGC
The DNA here is from genome assembly GCA_031216915.1 of Pictodentalium vernedei. Lineage (NCBI taxonomy): Eukaryota > Metazoa > Mollusca > Scaphopoda > Dentaliida > Dentaliidae > Pictodentalium > Pictodentalium vernedei. The sequence goes on along the minus strand of CM062289.1, from coordinate 73,379,736 downwards.
ATCCTTGGGGGGAGGGGGGATTCAAGTGTGTTAAAGCCAAGTCCATGGGTCCATATTTGGGCTCCCTGTGGGAGCCCAAATTATAACTTAGTCAATATGAGGAATTTTTCTTTAAAAATTTCTTCTTCAGATTCAGCAGTTGGAATGTTTTGATATTTGGCATGGAGCAACCTTAGGGGGCTGAGATTCAAGTTTGTTCAAGCCAAGTCCCTTGGTTCATATTTGGGCTCACTATGGGAGCCTGAATGACAACTTAGTTCAAAATGAGGAATTTTCTTTACAAATCTTCAGATCCAGCAGATGAATGCTTTTGATATTTTTTATACAGCATCCTTAGGGGGGTAAGATTCAAGTTTGTTCAAGCCATGTCCCTAGGTCCATATTTGGGCTGATTGTGGGAGCTCGAATTGTAACTTGGTTCAAAATGAGGAATTTTCTTTAAAAATCTTCTTCTTCAGATCCAGCAGTCGGAATGTTTTGATATTTGGTGTGCAGAATCCTTAGGGGTGTGAGATTCAGGTTTGTTAAAGCCAAGTCCCTGGGTTCATATATGGGCTCCCTGTGGGAGCCCGAATTATGACTTAGTTCAGTATGAGGAATATTCTTTAAAAATCTTATTTTAGATCCACTGGTCAGAATATTTGGATATTTGGTTTCAGCTTTTCTTAGGAGGAGCAGATGCAACTTGTGGAAATCAATTCTCTGGGTTGATATTTAGGCTACCATGTCAGGTGAGCGCCCTCAGGCCCCCTGGGGCCTCTTGTTTATGTTACCACCTCTCCCTCCAACACGCTTTAAGCTACATATTTTCTATTTGGTACATGGATAAATGGTTCTGAGGGGATGATGCACGCTCAAAATTTTTTTTTCAAAATCCAAGATGGCGGAATGGCAGCCATTTTTGTTGTGTTTTTTAAGCTTTTTTTCTCTATTTTCATGTTACCACCCCTCCCACCAACATGGTTCAAGCAACACCTTTCATATTTTGTACATGAATAAATGGTTCTGAGGGGATGATGCATGCTCAAAATTTTTTATTCGAAATCCAAGATGGCAGAATGGCAGCCATTTTTGTTGTGTTTTTTTAAGCTTTTTTTCTCTATTTTCATGTTACCACCCCTCCCACCAACATGGTTCATTTCAAGCTTTTTTTCTCTATTTTCATGTTACCACCCCTCCCACCAACATGGTTCAAGCTACACCTTTCATATTTGGTACATGGATAAATGGTTCTGAGGGGATGATGCACGCTCAAAATTTTTTTTTCGAAATCCAAGATGGCGGAATGGCGGCCATTTTTGTTGTGTTTTTTAAGCTTTTTTTCTCTATTTTCACGTTTCCACCCCTCCCACCAACATGGTTCAAGCTACACCTTTCGTATTTGGTACATGGATAAATGGTTCTGAGGGGATGATGCATGCTCAAATTTTTTTTTTAAAAATCCAAGATGGCGGAATGGCGGCCATTTTTGTTGTGTTTTTTAAGCTTTTTTTTCTCTATTTTCATGTTACCACCCCTCCCACCAACACGGTTCAAGCTACACCTTTCATATTTGGTACATGGATAAATGGTTCTGAGGGGATGATGCACGCTCAAAATTGTTTTTTCAAAGAGGGTTGGGAGGGGATGATGCTCCTTCAATATTTTTTCTTCAAAATCCAAGATGGCGGCATGGCGGCCATTTTTGTTGTGTTTTTTAAGCTTTTTTCTCTATTTTATGTTACCACCCCTCACTCCAACATGGTTCAAGCTACACTTTTTATATCTGGCGCATGGATAGAGGGTTGTAATGGGATGTTGCACGTTCAATATTTGTTTTCCAAAATTCAAGATGGCGCCATGGCAACCATTTCTGTTGTGTTTTTTTAAGCTTTTTTCTCTATTTTTTGTTACCACTGCTCCCTCCAACATGGTTCAGGGTGTACTTTTCATATATGGTACATGGATAAAGGGGTTGTGCGGGGATTATGCACGCTTAATATTTTTTTTTCAAAATCTAACATCTGTCTGTCTGTCTGTCTGTCTGTCTGTCTGTCTCTTACCACCTCTCCCTCTAATATGCTTCAAGCTACACCTTTCATATTTGGTACATGGATAAATGGTTCTGAGGGGATGATGCACAGTCAATATTTATTTTTCAAAATCCAAGATGCTTATATACTCAAGTGTCTTCTGTGACAAAAACACCTTATGTCCAAAAGCGCCATAGGGGACTAATACCACCTCGTTGGTCAAACAATTGTTTTGTCTGCCCTCCAAGACCATGGATCGAATCTCCTTCAAATTTGGTGTATCTTCTCACCTCAGTCCAAAGAGTGTCACTGGGTGGTAGAGGGCCTCTAAGCGAGAGGGCACAAGGGGTTAGAATGGGGTGAAAATACAAAATTTTCTTCAAGAAATCTCTTTGATTGTCTCCCTTGATTTGCAGTGGACTTCATCCTTGGATGGGTGAGGCAGCTAGTATGCCAAACAATGTAACTCCAAGCAACAAATTTTTCTCATTATACAACTAAGCAGTTAACCAATTCAGTCTTATTTGACAGAGCTCTCTGAGCTCTGTCAAACATGGCTGAATTGATTAAATTCCAAGTTGCATCATGGGAAAAAATTGCAAGTGTTATTTTCACATCAGTGTGCAGAGGGATAAATGGAATACATTATGTCTGTTTTATATTTCAGCGAAATTAGTACTGTCACATCTAAATTTATCACATCTAATAGAAGACGAACTAAATTCTACAGTATCCCATTCTGCCAACTCCATTATTGAAAATAATAGAAATTCACCAAGGAATAAAGAGAATCCATCTATAATTTCTGAAAGGTCTGCTTTTAGAATGTTAGACTCTGAATCTGATACACTTGATGAAAGAAACCTACATGAGCGAGATGGTTCATCATTTCCTGCAGAAACACCACAAGATTTTGCTAAGAGAGATATGTCTGTATCTGTAACAGCATCACAAACTGTGAATGGGTCAAAGAGAAATGATTTGAATGTACATTCTACTCCTGTAAGGCCATCTCAACATTCCAGACACAGAGATATTCCTGCCTCAATTGCTGCATCACAGATTGTTTCTGAGAACAAGGATATGCCATCACTGAACTCATCTGCACTTTCTGATATGTTAAACTTCAGTACAGATCAAGAAACCCTGGAATCTGATGGAAGCTCAAGTGAAAATATTGCATCCATATCACACACAATCTCTTCAAGAAAAAATGAAGTTAAAAGATTAGAAAACAAACGGAAAGAAGTACAGAAAAATAATACCATGGATACAGATTTTTTAGAATCAATTGAGAAAGATCATAAACTTGTTTATGTTACAAATGTGAAGAAAAAAGACAAGAAAAACTTTGCTTCAAAGATTCGAAAGAAACTTTCTGAGAAATCAAGTGTGAACAAATCTGAAAACAGCTCTAAAGTCTGTGAGACTGAAATTGAAGAAGAGTCAGCTATCAAATCAATTGAATCAACCAAAGTTGAGGATTCACACAAGAACAGGTGTGACTCGGAACTCAGTATGTCCACTTCTTATAGTGACCGAAATCAGTCAAACGTTGATAAATCAAATACCTTCCCTAAAAATTCTAAGAAACCTTCTGTGTCTCAAAAAACATTTGACAGGCTTAAAAAGTTTGCATTTGATGAATCAACCTCAAGGTTAAAAAATGTTGAACGAATTGTTAGTGAAAAACGGCACACTGTTAATAATGTACAGTCAGTCCCTTCAGAACTAAGAAATAGTAGTTCTGAGATTGGTAAAAATAATGATATGGATAAAGAAATAAACAAGTATAAGAAAACAGATTTCTGTGTGACTGAATCACTTTCTGCTGTGCATGATTCAAAAAAGTTAAATGTGGTCAAGAATTCATCCCATTCCTGTGATAAAGCAACACCAACTGTTACATCCAGTGATCAATCATCTAGGACACGGCATTCAGTTTCATCCAGTGATCAGTCATCTAGGACACAACATTTGGATTCATCCAGTGATCGGGCATCTAGGACACAACATTCAGTTGACAATGACAATACAGTATCACACAAGGATACATCTGGGAAATCAAAGGAAGAGATAGACAGTAAAATAAAAGCTTCATGTGTTACACCATTACAGGTTCCATCATGGTTACAAAGAGTAAATAAAAGATGTCAAATATTCTCTACTGATGATTCTGATGATTGGAATGATATTGACTTAGATTTAGATTTTTCACATTCAACAGCCAAAAAACCAAAATTGAAATAAATATTATATATCAAATTTTTTGGAGGTTTTTTTTTCAACATTTTCTTTGGGGTAAAAGTACAATCTGCCTATATTTCTAGCCTAGGCCTCTGCGAATATTCAACTGTTCGAGTCGAAGTCGAGTCGATGAACAAATTCGAGTCAAGTCTGAATCGAAAATAAAATTATGCATATAAACATCGAATATGAAAAAAACTTATCAAGAAATGTCTCAGTATATGTACATTCATACATTTAATACTGGCTAAATTTTCAAAACAATGCAAGGAATTGAGCGCAAACCACAAGCACACATTATCAACATGGAACTTACAGTGTATTACCAATGTCATTTGGAATCACGCTTGTCGCGTGATTCCAAATGACATCAGTAATACACTCGTATTTTACAGTGGATAAAGCCACGGCTACATACACGTGTAATACATGTAAGACTTTCGTACAAAATCCAAGTGACACGGACTACATCTTGCCTCTGGTACATTTCAGTAAGAAGCATCCATCGCTTCATGATTAGGAAAACCGGACGATGCCAAGCTTAAAGTCGAGAAGGGAGAACAGCAATCACAAGTACTTGCAGATTCTTTGTCTCATATTCAACCATGTGTTCACGTGTGCTGCATTGTTAACCCTTTACCCAACGCAGACGATATCAAAATTTATTATTTTAAATATCATTTTTTTAAATTTTTCAAAAAATTTCAACAAAACCATATCATGTGACCCCTCGTTGGAACAAGCTCAACGAGCTCGTTCCAATGAGGGGTCACATGATATGGTTTTGTTGAAATTTTTTGAAAAATAATATTTTTTCAACTGCTGAATTTGCATATTACGCGGGTGGATGCAGGCGATTCGTTAGGTAAAGGGTTAACATATGAACTGTTGAATGTTGGCATGAGTATGTGGATAAATCATCAGTACAATACCAAAACAATCCTAATGTGGCTATTTTAAACTGGAAATATCGCGTACGAAATTGCTCTTGGACATCTACTTTCGTCTTACTTTGTTTGAATTCCATGTTCAGTCTACTTGAACATTTTTTGGCAAGTTCAAATCAAAAGTCAAGTCGAGGAAAAATTCATATTTGCAGGGACCTATTCTAGCCCTCTAAAATCTCTTCAAAGCATGTGAATCCTATCTGACACTCATTACAGATGTTACTTGGAAAATATTTTGATGAATGAACTTCAGATTTTCAGATAAAAAAAAATAGCTCATGATGACTCCTACTGTCTTATCTGTGTCCAAAAAACCTGCCTCTTCTTTTTCACAATATGTATGATTATTTCCAGTCATTACAGCTGCATATGAAAATCCCTGACCACATATATCGACTGAATGACCGATTTGATTTGTTTGTGATTCAAATGGAAAAATTTTAATTTACATATTGAGCAGCTGAAAATTTTTTTCAACAAAACCAGATCGTATGACTATTCAATGGAATGAGCTCGTCGAGGTCATTCAAATGAGAGGTCACATGATACGGTTTTGTTAAAAAAAAAATTTCAGTTTTAAAAAATAATCAAAATAATAAATTTTGATATTTTTAGTGTTGGATAAATGTTAACCCTTTTCCTAATGAATCGGCCATATCCACCCATGTAATTTAGAAAATGCGCAGTTGTAAAAGAATTATTTTTAAAAAAATTTCAACAAAACCTTATCAGGTGACCACTCATTAGATCGAGCTCCTCCAAAGATGGGTCACAGGAAATGGTTTTGTGGAAATTTTATGAAAAATTTGAAAAACACGCAATTAAAATAAAAAATGTTGGTGTTGTGCACATTGGGTAAAGAGTTCAACGAAAACAACAAAATTTGAATGTCAGTTCTTATGTGTAGTACAGTGGAGTCCACTTAATTAGCTATTTCTTATTTAAATAATTCTGTTGACTGCATATAACACCAAACCATTTACTACCCTTTCAATACAAATTTGATCTAACAATTGCATATAGGTTATAGAGTAAACTTTTACTAAATGAATTAAAATCTCGTAATTTTTTTTATAAACTTCTGAAATCCACTGAATTCCTCATGTTTACAGATTTATTTGGTCTCAGTACACTCTGTATTAGTGTTTGATCTATTATATCTTTGACAGAGCTCAATGGGATTAAAGGTACAGCTGATAAGGCTTAAAAAGTTAAAAATCTGTTTCTCAGGCCCTCCCACATGATCCTTTTGGCTGCCGCATACTTTCTCTTTTATAACCAATGCAAACTTTAAAAAAAACAAATTAAACGGTTTATGTCCGATATTTTACCCAAGTTATAGTGATAAATTTGAATCTTTGAGTGCATTGCAAAGCCTTCTTGCACTCAAGGGACGAAATACACCACCACCCATGCTATTTTGTAGATTATGAGGCCTAAAACATAAAACAAACCAAGAACATGAACTTTTGATGGCATAGAAATACAGTGGATCCCACTCAAGTGGATATCTCTTAACTGAATAATCCTGTTAATTGAATATAATTTCCTCCAAAACAAAACCATTTACCATACCTCCAGTACAAATTCGACCTGTTAATTGAATGGTTATAGAGTAAACTCCTGTTAATTGAATGAAAAATCCTGTAACATGTCAAGAAATTACTCTGACTCTCCTCAGTTTTCCTTTGTTTATAGACGTATTTGGCCTCAGTACATCCAATACAGGCATTTAATCTATTATATCTTGTTTGACAGAGCTCATGGAGCTCTGTCAAACAAGATTTTATAGAATAAATGCTAAGTTTATCCATGGAATACAGGAAAGTATCACAATCCCTTTTAATTGAATACTTCTGTTAATTGAATAATTTTCGTTGGCAAAGTGACTATTCATTTGACAGGGTTCCACTGTAATTACAAAAAAACTAAAATAAAAACCTGTCCTGCCCACATGCTATTATATAAAAAATGGAATGAGAAACAGAAGATCTACTTTGTGGGGCCTAGTCAGAATACTGGAAAATGGCCAAATTACTGTTAATTGAATTCTCTTGCTAACCCTTTATCCAATGTGGACGATATCAAAATTTATTATTTTAATATTTGTTTTTTCAAATAATTTTAACGAAACCATATCATGTGACCCCTCCTTGGAACGAGCTTGATGGGCTCGTTCCAGCGAGGGGTCATATGATATGATTTCATTGAAATTTTTTCAAATATTTTTTTTTAACTACTTAATTTCTAAATTACGCAGGCACATGCGGACGATTCGTAAGGTAAAGGGTTAACCCTTTACCCACTGCAAACGATATCAAAATTTATTTTTTTAAGTATTATTTTTACAAATTATTAAAATAGTTTCAACAAAACCATATCATGTGACCCCTCATTGGAATGAGCTCAATGACTTTGTTCCAATGAGGGGGTCACCTGATATGATTCTGTTGAAATTGTTTGAATTTTTTTTTTTCAACTGTTGCGAGCAGTTGTGACCAATTCATTACATGTAGGTAAAGGGTTAATTGAATATGTGACACTGGCAGTAAAGTAGTTATTCAACTACAATACAGTTGTTGTGGACGGGTTGTAATCCCCGCGTGCACAGTGATGTCCACTCATGCATTTACCAGGTAACAAAACTCATCAGAAGAAAAATTTTAAATAATGAAGTACCCGGTGCCCATCAGTCAGACACCCCAGTTGTCAGACACTTTTTAATCCCTAATTAACACCTTTGGTGACTACAGGTGTTACCTTGCAATACCTATTGATCACAATGGACTGTCCCCAATTACTCCCTTTTCACTGACTTTTGCAACTCATCGAATAGAACGAAGTATTAATATTTAAAGCTTTTATTTGAAATAGATTTGAAATCATAACAATATGGATGACAAAAAAAACAAAGTTATTTGAAATAGATTTTAAATCATGACAATATGGGTGACAACAAAAGTTATTAGTCCCCTACGGGAACCGTAAGGGGACTATAGGATTGCACTCCGTCTGTCTGTCTGTCTGTCCATCCGTCTGTCTGTCTGTCCGTCTGTCTGTCTGTTTTTTATGTTACCACCTCTCCCTCCAACATGCTTTAAGGTACACCTTTCATATTTGGTACATGGATAAATGGTTCTGAGGGGATGATGCACGCTCAAAATTTTTTTTTCAAAATCCAAGATGGCGGAATGGCGGCCATTTTTGTTGTGTTTTTTAAGCTTTTTTTTCTCTATTTTCATGTTACCACCCCTCCCACCAACATGGTTCAAGCTACACTTTGCATATATGGCATATGGATAGAGGGTTGGGAGGGGATGATGCACGTTCAATATTTTTTTTCAAAATCCAAGATGGCGGCATGGCGGCCATTTTTGTTGTGTTTTTTTAAGTTTTTTTCTTTCTATTTTATGTTACCACCCCTCACTCCAACATGGTTCAAGCTACACTTTTTATATCTGGCACATGGATAGAGGGTTGTAATGGGATGTTGCACGTTCAATATTTTTTTTCCAAAATTCAAGATGGCGTCATGGTGGCCATTTTTGTTGTGTTTTTTTAAGCTTTTTTCTCTATTTTATGTTACCACCTCTAATATGCTTCAAGCTACACCTTTCTTTCATCTTTGGTACATGGATAAATGGTTCTGAGGGGATGATGCACAGTCAATATTTATTTTTCAAAATCCAAGATTGCAGAATGGCGGCCATTTTTGTTGTGTTTTTTTAAGCTTTTTTCTCTATTTTATGTTACCACCCCTCCCTCCAACATGGTTCAAGCTACGCCTTTCATATATGGTACATGGATAAAGGGTTGTGAGGGGATTATGCACGCTCAATATTTTTTTTTCAAAATCCAAGATGCTTATATACTCTAGTGTCTTCTGTGACAAAAACACCTTATGTCACAAAAGCGCCGTAGGGGACTAATACCACCTCGGTGGTCAAACACTTGTTTGAAATAGATTTGAAATCATAACAATATGGATGACAACAAAAACAAAGTTATTTGAAATAGATTTCACTTGAGCCTCAGAGCCTGATCATCAGCAATGTCTTCCTGCACAACTTGGTCACTGTATAGGGTCGGTAAAGGTGTAGTTGGTTCCTCTCTGGCTCTCTTCCTCATAGTACTTATAAACCTCACACGTTTCTCGTTCTCGGGAGCATGGCTGTGTTCTGAGTGATCTCTCACGTAGTCATCCATGGTCGTAAGTTTTCCTCTACATTGTTTATTGGAACATCTCCAGTGAATACACGTTTTTCTGACTTTATTTTTGTTGAAAGTATAGCCTTGGAAAAGGGCCTGCACTGATCCTCTCTGAGAAGTCAGATATTCAACTTGTTGTAAGCATGCCATTTTGGTTTATGATGGCCCATGGCATTACAAGACTATATACCATAATTCTGTTGTTCCAATCCAATGATATGTTTTCATGTGAAACACACAGAGTTTAAAACAAACAAACCACTGACAAATAATCAAGCTGTTACTTAGCTACCTCATTGATGTTGAACATCAGTTTACTTCAGTTGTGCAACACTGACACAAAGGAAAATTAAAAAAACAAAATAAAAAGTACAGTGAATAACTGATACAAAGGAAAATTAAAAAAACAAAGTAAAAAGTACAATGAATAAATAAAAATTGTGTATAACGCAGAAGTTGGTAGTTTCTATTCACATTCAAGGTAAGCTAGCAATTACACCTGCACTGGAATCACAAACCTGTCTGACAACCGGGGTGTCTGACTAATGGGGGGATATCCATCAGTTAATGTTTTGATGATTATTCCTATAATTAGTATTGCAATCTAATATCATTGCATCCGTAGAAATACTGCCCACCCTGTGAAAAGTGACAGACCATGGTGATTGTACTGTAATAAGGTTCCACTGTATTAGTACTTCTCGCATTTGGCCAATTTGTTTAATATTTTTTAATTTTTGTTCTCATAAATTACTGTTTGGAGAAGTGCGAGGATTGCCAATTTTTTTCTTGTTGGCTTTACTCTAACTAATTATAAAATTTTTTGATTGGTTTTTTTGTGAGCCTAGAAATAACCTGCGAATGGCCATTAAGATTATGCATGCATTACGTCAGTTGTAAAATATGCGAATGAACTATAGGTTATGACCAGTTGCTGGGTTTAATAACCCAAACCATAGTAAGTCAACTATGATGCTGATATCTTGTTTAGTGTTTGTATATCTTTTTATGTTAAATGTTCATTTATTTCTACAAAACACTTTCTGATTTTCCTTACTCTCTATCTTCTGAAAAGACCTAACTGTCCTAACAAAGCTACAAAACTACATGAGATATTAGCTGTGACTCTTCCTGATTCTGGCCCTGGTTCCTCGGTGCTTCATCTGCTTCTATACTGTGTGGGACCCACTCAATCTCAGCATATGTATAATATTTTATCTCTAAGATTGTATAATGTGTAGTATAGATACTTACAGAATGCTTGTGGGTCTCTTCATTGTACGAGCACTTAGGAGTGTACACAGAAAAAACATGTTGACCCTGTCCTGTATTGTTTTAGTAAATTTAATACTCAAGTATCAGCTCCAAGGCCTTGCCATTATGTTTGTCCTGATGCATTCGTGTTGGGGCCCTATCGACAGTAGATTTTCTACTGTTTTGTAGACTCAGGAGTTGTTCCCCCAAGCAGTTGCAAAAAGCTACCTGATGTTCATCACTTAAAGCTAGTATACTCACTGTCAATTTTACCAGGCCTTCAAATCCATTTATTTTGGGCACACCCCTTTTGCCCTAATTTGGGTACATAAAAACCAGAAATAACAGCCTCATCCTGTTATGTTTTATTGCCATGCCTTTCTTTGTGTTTCTATGACCACATTATGATGGATGTTATTCTGATGTAGAAGAGGCAGAGAGAATTTATATATTTTTCTTGATGTCTTCACCTTCTCTAATTTGGGCACCCCAGTAAATGGTGTGAAATAGGGGTAATCAAAAGGCGTGAATTTTATGCAGCGGCCTAAAATTATTACTCTACAATGGAGTACAGTTAAAACTAGAAGTCCTGTCACGAAATGTGCGCTTATCTAGGCTTAATTGCGCATAGGAATTGTGCGCAATTGCCATATCAAATGGCATCCAAAGCACGGCAGGTTCTCCTGGTTACTCATAGCAAACACAGGCAATGTTACCCGGAGGTCCATTGGCTGAAACATTGCTTGCACACAGGCTGCATGTACACAATTTGATAGTCTTACTATGGTCATAATGCGTACATTAACGCGCAGATCAACTTGCTATATGTGCGCATTTCAGGACAGGACTTTTAGTTGTAACTGTACATGTTTGCTTGTCAATAGCATTGATTTTCCTCTTCAACTCCAACGTTTTTATGATCCTCTTCCTGGTCGGTGATATTGAATTAAATCCTGACCCTAAGGGTCCTTGGCCGAAACAAGCCCAAATTCATCATGTTATAAATCCACATCGACAGGTTTCAAAGTTTGCCACTTGAACATACAAAATCTAAAGCCTAAAATTGACGTGCTACAATGTGAAATGCAGGGTCGACGTATGCGCATTCACTGAACTGAAAAAATGGTTAAAATCTTTTGATGAAAATTCTGACGTTCAGCTCCGTAACTTTCAAGAAGTAATTAGGATCACCATATAGGGGAAGGGGTATTTCAATATAATCCAAATGGTATCCCATTTATGCTGAGGCCGGATCTCGAAGTATGTCCACTTGAATGTATACTATGCAAAGTTTGCTAAGCATCAAATATTTGACACATCATTGTGAAATTTGCTGGTGACATATTTGCGATATTTTTGGTGGATATGATTGAGGAATGTATTGAGATGCTCCCCAGTGTTCACATTAGCTCTCTTGACAGGCAGACTTTTCGTGACAGTCATGGAGAGCATGTACCCCTTGATTTTCATGATGTTTTCGTGTACTGTCTACATGTACATGATATGTGTAGGGTATTCAGCCTTCATTTCAACACAAACCCTTGTGATTTAATGATTGAATATGGCAAATGCAAATATAAGAAGACATTTGTCTGAAGCAGGAATGTGGCGGGCTGTAGGGATGATGGAGCAAGGGGCTACCCATCATCAGGAAGCCGTTGGTGTGCACCATACGGTGATCACCAGAGCCTGAGCAAGATTTCAGCAGTATGGCACACCAGTAAGACGGTGTGGTGGTAGCAGAGACAGGGCAACATCTGCAGCTGAAGACCGGTTTTGATCATTCACGCCCGTAGGAACCGCTTTGTCACAGCAACCCAGCTTCGCAGTGACCTTCAGAATGCATCCAGGGTAAATGTTTTGGCGCAGACTATCCGGGCAAGGTTGCACGAAGGTGGTCTCCGATCGAGAAGACCATGCATTCGCATTCTGCTGTCCCAGAACTGCCGCCAGTCACGATATGAATGGGCCATGGACCACGTTGGATGGACCAGAGACGATTGGTGACCTGTCCTTTTTACGGATGAGTCAAGGTACTGCCTAGACCACACATATAGGCGTTCTGGGGGGTTGGAGACAACCAGGAGAGTGATTCCATGCAGCCAACATTGCTGAGCATGACCGCTACGGTGGAGGGTCAATCATGGTCTGGGGTGGTATCAGCTGGGATGGACGTACAGAGCTCTGTGTCCTTGAACGTGGTACATTGACTGCACATTTTAATGATAACGCACTGTTACCACTTTGGGGAAAAGTCATTGAGATTATGGATTACTCTAACTTTAGGCAATTGGTGTCGGAACCTACATTCTTTACAGAAACTTCTGAAACTTTATTAGATCTTATTGCGGTCAGTGAATCAGTGAATGTGCTATCTTGTGAAGCAGCTGACCCATTTATATCCGATCTAATAAGATATCACAGCCCTGTACAGCCCTGTCCACATCGAAGTGTTTTGAGCAAAATTAAAAATCATGGCACTGGGGTTGGCCATCAACGGTAGGCGCCACTATGTGCAGGAATACCGTTCTAACCGGGTACGTGTCAACTTGCCACTGGGTATATATCGCCAAAACACGGAGACAGCTTATACTTGTCAAAGATGGCTCAATATAACTACAACACTTGTCGTTGGCCGACAAGGTTGACGATACTTGCCAAGGAAGGTCAACGAGCACTCCGGGACAAGCGCAATCCACGTTGTGGCGGAATAATCAACTTGATGACGGTGGCCACAAAATGGTAGAAGTAGAACCGGAGAAGCACCAACGAACTGCGACCGAGAATTTGACTTTCCCTTAATTTTTCCTCCTTTACCACCATCCACCCAGAATCACACATCCAAATAAGTAAAAAACCTTAAAAAAAGGTCACAAGGGTCTCCAGCACACACACTCACACACAAAAGAGTAGCGGGTCTAGGGTGTCACTATTCTTTAATATCACGGATTCAGATCCCTTAATGAAAATAACTCTGAGTTTAAACCACAATTTTATTTATCCACACACATCTGATCGTTTATAAATACCATTCAGTCTGACGTGGGAAGGAGGAGAGCCGTTTCATAAATTAGTAGACAGCAATTTTAGTCGTCCTAAAAATGAAGGGAGCTCTAAAATTCCCAGCCAGCTGCCAATTGGCACCTGGCTGCCAATTTCAGAGCGCTCACCACTTTACACAAATGAGCTAGCGAACAACAGAGCGAATTGTTTCACTCCAGTAAAAATGGCATGTCAAGAGAGAGAAAGTTGGGCAAATTGTGTTTTACCTTGTATTTTTCTCTCTTTTAACGTGGACGGAAACCCTCAAAAAGCCTCGACCAAATTGTAACACAAACCTAAATATTTTACAACAATGTACACAGCGATGGTAAACAAACCAGGTTTTATATAACATAACTTATTGCTGCCACACCAAGACCCATGAACGGACCAATATCACGGGCACCACTCCAATACTATGCATTGAAGTGCCCCCCGCGATACCGGCACGCACACAGGTGCTTGGGAGGGAACAAACCGCTCCTCAAACACCTCAACCTCGCACCTCTAGAAAATGTACATCAAATGTTGACGAGATGTAAGGGAGACAATTTGCTCCCTGCTACACTCCCCCCACCTCAAACTGAATTAACTTTTCTTCCCCAACCAATTCAGTTCAACCAATGTTTCTTGGGTACTACAAACCACTGTCCTTCTACAAACTCAGCTGAATGGTCCCGGGGAACATTGTCGTGGGTCAAACGCCACTGGATCCCTTCATCTCGCACCTGTCTTCTTTCTCCCGCCTGCTGTGTACGCTCTTCCTGGGCGTTAATCTCATGTCTCATGTATCTCCTCAGACAAACGACGTCACAGGGTGAAATGAACTTGTCATTGGAAACTCTCATAGGATTCTGGTATAAGCCGACTCTTCTCGCCATATCAGTCGTAACCCTTTGCTTAGCTTTCAAATGTTCAGGATAACTACTTCTGGTGAATTTCTTTCCACAAACACATTTTGTAAGCTGGATAATGGCAATATGCCGCTTTTTCCAATGACTATAGAAAGTCCCAAAGTTATCATACAAATGTTCTCTGTCACAAGTCTGAACAGGGCACGGAGAAGGCTCATCAGGCCATATTGGTCTAGACAAAAAACCAGGAGTTGTCTCCTCATCATCTACAGCAGGTATGAGATCCATATCGATCTCTTCTAACTCCCCATCGGGGACCATCAGTTGTAATACATCTCTATTCATTCTGCAAGTATAGAGAACAAAAAAAATAAGTACAATATACAAACTCACCACATGAAAATTGGAACAACAATTTAAATGCAAGAGAAACTCACTGGCACGCCGGTATGAATGGAAACATCAAAAGAAATAATCTGACTATGTGCTGAAATTTACTAATAACTCTCAGTATCCACCACCAATAAAAATGGTTCACAAGGTATAAAACATATTTTGCTTTACCGCAGAATGGCAGATGGCATTCAGCGATAAAACGGAACAGTTCCATGCAGCGACTAAAAATAATTTCTGAATTTATTTTTATTTCAGCACATGCAATGTCATAGACGCCTCCACAAAAACTACCAAACCAGAAGCGATCTCGCACACCCAGAGTTATCCCTTCCAATTTCCATGTAGTTCATTGTTCAAGAAACATTCTCCCAAGATGCACACTTCTATAGGTCCATACTGTTCGGCGGTTTTACAACCCGTCCCAGGCGAGTACGAGTCGGGGAAGAAAAAGGGGGCTCGATCAATACAAATCCATCAGAATCCCGATCACCAGAGGGAGTGTCCAACGATTCTGTGTCAGTAAATTCCACTCGGGGACATCAACTTCATCTATACCTTCAGTCTGGCAATCTAAAGTATCGTTAAAGGATATTCCCTCATAGGGTTTTAGATGGTCAATATGGACTAATAATTCTTTCCCACTTCCTAGGTGTTTGATTTGACATATTACTGAATCAAGGGTTTTAATCACCCTATAGGGTCCAACCCAAGGCATAGCTAACTTTTTGTTGGCATGAGACGGATAATACCTCCAAACAATATCACCATGATCACAATGATCTTGATTTTAATCCCCTGTCGTAATTTCGTTGTTGACGTTGGGCCATGTCTCCCAAACACTCCCAAGCATATTGAAAACTTCCTCTTAATTTAATCTGAAGATCACGTACAAACGAAATCTCGCATCTGGAGCCAAACTCACAGTTGCCCAACATAAAGTCGATAGGGTAATTTACTTCCCTGCCAAACATTAATAAATTTGGACTACACTGGGTACTGTTATGAATTGTGGCCCTATACGCCATTAACACAAAGGGCAACTTTTCGTCCCAATCCCACTGACCATCTTCAACAAAAGGCTTCAAAATTTGTCTGAGAGTCTGGTTAAACCGTTCAACTAAACCATCCGACTGTGGTCGATATGGTGTAGTTTGGATTTTATGTATTTCCAAAATCTCACACAAACACATGAACAATTTAGACGTATGGTCAGTATGGATCGGTTTTGGTATCCCATACCTAACAAAAAAATCTGTTACAAGCTTCTTTGCAACTGTTTCAGCTGTGTGGTTCTGTAAAGCATACACCTCAGTCCATTTCGAAAAATAGTCACAAACAACCATGATGTACTCGTTTCCTTTATGAGAAATGGGAAGAGGGCCCATAATATCAATAGCAATTCTGTCCAACGGTGCACCGACGTAGTCCTGAACCAAAGATGATTTACCCTTACCGGGACCGGGTTTAGATTGAGCATGCTTATCACACTGGGTACACCATCGAGATATGTCAGAAAACATCCCAGGCCAAAAACATCCGGACCGCATAGCTTGGTAAGTTCGATCCCTACTCAAGTGTCCACCTATCTGATTACAGTGGAGCTGAGTGAACAGGTCATCCTGAAGCTGATTCGGGACGACAGAGTAACTTTTTTTATCCTCTACTAAATAAAGAATGCCATCTTTTACTTCCAAAGAAGACCAACGAGACCACAAACACTTAGATTCATAAGACAAGTGAGCAACATCTTTCCTGCCTGGTTTGACTGACAATGTACTTTTCATTTCAAATATGGGGCCCACTATTCCATCTGACTGTTGCATCACTGAAAGGTCAGCCTTGTCAAATATTTGAAACCAATTGACCAGATCCTCAACACTTTCTTCACAATTACTAAGAGTACTGTCAAGGTCATCACTACAATCAGGGCCATGCTGTTCAATACTCATAACTCCGGAGTATGTATGGGCAGAATCTACTAGAGCAAAGCCTGGTTTATCAACTTATGAGATGGGCGTTCCCAACCTAGAAGCAGACTCAGAAGTCTTGGGACTAATTTCAGTAATATGCTTCTGTGGATTGAGTTTTCCCTGTGTTTTCAATGCAATAGAATCAGTAGATCTTTGAAAGTTCTCATTCTGCACACCAGTGGAACTAGACCAAACAGAACCAGGATTACAACCACAAGGACAATCATTTCTCTTACAGAAGCAATATGGGCGTCTAGACAAACCATCCGCGTTTTTGTGATGTGAGCCTCTTCTATGTTCTATGCGGAAGTCAAATGCTTCAAGGACTGAAATCCACCTAGCGACCATTCCCTCAGCACCCCTGAAATTTTGTAACCATATCAATGAAGCATGATCTGTTCTTATCAAAAAGTGTTTACCTAACAGGAAATGCTTAAAATGTTTTACAAACTTGGTGACAGCAAGCAGTTCACGGTAGGTGGCACAATAATTTTGCTGTTGTCTATCCAAAGATTTACTGGCGTACGATATCACCCGTTCTTGTCCCTCCTGCATCTG
Organism: Pictodentalium vernedei; assembly: GCA_031216915.1. Taxonomy (NCBI): domain Eukaryota; kingdom Metazoa; phylum Mollusca; class Scaphopoda; order Dentaliida; family Dentaliidae; genus Pictodentalium; species Pictodentalium vernedei. The sequence goes on along the minus strand of CM062289.1, from coordinate 73,362,247 downwards.
AGATAAAACAGCCCCTAAACCTTCAAACTTACATCGGTGTCCAAAATAAATTTCCCCTCCCGGCGGGGATATGAAAGCATTGTGGATGAAGTAAGCACCCTTTTTAAGCTATTGAATGACATCTCACACCTTGAATCCCATTTAAACCGGACATTCTTCCTCGTCAACTTAATCAAAGGGCCGGCTAAGTGACTAAAATTAGGACAATGCTGTCGATAGTAGCTGGCAAACCCAACAAAACTCCTAATCTCATGCACATTTGTAGGTCTGGGCCAATTAACCACTGCCTCAATTTTCTTGGGATCACACTTTACTCCTTCTGGTGTAACTAGGTGACCCAGAAAAGAAAATTCTCTTGAAACAATTGGTATTTCTTAGGCTTCAGCTGAAGACCAGATTGACGAAACCTTTTAAATACCTCTCTCAAGTTTTCAAATGCAACCTCAAAATTTGAACCAAAAATAATAACGTCATCGATGTAGCACAAACAACGTTTCCACTGCATTCCTGAGAGTACTACTTCCATGAGGCGCTCAAACACGGCCACTGCATTGCATAACCCATAGGGTAAAACCTTAAATTGGTGAAGGCCCCGTGGCGTTATAAATGTAGTTTTAGGTCTATCTGAGTCTTTGATCTCTATTTGCCAATACCCACTAGCCATATCAACGGTAGAAAACCACACAGAGCCCGCAAGTGAATCCAAACATTCCTGTATTTTGGGCAAAGGGTAGGCGTCTTTTATAGTAACAGCTGTAACTTTCCTATAGTCGACACAAAATCTGATGCTGCCATCAGGCTTGGTGACGAGTAAAATTGGTGTGGCCCAAGGACTGTCACTGGGTTCCACGATGTCTTCTTTAATCATTTTACCCATTTCAAATTCGAATTGTGGAATTTTATGAAAAGGAAGGTGCCTGCATGGCTGTTTAATGGGTTTACCATCTCCCGTGTCAATTACATGCCTAGCCAGGCCAGTTCTTCCCAGTTTTCCATCAGACCCAAAAATATATCCTGAAATTCCAAAACCAGCTTAGCAATTTCCTGTACCTGCAAAACAGACAATTTGTCAGAGCAACCGTCAATCAAAGATTGCAAATGCTCAGGCAAATTCAAAACAGTTTTACTGGCATAAGTTTGGGAATCACCACATTGACTTTGAGTGTCAGTATTATGTTGTACAGTGATCGAATCAGAAGCCTCTTGAACAACAGTTTTCGAAAAAGTTCGATCATTTGCAATAGCTACAGGAATGACTTGACCCACACACAGTCGCTTCTTAAGCCTAATGGGTTGATCAGTTATGTTCATTATTTGTACTAACTGGTGACACCTTTCTGTTGTATAAACCGCCTTGGGAATACAACCTTTCCAAAGCATGTAATTATAGGGATCAAGCATGGCATTGGAAGGCAATGTACTACAATTTTCTAGAAAACCCTCAACAAACCTCTCTGAATTTGGCAGAATGGTAACACATTTCCTGAGTGCTAGGTAAGAACAGCGTTTGCTTCTTCTTTGAAACAATTTCGCCTTGAAACCCTTTGCACATAACACCTGTCTAGAAAGTGAAATATCTGACCCTGTTTGTAGCAAAAAGTCCATCCCAAGAATGCCAGCAACACCTTGAATGTTAGCAACCAAAACATGTTGTTCAACAACTGATCCACCTATGATAATATTGACCTCAACCTCCCCTTTGACCTCCAAGGGTGTCCCATCTGCAGTAGCATAGCTAACAGACACGTCACCAGTCCTTAATTCAACAGATCTCAAAGAGGAAAATAATTCAAAAGAAAGAATACTACATGGGGCCCCTGTATCTACAAGCATTTCCGCGGACGCACCTTGCATCATACAGTTTACAAAGAGACACGAGGACTCAACAAAGTCTCCTAAGAGCCTCCCACGGGATCTAAACTCTACCCTAAAGGCAGACTCTCTTTGCGGTGAGTTAAAACGTTGAGCTAATACACCCTGAAGCACGTCATAATTTTGTAACTGCTCAGGGCTCAAATCTCCCAACATTTTCTGAGCCGTCCCTCTTAGGGACATCAGTTGCTGTGCCATTTCAGCCCGCGTCCAGGAATTCCATAGTGCTACCTGCTCAAAGTGAAGTATATAATCTTTCCACTCCATGGATTTTCCGTCAAACTTGTCAGGTTCTTTAAACTTTCGGGACTTAACTAAACCAATAGATTGTGGACAAGTGATGGCAGTTACATTTGGATTTATGTCCCGTTTAGGGGCCTCCTGTGACAGTTGCAATGACGAAGGAGAAAAAGGATTATTTGCTTGAAAACAATCTCCAATTAACTGGGAATTAGAGAACGTCTGATTATTAACATTACTCTGGTCCTTCAAATGCGTTGTCCCTCCACTTTGAAGAAACAAATCTCTGAGTACCCTGGAATTATCTTCCGGGGGTGGTGGATTTTCCTCAAAATCAATCAAATTAAAATTATCTACATTATTTACATTACCAAACCTAGTGGGCCTAGTTTCAAGTTCGCCACCTTTTGAGCCATAGTACTTATATGGTCCCTGCTTTGCGTGTCCATAGGCTCCTGTCATTGAAAACAATGAAGGGACGCTAGTGTACCCAGATGGAAGGGGTTCCATATGCCTCTCATGACCTTGGGGTACTTGGGCCTTACTGGTAGTATGGTGTTTGCCTGGGGAGGAAATATTCCACCCACTTGCCTCTCCTCTACGATCTTTACTGATAGCGGACATTGATTGCCCCAAACCCAATAGGCTGGTAGGCACAGGCTTCTGTCCATAAGTTGTACTTCCAGGAGTGGAAAACCGAACACCAGAAGTACGTGGAGTGCGAAGATCGGTCGTTCTAATATGGGGAAAACTCAGCCCCGCATCGGCTCCTTTCACTACAAATGTATCCATATGGATCCAAAATTCAAAGTATGTGGTTCTTTAATTTCCATAAACTGAAGAGATCCCGGGCGAGCCCCCAGTGTAAAAGAGTAGCGGGTCTAGGGTTCCACTATTCTTTAATATCACGGATTCAGATCCCTTAATGAAAATAACTCTGAGTTCAAACCACAGTTTTATTTATCCACACACATCTGATCGTTTATAAATGCCATTCAGTCTGACGTGGGAAGGAGGAGAGCCTTTTCATAAATTAGTAGACAGCAATTTTAGTCGTCCTAAAAATGAAGGGAGCTCTAAAATTCCCAGCCAGCTGCCAATAGGCACCTGGCTGCCAATTTCAGAGCGCACACCACTTTACACAAATGAGCTAGCGAACAACAGAGCGAATTGTTTCACTCCAGTAAAAATGTCATGTCAAGAGAGAGAAAGTTAGGCAAATAGGGTTTTACCTTGTATTTTTCTCTCTTTTAATGTGGACGAAAACCCTCAAAAAGCCTCGACCAAATTGTAACACAAACCTAAATATTTTACAACAATGTACACAGCGATCGTAAACAAACCAGGTTTTATATAACATAAATTATTGCTGCCACACCAAGACCCATGAACGGACCAATATCACGGCACCACTCCAATACTATGCATTGGAGTGCCCCCCGCGATACCGGCACGCACACAGGTGCTTGGGAGGGAACAAACCGCTCCTCAAACACCTCAACCTCGCACGTCTAGAAAACGTACATCAAACGTTGATGAGATGTAAGGGAGACAATTTGCTCCCTGCTACACACACACCTAACGCCATGCATGAGTCACACCTACTGACCAATGATTATGTGATTAAATGTTGAATGTTTGGATCACGAATAAACTCACAATGTGTCAGAAACGTGCCTTATATTATTTTTTGTGGCAAGTTGACCCATGGCGACTTGACCCGTGGCGATTTGACCCAGTAGCGAGTTGACTCAGTGGCGAGTCGACCCGTTCCCTTCTAACCCTCCCCCTGTCCGGTGTCACAAATGCCAGAAATTTGGCCATATAGCCAGTAAGTGCAGAGGGCAGCTGAAATGTATGAAGTGCGGAGACAACTACATCTCCAGCACGTGCAAGCCAGCTGCTCTGAAATGCCCTAACTATCAGGGAGAGCACACAAGCAACTACAAAGGGTGCCCCCATTATAAAAAAAAGTAAAAACTAGCGCCGAACTTAAAAGGGCCGACCTCACTAAACCCGCTAATGCCTCTTCCCCATACCCACTCTGCTCCCTTATCACAGGAAGCCTACATGAGGTTTTAAAAAATCATCTGAATGCCGACCTGGCGAACATCTGTCAAGATGTCAGCAGGTCGGCATCCAGGTTATTCAAAACTCAGATTTCTCACACCTTAATAAAGCTGCCACCAATCAAAACAATTAATCTGACCAGTCTAGCATCGTGTTAACACCCCAACTAATTAAAGCCCGATCATGGATAAGCTCCATTTAGCAGTATGGAACGCCCGTTGCGACTCTAACAAAAAACTCCAAATTAGTAATTACTTTAAAAACAAGGACGTACTAGGAATCTGTGAAACCTGGTTACGTAATCAAAGAAGCTTTTCATTTAGCGGATTTAATGTCATTAGACGGGACCGCTCCCACACCATCCACAGAGGAGTAGCCCTTCTAATAAAAAGCGATTTGAAACATAAACCGATCAAAACTGACCACCTCGATGCTGAGGTGGTAGCCGTGGAAATAAGAGCCGATAATAAAAAATAGCAATTATTTGTGATTACAATCCCCCCGACAAAACAGTCAGTAACGAGGTGTTTGAATTCTTCCCACGTAAATACAAGAACTGTATCTACATGGGAGACTTCAATGCAAACATATGTACTTTGGGTGTAAATCCACCAACCGCAATGGAAATGTCCTATTCGATATCACTGAAAATCTTAACTTACAAATCATTAGCGAAGACCCCTCCGATACCTATATAAGCTGTAACCCACTCCACTGCTCCGACATCCTAGATCTTATAGTCACAAGCTACTCCCTAGGCAAAAACGTCATCGACCACAAGGTGGGAGATGACGACCTAGGCAGCGACCACCTACCAGTTCATGCCACAATTAGCTTCGGGTCCGGACCAGTACGCTATCCCCCCCCCCCCCAAAAAAAAATCTCAAGGAACCTGCCCAAAATAGACTGGGAGCTATACCTCAACATACTCGATGCCAATCTCACCGCAAGCAAACCCTTAAATGCGAGCGATATAGAGGACCAGTGCGCTGATCTCAGCAAAGTAATCACCTCCACCCTAGGCGAAATCTGCCCCAAAGAGGAAGTGAGCCCCCTGGAGACGAACCATCTCAGAGAGCACACTCACTCTAATAAAAACAAAGCAACTAGCCCTCCGCAATGTCAAATCAGAAAAGGACCCCACTAAGCGATTGAAACTCAAGAAAACCTACAACCGTCTTCATGGCGAGGTGAAAGAAGCACTGAAGGCCGAACAACAAAACAACTGGGAGCGGGCCACATCTAACCTAAACGCGACAAAAGACGCCAGAAAATTTTGGAACACCTTCAAGGTGCTCATGGGCCAAAAAAGTAACCCTAGACCATCCAAGCCCCTCGAAAAAGCCGATGGCACTCCTGCCGCCAGCGACAAAGAAAAGGCCGACACCTTTGCAGACTACTAAGTAATACACACCAATCCCATATAGGGCCAGAATACGACGACTCAGTCAAAAACGCGATCGACGACTTTGTAAACTCCCACCCCAGGTATACCGCAATCCCTATTTCGGCTCCGAAGAGGAGGAAGGTGACGATCACGACCTGATTACCCCCAGTCACGGTCGACGAAATAATCAAACTGAACAAGTGATATTTAATTTGAATGTGGATAATACAGCATACGTGAGAGTTCGTCTAGTGAAGACAGCTTTTTTAGCCGCCAAGTACTATTATAATCAACGCAGGTGCATTCTGTTGGGGTCGAAAAAAAAAAACACTTGAGTAATCATCGACTCGCAACATCAATGTTATTGTTTTCATTAATTGTTTGTGTTAATAGAAAAAAATTCAGATTTATAGGTATTTCCATAAATTGTTTTGTACAGAAAAGTAGGTTTAGAAAAGAAAAGATGAATGATTCACAACACTGTAGCTGCACATCTACTTTTAAAGTTACCTTTAATTTAATCCCAAATGGCTAGCATAAAAATAGGAAGCATGAACTGTCGTGGCTTATCTTCCGATTCTTATAAACGACGAGATATTTTTTCGCGGCGCAGGGATAAATTCGACATAACTTTCCTGGTGGATACGCATTCGAGTAAAAAAGTGGAAAATTGTTGGAGGAGTGAGTGGGGTTACGAGGCTCTCTTTTGTTCTTACTCAAGTTCAAGTAGGGGCGTTGCTATACTTTTCAAAAACACTTTTGGATTCACCATTCACAAAAGTACTTTAGACGAGAGTGGAAATTTTTATAATTCTGGACGTTACCATCAAGGATCGAAGATTAACTCTGTCTGTTGTCTGTGGTCCTAATGATGATAGACCACAATTTTACGATGAATTATTCTCCGAGGCTAAAATCGAAAGCATGGGTAATGATTCGATAATAATAGGTGGGGATTGGAACGATCCACAAGATTATGAAAAAGATACAATTAAATATAGGCAAAAAAAAAACAACCAAAAAGCAAATAAAAAAAAATATTGAACTCGATGGAAAAATTTGACTTACTTGATGTTTGGCGTTTAGAAAACGCAGAAGGAAGACGTTACACTTGGAGGGGCCCTGAAAATAAAATGGCTAGATTAGACTATTTTTTTATTATCGTCAGACTTCCAACTCATTTTTCAAAGTGGAGAAATTCACACTAGATATCGGTCCGACCATAACCCAGTAAGCATGAAACTATCGTTTGATAATCAGTCCAGGGGAAAGGGTATTTGGAAGTTTAATAATAGCCCACTTGGTGACCCGGACTATGTAGGTACTATTAAACAAGTCACAGGCGAAACGATAACGCAATATACAAATGATAACACAGAAAGTTTCAGTACAGCTGATGATCAGCTCCTTTGGGAAACACTAAAAGTTATGATTAGAGGAAAAAGGATATCATACGCCTCTTCTGTGAAACATGAGTCGCACAAAAGGCAACAAGAAGTAGAAGATCATCTAACAATTCTAAATACTAAACTGGACAGGGGGGGGGGGGATGAGTCAGTGTTAGAAGAAATGAGATCACTTGAAAACGAACTTAAAACCCTTAGGGATAAAAAGCTTCAGGGAATAATAATAAGAGCAAAATCAAAATGGAAAATAGAGGGGGAAAAACCAACCAAGTATTTCTGCAACTTAGAGAAAAGACATTATACGGAAAAAAGTATACCCAGGGTAGTAAACGATGATGGGTCGGAAATTACTGATATACGCGAGATTCTAAGGGTGCAGAAATCCTTCTACGAAAATTTGTATTCTTCAAAACTACGAAATAATCTAAACTTTTGATACGGATGAAAGTTTTTTTTGACAAAAGCAACCCCTTTGTTACCTTTTTAAGCGATGACGAAAATAAATCCCTTGAAGGGCAATTTACAACTTCGGAATGTCTAAACGCCCTAAAAGCAATGCAAAACAACAAAACACCCGGTTCCGACGGCTTCACTGCCGAATTCTATAAATGTTTTTGGAAAGACATTGGTACTTACCTAATTAATTCTCTGAATTGTGGCTACGAATTGGAACAACTCTCAATTACACAGAGACTCGGGATTATTACTTGTATACCAAAACAAAACAAACCAAAACAATACATAAAAAACTGGCGCCCCATATCCCTAATTAACGTAGATACAAAATAGGATCAGCAGCAATTGCTAACCGAGTAAAAACAGTTCTTCCTAATCTAATTTCAGACACCTAGCTCGGTTTTATGAAGGGGCGTTACACTGGGAAGAGTACTAGATTAACTTTCGATTTAATTGCAAAATGTGAAAAATTAGATATTCCAGGTATCCTAGTTCTCATAGATTTTGAAAAGGCTTTCGATTCTCTCGAATGGAGTTTTATCCAAAAGACGATGGAATTTTTAAATGTTGGACCCTCTATGATAAGGTGGTTTCAAACCTTCTACGGCAACACTATGATCTCCAGTCGCATACTAAATAATGGCCATTGTTCTGAACGATTTAATATTGAACGAGGCGTAAGGTGATCCTTTATCACCGTATCTCTTTATTCTTGGTGTAGAAATTCTTAGCGCGTCCTTAAAATTTAATCTCAATATAAATGGAATAAAGATTAAAAATTCGGAATATCTAATTAGTCAATACGCTGATGACTCCTCTCTGTATTTAAGTGACGATGGATACTCTTTAGATAATGCCCTGAATATGATTAAACAATTCTCATTAATCTCTGGCTTGAAGGTTAATTTTGACAAAACGGAAGTTATATGGATCGGCTCAAAGCGGGGTTGTGGTGAAACACTTCCAACAAGCGAACGAGTTGTTTGGAATCATTCCAGATCATTCAAAATTCTTGGAATTGAATTTAATCTGTTTAGTGACAATTATATTCTAAACAATTATACAAATAAAATCCAGAAAATTGAAAAATTACTAAGTGACTGGTCATTTCGTAATTTAACATTAATCGGGAAAAAATACCGTTATAAAAACTTTGGCTTTACCAATTACCAATTTTAACACACTGTTTTATGGTTTTATGCTATCTGTGCAAAGGTCTGGTCACGTCTCGATCAAATTAGGAGGAATAAATTCTTGTTAGATCGTAAAACTCTGGAAAAAATATATTTCGCTTTCATTCAACCTTTGCTCGAATACGCAGATACGGTTTGGGATAACTCCACTGAACTTGACTCGCCGGGGCTTGAAAGCATCCAAATAGCTGCTGAGAATTGAGAAACATAAACTGATCCAGTACTTCAAAATGTTTCACAATTTGGTCCCCACCTATACATCGAACAGAATCCCTCCTCTTATTTCAATCAGTCAAACCCACTTTCTCCGGAGAGAAAACAATTCGTGCCCTGAGTTCCAATGTGTTCTATGTGTCAGTACACGCTAAAAACTAAAGTGTTAAAAACTGCACTTGAAGTGCTGCATTTAACACTTACTAAGTGCTGAACTAGCACTTTGTTCAAGTGTAGATATCCTAGAACTTGACAGGTGTTGACAATAATACCACTTGACAAGTGTAATGTCGCGACACTTAAAAGGAAACAACGCGGATGACGCGGATCAGGCTTAGGTACTCACCAAGCGCAAATCAAATTATGGACGATTCTGGAAGAACCACCAATGCTAGACACATGGGAAGTGCCATCCATTCAAGTTTCAGATGTCTGACGATTGTAATGTCTAAGTGCTTAGAGCATTTCACTTTGAGTGTTAAAATCAAACCCTAGGAGTTAGAATGGGTTTAACACCTTGAAAGTGTCAGTTTTAACACTTTAGTTTTTAGTGTGTAGGCACATAGAACACATTGGAGCTCAAGGGACTCCAATTATCGCTTACCTTTTTGTCGAACCAAAAACTACCAAACATCGTTCATTCTCTCAAGAACAAAACTATGGAACGAGCTACCTTCACACATCAGGGACAACTTTTCTTTGGTCGAGTTTAAAAATTATCTTAATTGGAACGATAACCGACCACCACAGTATTTCGTTCATTCTTCCTCTCGTTAAGCACAAATATTCCTTTGCAGGATGCGTCTACGTTGTAGTCATGGTAACTTGAAGGAACACCTCTACGATAACCATCTTGTCGATTCCCCGTACTGCTCGTGTGGAAAGCGCGAAACCTCTGAACCCTTTTTTATTAAGACGCCGGAATGGAATGGTTTAACGCGCCGAAGGCGCGCAGGGACGATATAGGGAACAAGCCCCTTTCGACCCTCGTTGACTGTAAGTGACTAATTTCCACATGTCTACTCGTGTTGAAGGAGGAACAGGTTCAGGTACTCGGCAGGTGTCACCGGTTGCGGCGTCGTGATGGTCTCTTTGACTGATGTCGGTTGAACCCTCGGGTGAGGACCAGTGTGAGTGGTTGGGTCCTCTCACAAAGGTACTACCTCTCCCCGAGGGTGCAGTCGGTCTGGATTTTCAGGCAAGTATAGTCTGCCACTTCGGAGATGATATTAAGTGATGGCCATCACTGGCAAGTATAATCTGTCTCAGGCTGTATCTGTTAGATAGGATGTCTTTTGAAGGAAACAACAACGACCCCTTTCGGGGACCACCAAGAAGAAGACCCGAACTTCCCTGGTTCGGGGACAGGCCTGCATTGTAATCCTATTGGGTTGGGACAAAAAGATGCGCAATGCGCTTACAAAAAGGGGCAGAGGCGGGACGCAGGACCAGCGCTCGCCTCCCTTAAAGTGGTTGACCACTTTTAGGGATGGAGCGGAGGATGTTCAGGAACCGTGGGGGTGACTGTTTCCATAACGGTTAGACTGTCTGTAGCGGTTATTGGGGTGCTGGTCAAAAAACATCTTCTGTGTACCTGCTTAAAAGAAGAAGGTAAAATTAGTTTTCATTAGAATATGTAAACTGTAAAGATAAAAGTAGCACCTCTTTAGTTGCGTGTCCTTGTGGTTTCTGCTATGTGTGTGTGTGGAGAGTATGGAATGCACGAATTTTTACATTCGTAAGGGCAGTAACATACTCTTGTGTGGTATTGTGCTGTGTGTGTGCTTGTCGCAACGGGGGAGAGTATGAAATGCACGAATCTTTACATTCGTAAGGGCAGTAACAAACTCTCGTGCTTGGGACCCCAATCCCTATTTATTATTTAGTTTTAAGGGGCAGGGGATCTCGAGCGTTTTAAGTTGGCTGAACTTCCTAGTTTGCAGCGGGACGGTAACAGGTCTAGCACACTAGACTACACCCGAGGGTGTTTCTTTCCTGTTGTGTCCTTCGCTGGAAGTGGCCTTATTTAGGTTAGTTTAAGTTAATTAGAAGTTGAGGGTGCCGGGGATCGCGATCGTTTAATGCGGGTTGAGCTTCAGAGGCTGTCAGCGGGAGGGCAACAGGTCTAGCACACTAGACCACACCCGAGGGTGTTTCTTTCCTGTTGTACCCTTCGCTGGTTGCGGACTTATTTTTTTAATTTAGTTTAGGGGTATTCGGGGGCGTCGGGGATCGCAGTTCACCTTGTCATCCCTCCTCTTATTTCAATCAGTCAAACCCACTATCTCCGGAGAGAAAACAATTCGTGCCCTGAGTTCCAATGTGTTCTATGTGTCAGTACACGCTAAAAACTAAAGTGTTAAAAACTGCACTTGAAGTGCTGCATTTAACACTTACTAAGTGCTGAACTAGCACTTTGTTCAAGTGTAGATATCCCAGAACTTGACAGGTGTTGACAATAATACCACTTGACAAGTGTAATGTCGCGACACTTAAAAGGAAACAACGCGGATGACGCGGATCAGGCTCGAACTCTCGAGCCTGATCCGCGTCATCTGCGTTGTGTCCTTTTAATTAGGTACTCACCAAGCGCAAATCAAATTATGGACGATTCTGGAAGAACCACCAATGCTAGACACATGGGAAGTGCCATCCATTCAAGTTTCAGATGTCTGACGATTGTAATGTCTAAGTGCTTAGAGCATTTCACTTTGAGTGTTAAAATCAAACCCTAAGAGTTAGAATGGGTTTAACACCTTGAAAGTGTCAGTTTTAACACTTTAGTTTTTAGTGTGTAGGCACATAGAACACACTGGAGCTCAAGGGACTCCAATTATCGCTTACCTTTTTGTCGAACCAAAAACTACCAAACATCGTTCATTCTCTCAAGAACAAAACTATGGAAGAAGCTAACTGGCCAACTTCCGTATCCGCTTGGTTGTAACACGTTGCTGAATGGTTCGGAATTTTATTGCGAAGTGGGTAATAAAACTATTTTTGAAACAGTCCTAAATTCATTCTTCAAGATTCGCTTGATCTCACCCCTTTCGGCCCCTGGTGGTGGTGTCTGCTGTGTAGGTTCGGTACCGGCGGTTGGGTGGGGGAGGTGGTGTTCATGTTCATTATTGTGGGGTAGACCAGTTAATGTCTTCGACGTGGAGCTTCGAGTCTGCACGCTGACAGCATTTAGTGGTCCACTTCCCACATTCATTTAGTGGTCACGGTCATCCCGCCTAACGAAATTATGACCTATGCTCATGTCCCGAAAAACAGTTTGTGGCATCAGAAGGGTTAACACCGACGAGTATATTATTGGTTAAGTGCTGGACGTGCAATCTACTGGGACGTTTCCAATAACTCTATACATCTCCATACGGCACGTGCGGACACTGGGAACCAAGCAGATACAAACAAAAAAATCCAAAACAGAATTACAAACATACTCTGGGACAGATTTTATGGCTTCTTTTACTCTCTCTTTATCCTAAGTACTGTTGCATTATACCCAAAAGTTAAAATCTTCCTATGCATGCGGTACGTGGGGAGTGGGCTGTAACGGGGTCTCACGCGTGCTGGAGTTATCACCGAGGTATCGTTTTTTAAATTTTGTACATACGGACAAGAAACACAAGCAATGTTGGGGCCAGTGGACGTCCGGGTTTAGCTCGGAGGTCCAGTGGCTGGAACTTTGCTTGTACTTGTTATGCTTGTTATGCTTGGTGACAAATTTGCAATTATTGTTTGGGTGGAGTCTCCACACCGCGGTTGATTCGGTGATGGTACACTCTACATGTACTGTAGTAGCACCGGACTGTTTATAAGTTTGGTGCTAATGAGGTCATAACTGTCTTCTCCGAGTTGTTAGCGTTACTCCAACTGTTGTTAATCTTCGAAGCTGCAACATATGTTGTGGGCACTCGACCAGACCCAACTTACCCGTCTCTCTCCTGCCGGGCCACCATGGCGTTTAGCGGCGTAAAATCTTCACATTTTTCTTGCATTACCTTGTTGCTGCTACTGATATTTAAAGATAAATATATCGAGCAGCTGTGACTAGGTATAAGTTCTTGCCCTTATGGAACCTCCATGCAATAGCACTGCCACGACCCTTGATGACATGTCGATCCCAACTGCAATACCCTAATATTGCAGTTGGCACCGTCATGCTACCGAGGCTCGATTCAACAATAACTTGTAATGTTTTTCCGCCGACTATGGAATTAATATGCATGATAAATTGCATGCCACGACGGTTCTTGAGCTTAACACGGGCCCTTGGTGGCAGGCCACTACTAATGCCGTTTTTAACGCACACAAGTATCCGACCGATACCGATAAACTGTTATTGACGATTGGCGCATCACTACTCGTCCTACTGGCCATATACACCCATATAATCTGTCCTGGACTTCCAGTACTCGCCTTCGACTCGGAGAACTGTTGAGGCCTCTTAAAACTGTAGCTCTTCAGTACCATCTCTTTCACGTTCTATCTTCTTCACTCTGTTCAACTTGAAAACCCGACGTAATATTTGTTTCCAAAATAATGACTACATACTGATATTATATCGAATAGAACACACCACTCTTGACATAGCAGAAGCTATGTATGGTAAATGTTTGGGTAAAAGAAGTCATTTAATTAACATCTCGTGCCATCATAATTGTAAATGCACCTTTAGTGGAAACGACGTTTATAAGCTTTCCGTGAAATCCACACACATTTCATTGTTGTTTCATTGTTGCATATCTTTTCTCTGATAATTGGAAATAATTATTGTTTAAACTAAATTGATGGCCTTTGATGCAGGTGAACAATTGTGAATTTCCCTTTTACCTAGCAATGCCTCTGCATGAACGTGCAAAACGTGTTATCTTTAGGGCCATCGCGGCTACCAGACCCATTCTCCAAGAACTCAAACTAAAGGTACGTACGTAGGCTATTGCAGGTAAAGACCCAGGCAGCACCCACACACCGCTGACACCGTTGATTCATTAAACAGGATCTCCACATACATTTAAATACTTATCTGACCTATGTTTTCTGTTGGTACGTGATATGTGAGAACCCGGTAGACTGTTAAAGATCGAAAGGTTGACCCTGTGCGGTAGGAGCAGGACTGGGTCCAAAGTACTCGTAGTACTCGAGTACCACATTTTTGACAAAGTACTCAGTACTCGTACTTTACTCATATAATTTCAAATACTCGTACTCGTACTCATTACTTCGAAAAAAATGGTCAGTGTTCCCGAGTCTTTTATGAGTACTTTATGGGTACTTTGTAAATATTTAACCCTTTACCCAACGTAACGGCAAAAACCGGCCAGCGCTATTCACAAAAATCGCCAATTAATTTTCATTATTTTTTATTTTTTGTCTCAAAAACCTAGGTTATGACCCCTCTTTGGAACGAGCTCGGAGAGCTCGTTCCAAAGAGGGGTCATAGCCTATGTTTTTGAGATAAAAAATGAAAGAAATTAGTTATTCGGGAATTTTGTTTGCAAGTGTCGTCTGCTTTTCATGTTAGGAAAAGGGTTAAAAAATGTTCAGAAGTATGCCATGTTCTATCAGCTATGTATACATGTTCAGTTCAACAGAGGCATGTCCTCTTACGCCCCTGGTTCCTTCATTGTTTATCAATATAATAGTTCAGTTGACTGTGAGCTGTTAATCTCAAGCCTTGTTTTCATTTATCCTGGTAATTGCTGAATAAGTAGCTAAGTGTACAATAGCCAGTATTATAAATAGTCAGTCAACAATGAATTGACTAGCAATTCCTAGTCATCTTCCAGTTCCTGGTTCTCGGAGATCTGAACCCACTACCCTACTGCCAGTGCGCACACTCAAACCAAATAAGATTATTGGTTCCCGCTTCCGATTATCGTGGATTCATAAACATGATGAATGAAACGTTTCAGCGCGCCAAAGGCGCACGGGGACGATGCGGGATTTAAGTTCCTTACGACCCGAATAACGTTATTTGATTTATAACTTTATTTGCTTATGACTCCATGAGAGTCGGAAGCGAGAACCAAAAATCTTATTTGGTTTTAGTGTGCGCACTGGCAGTAGGGTAGTGGGTGCATATCTCCCCCGAACCTCGAACTGGAAGATGACTAAGAATTGTGCATAACTACAAGAATTCTGCTCTGTGCTTGCTTAGAGACGTGGGCACATGTATGGTAATACTGACACCGCGGTTTGTTGGTTGTTTAAGAAAAAAAGAAACCCAAACAGTCGCTGCTTTGGCAGCAGACTCAGCATGTTGCCCATAGCGGTTACAAAAAGGAAAAAATCCACCAAAAGTGTTTTTGAAAGGTGGGAGTCACCCATCAGCCTATAAGGGAGAGTGAATGCTGAGCCTTGGCAATCTGGTCTGCTTTCAGGGGAAACAGATGACGGTGTGGTGGGCGGACACACACATAGCACACTCCCGAAAGCCCTTAAAGGGTCTGTTATGTCTTTTTTCAAATGTTTATTTATTTAAATTTACGATTTACTCGTCTCAGCCAGGCAAGCTTGTTTCAATCCTTGTCTGGTGTTTGGTGGTTTCCTGTGTTTGTTTACATAAAGGTAGGTTGTACCAGTCTCTCCTACGCTTCGTCTGCTATTTCCGTGTGCCTTCTTGATAAGAGCGTTGCTAGAAAATGTGAGAGTGTTCAATTAGAAAAGTTATTGGTAGAGAGATTATGTGATTGTTGCTATGGATGGGGTGAGGGGGTTTCTTCGGAGCCCTCCCCCACGCGCAGAGTTGCGAGGCAGTCGCCACAGACTTGACTCATAAGCAAATAAAATTATAAAGCAAATAAAGTTATTCGGGTAGCAAGGGTTTAAATAAAGTTATTCGGGTAGCAAGGGTTTAAATCCCACATCGTCCCTGTGTGCCTCCGGCGCGCTGAAAATTTTCATTCGGCTCGCAATCTGGTTTTCAACTTGTATGTGATAAACAGGCTTACTAAATAAGTTTGTAAACAATGTTTGTAGAAGCCAAGTAAGACATATTGAGATAGTTTTTATTATTCCTTGGTACTGCTAAGCAGAGAACAGAATTTTTATTTGATGTAATTATGACAACATTGTTATGAAAACAGCTCAAGCCTTGACATATTACTGGCCGACTATCACTCCACGTGCATTGTGCTAATGATTAGGTCCTGCACCTTTTCAAATACGAGGCGATTTGCGTCTTTACTTAAGTGCTCTGATCCACATCGACAGATGGGCGACAATGACAGATGGTTTGCATGTAGATGAGAATTAAGATTACTACAACACGGACGCAATCTGCAATGGTATTTATGTGCCGCACGACACTTAGCATTACTTGGACTCCGAGGGGCCTTGGATTCCGAGGTGCTGGCCTTGGACTCCGAGGTGCTAACAACTAAACAATGGAGCTCCCACTTGTTATTCAAGACACACTTGTCAGAGTGAAGGCTACCCTTGCCACCACCTGGAGTATCCAGGTGCTCAAGGGTAAAATTCACATGACAGTGGATTTTGATAGAGAATCGGAACCGCAGTCCGTGGAGAGGTGTAGTACCTTTCGTGAGGGGATTTCCCCTCACACTGGTCACCCTCCTAGTGATGTGGATAAGCTGGATGAAGGCCACCGGAGTAACACAGCCACCAAGAAGAAGAGGACGAGAAAGAAGGGACCCTCCGCCAGACGACGAGATGCCCGCCGAATGACGGAGTTCCTGGAGAAGAAGAAGAAGGAAAAGGAAGAGAAGGAGGCAAGTGAGGGCGTCAAAGGGACAACTCCTGTCACCCCTGAACAACCTCTGTCTAGCCCGGTACCCCCTTCCAGGAGGAGGGTCCGGAGGACTGTGGGTCGTCAGGTGACAGCTCATTCTCCAGCTCATCAGACTCTTCACCTGAAGAGGAGATGGAGGAGGATGCTCTGTCAGTGGTGCAGGAAGCTGTCACTGATGACGCACCTTCCACCCCTCCTGCTCTTGCTTCTCCAGCTTCTTTGGACCAGGAGTCCGACCAGGAGGAGAGCTTCCCGGAGTCCGTGGAGGCATTCCTTGGGGAAGAGATTCCTAACAAATTTCTCCGAAGCACGATCGAGGACCAGTACGACTTCTACCAAAAACAAAAACTCTCAGATGCCTTTATCAAGAAAGTCCTCATCAAGTGTCTCCCAGGGTCCAAACAAGAACATCAAGAAACAGCAGCAAGGATTAGGCCGTACAAAGCCAAAGAGGTACCAACTCATCCGCCTGATCCGATCACTCCACCAACTACCATCTCTCCAACACACCCTCCTCCTCCAAAGAAGAACCGCAGGAGGCACAGACGCCGCTGATTACCTTACCTCTTCCTACTTTTCCATGTCCAGACAAGCCAAAAACTAAAGCCAAATCAGATACAATCAAGGAGGATCGAAAGGGGCTTGTCCCCCAAATCGTCCCTGCGCGCCTTCGGTGCGTCAAACTATTTCGTTCGGCGTCTTGTGTTTAACTCATAGCATTACTAAAGAATGAGAGTGGTCGTTGGTTATTACGATTTCGGAATCTCTTGAAATTGCTAATCGAACTGACAGCGGAATGTTATTCCACAGTTTAGTTACATCGGGAATGAACGAAGACTGGTATAACTGGGTGAGGCAGAGAGGCACGCGGTGGTTATCACTTGTATGCAGCACATGTCTTGTGTTGGTTGTTGATATGACAGGGGGCACTTTGTTTGCAAGATATGGAGGCGTTATATGGTGGTTCATGTTAAAGAACTGCATAAGATTGTGTTTCCGACGTCTATCCTGAAGGGTATCTTATCGACGATTGGTCCATCTCTACATTACGGAACAGGCCCGTCGGAACGAAATTTATATTGGGGGGGCTGATATTGCTAATTTGGGTGAACTGGCTGATACTAAATGGGTATGGGGTATCCAGATGCCGAAGGCATCTGGCGCGAGTGCTGAAGGCACAAGCTTTTTGAGGTGGGGGGGGGAGGAAGGGAAGGGGGGGGGGGGTACTTCCCAAAAAAATTTTTTGAAAAGGGCAATCAAAGGAAGCATTCTGGTAGCTTTTGAAGCAAAAACCTCTTTATTTTTTTAAACGGCAAAAGTTGTTTTTTTAACAAAATGTTTCAAAAATCCCAATAGAACCCCATAACATTTGGGGACGGTTCTCACACCGGGCTCACCTGCAGGCCGCGGCCGTATTCCGTCATGCTAAAAAACAGTCAGGCCTTATGGTGGATTCATTAGTTTTATCATTACGCCAACGGTTGTCGTGGTCTTCTGAGCTGCCAAAGGAATTGCTCAAAACGTTTGCACATCAACATATGCAGGTGCATGTTATACATTCAGTGATACGTTCATAATTCTAATCCAGAGGCGTAGTAAGCTAATTTTATTGGGGGGGGGGAGGGGTAGGACCTATATTCCCATAACGCCACGCGTCATCCGAGCAGCGAGTGGGGGTGAACATAAGAGGGGATATCCTCCGTGTCGTTGGTGGGGGATCCGGGGGCCTCCCCCGGGAAAATTTTCGAATTTAAGATGTAAAAACATGCATTCTGGTTGATTCTTCGACTGTCAGTTTTATTGGTGAAAGAAAGCCCACATGGAACCCACTCAATCCAGTAATCATTAACAGTAATGTCGGAATATGGTAACCAGTGGGCATCCCGTGTGGAGAAACCACCAACCCAGCCCAGTAAAGTCTACTTTTGACAAATTTGTGGGGGTGGGGGAAATATCTCCCTTACCCCCCCCCCCCCCCCCCCCAACCGGTTACTACGCCACTGTTCTAATCTGAGTTCAATAATGTAATGTCCAGTTTTATTCAGATTACATCGGTTGCTCCCAGCATGGATAAACTAACGACGAAATATGAGCAAATTATTGGGGGTGGGGCTGCAGCCCCCCCCCCCCCCCCCCAGCCCTCCCCCCAGCCCCCCCCCCCCCGGTTCCGACAGGCCTGCGGAAACGAAACGCGTCGAGTAGATAAATTGTATTCCTGTACCTATCAGGGCGATCCATACTGTATTATAGAACAGTGTAATACAGGATGGCCACAGATCGCCTTGATGACAGCGCAGTGAGTATCACACCATCATGGCCCTCTAAGACTCAACCTTAAATACAATGGCTGAATCTGTTCTCTTGTCGGGTAGGTTATCTCCTGGTACCTCCAGCCCAGCTCTAGCTCTTCTTGTTATGCCCCCTCGAAGGTATGTTTGCTGCGTCAACTGAGTGTCCTTTTACACGTTTGTCTCTCGACTGCTTGTGTTTGATTCTATGTTGGCTTCATCTTATACTATCTTATATTTTATCTTATCACTGTAATTCCTTTCTTCTTTTAACTCTTTACCTAACCTGAAAAGCAGACGACACTTGCAAAAATAATTCTTGAATAACTAATTTTTTTCATTTTTTGTCTCAAAAACATAGGTTATGACCCCTCGTTGGAACGAGCTCGACGAGCTCGTTCCAACGAGGGGTCATAACCTATGTTTTTGAGACAAAAAATGAAAAAAATAATGAAAATTAATTGGCGATTTTTTAGATTTTTTAGAATAGCCCTGGCCAGTTTTGGCCGTTACGTTAGGTAAAGGGTTAAAGTATCTATCTATATACTTAAATATCTTTCATCACATAGTTTAAACAATTTGCATTTGGTACTCCGCCAGTAGAACCGGTAATACGTATTTTGTAACTCAGAGACCCAGGGACACGACCAGCATCCTTCATTTTTGTGATTTACCCAGCAATGTTTCTGTGTGCTGCATTCACTGTTTCCTAATTATATTTGTTTCTTTCCTTTGTTGTAAATCATATTGTTTGCAACTACAGTGTTTTCATTTAAGAATTGAATGTAATTTTTATAATCTTTATTGGAGTATGAACGTGTGGGAATGGGTACAAATTATGTATGAATCCCGAGGGATTCATTATGTCTTTCCATAATGATTTAAGAATTGAATGTAATTTTTATAATCTTTATTGGAGTATGAACGTGTGGGAATGGATACAAATTATGTATGAATTCTTATAATTACATTCCGTAACTGTTTAAACTACTGTTTACCAAACAACAAAGCAGAAAGACGAAATAAAACATGTTCGAACGAACGAGGCGAAAAACTACCCTCACACAAAAGACAAAGCGCACAACACTGAGTTGAGCGCCGGTTTTCGGCATTGACCCAAATTTGTCAAATTGCCGTCTTTCGCAACGAAACTTGGAATGTTCAAAACAATTTATTTAACATATCAGTAAACTATAATCACTGATCACTGCGAGAAGCGCTAAAAGTTATAAACCCGCCCAAACACCGCCCCAATTACATTCTGTCAACTGAGCTCTACCGTAAATGCAGGTCAAAGTTCAACCAAATGTATTCATTGGAAAATGAATTGCATTTGGTCATGACGTTTTCATCCAGCTGACCAATGGGAATTGAGTATTTGGACCCAAAACGTATAACTACATTAACATGTAATTATTAATAAATATTGTTTACACTAATAATAAGGTGACTTGAAAGTGTTAGTTATATTTGAATTTGTGCAAAGATGTCATCAGTTTTGAGTAATTTTGACGTGCCACAGGGATCAAATAGAGGCATTAGAGTTAGGTGCAAGCACTGTGGGAAATTTATAAATGGACACACGAAATACTTCAAATCTTTTTTTAAAAACATTTCATTGAGCTCATTCCCAAAATGGGTCATACTTATTCGATTGGAACTGTACATTAACTTGATTATTTCAGCTGTGATTTATAGTTTGAAATCAGGTATGTGTTTTCAGAGTCGGAATAATTTATATTTATTCTGAAACATTTTGGAAAAGTTAATTTGTTTTATACCTATGTAAATATTGACATGCAATATACTGGTCGCATTAAGTATTTCATTGCAAAAAAGATATGGTGTATCAAGTGTTATTCCTTTTACATGTACATGTAAGACCGGTACTCGTACTTTACTTACACATTTTCAGAGTACTTGTACCCGTACTCGAGTACTGGAGTCTAGTACACGCCCCAGCTCTAGGTAGGAGCTGCGTTTAAGAATATGCAATAGTCACTGTGCAGGCCTGAATCCCTGCCGATGATACTAAGTCACAAGTGTCGTTTTGTATAGGCAGAGAGTTCGGCAGGGACTTGTTGACATTGAGAAGGGGGTGCGAGGAGACCTGGCTGCTGTATTTGCCCAGCTGAAGGACGTGAAATGTCCAATCAAAGACTGAAATGCAGTGATATAATCCGATAGCAATGACAACCATAGAAGAGCTATTGACGCGATTCTTGCAAAAATGCTAGATCCTGCACATAAAAACTGTCCATCGGCCTGGATACCACACAAAGTTTGTTTTCTCCACTTGGAGACTAAAGGAAAGGATGAAGATGAGAACCCTTTTACAGTGGCGACACAGTAATTTCTGATGAAATCACAGCCAGGGCGGAGAGTTCGGTTCTTAATGCTAAGATGACGATGATCGAGCAATACTCTTTCAAGCGATTCCGAGAGCACCGTGTGGGAGATGGGGTGATCGAGAATAAGTTTGATCTGGTGAAGACTGAATGAAGGAAGGCCAAGGGACTGTCACAGTGGACCAGAACATCGAGTCAGACGACGTTATGAAGATTGACAGTCCTTCTGTCAGTATCAGGGATGAGAATTTTCAGTTTTTACCAAATTTGAGTTTTTACGCCTCCGCAACGAAAAGTCAGGAGTATATTGTTTTACCCCTGTCCGTCCATCCGTTCGTCCATCGGTCCGCATATAGTATACATGGTTTGTCCCCCTAACTCCTCCCACGGTTTTCAAGCTAGAGCCTTTTTATTTTACAGGGCATTTATACATATACCAAAAGTGTATAGATTGCCAAGGATTTGATTTTGTCCATTTTTTTCACAAAATTACGGGATTGTTGAATTTAGTAACATTTTGTGACTCTTTTTCGAATATAGGCTATATGTCCAGCTAACTCCACCCACAGTTTTCAAGTTAGAATCTTTGTATTTTACGGGGTATTTGAACATATACCAAAGGCGTGCATATTGGCAGGAATTTTATTCTGTTAAATTTTTCACAAAATTGCGTGTTGTTGAACTTAGTAAAGTTTTGTGAAATTTCGAATATTGTGTACA
This sequence comes from Pictodentalium vernedei, assembly GCA_031216915.1. NCBI lineage: Eukaryota > Metazoa > Mollusca > Scaphopoda > Dentaliida > Dentaliidae > Pictodentalium > Pictodentalium vernedei. The sequence continues at coordinate 73,340,298 of CM062289.1, read as the reverse complement.
TGATTTGTCGAGCTAACTCCCCACAGTTTTCAAGCTAGAATCTTTGTGTTTTACAGGCTATTCATGCACCAAAGGAGTGCATATTATCAGGATTTTGATTTTTAACCCTTTTCCTAACATGAAAAGCAGACGACACTTGCAAACGAATTCTTGAATCACTAATTTTGTTCATTTTTTGTCTCAAAAACATAGGTTATGACCCCTCATTGGAACGAGCTCGTCGAGCTCGTTCCAATGAGGGGTCATAGCCTATGTTTTTGAGACAAAAAATGAAAAAATAATGAAAATTAATTAGCGATTTTTGAGAGTAGCGCTGGCCGGTTTACCCTTTACGTTGGGTAAAGGGTTAACAAAATTACGGGTTGTTGAACTAAGTAAATAGAAGTGCCAAACTAAATATTTTGTGCCCTTAAATTCATCATTTACCAGACTTCGAGATATTTTGGTACTTAAATATAGTCCAATTTTCGGTATTTTGAAATACATATCGTCGCCTCAGTGCTAGAATGTTCTATGTCCCATAGGGGACATAGAACATTCTAGCACTCAGGCGACGATATTTAAATTAAAGTACGTGGTAGAACTCGTGAGGTTGGGTGGGGGTGGGAGTCATCATATGTGTCTTACAGACACAACACATTTGCTAGTAACAAAGCACTGTTTGCTCTTCAACCTCTTGTGTCCATGCGCTATGCAGGGGCAAGCTTCTGTCTAATTTACTGATAGGCCTTATAACATTTTTCAAAACTTGTTCTATTTTGCTTGTGGCTTATAAATATAAGTAGATTTTAGGGGGTGGAGGTGGGAGGTCATTTTTCTTGTTTAATGTTTTGTTGTTATCCCTGCATTAAGCCTACATGATAACAGCTGTGTCTGTGGTCCTGACGCCCTCTAGATGCCCAGGTCGGTAAACCTGGCGCCACCTAGAATGGACGATTTTAGGTACATTGTCAGAGGGTGGGTGAACACATTGGCTGCGTTATTCCTGGAAAGGTCTTACACCCAACACGCAATCGTCAGAAAATAGTGGGAGTAGGGAAAAAGGGTCCATGTGATGGTGGTCACCACTGCCAATGATTTTGCTGGTGAGAATATCCACAACTATGGAAAGTGTCATAGACAAGTTGTACTCCTCATAAAGAGACCTTCACTTTTTCACCAGTCTCCATCTTCGGGAGAAAAGTGTGCAAGCCATCCGAGGGCCTGTAGGTGGCAGTTTAGCCACATATACCAGAAAGGCACAACGTTCCACGATACCGTGCTCGAACTTGGGCGACGAGCTCTGGCTGATCCGGTCTTTGGAGCCAATAACGCAGGAACCGTAGTGACCAGAGCGAAGAACGACTGGAAACCGATTTCACAGTGTGTGACAAGCAGGGGGGGGGGGGGGGGGGGTCTGCATGTAGCTTGGCCATGATGGTCTCTGGAACGCGCCCAAATGCCACAACAACGATGTCCGCAGTGACATGAAAATGAAAGCCAGCTAATCTGTATCCTAAACTTTCAGTGTTGTAAGAGCGAATCTGTGGAATTTGTAGCTTGTGTCGCGCTATATTGGAGACAGTTTTACAGCTCTGTGTTACGGTACGCGAAGTTGAATTGGGCCAATGTTTTTTGGGGGTGGGGGAGGGGGCAGCGAAAATTTTAGAGGGGGGGGGGCGTGAAATGGCCACTCCGAAATTATATTCAGTGGGTGTATGGTTCACTCTGCCACAGTATGTCTCAGTTTAATTTTATTCTACAACATTTAAGGTTCCAATTAAAGGCATCACAAAATCTCGAAGTTCCAAAACGAGTCTAAGGAAGTATGCATAAATGTTATAAAATATCTAATTGTGCACAACTCTAGCATCGCGTCAAGTGTGTCGGCCTAACAGTTTTGATCTTCATTCGGTCTTGGTGGAAAACAGCCAGTACATTCTTTTTGGTCGTGTGAGGGATCTAAGATACTTTGTCGTTGATGAAGCTTGAATGAATGAGTGTTTCCTGAATGTGGGGTTGGATTGCAAATATAGGGCTTGCAATCTCCTAACATCACCACGCCCCTAAAATTATACGAGTACCATAACAAAGTAAAGAGACTTTAGACATACATGTAGATGAGTCGCGATTTCAAATTAAATTTCTATACCGAGTCCACTAAAATCGATCTGTACCGAGGTTATACAGACTCCAAGATAGTGAATTTAATATAAAGCTAAATGAAAATTTCAAGACACAACTACACAAGATTCTTTAGCCACAGATCATGATGCTTTTAACCTCGCACTGTATTTAGAATGTATAGCACTTGAAAAAAAAATTGAAAAAATTAAAAAAAACAAAAAAAACAAAAAAAACAAAACAAGCGCATCCCCTCAAGTGGCAGAATAATCAGCGTGTTGATGGTGGCAAATCATTGGTAGAAGTAGAAGAAGAAACGAGGACCGAACCCTTAACAGAAAAACAAAATAAGTCACAGAAAATTAAAATTATATAATAGAATTGAATTGTATGGAGTCAATGAGGATTGCCTCGCAACTCACTGAGAACGTTATAAGATTGAGTCCGTGAAGACAGCCTCGCAACTCTGCGTGTGGGGATTGGAGTGCGAAGAAACCCACCACTCGCCCCATCAATAGCAACAACCACACACCAATCACAATATACAATAGCGGATGTCTATCTCTCTCTAATAAAGATATGGAGGAGTGAAGTCAGTGAGGATTGCCTCGCTACTCATTGAGAACTTTAGAATTGAGTCTGTGAGGACTGCCTCGCCACAATGTGGCTGGTGAGTTAACTACAAAGAAACCCACCCCTCGCCCCATCAATAGCAACCGCCACACAACAGACACAATATACAAAAGCGGATTTCTATCTCTCTTCCTGTAACTTTTCGAACTGAACACTCTCAAATTTTCTTGAACCAGACGAAGAGCAGAAGAGATTGGAAAAAGCTTTTTGTTAACACACACAATGAAACCAAACACCAAGAAAGGATTAAAAAAAGCTTGCCTGGCTGGGACCAGTGTGCATTTTTAATGAATAAAGATATAGCAGCCATTTTAATGACTTTTGGGTGTATGTTTGTGAGTGGGATTTTTTTGTCGTTGTTGTTGTTGGCACCTCCACCAATCATATCATAATAGGACCAGTGTTCTTGCATTTGGATATATGTGCGGCACTTTCCAGACATATCGTCGCTTCCTCTCATATTTTAGTAGCAAATTAACTGACGTACGACAACCGACCGTGTTTGGGACAGAGGACAAGACCGCGTTAATAAACGCAATTAAAATATGCTTCCAAGATGCTTGGCATACTCCGTGCACTCGACACCTGAAAGATAATGCATTGCATCGGGCAATATGAATACAAACACAACCTGGGAGTTTTACCTGGGGTGTCAAATAATGATTATCAATGGGATTACAGCCGCAAAGGTGTTAATCCAATCAATTAATTAACCTACTAAACACCAAGAAGTAAATCAAGCTGCAGCGCTAACGTATTAAAAGACCAAGAAGCAATTTTCTGGATCGCGCTTTACATGTTAGGCGGGATTTCGGGATTTTTATACATCAAATGTCGTTAAATGTGAATTATATAGTTCAGTACACACCCATAGTAAGTAAATAAATCATTTAACCCTTTACCTAACATGAAAAGCAGACGACACTTGCCAAAAACATTCTTGAATAACTTTTTCTTTTTTTTTCTCAAAAACATAGGTTATGACCCCTCATTGGAACGAGCTCGTTCCAACGAGGTGTCATAACCTATGTTTTTGAGACAAAAAGTGAAAAAATAATGAAAATTAATTGGGCGATTTTTTAGAATAGCGCTGGCCAATTTTAGTCGTTACGTTGGGTAAAGGGTTAAAAAGGTATTTTATCTTTATTTTTTTACTTCTTGGTTCTTCTTGGTGTGTAGTAGAACCCTTAGCTAAAGTAACAACTAAACTGGTCAACACTGTTCACAAACATCGCCATCCAAAGTTGATTTTTAGCTGAACTTGACAACGTCAAGTATGAGCTATTGGATGGGTTGTGATCCGTCGTCCGTCCGTCAACAATTTCTTTAGCACACCTTAAAGATCACTGCTCTCATCCGATCAGTTCCAAATTCCATATGTGGCTTTGGGGCAAAGTCTAAATAGGAGCTATCGATTTTTTTCGAATTTCGTTGAAAAACATGGCAGCCAGTGGCCATCTGGGATTTGGATATAAATTGTCCAACAAATTCCTTTAGCACACCCTACAGGTCGCAGCTCTCACCCAATCTGTCCCCAATTTCATCTGTAGCTTTGGGACAATGTCTAGATGGGAGCTATTGATTTTTTTCCGAATTTCGTTAAAAAACATGGCCGCCAGTGGCCATCTTGGATTTGGATATAAATTTTGCATTCCATTGGCATACCCTACAGACCGCATCTCTCACCCAATCTTTTTCAAATTTTATATGTAGCTTTGGTGTGATGTCTAGATGGGAGCTTTGGTGTGATGCCTAGATGCCAGCAGCCGTCTTGGATTTGGATATAAATTGTCCAACAATTCCTTTAGCACACCCTACAGGTCGCGGCTCTCATCTGATCAGTCCCAACTTTCATATGTGGCTTTGGGGCAATGTCTAGTTGGGAGATATCAGATTTTTCCAAATGTCATTGAAAAACATGGCCGCCAGTGGCCATCTTAGATTTGGCATATACATCGTCAACAATTCTATTAGCACACCCTACAGGCTGCATCTCTCACCTGATCTTTTTCAAATTTCATATGTAGCTTTGGTTTGATGTCTAGATGGGAGCTATCGAATATATTTGAATTGTTGAAAAACGTGGCCGCTAGCAGCCATCTTGAATTTCATATATAGCGGGAGCGATCACATTTTTCTGAATTTCGTTCAAAAATTTGGCTGTCAGCAGCCATCTTGGATTGGCATTTAAATTGTCAACAATTCCATTAGCACACATTGCAGGCAGTATCTCTCACCCAACCTTTTTCAAATTTCATATGTAGTTTTGGTGTGATGTCTAGATGGGAGCTATCAGATTTTTCTGAATTTTGTGGAAAAACATGGCCGGCGCAGTGACCATCTTGGATTTGGCATACAAGTTGTCAACAATTCCATTAGCACCATACAGGCCGCACCTCTCACCCGATCTTTTTAAAAAATTTATAGGCCCTTTGTAACTTTGATATGATTACCAGATGGGTGTTATCTAATTTTTCTGCATTCCGTTGAAAAAGATAGCCGCCACAGGCCATCTTCGATTTGACATAAATTGTCAACTCCATTAGTACACCCAAGAGGCCCCATCCCTAACCCAATTTTTCAGATTTCATTTTAGCTTTGGTGTGATGTCTTTTCTGTAGAAACTTGAGTGAGTGACTTGGCATTACTGGATCTTTCTATTTAGTTCTGTTCCTTCTTGGACAAGTTGAGCTGCAGTGTCATTGGCACTTTCATTTTCCGTTTTGGTCTCAAAAACATAGCTTATGGCCTCTCACTGGAGCGAGCTCGTTCTAATGAGGATCATAAGCGATGTTGTCGAGACAAAAATGATGATAGGCCTATTTAGTTATTCAAAAATTGTTTTCTGTAAATGTCGTCTGCTATTTGTATTAGATTGAAGGTTATTGGTTAAGGGAAAATAAGAGAAGATTAATTCAATTTTACACCCGAAACCAAATCATTCACAACGTTCAGGCTATTAGACGGGATGTGAACGATATTTTCCGTAATGAGCTATTTGGTAATGATAAAGCAGTTTAAAATTTTGGGTTAAATTTAATTTCTTTGCTTCACCAGGTATTAGAATGACTGAAACCTGTGATGTAAAAGTTTCTCTCTCGACTTGTCATTGGTTAAAACTGAGCGCACAAATGCAGACATCTACGGTAGCCAAGTCGGTCAAAGGTTATCCGCCAGATGGCAATAGGATAATGCGCCGAATGTGAAAAACAATAAACAGTCCGAAAGAAAATGGTAAAGAAATTTTCTTTTGTTCCAATTTTCAAAATAAATTGGCGATGACAAGAGTTTGAACTATTGATTTCGGAAAGTAAATATAAATAGATTTGAATTATTATTTGTCATTATCCTAAAAGATTCTTAGAAACTATTGTTTTTCGGGTTTTAAAAATCAAGTACGTGAAAAGTTGCATGTTTACTTTTGTTTCCTCAGGTAAGGACACTTCAAATCAATTCTTTGGTTGTTTTCAATGGAGGAGAAGCAAGAGTGAAAATTCGTTTGACGCCTGCTCAAGCATATATTATTTTGCGGTATTACTGTATATATTAATTTATCAACAACCTAAAATATATAACAGGGGCTGTATTTAAATTATTTTTTTAATTTACCCTTTACAAGCCAAATTGTCCAGTGCCAGTGGCAGTGACACTGACAGTCTACAGATTGGCAGCTTGTGACAAGTTGTGGTCATTGACAGGCTAACACAATTTGGATGTTTGACTGGACACAACTTCTCTCAGACCTGACATTGACACACTGACCACAGTGACCAGTAAAATTTCTTAAAAACAACACTTCTTACTTTCGTATATCTGGACCATTTTATTTACAATGTTTGAGTGATGAATTCTTCATTTTATTAGCTCACCTGACTGAAAGTCAGGGTGGGCTGTTCTAATCACTCTTTGTCCATTCACTCCAATGCCAATGGGCGTCTTCCCCAGCTGCTGGCTCGATTCCAGTAAATGGTGAATGGTGCCTCGGGAGGGGCAACTCAGTTTGTTAAAAGCAATATATCCCCAAAATATCTTATCATGCAATTGATTGAATAATTTGATATTTGGTATTTAGGTCCTTTTGAGATGTAAACTAAAGTTTGTTCAGAGGAGGTTTGTAGGGCAATATTCGCAGCTGTCCTGAGAATGGCAAGTTTTTGGTCGCATCAAAATTTTCGATTTTCAAAACTGATGGGGTCATATTTGAATGAAACTTGATATGCAATATTATTAAATCCTAAGTATTTGATTCATGCCTCAAAAATTGTTCATGCATCCCCATGAAAATTTTTTAAAATGCTGATATTTAAAAAAATGAATGCAATACCAGTTGACATGTCTGAAATGCCATTTCTTTGTTTCTTCGTGCTGCGCTTGTGCCTCGGGATATATTTCTTTGGTAACCCTATGGGGACCTTCTTCCAATTCTGCTCACTTTCTACTGCAATAGAACACATGTACGTGTCCCAACATGCATTTCGGGGTATCTCTGGGTAAACTCTTAAATAAGTGCCTTGGGACAGAGACCAGCTGTGAGGGCAACTAGGGCAATTATGTCACCCTTCTAGGCCCAAAGTCACCTAGAAAAATATATTCGGGTTGATTACAAGTCACCATCTAAAAATTGGCCAGAATGAGGAAAGGCTAAACTGAGTGATCCGAGATTTACATAAAACCGATTGTTTTCAAGAATCGATGTTCTTGACTTGAGTGTGATAAATGGGCATTTTCATTCGTCAAATAAGCGACAATTTATTTAAAATCGCAGAATCAATTGTGCATTGTCGCCTTTTTAAGATTTTTATTTCTATTTTGTCCCGTTTCAGTCGGAGCTTTGTGTGAAAACGAAAATAGGTGACTTAACAAAATAACCAGGGTTTGGAAGTAGGTTACGTCGCTTGGGATGCCGAAAATTTTCTGCTGAAAATGTATACACAACGGACGTATTTTATAACACTGTATTTTTATTTCGTTTTGCTGACGACTGTTAACTGTTGGGCCGTCTATGAGAGAAAAACACGAATTGAATTGAAACACATGGAAAAAAGGCTTTAGTGATGACAATAAAAGCTTTGTACAGGGCACAAGTGTGCATATGAAGGATCTTGAAAAAGTACCTTCCAAGCAATCTTCTTACATCTGGTCCAGTTCACACTTTCAGACTTAGGAAATTATTAGCTTAGTAGACTTTGGTGAAAGGCAACCACAGGAGGGGGTGGGGGTGGAGGGGGGGGTCGCATGAAGAAGAGGGGAGGGGTCATGAAGGAGAGTCTGGCAGTGGGGGATTTTTAATCAATAATTACTATGTGATTTTTTAACCTGGCATAGATGCATCATAGACAACTGGACCTGGATTAATCAGGCGTTAATGGAGGACCACAAGCTGAAAATATGAAGGGGCGGCAGCGGGTGGTACATAAATATTATTAATTTTCCCCACTTGCCTATGAAGTCTCCCTACTTGACTCTGCAGTCTCCCTATTTGTTTTGGAGGGAGACGTGAAGGCTCCCTAAAATTCCCCCCTAGGCTGGTCCCTGCCTTGGGAGTTGGTTCTAAGCAAGTCTCAGCTGCCTATATAGACAGCCAAGACTTACCTAGAAACATTTGCAAAGCCACAGGATGAAGACTGTCATTAAGTAGCAAATATATATACACATATCCAGATAATGGCCTCGGATAACCGGATATTATCCGGTTGTAACTCTCGGTTAGTCGGTTACGAAAATGAGCCAACCGTTTCAGCCCTACTAAAAATGGAGAGAAAAAAGCATATAAAATTATAAAACAAACCATACATGTACTTTGTGTTATGCCCTCTAATTTGGGAACATTGCTGTAATTTGGGGACACTAGTTAACACTGTGAGTTTTGAGCAGTCTTTCAATGTTGAGGCGAGCTGTCACTCTGGTGTGCCATTGCACTTGCTCTGTTTGCGAGTTAACAACAGCATATCTGCAGGGTTTCATCTGGGCCCTTTCTGGGGCTGAAATAAGTCCCCTTTCTGAATGGGGTACATGCTATAAAATTCCTGATATCTGACACAATACACTATTATCCTCAAACTTATGCAGCATATTTTTGGGGCTGAAATAAGGCCCCTTTCCGAATAGGATACCTGCTATAAAATTCCCAATTTCTGACACAAAACACTCTTATCCTCAAACTTATGCCACACAATCAGGTTACAAAGGCATTGTGGTCTTTTGTTAGTTAATTCTAATACAGTGATACCCATTGTAATTTGTATTCTCTCTGGAAAAGAGCTTCCAGGTGGATTTATGTTTATAGACTAATTGAATAGATTTCTGAGCACAAATACAGTACGTAGAGAGTGTATTATCACTAAATCACCCACAGAGTGGAGATTCCACCCAAGCAATAATTGCAAATTTGTTGCAAAGCATAACCAGCACAAGCAAAGTTTCAGCCAATGGACCTCCGGGTTAAACCCGGAGGTCCATTGGCTGAAACATTGCTTGTGTTTTTTGTCGATATGTACAAAATTTGAAAATTATAGCTTGGGTGATAACTCCACTCCGCGGGTGATTTAGTTACAATCCACTCTCCACGTACTGTATACTGATAGCGAGCATCACAGAAGTCACGATCGAGACGCAATTACTGCATCCACTCCACGATAAGATTTAGTTACAATCCACTCTCCACGTACTGTAGTGAGATTTCAATTTTTAAATGGCTCAAAGAGTAAAATATATTGACATTAATAGTGAGATTCTGTTAAAAAATTCCAATTTTAGCTGATTTTAGACTCGTTTTAACAAATATTTATGCTGAAAAATAGTGAGTCTCCCTCTAAAATAGTGAAACTTAACATGTCTGAAGAGGCCCCTTTCCCAATCTACTTTGATCACTCCCTGGCATCTGGGTTCCACCTAGCGAGCGATTAACCTCAGTGGCGTAGATAAGGGGGGGGGGGGGGGGGGGTGTGGAGGCCCCCCACCAGAAGTTTTGTCTGAAATTTTTTGAGACCATTTTTAGGCGAATTTATGCCTAATAACATTAAAATGCTGGCTTTGGGGATAAAAACATGCCAATTTGGGTAAATTTTGGGTAAAAAAGACCAATTTTCAGTACATTTGCAGTAAACTTATGTGTTATTTCCTGTTCATAAAATTTATTCCCTTCGTCATATGTAGCTCTTAGTGCAGCATAAATGCAAGCCTGAAAATAAGCAGACTGTCATCTGCAAAATGAGGTCCCCAGAGGGTGAATTTAGTGATGCTACCCTGCACAGCAGGGTAGCATCACTAAATTTACCCTCTGTGAACCTCATTCTGAATCAATGTCTCAAGCCTAAACAGCAAGGGGTACCCAGAGGATAAATTAGCACATTGTATGGGATAGTTTCAGCAAATTCACCCTCTGGGGACCTCATTCTGCAAATGACAGATTGCTTATTTTCAGGCTTGCATAAATGTGTTTTCTGTAGGTTAAATTGTATTCAAGTTAAATAGGCCAAATAATGCAATGTGTGCATGAAAATGTGAACAATGCAACATGAATTGCGCTGGATCTCAACAATCGTGTGCTTCACTTCAAATGTCAGCGGGCAGTATACAGCACACCTCCCATTTTCAAAATCGAAGACTTTTTTGGTGGAATTTAAACGCCTGGATAGGAGTTGTGGGATATTGTTTTCCACAAATATAGGCCATACTTTTTAACCCTTTAACCAACATGAATAGCAGTCAACACGTACAAAAATATTTCTTCCAATTACTAAAAATAATAAAATTTAAATGGCGATGTTTGTGAATAGCCTTGGCCGTTTTGGCTGTTACACTGGATAAATGGTTAAGCAACTGTGATGGCAAAAACCATCATAGATTAATGGATCACATCTCAAAAGCTTCATCTGAGCTTAACCATTCAACCATTGCCGCGCACCCTTTTGGTGCAGTTTCAAATATTGGCAGTATCTATAAAATATTGGTCATTGAAGCAAAATTGCACAAGATATTGATGTCATAATTCTAATCTCAAGTTATCTATCTGACATCATGATGATATTGCCCCTACATTTGTATATTTTTATACTGTACCAATGACCCAGACATAGCTGGTGCTAACTCTTAAAATATAGGGCCAAACACAAATTTTGCCCCCCAATCCCCAAAATTTGCATCTAAAACTAAAGAAAACATGTCCTGAAAGGCCCTCCACACTTCGCCCCTACTGCGCATGCGCAGTGTCAAGGACGTTCCGAAATTGGCGCCATTTATCATTCTAAGTTTGGCCCTTCATCAGTTAACATCTGACTGATCTTTGTGCTTTTAAATCTCAGTTTAAATGATGCCAGACACATAAATATTAGTGAAATGGTGATTCTAAGGAGGATAGAAAAGGAGGAGAGGAAAAGAATGTGTGACAGAATATTATCAGGGCTGTAACTTAAAATTTTTTAATGAAATTATGTTAAGTTACCTATTTTCAAGGCAGCAGCCATTTTGTTGTCATTCTGATTATTTAGTTACACTGTTTTTTCAAGTGTTTTTCCTCTCTCCCTGTCCTTTAAGTTCCCCCTTGCTATTCTCCCATGCTTTTGGCATAGTTTCTGTAATTATTATTACTAAAATTTCTTGGGAGTTTTAGCTGAATAACAGAATGAATTCTGTTCTTTCCCCATGTTTACGTCTTCACCTACGGGTGGTTAGGCGTTGTGTTCTGCATCTACCTTCTGATGTTCTGCAGTTTCTTCCCTGGAAGTCTCTGTTTTGCATCAGATGGTGTATTTTTGGTAACTGATTTCGGGCCTGGGTGCCTGGAGTCTTATTTTAGTGTTTTTACACTCATTGTTTACATTTACAACAGCCCTCTGTGTGAGGGGGGGATTTCTAAATAATAATATCTTTATGTTATTTTAATCATAACTAGATACATTATTATTGTTCGTAAGTGTTGAATAAATTGTTTAAAATATTTTTAAAATTTTTGTCCACACTTAGGCTTGGGATCCATTGGGGCTCAACGTTACTTTTCAGAAACTTGGGCTGTTCTGAAAAAATATTTTTTCAAAATATTTTGATTTCAATTATTTTTTCTATATTAATGGATCATATTATTATTATGTATTTTGATTGCCAGGGGTTAGTGCGAGTACCAGGACTTGTTTTCTTTTCACATTGAAAGGATATTGATCAATTGTTTTAAGAGGAAGTCTTCCTCTGACCTTATTATCATTCTATATGTGGTCAGTGTACTCGCATTAACTCCTGTTCTGTATCGTATGATTTCGATGACAATATGGGAAGCGTATGTCACGGTATGTTGTTGGGGATTTGGACACTCCGGTCCTTTCCCCGCAGGGTCACTCTACTTTATCAATTTCTATTTCAGACGATCAAGATTAGGGTGATGTATCTGTGATGTCTTCCAACAGTGTGCCTCCGTCGTCACAATTAATGAAGGGCTAGCGGAAAAGTGCTCATGTAATACGCCAATTGCCTAAGAGGACCCTAGTAGGTTCGACGGCCTTTGACGTCCGCTAGCTCGCCCGGTGTAGCGTCCATTCACCGAATGGTTCGGCAGCCGGGTTCGTCCGTTGCGGTCTAGAAGGAATTTTGGGGTGATGCGAGCACTATAAAATTAACTTAATGCACACCCAGTGACGGCGGATCGGAGGGAGAACGGAGGAAGCCTTTTAGTCCGGTTCATAGCTCGTTCCGGTCCATCCGGACGGCAAGCGAGAGAGGCCCCTCTCTCGTTCAACAACATCTGGCCCCAGATGTTGTGGTACAAATGTGTCGCTAGCGGAGCATACGTCCGTCGCTCGGGACGCTCCGTTGTATAGGCAGTCCTCTGAGACTGCTAAGGCTTCCTCTTCTCGTCAGCGCACACGACCGCACCTTGGCTGCGTGACCGCCGATATATTACCAGCTTCGCCGTTCAAGGATTCTTCGGCGACCAGGTCACACCATCCGGCAGCCAGGGATTCGAGACTGATGGACTCCGGACGTTCGCATAGGAAAAGTATGCGGGAGCCATCTGATGCGGAGCTGCCCTCGGCGAAGCAGCGATAGACTGCCCCTCCGCAGGTCTCGACGCCGGACATTCTTGTGCACATAGCACAGCTTATCGCAGCATCCCAGCAGCCGACAGGAACGGTGTCGGATCGAGAATTATCCGACAGCGCTGGGTCGGTAGCCGGGGACTCGAGGCCTGCAGACTCCGGACGTTCGCATAGGAAGTGTGCGGGAGTCAACGTACACGGAGCTTCCAGCGGCAAGGCATCGTAAGTCCGCTACTGCACAGGCCTCGGGAACGGACGTGCTTTCCTTAATAGCACAGTTTATCGCAGCATCCCAGCATCAACTGAATCTGTCGCATATATTTTATCCGACGATGCTGGGTCGGGACGCTCCGCGGAAGCGGGTACGGACGTCCGAAAGTTTCATCCGGTCCGACGGGATACCGAAAGGGATTCGGAGGATTTCAAGCTTTCCCTTTCGGAACAACATATGCTGCGATGCCGGATAAGAAACTGATAGCGTCGGTGGACTTAGAAATTTTTGGTTCGGTTCAGGGACATCGTCCCTCAGTTCCGACATAGTCCAATAATGTCACACAAACTTTCGAATTATTGAACGACGCTATATATATTATTATTTTATGCTTGCTATCCAAGCATTTCTGGTTTCTTGTTCGAAGAGTTATGGAGATGTCTTTCAAAAGTGTGCCTCTGTCGTCATAGTTAATGAAGAGTTAGCGGCAATAAGTGCTCATGGAATATGTCTATCGCTTACGGAGTGACATTCGCTAGCTCACCCGGTGTAGCGTACATTCATCGAATGGTTCGGCTGCCGGGTTCGTCCGTTGCGGTCTAGGAAGGAGATTTGGGTGATGCGAGCACTTTAATTACTTTAGTACTCACCCAGTGACGGCAGATTGAGGACAGATCGGAGGAAGCCAACAACATAGGGGACCGCATGTTGTGGTTCAGATATTTTACATTCGGAGCATATTTCCGTTGCTCGGGACGCTCCGTTATATTGACAGTCCGAGAGACTGTCTTTAATGCTTCCTCATCCTCACAGCAGGGCACACGACCGCACATTGGCTACGTGACCTCGAGTATCCGATCAGTTTCGGCATTCAGTGATTCCACAGCGAATAGGTCGCGCCATCCGGTAGCCAAGGGACACGAGGCCTATACACTCCGTTCGCTCGCATATTGGAAGTATGCACGGGGTAACGATCTCGGAGCTTCCTGCGGCAATGCATCGTAAGACCGCTGCTCCTCAGGCCTCAGTGACGGACGTGCTATCCGAGTTAGCACAGTTGTTTCGCAGCATCCCAGCAATTGACAGTTTCTCGGTCGAATCAGGAATTATCCGACGGCGCTGGGTCGGTGCGGTCCGCGGTTGCATCAAGCTACGGACGACCGAACGCTTTATAGGGTCCGACAGGATGGCGAAAGGGATTCGAAAGATTTCGAGTTTTCCCTTTAGTAGTATCGCAAGATGCCTTTCATATCTTCTGGCATTTCTTCCAGTGATTATTTTTCGGACTTCATTGCTGCGATCTTGGATAAGAGACTTATAGCGTCATTGGACTCGGATTTTTCGATCGGTACAGGGACTTTGTCCCTGACTTACCGACGCAGTCCAATATTGTCATTACAACATGTGTTTTATTTTTCGACGCTATATATTTATATATATATACAAGCCTGCTACTAAGCATGATAGTTTAGTTTCTTGTCCGCGTGGCTCATTTCTGCCATTTTATCTTTTTACATATAGTTTATTTTGGCGGAGCAGGGCATACCGAGAGTTCATATGCGTCTAGACGGTGTGATTAAAGACTGCATATATTCTTTTTCACCGTTTATGTCTTTTCCAATTTCAATGTTGGGAATGACATTATGTATAGTAGACTTAACTTAGACGCTTTATTATACGTAATCCGCCTTACTGAGGCGTTATCATTACGTCTTCAAGAAAAGATTTACGGGATATTATTCTCAATGTAATTTCTTTTGAGGGCAGTAGTTTGTTCACGTATAACTCCGCCCTTCAGTGGCTGATTGGAGTTGGTTAGACGTGATGCAGCCCTAGCTACATCCACGCGTGGATAGTAGGTTAAGAACTCTCTCAGAGTCGCTTCGTTCTCGGAGGAGCTTCTCTTCGACGGCAACTTTCCGGCAATCCATGAATTGCTTGATTTATACATTCTCTTGTCTATCTAGTGTTACAAGAGATTCAGACTGGGGCAAACATTCGGTGGTTGACTCAGAGAGTGCCGCCGCAGTTGCCGGACCCGAGTGTGGCAGGTTATGACGGTTGCCAGTCAAACAGATTGGGATATATACTGATCCCTACGGATTCGAAGTGCCAGCGTCTTTGGGTTCCGCAGTCTTTTAGCTATCAGTTTAACTTCCGCGGAATAATGTTTTTTAGGCTTGCTTTATGTCATTGCATGAACATTATTCAGAAACGCATGCCCAAATTCCTGTCCTTTAATTCGACAGTAGTGGCGTATCTCCGGAACCAGGGAGGCACTCTTTCGTTTCCGTTATTCAATTTAATGGAAAGAATCCGTCTGTTGGTTATAGTACACCAAGTTCAGTTTTGGTCCGTCATATTCTGGGTCGTCTGATTGTTTTATCGCACTCCCGTTCTCTTACGGGTCGCTTGTTGCTGTCAGAATGGACTCTCAACAAACAAGTATTCAATCAGATTTGCTATCTATGGGAGCGCCCAATGATGTTTTATTTATGACACAGCTTGCTAATCAATTGCAGACGTATGTGTTGGCTTGTCCAGATCTCTGAGCTAATACTGTTAACGCTCTATTGATCTATAGGATGGAATGATAGGATACGCGTATCCTCTGGCGCTGTTGTTTTAGCAGGTATTGCTAAGATAAACAACCACAATACATTTCTGTTGATAGCATCTCTATCTTCACAGAGATCATGAGTAATTTACTCTCTTGTCTACTGTGGATCTTAACGTGAAATCTTCCTCTATGTGAGGATCTTTTTTCACTGGGTAAATCGTGTCATCTTTATCACAACCAGCAAGGTCGCAACCTTCATGTATTCCGTTGTGTGGTCCGTATTGCATTGTAAGCACTGTACTGGACGAGCTTTGGACGCGATTTCTTACTATAGGAGATCCTCTTCTTCGCTATTCTATGCGACTAAAGTGGAGGCTCTTCCGTCGTGGTGTAGGGATCATTATGTTCATATGGTTGATCCCTCCATACTACTCATTGCTATTTTTTAGTATACTTGTTTCACAAGATCTACTGCAGCCTGTTGTTATTTAGGTTATAGGTTTATGTTACCTCATACCTATGCACTCTACGATAGTTTACAATTGAGTCTTTTGTCTCTTTATCTAAGTCAGTTAGTAACTTTTTGATAAATAGACTTAGAATCTTTAGATTAAATTCCTATACGGATTTTAACTTCGGTTCTTATTTAGCTAAGTAATCATTTGAGCCTCTGGAAACAGTAGTTTTCAAATTCTGACCTTTTAGACAGTAATTCTGTTGGTTTCTCTTTTTCTGTAGAGTCAGTGAGTTTCATGCACTATCGATGGATGATTTTCACTTTCATAGTTTCGGAATCAATACTTCCGTTACTATTTAGGTTGGGATTGTTGCATAAGAGTTAGGCTCCTATTATCCGGAACCTATTATTTTAAGGTCCTTCCGTCTTCGTATGGGCATAGGCCTTTACTCTTTCCGGGTACAGTTTATGTATTTATAAACAGATATCTGTTTATTACAAGGGCGTAAGCTTCTTCTGTCTTTGATGTCTAGTAGAAGGACGTTACGCTCCATTTTATTGTTAATGGATTCTATTAACTAGCGTACTGCTTATGGTATATCATTGGCTTAGCAGTTGTGCTTAAGATTTCGGCTCATGAAGTAAGAGTTCTTCTACTTCTTGGGCTTACATTAATAGTGTTGCTATTATAGATTTTTGAAGGCTGCTCATTGCGCTCAGCCATCCATTCATGAATTTTATCTCAGAAATATCGAGTCCATTTCTGGAGGCCTCTATTGTTAGGTTTATTATCTACTGCTCAGAATGTCATTCACTTAACAGTTGCTACTATAGCTAGGTAGGCTGTCTGTTTCGGCAGTGTCTCCGTTCGGCTGCCCTCTTCACTCTGGGCTATTTGACCCAGGGCAAGAAAAAGGGGGGGGGGGGGAGGGTGTTCCCTTGGGTCACCTGTTTTTACTATGAAAACAAGGGGATACCTCCTCCGGAGTTAGTAATTCTGAGCTGTTATTGGGATGGTTGTTTAGTGAGAAGTTTAAGTTTATAAAATTCATTCAAGTCTTAGTTTTTAAAGTATAGCTTTTGAATATTGCATATGTCAACGGACATGATTATGCAATTCTCACACACTTTTAGGAGTATAAGAGTCTCTATTCTCTAGACTTACTTTATTATTGGCTTACTTTAAAAATTATTAGTATAAGGATTATTGGATATTAATAGAGTACATGGATGTATGAAGCTCAATTTTTGGAAGGTGTTGTATCTTTCTAATTTATCATAAATAAGAAAGATACATGTAAGGCCTATTACTTCTTTTCCCTACAGGGGATGACTCTATTTTATTTTATTGAGCGTATTCCATTTTGCTCTATGTCCTTGGCCCTCCAGCCTTTTTACTATTCAGCTATGTCTGGGTCATTGGTACAGTATAAAAATGTTAAAAAATTTATAGTAATTTATATATTTTTTATACTTACCAATGACCCAGACGGGGATGGCCCTCCCAGGAGTTGGGAACTCTTGCCTCCCCGCTGAGTACATAGCGCTTACCAGGCACTGGTTATTAGAATGATAAATGGCGCCAATTTCGGAACGTCCTTGACACTGCGCATGCGCAGTAGGGGCGAAGTGTGGAGGGCCTTTCAGGACATGTTTTCTTTAGTTTTAGATGCAAATTTTGGGGATTGGGGGGCAAAATTTGTGTTTGGCCCTATATTTTAAGAGTTAGCACCAGCTATGTCTGGGTCATTGGTAAGTATAAAAAATATATAAATTACTATAAATTTTTTAACTTTCTATTGCTTGTAATTAGAGCATGTATATTTGTTTGCCTGATCAATCCATCCAGTTGAGGAGGGGTCTAAAATTGAATGTTTGTGGTCTAAAAAAATTAAATATGCTCATTATGCACAGATATGTAATTAGTTTTGCCGAAACAAATATTAAAGTATTTCACTCTAAACAATAAACAATAGTTTTTAGCTTAACTGGACAAAGTCAAGATAAGCTATTGCCATCACGTGTGTGGAGGTCTGTAAGTCTGTTCACATTTTCTTAAGCAAAGGCTACACCCCAAAGTTCTTATCCAAGCATCACAAAATTTCATATGTTATTTCATAGGTTCGAGGTCATGTCTGGATGAGAACATCCCATTTTGACCGTGAAGGCTGCACGGGCCTGAAACCTGAAAACCTTTAGCACAGTCTACAGGTCATATTTATGAAGTGATTTCATTGTAACTTGATAAGCCGACTCCATATAATGTCTAGATGTCCTATTTTCTTCGGGATCAGACAACCATCACGTTACCTACAGTTAAAACTAGAAGTCCTGTCATGAAATGTGCAAAAATAGCACATCGATCTGTGCATTAATATACGCGTTATGACCATAGTAAGGCTATCAGATTCTGTACATATGGCCTGTGCACAAGCAATGTTTCAGCCAATGGACCTCCGGGTAACCCCGAGGTCCATTGGCAGAAACATTGCCTGTGTTTGCTATGTGTAAACAGGAGAACCTGTCGTGCTTTGGATGCCATTCGATATGGCAATTGCGTGCAATTCCTACGTGCAATTAAGCCAAGATAAGCGCACAGTTCGTGACAGGGCTTCTAATTTTAACTGTAGATTCGTTTAACACAATCTACTGGTTGCATTTATGAAGGAATTTCATTGTAAACTGGTAGGATGACTCGTTATGTCTATATGAGAGCGTCATATTTTGGCCGTGATTGGTCATCCGTGATGACCACACATGCACATGATCTAGATTTGTATAGCACAATCTACAGCTTATATTTATGAAGGAATTTCATTGTAACCTGGTAGGATAACTCGGTATGATATCTAGATGAGACTGTCGTATCTTGGTCATGAACGGTCATCTGTGAGCAGTGGACTGGCATGTTTCCTAGATTTCTTTAGCAAAGTCTACAAGTCATATGTATGAAAGGATTTCATTGTAACTGGAAAGGAGGAATCTTTTTGGAAAGAGTTTACTGTAACTTGGTAACTTTGGTTGACATATGTTAACTTTGAGGGCCACATCAACCCAGGCCTCAATACTTTAGTACAGTCTACACCTCAAATTATTCTTGTTGAAAACATAGCATGTAGGGTGCAGAACTTAACATATTCTCAATTATCATAATTCCTGTCTTATTTCATAATCCTTTCATAAACATTGAAAATTATATCCTTTTCATCAAACACTACACACAGTCAAGTTACTTGTAAGCTGCAATGTCACTAACACTTTCACTGAATAAAAAATGTGTATTTTACCAATGTTCTTGTCGGTCTGCCTGTGTTCGTTTTATGTTTAGTGTTCTTGACGACCATTTCTACAAATTGATTCAGGCACACATATTGTCGTGGCATTAACATGTCCTTTTTTGCCCCCCGATAGGGAGGCATCCTAAATCCAGGTTGTCCATCCATCCGTCCATCAGTCCATCAGTCTGTCCATCTGTCTGACTTTATTTGTCCCTACAGAGCAATAACTCTATAATGCTTTGACGGATTTCAACAAGGGTAAATACCAAAGGAAGGTCTGTTGTGCAGCAACACCATGCTTGAGTGACAAAGGTCAAGGTCTCAGGAATGGAAAAACTTAATTCTCTCACAGACCATATTTATCTGTCCGGAGCCATAACTCTATAATGCTTGAGTGGATTTCCACAAAACTTCACACAAAGTTAAAGACCAATGGAAGGTCTGTTGCACAGCAACAACATGCTCGATTGACAAAGGTCAAGGCCAGAGGAATGGGAAAAATTAATTCTCCCACAGCATGAGGTTTTTCATCCTGAACAAATTGAACACAAAACTTTTCTTTCCAGCATTATAGGCCACTTGGACATAGTTCTGGGGCATCCATGGCCAGACGGTCACCTTTAGTTTTGTTTCTGCAGTTTGTTTCTTTCTGTAGGATTTTTTGTCACAGATTTGAATAGCTCGTTTTGTCTTGTGTTTAGATCATTGCATGTTTTTCCAGCAATACATGTGATGTATGGTCAAAGTACTGTTCTGGAAAATAGCATGAAAGCACTTGTGATCTTATCAGTTTTTGGCAATGATGGAAATCGGATGTAGGCATTTTTTTGTACGCCAAGCACGTATCCAATTTTAATCCAGTGTTAGCAGTTTCTTGTGCACCGACTTTAAGCTATTTTGACAACACCGATATTTTGATATTTCGATATATTGCAGTCTGCAGAGTGTAAAAAAGTGTGGCATGAAGCCTGCCTTTGATTCTGAACCTTTGGAAAAGTAAATTTACTATGATCAGTCCAGGGCCAGTCAGGCAGTTAATCAATCAATAAATCACAATTATCTTTTATAATATTAGGGAGCATGGTGACTTAGTGGTTACAACCATTACAGGATTGGACTTCAAACCAGAAGGTCCACAGATCAGTCCCTTCCAGGGGCAACTGCATTGTGTCCCTGGGCAAGGCACTTAATTTTGATTGCCCATGTGGGGTCATGGTGGCACTGTGTAGTAAGGCGTACTGCACATCGATGGTGCACTTGTTCAACGGATTTGCTGACATATGCAGCATGGGGATCATAACATCTATATATGCTATTTAGGGCTGTCACGATTTTTTAATTTAGGAATCGATTAATCGTCGCAAATAATCGATGATAATCGATTAATCGTACCTAAATCTCCCCCCCCCCCCACTCCCTCTCTTTGAAGTCGATAAAAATGAAGTTCAAGTCTGTTGACCTACCCCAAGGAAACAACGAAGACGATCCTTTATTAGGTACATTTAAAGCTTTGATGTTTTGAACTTTTGAACCGTCAGTGTAACAATCAAGACCGGTCGGCAGTTGCGAAGTTCGCAACTGCCGACCGGTCTTGATTGTTACACTGACGGTTCAAAAGTTCAGAACATCAAAGCTTTGATGAATGTACCTGAAAGACAATTGCTTCCAACAGCTTCTTGGGGGTTTAACATTGATGGTCTTAACTCTTTACCTTGAGAAACAATAGTTTTTTCATCAAATTTTCTTTTAATTATTAAACGTCTAAAACGGGATACAATTTACCGATTATTCGACAACGAAAAATACTAATCGATTTCGCCGTGACCGATCAACAGTCGATTAATCGATTAATTGTGACAGCCCTAATGCTATTGCGATGTTTTCATGTCATCAAATATTCAACTTTTAACTGCTTGAACCGATTAATACATCGTTGCTAATTGTATGTTGGGATATAATACGCGATAAATTTATGATAGTTAGCTCGATGTAACATAGTGGACCGGACCGGAAAATACCAGACCAGGTGAGTAAACGGGTCCAGTGGAACCCTCTCTGGACTGGACTGCAGTCCAGCTGTGGACCACAGATCAGACCACTCCAAGGCAGTCCAGTCTGCATCACCAATTGATAGGCATACAATATTATGTTTTTAATGAATGCAAACACTTAACAGTATGCAGTGAGTGGTAAAATTGTACTGTGCTGTTCAAAATAAAAATGTTTGTATCAGTGTAGCTTTTTCATAAATTATCATAAAAAGTGACATGATATGAATTACAATTTTGAGACCAGTTAGCAAAAGTAGGTTTTGATGGTTAACTTAGGTGTTACCTGTAAACGAAAGTCATTCCTTATTTCTAAGCCTGGGTAGGTAAAGGGAGATAAGCCTAATGGACAGCAGATTATTATACATCTACTATAACAAGTGCTCTTTATAACTATGAACAGGCCTCAAAATAAGCAGTCTGACATTTGCAGAATGAGGTGCCCAGAGGGTGAATTTGATGCTGCTATCCCATACAGTGGGTCGATTTATCCTCTGTATACCCCTTTCTGATTATTCCTGAGACTCTGGTTCAGATTGAGGTTCAAAGAGGGTAAATTTAGTGATGCTACCCTGCTATGCAGGGTAGCATCACTAAATACACCCTCTGGGGACCCCATTTTACAGATGACAGTCTGCTTATTTTTTGTCTTGACTATGAAGTAAGAGAATATTCAACCTTCCTTTGACAGTACAATGCTTTTGAGAATCAAATCAATATTGTAGGATCTTCTGCTACATTATAATAGAAGCAAATCTTTTACGATTTCAGTTCTAAGTGACATTCTAGAATTTACAATTTAAAAACTTTTATGATCAATATTGCATTGCCGTGGAACAACCTTGCTTGTTAATTGTGCATGCAGACTGCAGATTTTATTGAACAGACCTTCCTGGGTATCAATAAAATTTCAGTTCTTTTGATTTTGACCTCATATACAATCCAATGATACTTTTGACATACATGTATAATGAGAATGTCTTCAGTGTTTCAGCTCTTGATTACTATACACTCTACTGCAAAGTTGAGGAAGGGGTGGGGGAGGGGTGGGGGAGGGGGAGGGGTGGAGGTATTGGTTCCTGGAATCAGCTTCTCCATCTGTATGTTCATTCATCTGTCTCTGTATGTCCATCAGTCTGTTGACTCAGTTTTGTGTGGAGTTTTTTTTTTTTTTTATTTCAGTCAATATTTTTTATACCCCCACTCCATCCATCCATCCATCCATCCATCCATCCATCCATCCATCCATCCATCCATCCATCCATCCATCCATCCATCCATCAATCCATCCATCCATCCATCCATCCATCCATCCATCCATCCATCCATCCATCCATCCATCCATCCCATTCACCAATCCTTCCATCCTTCCATCTGTCCACCCACCCTTCCATCCATCTGATCTGTCTGTCCATCCCAAAATACAATCATCAATAACTTGTTTGCTGCTCGTCGTTGCTCGGTGGTTTTCTCCGGGTACGCCGGCTTCCTCCACGCGTAAAAATGTCATGGTCATGATTATCCATTGTGCATACATATGCGACCTTAAACATCATTAAATAAATAATAAATAACTTGTTGAGTGGGGAGGTGGCGGGGGTATCTTGTTGTGTCATCCTGAGATGACACTTTATGTAGTTTTACTTGTCAAAAAAGTTAACCACCTTGGAATGTGTGCACCTGCAGTTTTAAGAATGATCCAAGAATGAAAGTGATTTGACTGAATTCATGGATTTTCGCTACAGGTTTTGTCCGTAAAATGTTCATTGATGGTGATTTTCAATGAAGGCAGGCTTCAATGTTTGTCTTAACATACATACATGTAAATCCTCACACATATGAAGAGCAGTCACCCGTGGCTCCTCTCAGGTTCTGTCTTTGGTATTAAGCAAGAGCCTTTGGCTCCTGATAAAAAATGTTGAACTTCATGGATTTTTGTCTCCGGGCACTTTCATCTCTGAAATGATCAGACATATATTGGTGTTGATTGATTTATTGGCCTTTTTGACATGGAACACATTCATCTATCATCTGTTATATATTTTGAAGTATGTTGACTGCTTGTTTGTTAAATTTTTGAGAAATGTCTATTAACTGGTTGAGTGCTGAAAGACAATATTTGGACCTTACTCTGATGTACAGGTACTGTAACTCAGAAGCTTCAGTCTCTGTGGATGTCCTTCATATTAACTTTGAAAATAAATTATTTAGTCTGTATGGATACTCCTTGTTAAAATTTATGGGAGAGTGCCTGCAGGCGCTCTCCTCCCATAAATTGTAACAAGGCAAAGACTTGTGAACAAATTTTGATGCAGGCCTTTAGATTCCCCCAATTTCACACCGTTTACAAGTGTGCCCAAATTAGAGAAGGTGTGAAGACATCAAGAAAAATATATAAATTCTCCACGCCTCTTCTACATTTGAGAAGTTCTATCATAATATGACCATAGAAATACAAAGAAAGGCATGGCAATAAAACAACAGGATAAGGCTGTTATTATGCTCCCAACCTCCAAAGGAGGATTCAGGGGTATCTAGTGAAGATCTCCATCCATCCATCCATCTGTCCGTCCGTCCGTCCACCCGTCCATCCATCCGTCCGTCCGTCTGTCCGTCCACCCGTCCGTCCGTCCATCCGTCTCCGTCCGTCTGTCCATCCGTCTGTCCATCCATCTGTCCATCCATCCATCCATCCATCCATCCATCCATCCATCCATCTGCCTGTCTGTCTCTGTCCGTCCGTACCTCCGTCTGTCCACCCGTCCATCCATCTCATCCCGGCCCGTCCATACAAATGTTTTGCATTGTAATTTCAAAGCCACAACTCGGATTTGGATCTCCTTTGGTATGCTGATAGACCTGCATTTTCGACTTAGAAATTTTTTCTGTCTTCACTCTTTCCACTTAGAATATTTTTCTGTCCCACAATACCTTAAAGGCTACTTCGAACTTGCATATGGGTTGGGGCATTGATCCATGCTTTGCATTGCCTTTGTTTCTGATTTTAATGCATCCAAATTAGGGCAAAAAGTTGTGCCCAAAATAAATGAATTTAAAGGCCTGTTTGATGACTGAAAATAATTCGACCCTCTATCAGTTAATTGACTGAACAGAGATTAATTGACTGTAAAAGTTGATAGTTGCAACATCCCTGCATTATAGTTTTCCAATAAATTGTTCTTATATTTTTGTAGCTTATTTTGTACAACTTTTTGCCTGCTGCAGACTGATTTTCATGCCATTTATAAAAAAAGACCAGATAGGCTGCTTCTTGTTAATTGAACATACCCCCATAAATAGGAGTAATCATTTAACAAAGATTTTTTGATGCCAGACTATTGACTTTTATTGGCCGTGACTGCTGTTAATTGTTGATTTTTGGAGAAATTCCAGAAAATATTCAGCAGGTTAAGAGTTCATGGATAATATGCTTTCATTTGTAGCTTGAAAAAGTCTGTATAGCCTGTTGAGAAGTGATGATTGTTTATACATTCAGCATTTATTGAACATTAAAGATTATTATTACAGGAGCGCGGTGGCCCAGTGGTAGACTGTTGGACTTCTATGCTAGAGGTCCAGAGTTCGATCCCCATCTGGGACAACCCGCATTGTGTCCTTGGCCAAGGCACTTTATTCCGCTTGCCTTCATGGGGGCACGCTGATGCCGTGTATTAAGGCGTACTGTACATCGATGGTGCACACATCTTCACCCGCTGTAAACCTGCTTGAGCGGAGCTTGAACAGAGTTAGAATGTTGAGATTGTCAGAAATATGTGACCTTAAACACCAATAAATAACCCTTTTCTAATGGAAAGTTCAGATTCTTTCATTAATGAATAACTAACACCCACAAGTCAAGATATCCAAAATAAAATTTTGTAAAATTATGACCAAATTCATTCCATGCATCCCAATACTGTCCTCCCACCCAAATAAAAGCAGCTCAAATTCATTGTTTTGGAATCTCTTTCTCAAAGGTGAGATTCTATAGTGAAGTTGGGAGGGAAGTAGATAGAGAACTTTAACCAGTCATAATTCAGTTGAAATTCTTTGTATGCTTCCTTAACCGCAGTACTCCAGCAACGTTTTATTAAGATGAATAACATTAAATGAAGAAAAGGGCATTTTAACCCTTTACCATATCAAATCTTATTAATTATTTTCTCCCCTGGGAGCCCCGGGAAGTGAAGCAGTGTTTGTGTACTGTGGTAAACAATCTCTCTTTTACTGGTAAAATAGGACCAGCCCTCTAAAATAGGCAACATGGATATAAACGATTGTCTGGACTTGACTTTATCTTCATGTTGTGTTCATGATTAGCCATTGTATAGAAGTATGTGACCTTAAACACCAATAAATAATTAAATTAATTATTTTAATTATTGTTTTTTTCAAATTCTTCCAAAACTTTCAAGAAAACCATATCATGTGACTTCTCAAAAGAACCTCGATGAGTTTGTTCCATTATTAGGCTTAAAAAAAGTTAAAAATCTGTTTTTCAGGCTCTCCCACATTGTTGTTTTGGCTGCGGTAGACTCTCTTTTTATAACCAATGCAAACTTAAAAAAAAAAAAATTAAATGGTTTATGTCTGATATTTTACCCAAGTTAATAAAATTGGTAAATTTGTTCCTTGAGTGCAAGGCTTTGCAATGCTTTAGCTCTGCAAAGACTTCTTGCACTCAAGAGATGAAATACACCTCCATCCATGCTTTTCTGTAGATTATGAGGCCTAAAACCTAAAACAACCCAAGAACATTAACTTTTCATGGTAAAGAAATAATTACAAAAATAAAATAAAAAAACACCCGTCTACATGTACATACAATTTTACAAAAATTGGCATGACAAACAAAAGATATACTTTGTGGGGCCTTATCTGAATAGTGACCATAATCTTCTAGATAATAATTTTATGTATTTTTTCTCGTAGCCTAGATTTTGTCTGTTAGTACACGTACTTAAGTTTTGAGCCTTCTTGTACATGCAGATGATAACCCTTAGTGTTAGCACTTTCCCCGGGTTTTAGATAAAAATCTCTCAATATAGCCTGTTTGAGTCTAAATATCGATGACAACGCTTTTCAATATGGTCAGTTTCCTGCGTTCTGGAGGTAAACTGAGCATTTATTCTTTTATATCTTGTTTGACAGAGCTCATAGAGCTCTGTCAAACAAGGTATAATGGAATAAATGCCTGTATTGGATGTAGTGAGGCCAAAAAGGTGTAACCGGTTTGGTTTGGCAAGGGTTATTGTAAGGATTGAGGAAGAACAAAACACTGAATTCAAGTTATATGTGAAAATTGATCATCTCGTCAACCCAGTCATTTAGCCAGCAAAATTACATGCTTGTTGAATAAGATTATAACCCCAAGCTATATTGTTGTTTTACATCATTCATATTTATTACATAAATATTTCCTGGTTGCATTTTGTAGTTGAATATAAATTCATGTGGATTTTGGTAAGAACAGACACCAAAATGCACAGACTCAGAATAAATATCTTGTTATGCTGTTCTTTTACATTTTTAATAAAAGTTATGTTTGTGACTATGTCGTGTTGATATAGTAAATCACCATCGGGTGGTGTCCCAACAAGAGAACCCATGTCACTAAGAGGAATCCCCAGTATGGTGACTAATCCCGGTCACAAAGGTTGATAAATAAGGGGAATTTGGTGTGTGTCACAGTAATTTTTTCGACATATTACAAAAATTTATATACAATTAACAGGAGTTTACTCTACAACCCATATGCAATTAACAGATCAAATTTGTACTGAGGGTATGGTAAATGGTTTTGTGTTTGAAAATTATATTCAATTAACAGGGATAAACAATTAAGAGATATCCAATTGAGTGGGTGCCACTGTACTTATGTTTTGAGATTTCTTGTACCTGCAGATGATAACCCTCAGTGTTAGCACTTTTCCCGGGTTTTAGATAAAATCTCTCAATATAGCCTGTTTGAGTCTAAATATCGATGACAGCGCTTTTCAATAGAACTAAGCTATTAATTGGAAATAAAATATGGTTTTATTTTTGGAAAATTTTCACTGAAAATATAACTTTCCACAATCCATTCCAATGAGGTGTCATAAGCTGAGTTTGAATGCTTTTTGAGAATATTACTGGCTTGTTTTGGCCATCACATTGGGTGAAGAGTTAATATGGATGCGATTTACACTTAGGCTGTCCAATGCACAGAGTTAGGAACTCTATGCATTGGACAGCCTAAGTGTAAATCGCATCCATATTATAACCAGAAAGTCTTATTAACCCTGTACAGTGCACAAAACTAGATACACTTTCTGGTTATAAAAAATTGGTAACTGCCAAATCACACACTTTATGTACATGTATCTGAAAATATACACTGACTAAGGCTGTAAAAATGCACAGAGTCAGTTGGTCACATGTTACATAGGGTTTAGGATTCAAGGAGCTAATAGAAATACTTTTATTATATGCCTGTTCTATGAAATCTCTATCTACTGCAACCCTAAACCATGTGAAAAATGGTAGTTTGTGTACAATTTACTAACTGGTACAACATATTTTTCAAAACTGTTAGAAATTTCCACCCACATCTCGCCTAGTCGACTAGTTGTTGACTACCTCTGTTGACTAGTCAACTTCTAAAAATCACTTTCCACCCACATCTCGCCTAGTCGACTAGTTGTTGACTACCTCTGCGACTAGTCAACTTCTAAAAATCACCAGTCGTTTAAACACTAATATATACTACCGTATTTACTCTATGTATTGGGACACTCTATGATTTGGGACACACATTTTTTCCAGAAAGCTATATTTTTTTTATGCTCCAAAGTTTGGGACATTCAGGAGATTTGTTTCCAGTTGGCCCGTCGCTAGTAGCAGACGACACTCATAAAAAAAATTCTTCAGTAACTAAAAATTTTCATTTTTTGCTTTCAAAACATAGCTTATGATCCCTCATTGGAACGAGCGCAATGCGAAAAATGAAAAATATAAAAAAAATTGGACGGCGATTTTCGTATTTTGTGATGGAAAACGAATCACACACAACTTTATTCAGCATCAAATCAAGACCAGGCTGTGTTCTTTCCCCATTTTCTAAGAATTGGGACACCTGTGAAAATAATTATTTTTAGCTGTCCCAATACATAGAGTAAAATACTCAAAGTTTGCTAAGCACCAAGTACATCCAACTACCTGTTTTACGTTTTAGTTGAAATATTGTAATGAAAAGTGTATATATTTTTTATTTTATTATATCTTTAATGATTTAAGTACAGAAATTAAAATTTTTGGTTGTGTTTAACATTATTTTTTAGCTTTTGAATACGATAACCATGGAAAATGGATATTTTTGGTAAAAGAGGAAATTTTTCAATATGCCAAAAAGTTGATGGAGCGAACAAGTATGGCTTCAATAGCGAGTAGGAGACCCATTATTCTTATCAACCTACCTCAATTGTTTACTACAGGCTTGCACTACAGTGGAAGAACCTAACTCGGATAAAATACTCTCTATTTTAATCTTTCCCAAGACTTGGGAAAGAAAAAGTGGTGTAAAAACACCACGAAAAAATAAGCTAAAACTGGGCCGAGCGCCATCGGTGCACACCCAGTATGGGACGCTCTTCCATAGTACAAATCCACGACTTCCGTAACAGTGCGCAATGCGTCAATTCGTCATTCTTTTTCTATCCGAGGCACGAGCAGGATGTGTCTCTGCCATTTGCATTATGAAACAGTGATAATTCAACTCGTGGATAATGGTTTTCCTGTGACTGGAATTATGGATCTGAAGATCGTATAATAACAGGACTGTGTTTTATATATTCTCGTTTATATTTTCAACCACATTCTCATTGTTTATTATTTACTATTCCGTTTTCGCGAATGTTTTGTTTGCGACATCGTGTCATCGTGATTCGACAATGAATTTTTCGGTTGATAAAAATTTGTTATTGGAGTAGGTGTAGGCCGTCTGGGTTCTGCCACCTTCTCTCGTAGTTGAGGGTGTTCTTCTACTTTCTGTTTCTGTTGAGTTCACCTTTTTCTTCTGCTCTCACCTCTGTTCTTTCCAGTTCGGTTCCTTTAGGGCAATTCCTTTTGCCCTCGCCATTGGTGCGTTCTCGTGTCCGTTTCGTCCGCACCCGCGGGTGGTGTGGAATGCTGTCGTTTCGGGAGCCTCCCGACTCGACCACGTCTGATGTGAGTTTACCCCCTCCATGGGGGATATGAAGCTCCTCCCACCCCTGGGGGGGCACTGTCGTTTTGGGGCCCCCCCGACTCGACCACGTCTGGTGTGAGTTTGACCCCCTCCGTGGGGGATGTGCAGCTCCTCTCGCTCCCGCGGGGGGTGGTGAACGCTATCGTTTTGGGTCGCCCGATTCGACCACGTCTGATGAGAATTGCCTCCCCTCCGTGGGGGATGTGCAGCTCCTCCCGCACCAGCGGGGGGGTGGGCACCGCTGTCGTTTTGGGGCTTCACGATTCGACTATGTCTGATGAGAGTTATTCCCCTTCCTTGGGGAATGTGCAGTGTTTTACCGTGGTGGATACTGCGGGAGCTGTTGGTTTTCTAGTGTAGAGATGCCTGGTTCCGGGACTATGCGCCCTCTCCAGTCGACATCTGAGGCTGTCACTAGGGTTGTGACGAGTTGCCGAGCTTGGTGGCTCTCTCCGCTTTTCCACCAGTTCCAACAGCTCCCGCCGTATCTGCTGCTACTGCTGTTCCGTCATTGGGCACCGTTTTTAGCCGACCTCGGCTTCTCCCTGCCAGGGTCTGCAGGGATGTCTGTAGTGTGGTTGTGGGGTTTCGGCCTCAGACTTCCTCTCGGCGAAGTCAAATGGGGCTGCCGACTGAACTCCCTACTGTGTCCTCTCAGCCATTGAGCACAGTAGTTTTATACCTGCAGTGGCCTGCTGCGGTGTCTGGTTGTGTAGACGTGGGGGTATCGGCCTCAGCCTTCCCTGACTTCAACTTGGCGAAGTTGGAAGTGGCTGCCGGCCAGACCCTCTCCTGTGGTCTCTGCGCTGTCGAGCACCACAGTTGTCATTGGATTCGGTTGTTCTTAGTGGGACACTATGAACTCCGTGGCATTTCCGTCCACTCATTCTGGCCACACGACCAGTTTTGGGGGCCCAACGTCTTTTGTGCAGCCTGGACCTTCTGCCCTGCAGAGGTCAGCGGTGACTCTCATGAGTTCCTGCTATGTTGATCCTCGGGGTGTGTCACACCCCTATACACGTCTGCCTTCAGACGTTTTCGGCTGCCACCCGTCGTCCCACGTCGGGTCTTTTGGAGGATCGTGACCCTTCGCTGGTTAAGAGGGTCAGAGGTGAAGGCACTTTGCCGGTTCGTTCCCCTGTCGAACCGGCCAGTACGGGCAGTGAGCTTAGGGAGGCCCTCTCCTTACTCACTCAGGTTCTGTCAAAGAGCCTTCCTGTTGCTTCCAGCGTGACAGCGAGTGGTTTCCAGGCGCCCCCTATGGCGGCGCCTCCCGGGATTGGAAACAGGCCGCTTTCTGATCCCCTCTGGTGTTCCGACACCATGGGAGACATCGGCTGGTTTGCCCACGATGGGCTATGTGTCTTCCGACTCAGGGGAAGAGTCAGACATGCTTGATGTCGAGAGCCAGCAGTCTTCGGACTTGGGGGCAGCTCTTGATTTCGTGTTTGGGTTCCTTCTGGATCTCAAACCATCTAACCTGTCGACAGTGTCAGCCAGGCCGCGATCATTAGTCGCGCGCCAACAGTCTATGGAGCAACCTGCTTCTGGGCGTCTTCGACCGTGCCTGTCGGTACAGTTGGTTGAAGCATTTTCAGCCTTGGACTCCAAGCTAAGTTCCAAGGCTATGAAGGCTCCATTCTTTACCAGGGTTGACACCTTTCTGCCTCCTGCGCGTTATCATTCCTACGATTCCGCCAATCCGTCGGTCTACCAGACTTTGACGGTTTTGGATCAGGACTCCAATTCCCTCGGGCTTTCAAGTCCAAGTCTGCCGTCATTCCAATGACGACTCTGGAGTCCACATTGGGCTTATCGAGAGAGATGCTTGGTATGCTTTCTCTCTCCGATCACGTCATCTCAGCTTTAGCTGCTTATCTGCCTTCAGATAAGTTTGACGAGGTACAGGCTCCTTTGCGTGTGCTGTCCAAGGCGCTCATGCATCTTACTCACACGCATGCCTGTAACACGGCTAATCTGGAATTAGTTCAAAGGGACTCTGTGCTGGACACAAGCCGATCCCTTCCTGAGAAGCAGTGCGCTACTCTTCGATCTGCTTTTTTGGCAGGTCCGCAACTTTTCCATGGTTCTGTGTTGACGGTCCGGGATGACGTCCTACGTCATTCGAACGATCAGCTGCTGTTTCTTCAGCTTGATCAGCCTTCTAGGGTAGGCACGGGCCGTTCCAAGCCTAACAAGTACCCTCTGCTTCCTCTGCGAAGCAAAGGGGCTGATCCTTCTGCCACCGTTTCTACTTCTTACTCAAGGGGTAAGGGTAAGCGTCGGCAGTCTTGAGGGAAGTCCCAGGATTCTTCATTCAGTAGAGGAGGTGTTTTCTCCTCTCGCGAGCCTCGTCGGGGTTCGCAATGAAGGTCCTCACCTCGACTCGTCCCAGGTTGGAGGAAGGATAGCAGAGTTCGCAGACCGTTGGGCCACCATCACATTCGATCCTTGGATGTTAGATGTTTTTTGGACCGGGCTGCGAATATCCTTCCGACGGCACCCCACTCTGTCCAGGGTGCTCTTTCCCAACCACAGTTCCTTCAGACATTTTACGTCGGGAATTTTTGTCCACGGAGATAGACAATCTCCTGACAAAGGGGGCGATTGAGGTCATCAAGAACATTAGGTCAGTGGGTTTCTATTCCCGCCTGTTCTTGGTGCCGAAGAAGGACGGCCGACTCTGACCGGTTCTCGATCTGAGTTTCCTGAACCAGTCTATCATTGCTCCCAAGTTCAGCATGGAGACTTTCAGGTCGGTCCTCCATTCAATTCACCAGGGAGTTTTCGCTTCCAGCTTCGACCTGCGAGACGCTTACTTTCACGTTCCGATTCATTGGGCGTTACGGAAGTCGGAAGTATCTCAGGTTCGTTTTTCTGGGGCGAGTTTACCAGTTCAAGACCATGCCTTTCGGCCTCAACCTAGTTCCTTGGGCCTTCACCAGACTGATGTCGCATGTGATAGCTTTCCATCGCACACAGTCCAGGGTGACTACTTTGGCATATCTGGACGATATCCTCCAGGGGCATTCCAACGCTGCCTTACTGGAGTCGGATGTCGCCACTCTGTTGAGCTTGTTCACGTCGCTACGTTTCAGAGTCAACGAGGAGAAGTCGGACCTGGTCCCTTCTCAGTCGTTTTATCATCTGGGGATGGCTTTCCGCACACAATTAAATTTGGTTCCCCGGGCCAAGGCTGTGATTCTCTCAGCTTTTGCTCCGACTCTGTCCCAGTCCACATCGGCGACGGCTCGGAGTTTTCTCTGGCTAATCGGTCTCTGCTGTTCGGTGACGGATCTCATTCCTCTAGGTCGGCTGCGTGTCAGACCTCTCCAACACTTTCTGCTCAGTCGTTGGAGGCCGAATATAGATTTTCTGGATCTGGTGCTTCAGTTTCCAGAATATCTTTATCCTCACCTTCTCCTCTGGGCGGATGTCCATTGGCTTTCGCAGGGTGTTCCGTTGGACTTACCCACGTCCGATCGTGTTCTGACGGCAGATGCCAGCGATCTCGGATGGGGTGCGACGTTGGATCCTCTAGGTCTTTCCATTCACGGGATGTGGGACCAGGATCATGTAGCTCTACACATCAACCAGAAGGAGCTTCTTGCTCTTCTTCTGCGTTTCAGGCAGTGGATCCCTCACCTGTCGAATCGCCAGGTCATTCTGTTGTCCGACCATTCGACGGTGGTTGCTTACATTCGGAAACCAGGGCGGCACGCACTCTGTTCCAATGTATGAATTGGCTTGGGATCTTCTACTGCTCGCTCAGGATGTCCACGCCGGGGTGGTTGTTCGTCACATTCCCGGTCGCCTGAACATCCTAGCTGACTCCCTGTCCCGTCAGGACAGTGTCATTTCCACCAGGTGGATGCTCCACATGACGGGTTCCATCGATCTCTTGTGACTCGTTGGAACCATCCGGTGGACACTTTCGTGTCCCCGTGTACAGATGCTCTGGCTTTCGCTGTGGACGCTCTGGCATTCCTTTGGGATGGTCTTGTCGGCTACGCCTTCCTACCGGTTCTGATTCCGCCTCAGGTTCTCACCCAGATATGAACCTGCAGTCGTCGAATCCTTTCGATCACACCCGTCGCTTCGGTGGGTGTGGATCAATCTGCTCTGCTCTCTGTTAGCGGCAGTTCCGGCATGTCTCCCTCTACCTCGCGACTTTCTTTGCCAAAGTCGCCCGAAGAGGTTTTCAAGTTGACCCGACTTCATTGTGCCTTCGCACATGCCTTTTATCGGGTCCTGTCTCCTCCGTAGTGGTTTTTCGAGACACGCAGTGGAGTTGCTTTTCTTCAAGGAGGCACTCACTCCACTGGTTTAGCCTCTGTGGCTAAGTGGAAGGTTCTTCTGTCGATGATGTGCGATCACTCTGTTGCTTCTGTCACTCCTTCGATCACACCGCTTGCGGAGTTTCTGGTATATGTTTGTTTCTGGGGGTCTCCAGCTATGGGTACATGTCCATGCTTCGGAGACATTTTTTCCTATGTGATACCGCATTGTTTCGACACTCATCCTTGCCTCTCCAAGCTTGTTCAGCTCTTTTCCTTGAAAAGGCCTTGGACTTTGCAGTTTACTCCAAGATGGTCACTTTCTTGGGCGCTGCTCTGCTTGGGGATGGGGGCGTTCACGCCTTTATCCTGGATGAATATGCGTTTTCCCACATGCTAGATCTCTCCAGCATCCATTTCTTGATGGACTTGTCTTGCTATTTGTGCAGCTTCCGCTCGTCTAGCTACTGGTGATTGTATTACCAATTGTTTTTTCTGCAACGAGGTGCGTGCATTGTCTTCCTCTTTTAATAACTCTGTCATGTTGTCGGATGACTGATGTTATACTGGCAGCCTTCTGGAAAAATGCTACATTCTCCTTTTATCTGCGACAGTTGCAGGAGCCGACAGAGAACCTTGGGGCCCTCTTTCTTCGGCTCAGGATGTTGTCTATCCAAGCTTTTCAGCTTTTTTTCAGGGTCAGTTCCAGCTTTGTGCTGTTACTGCCCTTTCTGTCTGTGCGTCGCACTTCACCATACACCTCATCTTTCATTGGCTTTTCTAATGTTTGTGATGCTATGGTTTGATAGGCCTAGGGATCTCTTCCTCTGTCCACGGTCCCAGTGCTATTGAGTTATGTCTGGGTTGGTTATGTGATTCCCTCCAGCCTTTTGTCTATTCAGCCTGTAGTAAACAATTGAGGTAGGTTGATAAGAAGTATAAATTTTATAGTAAATTTCCTTTCTTATTATACCTACCGAAATTGTTTACATGAAGGCCCTCCCGTCTTCTTATTCGGGTAAGAATCCTTCCTCCTCGCTGATCACATAACTCCTGTGTTGTTCGGAATCAAAAGAATGACGAATTGACGCATTGCGCACTGTTACGGAAGTCGTGGATTTGTACTATGGAAGAGCGTCCCATACTGGGTGTGCGCCGATGGCGCTCGGCCCAGTTTTAGCTTATTTTTTCGTGGTGTTTTTACACCACTTTTTCTTTCCCAAATCTTGGGAAAGATTAAAATAGAGAGTATTTTATCCGAGTTAGGTTCTTCCACTGTAGTGCAAGCCTGTAGTAAACAATTTCGGTAGGTATAATAAGAAAGGAAATTTACTATAAAATTTATACTTCTTAATTACAGCTTGACAATGCCTTCTCATGCTCCCAATTGGGTTCCTGGCGGTCCTTTGTGGGATGTTGTTCCATTCTTGGACCAGCATGGCACCAAGCTCCTGGACACTTCTTGGTTGGACTGGATGGGCTGAAATTGCAAGCTGCAACTCCTTCCAGACATGTTCGATTGGATTGAGGTCAGGGGATCTTGCTGGCAGTCCATACGCTCAATCCCCCCCCTCTGTAGGTACTCTCCGACAGCATGGGGAACATGAGGACGGGCATTATCGTCCATCAGAATGAATCTATTACCCACTGTACCTGCATACAATCTGACGTGGACATCCAGGATCTCATCAATATACCGTTGTGCAGTCAATGTACCACGTTCAAGGATACAGAGCTCTGTACGTCCATCCCAGCTGATGCCGCCCCAGAACATGATTGACCCTCCACCATAGGGGTCACGAGATCCATGGCCCATTCATATCGTGCCTGGCGGTGGTTCTGAGACAGCGGAATGCAAATACATGGTCTTCTCGAGCAGAGACCACCTTCGTGCAACCTTGCCCGGATAGTCTATGTCGAAACATTTACCCCAGATGCATTCTGAAGGTCACTGTGCAAACTGGGTTGCTGTGGCAAAGCAGTTCCTACGGCCCCAAAACTGGTCTTCAGCTGCAGATGTTGCCCTGTCTCTGCCACCATCATGCCTTCTTACTAGTGTGCCATACTGCTGAAATCTTGCCAAGGCTCTGGTGATCACTGTATGGTGCACACCAAGGGCTTCACCAACCTGACGATGGGTAGCCCCTTGCTCCACTATCCCTACAGCCTGCCACATTTCTGCTTCAGACAAAAGTCTTCTTACATTCGCATTTGCCATATTCAATCATTAAATCACAAGAGTTTGTGTTGAAGTGAAGATTGAATACCCTACACATGTCATGTACATATAGACAGTACACGAAAACATCATGAAAATCAAGGGGTACGTGCTTTCCATGACTGTCACAAAAAGTCTTCCTGTCAAGAGAGCTAATGTAAACACTGGGACCATCTCAATACATTCCTCAATCATATTCACCAAAAATAGATATGTCACAAGCAAATTTCACAATTATGTGTCAAATATTTGGTGCTTTGCAAACTTTGAGTAGTATATTACCAGGGTTACTGTATCAGGGTGATATTTTGGGGGGATTGGCCACCCCTTGTGACTACGTCTAGTTTGGAGAGGTAAGAGGGTGCACCAAAGCTCATTCCAAGTCAAGTACATGTGTAAATGCTCTAAACATGCATACTCAGAGAACTTTTGTGGTATTAAACTTTTGTAATTGGCGATTTATCAACAAAATTCTGCAGTATACCAGGCACTGACAGATTTTCTTCTGGTTCCTATTTCAACCATCGGAATGAGAATCGGTATAATCGGCACAGAAATAATCGGTTCATACCAAGTTTTGATGATCGGTTCATCACTAAATACAATGCAGTTTCAAAGCAGCACAGGGTTCTATGTGAACACATCAGGTAGGATAATAATGTGAGGATTGTTGAGACTCATTTGTTTACTGTTTTCAATTTGTAACATAATTCACCAAAAGTGAGGGGGATGCAGCCAGCCTCTCTCTGCCCCTCCCCCCCCCCCAAGCTACACATGTAGGCTCTGAATAAGGTATCTGTCTTAGGCCTGGAAATAACCTGTGAACGGTTGTTTAGGTTACATGTGGGTTACGTCAACTCTAAAATACTCTAACAAACTATAGGTTACAACGAAGTAATCATACCAGAAAATAAGTGGTCAGACAAGGACAATGTCAGGTACAACGAGACTTTATGATTCTGGAGAATCATGGCTTTTCCCGATTAGATTCCATGATTTTTCTTTACCCCACAGTGTCTGATGAATTGTTTTTAACTGTCTCACTAAAGTTCCTTCATTGATGTTATGAGAAAGGTGAGTATAGTAGTCTCAAATGACTCGGTTTGGGTTTGATAAAAAAATGTTTAGGTAAAACCCATCATTAATGGTAGAATGGGTTAATATCAATATCAATGTTTCCCTATCAGTTTTGCGTCCCGTAAAAGAAGTTACGTTTCTCTGTGGCATTTCCATTTGATGTTGTTGGTGTCCAAAAACAGACTATTTCCTCAATTTTTTTTACATTTAGCAGCCCATGAAGGGTTAACAAATGCCTACCAGAATAATTGATCCATGCAACTGGTCATATGACACCAAGACCTATCAATGGCCATTTTCTCTTGAAAACCCCACAAAATGTTTGTAAAGAAATCCAGGGAAAACGATTTTTTAAGCTTTTGATGGGTATCCCTGTTAACCTCCCCAACAGGGGTTAACGCTTGGCTTTTTGAATACCTTTATTACTTACAAAAATGGTCCTCTGTGAATTCCACTTCACACAAAGGAGATTATGTTTATCTCTCATGTTTCCATTAGGTGCTGTGCGTGTCTGAAAACAGTCCCATGTTAACAACATTACGATGCTTGGCAGCTTGTAGATGGTTAAAAATCGCTCACCGGAGTATTTTGTCTATGCAACTTGTAATGTCACATAAAGACCTACGAATAGTCAATTTGTCTTAAAACCCTACAAGTTACCGTTAGGGAAATTCACAGAAAATGGGAATTTAAAGCTTTCAAGGGATATCTCTCTTTAGCCTGCTCAAAATGGGTTAAGACGTCGACTTTTTAATACCCTTACTACTTACAAAAATGTTTCCGTATAAATTGTACGCGCGATAAAAGAAGGCACTTTTCTTTGTGGTGTACCCTTTGGGTGCTGTTGGTGTGCAAAAACAGCCCATTTTATCGCAATTTTGACCTTCAGCAGCCCGGGGAGGGTTAACTAATGCTGACCGGAATATTTTGTTCATGCGACTTGTAATGTCACACCAAGACCTGCAAATAGCCGATTTTTCGTGAAAACCTACAAGAACCTTATTGATCCCTGCCAAACAAGGTATGGTTGGATGAATTCTGAGCAGTTTTAAGGTGAAGGTACAAGTACACCCAAAAGACATTATTTCGAATACTCAAACTCCATTTTGTAATATGTCAGATATCATTCTTAAATGACAGACATGATTCATTTGGTGTCTGACATTTTGTCTGGAAGCACAATAAAAATTATTTTCAGGCTTGTTACTTTACAACATAACTCTATCAAATTACAAATCTTGCATGTTTTACTGGAAAGACTTCACAATCGTTTGGAACTACCTTCACTCAAATGTTGAGTATTGCATCCACATTTGAATAGATTGGCATGCTGTTTCTGTTTTAAATGCCGTTTTCATTTTCTGCCAAAATAAACTGCAACAACTAATGTGCGATCTCGCTTTTGCGATATCACACGTAATTGTTGATATTTATTTAGTTGGAAATTCTGTTTTTGTTTGTTTGTTTGTTTTTTAGCTCATCTTGACAAAGTCAAGCTGAGCTAATCTCACCGCTTGCCGTCCGTCGTCCATCGTCCGTCGTCCATTGTCTGTCGTCCGTCGTCTGTCGTCCATCGTCCGTCAACACCATGTTTTGGTCTTCTCCTCCAAAGCCACTGGGCCAATTCAAGTGAAAGTTTGTGTGAGTGATGGTCCCAAAGGGGCATTTCATTTTTGTTCAACTCAGCGTGCCCAGCCCCATAGGGAGGGAGTGGGGGAAAATGCTCCAAAATATTTTAAAAATCTTCTTCTCAAGAACCAGTGCGTACAATGACTTGATATTTGCTATGGAGCTTCCATATGAGGTGTAGAATCAAGTTTGTTCAAACGAAGTTCGTGAAATAGTATTTGGCTTCGTAATAGGAGGGGTAAGATTTTTGGCCCCGCCCAAAATTTCTATTTTCTGAACCGATGGTCCGGTATGAACCAAATTTGGTTTGTGGTAGTATTGGGTCATAAGTACTTGACCCATGCAAAAAAAAAAAAAAAATTCCCACATCCCCATGGGAATCCTGGGAGCTAAAAATAGAAATATTTTCAAACGCCCATATTTCCCAAACCCCACGGAACAGAGAGCTTTTATTTGGTATGAAGTATCCTTATGACCAGTAGAATTGAATGGTAAAAAAAAATTGCCATCGGTTATGTTAGGGTGTTCTGTAATGGGCATCTAAAAAATGCTGAGTCAGCATATTTGCAAAAATTTTAAAAAATCTTTTCTCCAGAACCAATCATCAGAATCTTTTGATATTTGGTATACAGCATTCATAGGGGGGGTCAGATAAAAGTTTGTTGAAATAAAGCTCATTGGTTCATATTTGGGCTCTCTACAGGAGCCCGAAGTTTTAACATAGGGTACTATGGGGAATATTCTTTAAAAATCTTCTTCTTCAGAACCACCAGTCAGAATCTTTTAATATTTGGTATACATCATTGTTATGAGGGTCAGATTCTAGATTATTCAAACCAAGTCCCTAGGTTAATGTTTGGACTTCCTATGGAAGCCCAAATTTTATCTTTGTTCAATATGGAGGGTAATTTAAAAAAAATCTTCTTCTTCAGATCCATCAGTCAGAATGCTTTGATATTTGGTATGCAACATCTCTATGGGGGTCAGATTCAGGTTTGTTCAAATCAGATCCCTAGGTATATATTTGGGCTCACTATGGTAGCCCAAATTTTTACTTAGTGCAATATGAGAAAATTTCTTTAAAAATCTTCTTCAGATCCACCAGTCGGAATGCTTTTATATTTGGTATACAACATCTCTAGGGAGGTCAGATTCCAGGTTGTTCAATTCGAGTGCCTAGGTTAATATTTGGGCTCCAAATGGGAACATGAAATTTAACTTAGTACAATATGAGGGAATTTCTTCAAAAATCTTCTTCTTCAGATTCACTTGTCAGAATGCTTTCACATTTGGTATACAACATCTCTAGGGGGGTCAGATTCAAGTTTCTTCAAATCGGATCCATAGGTCAATATTTGGGCTTGCTATGGTAGCCCAAATTTGAACTTAGTGCAATTCGAAGAAATTTCTTTACAATTTCTCTTCTTCAGATCCAACGGTCAGAATGCTTTCATATTCGGTACACAACATCTCTAGGGAAGTCATATTTAACTGTGTTCAAATCAAGAGCCTGGGTTAATATTTGGGCTCTCTATGGGAGCCGGAATTGGCCATTTTGCTGAAGAATTAAAAATTTTGTATTCAGTACCCTCTGGAGGTACTAAGATTAATCCACATAGGTTGTATCAAGGGGCTTCGTAGGGGAGCTCTACATTTTACTTATGATCAACTGAAGAAAAGGCATGATGCCTAGATTATTTTTGTCACTCCTGAGGGACTCAAGGATTGACAGTGCAGTCTATGGAGATGGCTTGCTTAATGTAGACTCATTCTTTGACTCTGTTTAAATTGTGTTCTGTACAAGATGAGCGCTTCAAGCCCTGTGGGGCCTCTTG
Source organism: Pictodentalium vernedei (assembly GCA_031216915.1). Lineage (NCBI taxonomy): Eukaryota > Metazoa > Mollusca > Scaphopoda > Dentaliida > Dentaliidae > Pictodentalium > Pictodentalium vernedei. Next base: position 73,299,720 of record CM062289.1, on the reverse strand, counting down.
TTTTTTTAAGGCTTAACACTTTAACAGCCAGGGTCATATTGTGTTGGTGACAGTTTTATGGGTGGAGGAAGCCAGAGAGAACCACCGAGCAACAATGAGCAGCTGCCAGCTCCCCAACATCATAACTCCTCACTACAGCACAGGAAGAGTTAGATTGGTTGAAGACATGCGCACCATCGACGTGCAGTATACTTTAGTACACGGCATCATTGTGTAATCCATGTGGACAATCGGGGTGAAGTGACTTGCCCAAGGACACAACGCAGGAGTCCAAATCGATCACTCAGACGGTCACCCATCCAAGTACTAACCGGGCTCGACGTTGCTTAACTTCGGTGATCTGATGAGAACCGGTTACCACAATGCCACCATGTCCCCCCCAGCCCCTCCAACCCCGAAAATTCCGTTAAGACATAAAATAGCATGACTGGTGTATTAAAAACAAAGAAGGCAGAGAAACATGAAAACACCCTTTTTTAGTGGAATCGGCCACCCCAATCGGCCAATTGTGGGCAATGAGATGACAACAATGGCCCCTGGAACATCGGTTCAACCGATTGTTGCCAATCATTTTTTGTGATGATTCATTAACCACATTTTATTATCTTCTGTAATTGTTCAATTGTTAATGTAAAATGATGTCACTGATACCATTGAATAAAGTTGAGAAACAACCACAATGCACATTCCTATAATTTCTCTAGATGCCCCTTTACGGGATATACAGGTTAAACGACATGTAAAGCTTACAATTAAACGTACTTGCACCAACCAACAGTTCATATCGGAAAAAGTTACGGTTGCACTCCATTGACTCAGGTCGCAGTAAAATGACCAGTCACATGCACTTGGACGGTGCATGTGGCTTTGAGAGTCAGTGACGTTTAACACTGTAAAATAAGTTCAATTTAATGTAGTCCTTTCAAGCCTCGACTTGTTTAGTAGTGCACAGTATTACAACGGAATCGGGTGAGTGTATGCTCAAATAACCGGTAATCGGTCAGCAGCCATTTTTTGGTAATCGGTTGAACACTACCCTTTTTTGTATGGGTTACCACCATGCTATAAATCATAACCTGCCAACAGGTTGTGATATAAGTCCTTTATTTCCAGGCCTTGCATGGTGCAATGAATTCTCTTGTGGTATTAAGTTATTAACTCATTAAAAAATGCCACAAAGGTTTGGAACAGGATATCATGTTGAAGTAATTAAGTTATTATTGGGTACTTGAGTTCTTGCACTGAAGCATATCTGACATCCTTTTTGCTGTTTTAATTATGAAAGTATTTTTTAGAATTGGTGTTCTGTGAGGTTTCAAGTTTAAGTAGGATAAATGAAACCTAGATGAGGTTAACCATCAAATAACTATGAAAATATTGATTTTTTGAAAAAGCATTAGCAAAGTATCTTACCTTATTTTTCAAAATCAATATAGCTCAATAAAATTTAAAGGACAGTTGGGTACATTCACTGGTGTCAGGTTCAGAACTATTCAATAGTTTGTAATCAATATACTGTAATTAAAACAGCAGTTGTGGTATCAAAATAATGACACTTTACAGAAAATGTCCTTGAAGTTATTAGATTATAAGGAAATAATGTATCGTGCTTGTCAAAACAAAACATAAGCATAAACTGCAAAACAGACAGTCTGTGTGTGTGTACATGTATGTATATGAGGGTCAGTATGTACATGTATGTGCAGAGTGGGTGTGTTTGTGTGCAAGAGTGAATGATGGTGTGGTGGGATGTGTGCATGTATGTGCAATGACTTCTGGGAAGAGAATGCAGATGAGTGAAAAATCACTCTCATTTTGATTTTGCAAGAGTGAACAATTCAGGAGAATGATTTTAACCCTTTAGCTAACATGACAGTCCAAACAGGCCAGCACTGTACACAAAAATGACCATACAAATTTTGTTATTTTTTCATTTTTGCTGTAAAAAATAGCTTATAACCACTCATTATTATTTATTTATTTTTTGGTGTTTAAGGTCACATATTTCTGCACAATGGCTAATCATGACCTCGACAGTTTTACAGGTGGAGGAAGCTGGAGAGAACCACCAAGCAACGGCAAGCAACTGTCGGCTCCCCAACATACTAAGTCCACACATGCAGGGTTAGCATTGGTTGAAGGCAGGTGCACCATCGATGTGCAGTACACCTTAGTACACAACGTCACCATGCCCCCACGTGGGCAATGGGGGTGAAGTGTCTTGCCCAAGGACACAACGTGCTTGCTGCAGGTGGGATTCAAACCGAGGACCTCTTGGCTTGCAGCCTGCACCTCTACCAACTGAGCCACCATGCCCCCATAACCACTCATTGGAATGAGCTCGTTCCAGTGAGGTGTCTTAAGCTATCTTTTAAGAAAAAAAAATGGAAGATTTTAGTAATGCAAGATAATATTTTGCAAGTAACGTGTCCCTAGTTGGGTCAGGTAATGGGTGATTGAAATGCAATATATAACTTGAAGTTCCAACATAATTTCTATACACATCATGCAGGTGAGTGATTAATTGCTACCCTTGCAAAACATTTAGGAGAGAGATGGCAAGTGAGAGCAATCACGCGCCTTTCCCTTCAGTCCCTGCATTATGTGTGTGCATATACCAAGGTAATTTTACCATGACCTTGGGCTGTATATCCTTGTAAGTGATTCTAAAACTGGAGCAGAATATTGTGTTAAATGACATCAGGATGTAGGGGGTTGCACAATTTCTCAGGTGAGTGCAAAATGTCCCCAAGGCCTCTTATTAATAATTAGCTCAGTGGGAGCTATTGCCATCACCTTTATCCGGCGTCCGTCATCCATTAACTTTTTGCAAACTTGACATCTTCTTCACAACCACTACTGACAACTAGGCCAAATTCAAACATATATTGTACAGACCATCTATGGAGTATACCCTTTCTATTTTGTCTAAATGAAGAAGCTGCCATATTTGGGCTCTGTTTTATGCCCCAAAAGCTTAAAAACCTTTAAAAATATTCTTCTCATGAACCGCCAGAGGGAATGCCTTGATATTTGGTGTGGAACATCTTTTGGTGTAGAAGATTAAAGTTTGTTCAAGGACAGTTGATAGGTCAATACCTGGGCTCTCTGTGGGGGCATATCCATTTTGGGATCTGCCCAGAATTTCGATTTCAAGAACCGGTGTGCCAATTTCAACCAAATTTGGCGTGTCGTATAAGTGGGTTCTAAGTAATTGATTGATGCCCCCCAAAATATTTTCACAGCCCTGTGGCAACCCGAGGGCCCAAAAACAGAAAAAAATTCAAAAGCCCATATATCCCAAACCACAAGGAACAGAGAACTGTTATTTGGTATAAAGCATCCTAAGGACCAGAAGAAGAGATTGGTTAAAAAAAATTGCCACCGGTTCAATCAGGGTTCCCGGAAGAGGGTATTCAAAAAATGATGAGTCAGCATTTTTGCAGTAGTTTATCCTGGAGGAAAATTTTCATTCACTGAGAACCTTGATTGACATATTGTTCTTAAAGACAACAAAATTGCTGCTAGGAACATTGTAATCTTGTTATTTTAATCAGAAAATTGTTAAAATTTGTGATTTCAGTTTGTTTTCCAAAGATTTTATTTCATGTTGAATGAACCCTTTCAATGCTGGAACCATTTATCCGATTTTTTTATGCATGTCTTTAATTTAACCCTCTCAAGACTGCAATGTGGGTTCCAAAGATTTTATTTGAATGCCATGAACAAACAAACCCTTTCAATGCTGTATATGTTTTTTTCTGGTTCTTTGGAAAAAAATTGATCTGATTCCTGTATGAATATCTTTAATTTAACCCTCTCATGACTTCAGTGTGTTTTTCCAAAGATTTTATTTCATGATGAACTCTTTCATTGCTGTGCACATATGTTTTTTTCTTGTTTCTTGGAAACATTTTTCTGATTCCTGTATGCATATCTTTAATTTAACCCTCTCAAGACTGCAATGTGGGTCCAAACATTTTATTGATGCCATGATCAAACACTCTCAGTGCTGTGCACATACATGTTTTTTTCTGGGTCCTTGGAAAAACATTGTTCTGATTTCTGGATGAATATCTTTAATTTAACCCTCTCATGACTTCAGTGTGTTTTCCAAAGATTTTATTTTATGTTGAACCCTTTCAATTCTGTTCAAATACATGTTTTTCTGCTGTGCACATATGTTTTTTTTCTGGTTTCTTGGAAACATTTATCTGATTCCTGTATGGATGTCTTTAATTTAACCCTCTCAAGACTTCAGTATGGCTTTAAAAGATTTTATTAATGCCTTGATCAAACCTTTTCAGTGCTGTGCACATATGTTTTTTTCTGGTTTCTTGGAAAAAAGTATCTAATTCCTGTATGAATATCTTTAATTTAACCCTCTCAGAGCTTTCAATGTGGTGTCTACAAACCTATTTCTGATTTCTTTAAAATTGTTATAACCCCCCCCCCCCCCCAAAAAAAAAAAATAAGCATCCATAAATTCTCTTTCTGCTTTGTTTATTTTTGTTTCTTTTGTTTGAAATCTTTCTTATTCTTTAAAACCACTGGGCCAAATTCATTCATTTATGGCACAGGTCATCTTTGGGGTAAACCTTTTCTCCTTTGTTCAAATGGTGCTGCTGCCATCTTCAGGCTGGTGGAATTTACTCTTCTGATTTTTCCATCCAAATTACTATATCCCTTACGGTGGGGTTAATGCCCCATAAGCCTAATATGCTTTTAAATCCCTCTTTTTTAAGCCACTTGCAATAATGCTTAGATTTCTTGATGCAGATTCACTTTTTTTCAAAGAAACACAATAAGTCAGAATTTGGGCTCCCAAATTTTGAGCTACACTCAATATTTCTATTTTCAGATTCAATGGGCAGATGTGAACCATATTTATCATGTAGCATATAACTGAGTCATAAGTATTTCATTTATGTCGGAATTGTTTTTTTGTTTTTTTTGGGGGGGGGGGGGGGGTGGGAGTAGAGAGAACCACAGTAGTTGAAAACAAAACAAAGATTCACAGAACAGAGCTTGTTAGAAAGCTTTCCCAGGACCAGCAGAAAAGAATGGAAAAAAAAGTTGCCTTTGGTAGTGTCATAGCAAATCAAAACATTGCTCTTGCTGCTGATTACTTACTGATACACTCATCTCTTTTGACAACTTGAGCCAGGTGAGCATTTTAGGCTCACTTGAGCTTCTGGTTTTTCTCATAACGTCATCTTTATTGCAGATCAGGCCTGAAAATAAGCAGTCTGACATTTGCAGAATGAGGTTCCCAGAGGGTGAATTTGATGATGCTATCCCATGCAGTGGGCCAATATATCCTCTGGGTACCTCTTTCTGTTTATTCTTGAGACCCTGATTCAGATTGAGGTTCACAGATGGTAAATTTAGTGATGCTACCCTGCTATGCAGGGTAGCATCACTAAATTCACGCTCTGGGGACCTCATTTTGCAGATGACAGCCTGCTTATTTTCTGGCTTGTTGCCGATATTTACATGTGTCAAAGAATCAAAATTCACAAGAAAAATGAATAAATACTCCATGGAATGAGACTACTGTGGTCACAAAAGCAGTCTTTTTTTGCAATCAGCTCACGACAGGCACATAGCCAAGATTCTATATGTATAATAGGGGATTCCCTAGCTAGTTTTGGGGAGAGTAGGAGGTGGGTCAAACATGATATTCGGAAGGCTGTTGTGGAGGTGGTGGTTTGTGGCCTTCCCTAGCCCTAACTAGGACCCTGAGTCATTATCCCTCCGATGAGAGCCTGCTTATTTTCTGGCTTGTTGCCAATATTTACATGTGTCAAAGAATCAAAATTCACAAGAAAAATAAAGACTCAATGGAATGAGACAGTACTGTGATCACAAAAGCAGTCTTTCTTTGCAATCAGCTCACGACAGGCACATAGCCAAGATTCTATATGTATAATAGGGGATTCATTAGCTAGTTTTGGGGAGGGTAGGAAGTGGGTCAAACATGATATTCAGAAGGCTGTTGAGGAGGTGGTGGTTTGTGACCTTCCCTAGTCCTAACTAGGACCCTGAGTCATTATCCCACCTCCCACATCCTGGAAGAGAGAGGAAGGATAATAGTGGCATAAAAATAAATTTAAAATACTACCAATGCAACAAAATATTTACTTGGCCGATATTCCCATCATTCTTACAGGCAAGGGCTGATAAAAGGCTATTCAAAGCCATTTCTTGATATTCTTCCCAAGCCTGAAAATAAGCAGTATGACATCCCCAGAGGGTGAATTTGATGAAGCTATCCCATACAGTGGGCCAATTTATCCTCTGGATACCCCTTTCTTTATAGTTTTGATACCCTGATTCAGATTGAGGTTCATAGAGGGTAAATTTAGTGATGCTACCCTGCTATGCAGGGTAGCATCACTAAATTCACCCTCTCGGGACCTCATTTTGCTGATGACAGTCTGCTTATTTTCTGGCTTGGTTATTCCTCAATTTTCAAGGCTCTGCAATAGCCAAATTTGAGGATTTTAAAGGCCTCCACCTTCACTAGTACAAACTAGGACCCGCTCCATGAGCTCTGTCAAAAAAGATATGATAAAGTAAATTCTTATGTTTTCTCTACAATTCAGGAAAATTCAGTGCTCTTAGGGCGAATCTGAGGCATTTGTGGTGTATGTAGTCGTATATTGGAGAAAACTTTTGGGGCTCTATGTTATGTGAAACTTGCATTGAGGCAATGTTTTCTTTTTGGGTGGGATGGGGGGGGGGTGTGTAAGGGGGAGAAAACATTTTAGGGTGACTATGTCATGGTTCCTATTGTGGGGGAGGGGGGGGGGGTGGTAACTCAGTGGATGTGGCATTGAACTTCAAACCAAATGGTCCATGAGCCCTGCCAGGAGTAACCACATTGTGTCATTGGACAAGGCACTTGATGCTGATTACCCACATGGGGGCACGGAAGCGCTGTGCACTAAGGCGTACTGTATGTCGATGGTGCACTTGTCTTCAACCAATGCTAACTCTGCTTGTGCCGAGTTAGAACGTTGAGGAGTCTGACAGTTGCTTGCCATTGCTCTGTTGTTTCTCCGGGTACTCCAGCTTCCTACACCCTTAAAACTGTCCAATATGGGGTGATCCTGGCTGTTGAAAGTGTCATTAAACCCCATTCAATAAATAAATAAATCCAATTGTGACACACATTCACCAGTGAGTTGAAATTTCGTAAATAAAATATTGTGAAATCCAAGGCCACATCAAGAAATACAAATGAACATGGCATCTCATTTTTTTTTTCGAAAATAAGGGATTCTTTTGGGTGTCTACAGGTGTCCAAATATGGGACCCCTTCCCAGTGGCATTTTGGCATGATTTTTCCCAATTGAAACCATAATTTTCCCAATCTCAGTTCTCAATAAAATACAAATTCAGTTCTTTTTTGACTTCTGAAAGCCTAATTTTGATGTTAAATCATTTTTTACTGCAACAAAAAGGGTACCTCAACATGCAGTTTTTAGATATATTTGCAAGTTACATCCAAAGAACCTTGTCAGTTGTTTCCAGGCAAGTCTTGGCTGCCTATGTAGGCAGCCAAGACTTGCCTAGATACAACTATAAAGCAACAGAATGTAGATGTGGAAGTGCAGCAAAAGCATACATATCTTCATTATTTAATATTATTATTTATTATTTATTTATTGGTGTTTAAGGTGACATACTTATGCACAATGGCTAATCGTGACCATGACAGTTTTATGGGTGCAGGAAGCCAGAGTACCCGGAGAGAACCACCGAGCATCGACGAGCAACTGTCAGCTCCTCAACTTTCTAACTCTGTTCAAGGTCTGCTCAAGCAGGGCTACAGCGGTTGAAGACATGTGCACCATCGACATGCAGTGTACCCTTAGTACACGGCGTCATCGTGCCCCCATTTAGGCAACTTAAGTGCCTTGCCCAAGGACACAACGTGGGTCGTCCCGGCTGGGATTTAATATTATAGGAACAATTTATTTAATAGAGATTAAAGAGACTGATCATTATTTCATGCGACAGTTTGTTTTAAAATTTATTACATGTACTATACATGTAGTAGCTTCTGTATTTATATTCTCAGTTCATTATGAAGGTAACATTTCTTATTCCTCACGTGTTTCTTCTCCCAAACAAATTCCCAATTGGAGCCTTCAGGACGTGAATTTTTCCAATTGCATGGGCCCCGGACCCTTTCCCAAAGAGGGTAGAATAATCCTTGGAATTGAGATTCTTCAGTATTGCAGGAAGATAAAAGGACAGATAATTTTCAATTGATTGCAACCCAATTGCGATCCACTCGAAATTCTCAGTGTGCTTTTAATATCACAGAACTGTACAGTACAGCTGCCGTGGACTGGTTGTAATCCACATGTGGGCAGTGATGTCTACACGTGTTTACCAGGTAATAAAAATCATCAGCAAAAATTTTAATTAATGAAGCATCGGGTTATGCCAAGTTCTTCATTAATTAAATTTTTTATGATTATTCTTATAAGTAGTGTTGCAGTGTAATGTTATTGCGTCTATAGAAATATTGCCATGGAAAGTGACCAGTCCACGGCGACCACACTGTACATTCAACTTTTATCATTTAACACTGGAATAAAAAAATGCATTGTTAGGTAATTGTGATTGTGTATTTATAATGAATGTGACTTCATAGCTTCTGGAGTGAGAAATTTTTTCAGTTTTCAGTGTAAAAACTACGTTGGGGAAAATTTATTACCCCAACATGGGAATAAAACAGAAATTTATCTCATGCGTTTATCTGCCTAGCAGACAGTTATTTGTGGGATAAATAGAGATTATTACCATTATGTGAATGTACGAAATATGTATCCGAGTCAAGCGCCGGGTTCTAAGGGCAGATCATGATGAGTCGAAGATGAGTCGTATATCTACCCTTAGAACCCGGAGCTTGACTTGGATACATATTTTGTACATCGACATAATGGTAATAATCATTTTATCTTACAATATATTGGGGATAAGTCAAGAATGTAGACGAATATATAACAAACTATTTATTTGTACGGATGAACAGAAAGAAAAAAAATGGAACTCACACGAAAGGAACGTGCTTGTATCCGACCTCCTGATACAAACATCTGCATCGGGGTCGGATACATGACAGTTGCGGAGTTAATACAGACAAAATACATGTTGATTGTAAGATAAATCTCTATATATAGTTGTAGTTATTAAAAATGCCATGGAATCCCCATCATTCAATCAGTCATTATTAGAGAATTCTGTACACATTGTTTGTTTTGAAAGCAGAAATTGTACTTGGTGGAATATTTTAGTATGATGGCATTGAATAGTTATGCACAATGAATTGTTTCCTTTTTTGACAGGTCACTTGACTTCAAGTTGCTGTGTAAGTACATGTATTTCATGAGCAGGCTACCTTACCTATGTATTAAATTTGTTCCTGGAAAAATGATTTTCATTAATGATATGGAAGAATTTCTTGTGAGGAGTTGTTGTCACAGCTGGAACACATGCAGTAATCTTGTTTATTTTACATTAACTACATCTATATAATCCATCAGCAACTTGTCATTTCAACTCCCAGCACTCTGGTTGTGCAACAGAAGTTTCTCCAATCACTCTGTTTTTCTCTTGTTTAACTATGAATTTAACTAAATTATCTCTTGTTTGACAGAGCTTGCTGAACTATTTCAAACAAGGTATATTTGGTTAAATAGCAAACTGCATTATGGGAAATATTTGCCGCTGAAAGCTTTGCCATTTTGAGTGCAGAGGGTTAACTCTTTATTTATTGGTGTTTAAGGTCACATACTTATGCACAATGGCTAATCGTGACCATGTCAGTTTGACGGGTGGAGGAAGTCGGAGTACCCGGAGAGAACCACTGAGCATCAACGAGCAACAGTCAGCTCCTCAACATTCTAACTCTGTTCAAGCTCAGCTCAAGCAGGGTTACAGCGTTTGAAGACCTGTGCACCATCGACGTGCTGTACGCCTGTACACGGCGTCATGGAGGCAACTGGGATAAAGTGCCTTGCCCAAGGACACAACGTGGGTCAGTTAACTCTTAACCCGCTGAGTATTTTTAAGATATTTTTCATCCAATCTAGTCATGGCTGCTTTATAGCTTTATATTCATCTAAATTTAACTCAAGAAATCATCGGTGAGAAAATCCATTCAGTTAACGACGTGGAAATTGGATTAACCCTTTACCCAACATAGAGAATATCAAAATTTATTATTTTAATTACTATTTTTTTAAATTTTTCCCAAAATTTGAACAAAACCATAACATGGGACCCCTCATTGGAACAAGCTCGATGGGCTCCTTCCAATGAGGGGGTCACATGATATGGTTTTGTTGAAATATTTTGAAAAATATAATTTTTTCAAAAGCTAAATTACGCGGGCGGATGAGGGCGATTCGTTAGGTAAAGGATTAAACAGTGACATAGTGGTAGACTGTTGGACTTCTGTACTAGAGGTCCGGAGTTTGATCCCTGTCCGGGACGACCCGCACTCTGTCCTTATGCAAGGCAATTTATCCTGGTTGCCTACATGGGGGCATAATGATGCTGTGTACTATAAGGCATACAGCACATCGAAGGTGTGCATGTCTTCAACCGCTGTAAGCCTGCTTGAGTGGACCTTGAACAGAGTTAGAATGTTGAGGAGCTGACAGTTGCTCATCGATGCTCAGTGGTTCTCTCCGGGTACTCCACCCAAAAACTGTCACGATCATGATTAGCCATTACGCATAAGTATGTGACCTTAAACACCAATAAATAAATAATCCGCCAGCAGCATGCAGGGAGTTAAACGTCACCAGTAACCTGACAGCTGATGATGAAATTTATTTTTACAGTATACAAGTTACAAATAATTTGGTATAAGTAGAGAGATTAAAACTATAATGCACGGAAATACAGGCCTGGCAATCTAGAAAATCAAGGAGTACAAAATAGTTGCCCTCCTCAGATTGCTTGGGAGTGCAATTGCACCTGAAATTTACAATGCAAAAATTTGTATGCTATTTTGGTTATGTTCACTTCAAGTTATTAATTTTGTGACTGAAAAATTGCACTGCATTCAGTTGCATAGTGGAAAAATTGGCACAAACATCTCATATTCAAAATGTTTCATTCAATTCTTATGTGACTGTCTTCTGCACTCAAAATGTATCGAAATGCGACACAGAATGGATCACGAATTATTGTGAATCAGTGCAACATTGACAAATTGTCCCTTGAGTTCCAATGTGTTCTCTGTGCCAGTTGGCACAGAGAGCACATTGGAGTTCAGGAGACAAAATGATAATAGATTTTAAAGGTAGTCCCAAACAGGTATGGCATTCCAGAAAATAAAGGGGTGCAAAAAATTGTCCTCCTCAATTTTTTCTAGGCATGCAGTAGGCGTGCAGCACTCCTGCACTCCTAAAGAATTTCAGGCCTGGAAATAGCATAGCCATAAGTCTGTCTTCCTGCCGTTCCCGTATAAATGGCAAAAGTAGACGTCTTGACAGCAGAATTACCAAAAGTGATTGGGTGATAAGCATCATGGCAATTGGTTGGGCTGATTTACAGAAGGCACCGAATGAGCGCTGCAGGTGGTGCTACCTGGTGGAGACAGTCCCAAAGCTATTAGGGAGGTAGAGGGGTGGGGGGGACTGCCCCCTATGGCCACCTCTGTTGGAAAATTTGGCCCCCTTTTACTAGAAACTGCGATGCATTTTGCATAAAAAATGGAGCTTATTTGGTTATTTTCACAATTTTTTCAGAAATTTTGTCGGAAATTTTCAAAAGTTTGCCCCCCTATAATCTGTCGTCGGGGAGAGTCTGGGTTTGGACCTAATAGTGAATCATGGAGCTATGGAAACAACCCTAGCTGTTGTGCCAGGGTTGGGTCCACGACTGCATGCCTCCCCATCAATGCTGTAACAAGATCAGGCAATTGCTGCCTCTACTCTAGAGCAATGCCCAAGAAAAAAGAACTTTTCTGTTGAGAGATTGCCAATGAAATATGCTCATTATCATTAAAATAAATGCGTTATGTTACCCTCGTAAATTTGCTTCATATTACCCGGGAAATTTTCTAGTTCCCGGTTCTGAAAGTAATTTCATTCCCATTTCCTAGAAAACCAGGGAATGTATTAACCCTTTGAACTCGAAAGACCAATTTTTCGGTCCAAGGCATAAGTTCGTCCCATTTTTGTCTTACTATAAGAGGTCTTTTCATGGGGCATTGATAATAAAATAATAACTGACGGGTGCAGACTGCAGTTATTGTATTATCCTTCCTGTATATTGATATTGGATTGACTCATCTTGATGTAGATGTACACAAAGGCGTTACCATTCCAGGAAATGAAGATGCTCAAAGGGTTACACACTATTCAAGCTATCTTGCTGGGAGAGTGGCCCTATGAACTCTCCTCGCTTAGTCTAGTCTAGTGTTTTGCCCAAGGACACAATGTAGATCGCACAGTCTCAAGTCCAGTACATGTACTGCAACTTGTGAGTCATCATGCTCCCAAAGTTATATTATAAGGACCTTGGCAGTGGTTTCTATGTAAGTCTTGGTAAACTCTTGGCTGCCTATATAGGCAGCCAAAACTTGCCTTCAATCCCCGTGGGAACACCGGGAAGTGAAGCAGTGCTTGTTTACTGTGGTATAATAAGACCCAATCCCCAATTCCTGGGCTGAATGTCCTCTAAAACGGATATAAACTATTGGCTGAACTTGACTTTGCCTCCATGTTGCAGTCACAATTAGCCATTGTGCAGAATTGGTGGAGTGCTAGCTTTTTGGTAATAATATCGTGAATGGGATTGTGAACTTGCTGTGTCCAAGTATATCTTGAAGAGTTATTGCCCTTGTTGCACTTTCTTTTCATCATATCACCATTTCTTGTTATTACTTTCAAAGAAAACTGTTCAAGTGTTTCTCAAGAGTTATTGCCCTTGTTGGACTTTGAAGTTCTTGTCATCACATTCCCATTTCTTTGTCAACACATTAAGGGTTTTCTTCCAAATTTAATATACGGCTTTGTGGTGATAATATCTTGAATGGGATTGTGAACCAGCTGTGTCCAATTATTTATTTGAGAGTTATTGCCCTTGTTGGACTTATGAGGTGGGGGATCGACCTTCTTATGGCATTGCACTTGTTTATCTGGGGAGTATATGAACCATTCATATGAGCATATCAGGCCTTTGCATGTGTGTCACATTCCGCTGGAATACAGGCTAATATTTTAAGGATTCAAATGACTATTCAAAATTGGTTCAACAGAAAAAAACAAAGTACACAAGTTTGGATAATAAATGATTGGTGAAATGGGTAAGGGAAGTCAGACGCCAATTATAACAGGCTGGTCACAGCTGTTTGCATACCGAGGTTGTGTTCTTCAATTTCTGACTCTTCCTTTTGAATCCAGTTTCTCTAATTAACTCTTCATATTCTGAGGTTATATTTATATGCAGACTGCCATTTTGCAGAATGAGGTCCGTAGAGGGTGCATTTGGTGATGCTACACTGCACAGCAGGGTAGCATTACCAAATTCACCCTCTGTGAACCTCAATCTGAATCTAGATCTCGGGCTTAATCAGAAAGAGGTACCCAGAGGATAAATTGGGATTCTAGCCCAGATAGCACCAGAAAATTCACCCTCTGGGGACCTCATTCTGCAAATGACAGATTGCTTATTTCCAGGCTTGGAACATGGGGCTGTGTACCCTGCCAAAGACCTGTAAAACAAATATGTCATACTGGAAAGCCATCATAAATGCAGTGATTTTCTAATCTCCTTCCTAGCATGCAGACACATTCTTGAACGTTACAATACCAGCTGGAGAGTTTCTTCATCACTGGATTACTGGATTTTATTGCTTTCCAAAGTGTGATTTACTGGGATTTCCGAGTTTGATTATGAACGATAACTTCACAAGTGAATTGTCCATTCAACAGTTGGGCCATGTATCAGTGTGCGCAATTGCCTTGGGTGTAATGGGGACTTCATTGTTTTTTGTTTTTTTTAACCCATTTCCTAAAATGAAAAGCAGACGACACTTGCAAAAAAATTACTTGAATAACTATTATTTTTATTTTTTGTCTTAAAAACATAGGTTATTATCCCTCATTTGAATGAGCTCGATAATGAAAATTAATTGGTGATTTTTTAGAAAAGCGCTGGCCGATTTTGGGCATTATGTTAGGTAAAGGGTTAAATAATATAATTAACGTTAATAATGAAAAGTGGGGGCGCGGTGGCTCAGTTGGTAGAGGTGCAGGCTGCAAGCCGAGGGGTCCTCGGTTCGAATCCCACCTGCGGCAACCGCGTTGTGTCCTCGGGCAAGACACTTAACCCCCATTGCTCATGTGGGGGCACGGTGACGCTGTGTTCTAAGGCGTACTGCAGGTCGATGGTGCACCTGTCTTCAACCAATGCTAACCCTGCTTGTGTGGAGTTGGTATATTGGGGAGCTGACAGTTGCTCACCGTTGCTCGGTGGTTCTCTCCGGGTACTCCGGCTTCCTCCACCCGTAAAACTGTCACGGTCATGGTTAGCCATTGTGCAGAAATATGTGACCTTAAACACCAATAAATAAATAAATAATGAAAAGTAATAAAAAATTCATGAGAGGTGAGGGACGTTGTACAAACACAAGTGCGTGAATGCGCAAGAGTGTTTTACAATATAGTCCCTCGCCTTGATGAATTATTTCACGTAACCAGTCCAGTCAAGTGATTACTCTCTATCTAATAAACTTTATTTTGGACAAACTGATAAATATTCTGTTTTATTTTTCTGTAAACCATACAGTGTAAAAGCTATTGTATCATTTTCTTTTCATATTATTTTATGTTTTTTATATTACGTTTTCAGAATAGTTAAATTTAAGTTATTGTTGTTGATTCTCAGATTTCTTTCTGTTACCATTATTATTATTTAATTACACACGCTAACTGTGTACACTGGTATTGAGACCAAATGGGGAATTCTGTGGTTGTAAGAGTAAGTCTTCAGTAGATCATAACAGGGTTCGGAAGCCATACTTGAAAATACTGGGAAAATGGTTGTGCATTTTCCAGTCCTGGAAAAATACTGAAGTGATCTCAGGTTGGTAGATATAGTGGAGCCCACTTAATTGAATATCTCTTAACTGGATAACCTGAATAACACTGTTAATTGAATATAATTTCCCAACACAAAACTATTTACCATACCTCCAGTACAAATTTGACCTGTTAATTGAATATAGCTTACAGAGTAAACTCCTGTTAATTGAATAAAAACTCTTGTAACTTGTGAAGAAATTACCCTGACTCTCCCCAGTTTTCCTTTGTTTATAGACCTATTTGGCCCCAGTAAATCCAATACAGGCATTTAATCTATTATAGTGCTCTGTCAAACAAGATATAATAGAATAAATGCTTAGTTTATCTCCTGGATACAGGAAAGTGACACAATCCCTGTTAATTAAATATTCCTGTTAATTGAATAATTTTCCTTGGCAAAGAGCTATTCAATTAACAGGGTTCCACTGAACTTGAAATATACTTGAATTGTAATTTTTCGCAACACCAACATTAATTTACCACCCCAAACAAACTCTTGCCAATATGATAAATTGAAGTTGTTTGGCTAAGATAATGCTTGGTACTAGCCTGCGCACTGGTGGCTTCAATTTCTCTTTGAAGTTTGAAGACGTGTATGTTCATTCTGCATCTTTGAAAATCTGGTATATGCCATTGTTATCACAAGGGTAAGTAATTCTATAGTCAAGAACTTTGAATATGGTACAGGAAAATTCTCAATGAACTCTGGAAATGTACTGAAAAAGTACTGGAATTTCAACCAAGTATGAGTGTACAAACCCTCTCATAAGATTTCTGTTCAACGAACAGGGATTTGCTTGCAGGCCAAGCCAGAAAATAAGCAGACTGTCATCTGCAAAATTAGGTCCCCAGAGTGTGAATTTAGTGATGCTACCCTGCACAGCAGGGTAGCATCACTAAATTTACCCTCTGTGAACCTTAATCTGAATCAGTGTCTCAAAACTCAACAGAAAGAGGTACCCAGAGGATAAATTGGCCCACTGAATGGGATAGCATCATCAAATTCACCCTCTTGGGACCTCATTCTGCAAATGTCAGACGGCTTATTTTCAGGCCTGTTGCAGGCATGTAATATGTTTTATGTAATTAGCTGGTCAAATTTATTTTTAAAGTATGGTAAATGATTTGGGTTTTTTTTAATATTATATGCAGTGAACAGGTTCATTTTATTATGTAATATCTAGTTAAGTGGGATTCACTGTAATAAAGAGTATAACCTGAAAGACAAGTCATTAGATTTTGGTGAGAGTGGAGTTAATCTGTGAGTGGAGAAAAACTTAACCATATGCTGATATCATTCAGTAACATTATCATTTTTATTAAACTACTACAGATGATAATCATATCCATCATATTACTAACCATGCATATAATTTTAGCACTCATGCCTGGCCACTTGTTTAACCTTTTACCCAAAGCAGACAATATCAAATTTTATTATTTTAAATATAATTTTTTCAAATTTTTCAAAAAATTTCAACAAAACCATATCATGTGACCCCTCGTTGGAACGAGCTCGTTGAGCTTGTTCCAACGAGGGGTCACATGATATGGTTTTGTTGAAATTTTTGAAAAATAATATTTTTTTCAACTACTGAATTTGCATATTACGCGTGCAGACGTGGCCGTTTTGTTGGGTAAAGGGATAAGCTCTTCCATTGCCAAGACTGGTCTGTTCTGCTGCCCAGAATATTTATTTTAACACATCCTTCAATTTCTTTTGTTAATTCAGCTAATGGAATGCGGTGACGTTTTACATGTATCAAGGTTCCCACTCAAATGAAAAGTCCTTGAATTTTGTCCCCTTCCTTGAAAAGTGCTTGAATTGTTTCTAGCCTTGAAAAGTGCTGGGTTCTCCATCACTACCCTTGAAAAGTACTTTAATTCAGTTTACCTATAACCTCAGAGAAAATAAGTCTTAGGATAACCCTCCCCACATACATGCGATGTCACAAAATTGGTCAGGAATCATATTTATTTGATCTCTATATTGTCCCTTGAGGTCTAGTTTCCTATTAAAAAGGTCATTTCCAAGGTTATTGGATAAATAGCCAAATAGCTATTTTGAGCTATAGTTTTATTTTGTGGTGGTGTGGATTTAGTAAATAATTCCCGTTAATGGTGATATGGCCAAAATAATCTGTTGATGGTCTTGATTCAAACTGTGTACTGTCAAGTGCATTTCAGTTGGGGGACAAGGTCACACAGGAGTGTTCAGTGACTAATCTAGCCCTGTTTGGGACCTGACAATTTGCAGGTTACAAATGGGACAATTTTTTTGTAAATTTGCATTGAGAAAGCCTTTTGAAAAAATTGATAAGAAACCCATATGTTTTTTATTTGTCAGAATGATCATCTTATGCTGTAAGATCCCCAATGGAGGAATGAGAAATTCCTATAACACAGTTTTATCACTATCGATGCACGAGAATTGGAAATTTATCCCCAAAATGAGAAAATTTTGACCCATTTTTTAGCCATCAACTGTGTCATTCAACTGAGTGTATTTGAGTGATATTTTGACCAAACGGTCTGCCTGCAAAGTGGAACCACACATTACTTCCACCGGGGAATTGCTCAATTAGTGTCTATACAGGTGTTAGCACTTTCTGATAAATAAAAATTACTGTCCCCTGGAATGCCGCTGTGGCAACGTCTCGGAGAGAGTGTATATTTATTTGCCAGAGGGCGCTTGTCAGCGGAGGACCAAGGCTGGGATTGATCAACTTTGCTGGGGACCTAAGATACTCTTTCACCGGGGACGGGGTATTTTCACTAGCACACTCTTGTAGATCGCAATTGCTTATTCACAAGCCACAGAATAGCGCCACACTTCAATCAGTTGCTTTCAACGGTAATGAAATAACACAGGCTAATGTCTTGGCGGGGGCTGAGGTTTCATCAAACCCTAGGGTACTCAGGGATTCTTCATTAATAAGATAAAGACTATCAACAATCCAACAATTTGTGTTTATAAATCTTCTAAGCTCTTATTTACAAATAGCCAACAAATCCTAAATAAATAATCCCAACACAATTGAAATGAATTTTGTGACTAGTCACTGAATCCCACCGAAAACAAGTACTAAAATATTATCTAAAATTAAATTGTTTCCCAAATTTATATTCGCAGAGAAGCTGCGACTACTGATAAGAAATCGCGAAATCTTTCACTTAACCGCCCATGCGCGTATTTATCCTGTTGCGCCTACCACATTATGGGGAATTACCTTTAATACTAAATTTCATCTTTTAGAATATTTTATCATCTACAGTTTCTGCTAACAGTGCTTCTAACTCGCAATAATAACAACTGATCATCCAATAGCACAGGTTCACTAATACACTTAAAACTGTTAACTAATGACTATGTAACTACAACATGTTATCACAACTAAATACTATAAACTAAATACTACATATACTCATCGGTTCTTCTTCGGCATCTCCCCTCGATACAAATCATCAGATCGGGAATCCTGTCGTCCAAATGACGGCTTACCGGAACCACACAAACACATTAATGCTTTACTACACCACGTGAGCTAACGATTATTCCATCCTAGCAAGTCTGTCTTGAAGTTAACTCGAGGGGTCTCATATAGGCGTGCACATCACTTATCAAAAACTTGATTTGGACAAAGGTGCTAATTTAAAAAAGGCGGCTTTGATGACTTGCAGTGACATGAACTGACTTTTCAATAAGTTCTAATTTGGAATGCATTGTTTATACAGTCCCTGCATGACAGCGACTGAGCAAAGAACGCTTTCCGAACTTAATTAAACTAATGCGCTTACCCAGTTTACTGCCACTGATAATTAAAAAGTTTCTTTCTTTCATTCATTCTAAATAACTTGAATTGTTTACTTATTTTTAAAATTTAGAATAACCTTAAAATAACAACCCTGTGATAATATTATAAGATTTTTAATGTGTCCAATTGTCTCCAGAAAAGGCCATATTCAGAACTTCCAGAAACTGTATACATTGTGAGTATTGTGAATAGAGGAGGTAATTTAAATGCGAAATATCCTCAGATTTGTTAATGAGAAGCTGTGCATTTCTTGAAAAACCAACATTTTCACCTGAATACAGTACGTGGAGAATGTATTATCACTAAATCACCTGCAGAGTGGAGATTCCACCCAAGCAATAATTGGAAATTTGTTACAAATCCTAACCAGCACAAGCAAAGTTTCAGCCAATGGGCCTCCGGGTTAAACCCTGATGTCCATTGGCTGAAACATTGCTTGTGTTTTTTGTCGATATGCACAAAATTAGAAAGTTATAGCTTGGGTGATAACTCCACTCCATGGGTGATTTAGTTACAATCCACTCTCCACACACTGTAAATGCAGGATTTTTTATGTTTGTTATGTATCACAGATAGTACAACAATGAAATCAAAAGGGAAAGAATGCGAGGTGTCAATCGGAAAATAACGTGACAACTCTTCTCCAAATAAATGTCCAAAGCATGATATCATACGATGTGAAAAAACAAATTATTTATTTATTTAGTCGTGTTTAAGGTCACATACTTATGCACAATTGCTAATCGTGACCGTGACAGTTTTACGGGTGGAGGAAGGCGGAGTACCCGAAGGGAACCCCCGGGCATCGACGAGCAACTGTCAGCTCCTCAACATTCTAACTCTGTTCAAGCTCCGCTCAAGCAGGGTTACAATGGTTGATGACATGTAACTGTAACAAGAGCTGAGTGAACTCAAGGAACGATATTTGGTATCACTGTAGTAAATATTTGAGGGAGCGCGGTGGCTCAGTAGGTAGAGGTGCAGGCTGCAAGCCGAGAGGTCCTCGGTTCAAATCCCACCTGCGGCAACCGCGTTGTGTCCTTGGGCAAGACACTCATCTCCATTGCCCGCGTGGGGGCACGATGACGCCGTGTACTAAGGCGTACTGCACGTCGATGGTACGCATGTCTTCAACCAATCTAACCCTGCATGTGCTGCAGTGCGGAGTTACGATGTTGGGGAGCTGGCAGCTGCTCGTCGTTGTTCGGTGGTTCTCCCCGGGTACTCCGGCTTCCTCCACCCGTAAAACTGTCACGGTCATGATTAGCCATTGTGCATAAATATGTGACCTTAAACATCAATGAATAAATAAATAGTAAATATTTGAATTAGAGTTACCTTCGGAAATGATGCTTTCTCCAAAACTAAACAGCCGTGGTAAAATATATTGTTTCAATAAACATTTAAAGCATTCTACAGTAAAACATGTCTTGAGAGACCACTGTCTTGAGAGACCACATCTACCGGGCACTGATTGGTTTTACTCGATAATGGACCTGCTATGGGAGACCACCTGTCTTGAGAGACCACCTGTCTTGAGAGACCACTGTGACCTGGTACTAACTTGTATTTTTATGCCATAATGGATCTGTCTTGAGGGTTATCTCCCAAAACTTCTACAGCCAAAACTTCTACAACCCAGAACTTCTACACTATGATTGATCAGTTAATTGTTCACACCTCTTTTTGCAATGGAACAAGCCAAACAGTGATTAGGAGATCACCTAAAATAACTGCTCATCTTAATAATAAAATTTGATGAGTTGTATGTGTATTTAGTAACAACAAATTACAAAATAATATTAAATAAAGTGAATTTTAGTCAGTGAATATAATTGTGATGGATTTAAAAAATGGTATATAATGATGTATCTCTTCATTTCATGTCATCTTCATGTCATCAAAAATATCAGAATGGCGGGTTTGAGAAAAGTAGAGTTTGTTATGTCACAGAAAGGAACTTCCCAAGTACTCCTAGATGGATATTTGTATAACAAGAATGTTGCATCCATTGGAAGTGTGCATTGTCTACATGTAAAGGACGTTGCACAACTGTGGGGGATATTTTTAAAAATGTAACTGAACATTCACATGGCCCAGAAGACAGCAACCGAGTCAGATTCGTGAGTTCTGTGAGAAAGAGAGCCAGAAACGAAACTACACAGATGCACACTATGTACAACGAGGAGGTAGCAAGACAAAACCCGAATGAAGTTTCTTCTTTTCACAGATGGTGAGGATGACAAAATGCTGGTTTTTTCCACCACTGAACAGCTTGAGTCACTTCAGTCAGCTGAAACCATATATATGGATGGAACGTTCACAACTTCTCCTGATCTTTGGAATCAAGTTTACATTATACATGCACGTACTGGTTCAACCACATATCCACTTGTATTTGCTCTGCTGCCAGATCGACAGGCAACAACATATAAAAGACTTTTCAGCCGGCTCAAGATGGAAATACAACAAAGACTAAATCTTTAACCCCAAGCCGTGTACAAACTGACTTTGAACTTGCATCGATACGTGCAGTTGAGAGAATTCCCCAGTGCCGAAATAAAAGGGTGTTTTTTCCACTATTGTCAAGCCATTTGGAGGAAGACACAACAGCTTGGGCTAGCTGTCCAATACAAAGAGGACATTGAGGTACAAAAATGGGTCCGTAGGGCTGCTGGTCTAGCACTCCTTCCCGAAAATACTATACAAGACACTTGGGTTGATGTCATGAGCTCTACATCAGAGGTCTCAAGAGCTACAGACTTCAATGACTACATAGTGACTACCTAGGTTGACGATGATGCAAGGTACCCAATCTACATGTGGAATCATAACCTCACTAATGGACCACGAACTAACAACAATCTAGAAGGGTTTCATAACCGACTGAACAGGACATTACCTCACTGTCATCCCAACATTTACCGTTTTATTGAAGTCATAAAAAAAGTAGAAAATGCAGACAGAGCAAAAATTGGAGAATTAGATTTTGGTGCAGTCCCACCAAGCAGAAAACGTGTCTACACAGAAACGGAAAATCGTTTAGGTCGTATGAAGGAGCAGTTAAATAGAGGACAAAAGACAAACTTAGAATTTTTAGATGCTGTAGGCCATCTTCTGAGATTAGGTTGAGGTTGACCCTTTACCTAAACCTAAAAACAAACTAATTTTTTTTGTACTAAATCAACTGTTATATCTTTTGTTATAATTCCATTGTTATATTTATTAGGAACTAAATGCATTTAATTTTATGTCAAAAATCAAAACTACTCATATCCTGAATTTAATTTTGTGTCAAAAATCAAAACCACTTCTATTTATTATGAACTACCTGTATTTAATTATATGCACCTAATCATGACATATGTCAAAAATCAAAACTACTTCTATTTATTATGAACTACTTGTATTTTATTTTGTATCAAAAATCAAAACAACTTTTAATTTATATGCGCCTTATCATAAAATTAATACTAAACAACCCATTTTTCACATACTGTGTTTTTATTTAATTGGACAATCCCATTCACAAGTTAAGGTAACATGCACAATATTAATCATGCCTTGGACCCTGAAATGTGTTGTTTTAGACTGTAGACGTTTTGGCTGTAGAAGTTTTGGGAGGTTACCGTCTTGAGAGACCGCCCCTTTGAAGACTGAAACCATGACAAAACTTTTTACCTGTTCTGGAATTGGAAAATCCATTGCAGTTATACTAACATGATTGAAAGTATTAAAAGCTCTTAATTGGGTTTCAATTGTTATTCAGTTACATAACTCATTAAAGATTGAGATGTTTTTATAAGACCCCTGTGAAAAGATTATTGCTGAATAAACAATTTCATACATACCTGAAATGTGACAGATAGGAATAAAAATAAATTTGTGTTGAAAATCTTTTTGTAACTAATTGAAATGGACTGTTATAAAAATTATAAAAATAAATTAGTGTTGAAAATCTTCAATGAAGATTTTCAACACTAATTTATTTTTATAATTTTGATAACAGTCCATTTCAATTTGTTACAAAAACTTCATAAAAAAGAACAACTACAAAGTAATTACAAAAATCCATTCTTCTCCATTTCTGAATTTTGTGGTTGTTTATTCACTGACTTGAGAAAAGCTGAAACCTGTTATGAGAGACCACCTGTCTTGAGAGACCACTTTTGTGTGGCCCAAAGGGCGGTCTCTCAAGACGGGTTCTACTGTACTGACATCTTGCATTATTGTTGAATATTCCAGATAAATAAAGAGGGTGATTTTATGACTTTTTGGACCTTGGACCTACAAAAATACAATTGACTATTGGTGTGTTTTTGTTGGGAATTCCCTGAATAATATGTGCATGTGACCAGAATTTCCCTACCTGTCAGTTTTTCTCTCTTATTTGTTGCATGATCATGTGTTTTGGGGTCAGAAAAGGTTGTCTGAAGGGCTATACTTGACAAATTTATTTGAATGCCAAAATTATTTGAATGCCCAAATTAAAGTGATGCGATCATATTTTTTTTAGCCTGAATGTTATAATGGTTGCTTATGGAAATATATTTAGTACTGTGATACCTACATGTATATCTAGCTAGTTGTGTTTTCCAGCGATCAACCCTCGAGACTGAAATTCTTTGTGTTCCTATGGTGTTTGTTAGTTTGTATCAAAATTATAACAGTCCTTGAAAATCAAGATCAGAGTCCTTGAAAAGTGCTTAAATAGTACAGTGGAGCCAACTTAACTCCCTTCACACCGATGTCAAAATATCCAAATTTCAAGTAGCCATTTTTCCCATAATGCAACTGGGAATTTAACCAATTCAATCTTGTTTTACAGAGCTCAATGAGCTCTGTCAAACAAGATTGAATTGGTTAAATTCCTAGTTGCATTATGGGAAAAAATTGCACCATAAACTTTAGATATTTCGACATCAGTGTGCAAGGGGTTAATTAGATATCTCTTAATTGTATATCCCTGTTAATTGAAAATAATTTCCCAACACAAAACCATTTACCATACCTCCAGTACAAATTTAGCCTCTTAATTGAATATAGGTTATAGAGTAAACTCCTGTTAATTGAATAAAAAATCTTGTAATCTTTCAAGAAATTACCCTGACTTGCCCAGTTTTCCATTGTTTATAGACCTATTTGACCTCAGTACATCCAATACAGGCATTTAATCTATTATATCTTGTTTGACAGAGCTCATGGACCCTCTGTCAAACAAGATATAATAGAATAAATGCTAAGCTTATCTCTAGAATACAGGAAAGTGACACAATCCTTGTTGATTGAATACTCCTGTTAATTGAATAATTTTCATTGGCAAAGTGGCTATTCAATTAACAGGGTTCCACTGTACTTTAATTTGATTTTCTAATACCAAAAGGAATCCTGTGTATGTGATGCACTGTCTGTAGAAAAAGACTCACAAAAGTCCTTTTTATTTGTATGTCACATAAGATCATTTCTTTATCCCTTCACCAACTGGTATTGTTACCGAATATCCCACCAGTGTAATTCACAAAAGTCTTATTAAAATCTTGATTATTTTTTCATTTTGTGCCTAAAAGCATAATGTATTACCACTCTTTGGAATATGCGTTCTGAGCTTGTTCCATTGGGGAGTGATAAGATATGTTTTGAAGGCTATTATTATTCAAATTAGTTTTTGCGAGTACTATTTACTCAGTGACATATGGGAAAGTGTGCAATCGCTCTCATGCACCATTGCTCACGCAAAAATTGTCCAAGGTGCGCAAATAATCGTTCGCCTCTATTCTTCGGTGTGTTTTCATCCTTTTCTGTTGCGTCAACAGAAACATTCAATTAAGTTTTGATGTTTGGAAATTTTTAATAATCATTCACAATTTGAAGCATTTAAAGTGCAATTCAAAACAATTTCCTTTCCGTCGTTATGGACATGACACATGCACGACACACTAACAGTAAGAGGGTTGTACACTGACAACTCGCCCAGAGCTTACTCCCGCCATGAAACGAACACTCATGTTGAGATTAAAAAAAACCCTGGTCATTCTGAGATCTGAGAAACATTTTAATACTTCCGTATTTTTTTTATCAAAGACATGTGGAATGTTGCCCCGTTCCTTAATTTCATTTATACTGGTGACACCTATTGCTCCAATTCACCAGTGACATGAATTAATGTGCCCGATTTGGAATTTATGCATCCATTTTCCACAATTTTAAATAATCTGCCATTTAAAATCCAGAACTAATTTTAATGGGTTATATATATTTTCACCGTCAAAATTCCATCCGTGTTCAGTTGTATTCATACATTCATTTCGAAGGACACTTGTCAATGTAAACTGCGAAATAAATCAACATCACTCTCCTCACATTTTTCACTCTTGCCAACTTTATTTGAGGTGAGCGATTTCCCACTCGCCTCCATTTTGCTCCCATTCATCACTGTTTGCTATTTCTGTTAGGTAAAGGTTAACAAATGCAAAAAATACAATACATACAAAGCATGAAAAGTAGATTACCATTGTATCCTTCAAACACTGCTAACACTGCATGAGGAGAGTTCATACATTTGGGAGTCCGACAGTTGCTTACCACTGCTTGGTAGGTCTCTCCAGGTACTGCAGGCACTCCGGCTTTCTCCACCCATAAAAACAACTGTCACAAGATAACCCTGATTGTTGCAAGTGTCATTAAAGCCAAGTAAGAAAAAAAAATTTTCTGGCAAAGTAGTTAATCAATTAACAGGGTTCCATTGCAGAGAGTATCTGAAATGACATTTTTGGGCTTCTTGGAACTTTATTTGTTCCTCAGAATATCAATTCATCATTAAGGGCATATAATTCCAACTTTAATCTCTTTTTACTGAAAACAGAACAAATTCCCAGCATTCAGTCTCTGGGTAGATTTGAAGTTGCATTATAAATACTTGGATGTTGTTTCTAGGCAAGTCTTGGCTGCCTATATGGGCAGCCAAGACTTGCCTAGAAACAACTGCAAAGCCAGTTTGTTGCAAAAAAGATCTAAAAATCTCCACACCTTTTATCATCACTTCTTATGAAATTGAACAAAAAAGTATGAAAACACAATCTGTTATGCCCTCCAATTTTGGAACAATCCTATAATTTTGAGGCTTCGCTTACCACTTTGAGTTTGAAGAAGTTAACCCTTTGAAACCTTGTTTCCTGGAATGGTATCACCTTTGTGTACACTTACAGTGAGATGGGGCAGTCCAGTATCAATATACAGGGAGGATAAAATAATAACTGCAGTCTGCAGCCGTCTAGCTGCAGACTGCAGTTATTATTTTATCATCAATGCCCCCCTGTGTATAGACCTCTTATAATAAGACAAAAACGGGATGAAATTATGCCTTGGACTGAAAAATCAGTTGAAAGGGTTAAAGACATGTACAGAGTGGAGCCATAAACATGTACATGGGGAGCATTTGCGAAGCGAGACTGGTTAGATCACCAAAGTTAAGCAACGTCAAGCCTGGTTAATCCTTGGACAGGTGACCACTCAGTGATTGATTCGGATGCTTCCCGTAGTAGTGGCTGGTGTGCGATCAGCGAAGTTTGAATGTGTGACTCTGCGACAGAGAATCCTGTGCCAGCTGTGAGCATTGGGAATGTTCACCAGTACTATGCAATCCTCACTGTACCTAGGTGTGAAATAGGGGCCTGTTGAGGCACTTGCCTGCATGCCCGTCTGTGCAGCACTGGCAGTATACTCTGTTGAGTTGAGCTGAGACTGTCATGGAATGAACAAAGGGTGTGTATGCCTATGATATGGGGTAATAATGTAAGTCAGAGAGTACAGTGGTGGATTATAGATGATAGCATTGCATTATTATTATATTATATATTTACTGTAGATCCCACAAAAAATCAAAAGAAGCACAAGCTATGTATTACATAGTGAACCTCTGTTTTCAACACCTGAAGTCCATTTGCTAAAACTATTGCCTGTGCCAGGGCTGCACCTGCCAGCTTCAACAAATGTGCCTCCAAATTGAACCAAAAAGTCCATTAGCTGAAATTTGACTTATGCTTTTTATGCTTGGGTACTGAATTTGAGAGTTATTGTCTTTGAGGAGATTTCATCCTGAGTGTTTTAACTGGTTGAGCATTAAATTATTTGTATTTTTATGTTTAATAAAATTGGTGGAGCACACGCAAAGTTTCAGCTAAAGGATCTTTGGGTTTAGTTAGGTCCATCCATCAGCTGACACTTTGTTTTTGCCTTGTACAATTTCTCATGAAATTTAAGATTTTCAGGCTGTAAATTCCATTCTACATGTATTCCTCTCTTCACATGTACTGTATTCTCTGCCCTACAGTATCCATTCCACTGTCAACTGTAGATACAATCTGAACATGGGGAGCTCTAATGGGTATCAGCAGGATGTGTGAACTCAATTTTACAAACCATTGTAAAACTGTTTTTCTTCCCACAGGCAAAGGAAGATATAAACAAACAAAATTCAAAACATGTCGAAGTTATTATGTTCCAAATGGAATTTACATGTTCTTTTCTACTTTCAGTTGGAATCAATTTTAGTTCTTGTCAGATGTGTTTAAATGGACATTATAAGACTGAATTGTTTGCCTGACATAATGCTGTGGTACAGAAAATCCCACTTAATTGGATATTACATTAATGAGCACTCTTGTTAATTGCATATAATGTCCAAACACTAAACCATTTGCTACTACATATATAACTTCAATACAAGTTTGACCTGTTGATTTCAGTCTGGGTCACAGAGTAAGCTTCTGTTAATTACACAATAATTATTGCTATTTATGGAAGATTGCTCTGACAACCACAGATTTCCCCACATTTAAGACCTGTCTGGACTCAGTATATTTAATCTATTTTATCTTGTTTGATAGCAGGCCTGGGAATAAGCAGACTGTCATTTGCAGAATGAGGTTACCACAGGGTGCATTTAATAATGCTATACCATACAGTGGGCCAGTTTATCCTCTGGGTACATCTTTCTTTTTAGGCTTGAGATCTTGATTCTGATTGGGGTTCACAGAAGATAAATTTAGTATTGCTACCCTGCTGTGCAGGGTAGCATCACAAAATTCACCCACTGGGGACCTCATTCTGCAGATGACAGTCTGTTTATTTCCAGGCTTTTTTTTGACAGAGCTCTATCACAAAAGATATAATAGAATAAATGCTCAGTTTATCTCCAGAATACAGAAAAAATGTGCTTCAGTCTGAGTGAAAGGAGAATGGTATTTTTATGGCCCCACCATAAAATGGCCGGGGCATATAGTGTTACCATTGTCAGTCCTGTCATTCCATGCTAACAGTTTTCCTCACCATTCATTGAGATAATAGGCAGATTTCTAGTATGTGACTTTATCAAGGGTATCTACAAATTGAATTTAGTCCCGCTCAGAGATGATTTTTCTCAGAGTTATTGACCTTGAAGTTTATGAGGCAAAAAATCACAGAATCAGTTTTCTGGGCTTTATTTGCTCATGGGGGCATATGTGTCGTACTGACACATCTAGTCTTTATAATGATTTGTTTTTTGTAAGAACACTATAGTAGGGCTGTCACGATTAATTGATTAATCAGTTGTTGATCGGTCACGGCAAAATCGATTAGTATTTTTCATTGCCGAATAATCGGTAAATTATATCCTGTTTTAGACGTTTAATAATTAAAAGAAAATATGATGAAAAAACTATTGTTTCTAAAGGTAAAGAGTTAAGAACATCGATGTTAAACCCCAAGAAGCTATTGGAAGCATTTGTCTTTCAGGTACATTCATCAAAGCTTTGATGTTCTGAACGTTTGAACTGTCAGTGTAATAATCAAGACCGGTCGGCAGTTGCGAAGTTCGCAACTGCTGACCGGTCTTGATTATTACACTGACGGTTCAAACGTTCAGAACATCAAAGCTTTGAATGTAACTAAAAGAGGATCGTCTTCGTTGTTTACTTTAGGTAGGTCAACTGACTTCAACTTCATTTTTATCAACTTCAAAGAGAAGGAGATGGGGGGCCATCTAGGTACGCTCAATCGATTATCATCGATTATTTGCGACGATTAATCGATTCCTAAATTAAAAAATTGTGACAGCCCTACACTATAGACACTCAATTAAATTGTAACAAAACAATTATTAATTAAAAAATTCTGACTTGAAAATAATGTTGTACATTAACTGTTAATTTTTTGTTCCAGTTTACATGTGATCACAAACAGGCCTGAAAATAAGCAGTCTGTCATTTTCAGAATGAGGTCCCCAGAGGGTGAGTTTGATGATGCTATCCCATACAGTGTGCCAATTTATCCTCTGGGTACCTCTTTCTGTTTAGGCTTGAGACGCTGATTCAGATTGAGGTTCACAGCAGGGTAGCATCACTAAATTCACCCTCTGGGGACCTCATTTTGCAGATGACAGTCTGCTTATTTTCTGACTTGACCACAAAGAGTTATCTTTCTTTAATGGATCATGATAGGATTGTGATTTGTTTTTAACCTGGAGGGCGTTGTTACCGTGTGTAATAAGAATAATAGTAACTGAAAGAAATCTGAGAATCAACAAGAATAATTTCAGATTAACTATTCTAAAATTTAATAAAATATAGATGAAAAGAAAATGATTGAATATCTTTTACACAGTGTTGTTTACAGATGAATAAAACATAAATACTTATCAGTTAGTCCAAAATAATGCTCAATTGAATCCATAACCTATTTTTTAGAGACAAAAAATGAAAAAATAATGAAAATTAATTGCCAAATTCGGAGAATAGCGCTGGCCAGTTTTGGCTGTTACATTAGGTAAAGGGTTAAATAATGTAATTATTGTTAATAATGAAAAGTAATAAACAGAGTAATCGCTTACCTGGACTGGTTACATGAAATAATTCATTCAAGGCGAGGGACTATATTGTAAAACACTTGTGCGCATTCGCGCACTCGTGTTTGTACAACGTGCCTCACCTCTCATGAATTATTTCATGTAATCAGACTAGTCAAGCGATTACTCTCTATATAATGGTAACAGAAAGAAATCTGAGAATCAACAACAACTCAAATTTAACTATTCTGAAACTTAATATAAAAAAAATAAAATAATATGAAAAGAAAATGATACAATATTTTTTACACTGTATGGTTTACAGAAAAAATAAAACAGAAATACTTAACAGTTAGTCCAAAATAAAGTTTATTAGAATCCAGTAATCCATTGATGAAGAAACTCTCTAGCTGGTATTGTAATGTCCAAGAAAGTGTCTGCAGAAACAGTATTCAATAAAATGCAATAAAATGTTCACTCAAACATTCTGCAGTCTCCAATAAATTCCACTAAAGCACTCCACAAAGTTTGAATGGAATTAATACCCAACAAGTATTTGCTCCTGTCTTGTAACAATTATCTCCAATGTTCAATGAATGCTGAATGTATAAACATGTCACCGCTCAATGCTGTGTGAGATGAATGAGTGTAGGAAGTCTATTGACAAGAGATTATTATGTTATTATATAGTCTTCAAATAGAAGGTTCCAGAAGGAGAAACTTCTCCAATGTTCTACTGTTAAATTAATTACTGATTGGCTGGATTAAATCACCTCATTAAGTTTCTAGATGATTCTGTCTAATTTCAAGTAAACAAGGTTGACCCAAATAAACAATTACTGATCTAAAAATATTCTAATTAAATAATTTTAGAAAATATTAATTGTGTACAGTTATTAACCAAGGCCATATCAATTCTGATATTTTTATAGGAGCCTGTAACAGCTTATTAGTCCCCTACGGGAACCGTAAGGGGACTATAGGATTGCACTCCGTCTGTCTGTCCATCCGTCCATCCATCTGTCCATCCATCCGTCTGTCTGTCTGTCTGTTTTTTTATGTTACCACCTCTCCCTCCAACATGCTTTAAGCTACACCTTTCGTATTTGGTACATGGATAAATGGTTCTGAGGGGATGATGCACACTCCAAATTTTTTTTTCAAAATCCAAGATGGCGGAATGGCGGCCATTTTTGTTGTGTTTTTTAAGCTTTTTTTCTTTATTTTCACGTTACCACCCCTCCCACCAACATGGTTCAAGCCACACTTTGCATATTTGGCACATGGATAGAGGGTTGGGAGGGGATGATGCACGTTCAATATTTTTTTTTCAAAATCCAAGATGGCGGCATGGTGGCCATTTTTGTTGTGTTTTTTAAGCTTTTTCTCTATTTTATGTTACCACCCCACACTCCAACATGGTTCAAGCTACACTTTTTATACCTGGCACATGGATAGAGGGTTGTAATGGGATGTTGCACATTCAATATTTTTTTTCCAAAATTCAAGATGGCGCCATGGCAGCCATTTCTGTTGTGTTTTTTTAAGCCTTTTTCTCTATTTTATGTTACCACTGCTCCCTCCAACATGGTTCAAGCTGCACTTTTCATATATGGTACATGGATAAAGGGGTTGTGAGGGGATTTTGCAGGCTCAATATTTTTTTTCAAAATCTAACATCTGTCTGTCTGTCCATCTGTCTGTCTGTCTGTCTGTCTGTCTGTTTTTATGTTACCACCTCTCCCTCTAATATGCTTCAAGCTACACATTTCATATTTGATACATGGATAAATGGTTCTGAGGAGATGGTGCACAGTCAATATTTATTTTTCAAAATCTAAGATGGCAGAATGGCAGCCATTTTTGTTCTGTGTTTTAAGCTTTTTTCTTTTTTATTTTATGTTACCACCCCTCAATCCAACATAGTTCAAGCTACGCCTTTCATATATGCTACATGGATAAAGGGTTGTGAGGGGATTACGCACGCTCAATATTTTTTTTTCAAAATCCAAGATGCTTATATACTCTAGTGTCTTCTGTGACAAAAACACCTTATGTCACAAAAGTGCCGTAGGGGACTAATACCACCTCAGTGGTCAAACACTTGTTTTGGTTAAAATGTACATCTATATTAACTACCTTTGAATGGAGGTGTGCTAGTGTTGAGTCCAGCTTATTGGGGGGGAATTGTTTTGCAAGAAAAACATCAACAAACATGATTTTCTTGCTTCTTAGAAACCCCCGGAATTGTGATGTGTACATCAAGTTAAGAGAACATTGATACTGACTATTTACAAGAAAGAAACTTGTAGACATTGATGCAACTGATTATTTTCTTTGAAACTAAATTACAAAACAATTCACAAAGTTTGTCAGTGCTGATCAAACATATGCACAAAACTCAGGACTTGTTTCAGTGAGTAGCATTGAATGGTTCTTGAAGTTTGTTGAATTATATTGTTTAACCCCTTGAACCCCAGAGGATGCTTTTCCGGCCCAGTAACATGATTCTTCATAATTTCATTTAAAATTGGTTGACTTTTGAGTGAAGGTGTGGTGTAGACCAATCAATATTTTCAACATGCAGCCCTAAGGCTGCACATTGAAAATATTAATTGGTGAACCCCCAAATAAAGAATATGGACTCTTCCCATTGCTACCATTGAACTGATATGGAAGATACCACTTGTGTTTGAAGGGTTAAATACCAGTTCTCACATTTCCATGCATACATTATGTTATTAGACCTTTTTCCCATGAACAGACTTGAACCACTCTTTAGATAGAGCTGAGGCACGTTGTCTGCTGCAAAAACTAAAATTGCAGGTGTGATGGTGTACAAGAGAGACAGCTCACCTCAAAATTGAAAGACTATCGATAATTACTTATCTTGTAATATTAGTAGAAAAAATCATGTAATTCTGACATGATGCCATATTGGTCACCAACCAGGCTTACACATTGTTTTTTATTGGAGGCAGATATGCGGTCAAAATGTGTTCTCTGTCAGTGTCTTTTGACAGTCCACATCTATTTGCAGTTGAAGAACATTTTAAACAACTAGGGTCACATTTTATCAGTGGAGGATATAAGAAGCCTTAGTACCAGGAAAGAACCACTGCACTGTGGTGAGCAACTGTTAGACTATCCAACTTATTGACTCTGCACAATCACCATCAACTTGCAGTCCACCTTAGTGCACAGTACCCCACATGGGAAATGGGGATAAGGTTTATTACATGCCTGTTCTATGTAATTTCTATCTATAGCAACACTAAACCATGCAGAAAATGAAAATCTGTTCCACACATTTGTGCGGGATGGAAATCGTTGACATATTATTTTTAAATAGAAGCAAAATTTCACTGGAATTTTCTACAAAACGTGCAAAGCAATTACAATTTGAGTCACTAGCGAAAGCTGAAAATCATCCCCTGAGTTCCAATGTATTCTATATGCCAGTAGGCACATAGAACACATTGGAACTCAGGGGACGAAATAGTAACACAGGTTCCCTCGCAAATTTGGTTGGCAGTAAAATGTGGTCTTTTTGTTGATAGTTGTCAAATGAATTGCTGAAAGATATTGTAATTGTTTTTTTATAGACGTGAAGGTGTGTAATAAACACAGAACAACACTTGTCCCACCGCGGAATGATAAAACTCTAGGCCTGTGGCCTCTTGTCCTATCCTTTCGGGCTGACACTCGTACAATATCGATTAACCCATTCACACACGTGTCGTTGTGTGTATGTCTAGCACAAGGATACAGTTAGTTACTGCTGATCAGAATTGAGCCGTTCACTTTTTGGTTTCAAGTCCTTGAACTGTTTTTTATAGTATGGTGAAAAGCTTGTTGTATACGCAGGACTTTAAATCATTTATTTTGGGCACACCATTTTGTCCTATTTGGGAACACCATTTTGTCCAAATTTGGGCATATTAAAACCAGAAATAACTGTGCCTTATCCTGTTATGTTTTATTGCTATGCCTATCTTTGAGTTTCTTTGGGCATATCACGATGGAAGTTATTCTCAAATGTAGAAGAGGCACAGAGAATTTTTATTTTTTATGCCCCTGAACAAAATGTTTGGGCATAGTGTTTGTCATTTCCATCTGTCTGTCCGTCAGGAATATTTTCGTGTCCACTCCATAACTCTTGAGGTGCTTTGTTGGATTTTGTTGAAACTTGGCATACATGTTGCTTCTGCCCACAATTTTTTTTTGTTCGTTGGAGGTCAAGGTCATAGTTCAGAGGCATCTGTGGCTGGGCGGTGACTGTTAGTCTTGTTCTTTAATGTCTTCTCACCTTCTCTAATTTGGGCACACCTGTAAATGGTGTGAATTTAATCTAAAGGCCTGGTGTATGTGTATTTGACATACAGTACATGGAGAGTGTATTATGACGAAATCACCCGCAGAGTGGAGACTCCACCCAAGCAATAATTTCA
The DNA here is from genome assembly GCA_031216915.1 of Pictodentalium vernedei. Lineage (NCBI taxonomy): Eukaryota > Metazoa > Mollusca > Scaphopoda > Dentaliida > Dentaliidae > Pictodentalium > Pictodentalium vernedei. The sequence goes on along the minus strand of CM062289.1, from coordinate 73,265,510 downwards.
AATTTGTTGCAAAGCATAACCAGCACAAGCAAAGTTTCAGCCAATGGACCTCCGGGTTAAACCTGGAGGTCCATTGGCTGAAACATTACTTGTGTTTTTTGTCGGTATGTACACAATTTGAAAGTTATAGCTTGGGTGGTAACTCCACTCCGTTGGTGATTTAGTTACAATCCATTCTCCACGTACTGTAACTGATGAAATGATGTTATATGATATTCTATTGGAGGAAAGTGCTTAGAGTCTGTTCCAATAGTATGTCATACAGTAGCATATTGTTACCTCACAGAATAGAGAGAGTTGTGTACTTATTGTGCAGCATCTTTGCATAGGATCAATAAGTTTGTTTGAGAATGTATGAATAATTAACTGGGAGAGTGCTAAATTACTGTTCAAAGTTGATTTGTAATGAGTATTTTTTGCAGAGATGTTGTGCTACAAGGACATACAATACAGCTGCCGTGGAATGGTCACAATTCATGTGTGGGCAGTGTTGCGCATGGATGTTGTTCTCAATCAATAACTAGTAGTTTTCAGCAAATATTCAATGAAAGAAGCACCGGGTTGTACCCGGTGCTTCATTCATTGAAAATTTGATTCAATGTTAACGCATGCGTGGAAATATTGCCCACGTGTGGATTTTGATCTTTTCATGATGACAGTTCTGTAGCTGAACATAATTTTTTGACAAAAATTGTTTTGTTACAATTTATTGAAGAGTGCATGTTGGCACTCTCCAATTAATTGTAACAAACAAATTTAAACAAACATTTTTTTCTCCTGTTGATCAAACAACAAGCCAGTGAATACATTCAGGGTTTCCTCTGGGGGTAAAATGTAGGGGCCCTTTAGTGCTAAGTGGAAAACACAAGTTTGGTGGTACAGTGGAGCCCACTTAATTGGATATCTCTTAATTGTATATCCCTGTTTATTAAATATAATTTTCCAACACAAAACCATTTACCATACCTCCTGTACAAATTTGACCTGTTAATTGAATATATGTTATAGAGTAAACTCCTTTTAATTGAATAAAAAAATCTTGTAACCTGTAAAGAAATTTCCCTGACTCGCCCCAGTTTTCAGTTGTTTATAGACCTATTTGGCCTCAATACATCTAATACAGGCATTTAATCTATTATATCTTGTTTGACAGAGCTCATGGAGCTCTGTCAAACAAGGTATAATAAAATAAATGCTAAGTTTATCTCTAGAATACAGGAAAGTGACAATCCCTGTTAATTGAATACTCCTGTTAATTGAATAATTTTCATTGGCAATGTGGCTATTCAATTAACAGGGTTCCACTGTATTATCAGTGACATCAGTGGAAGAACCATACTAGATCAAAGATTCATGTAGCATTGTAGCTAACATCATCAAAGCTGTTCAAATGATGCATAATCAATGTCAGATTGGTTGCAGATAGGCACATTCTGTCTTTTAACACTGCGTGTTGCGCATGTCAAACTCACACAGGAACATTCTATGAGGGTAATATATGGTTTGGAGGAAAAATTGGCGGGGGGAGGGGGGAATGGAAACCTAAAAGCTCTGTCCAACAAGATCTAATAGAATAAATGCTCAGTGTTTCTGTGTAATCCAGGAATGTGACCAAATCCCTGTTAATTGAATACTCCTGTTAATTGAATAATTTTCACTGCTAAAGTTTTATTCAGTAAACAGGGTTCCACTGTAGTAACAGTAAGAAATATGAGAGTCAACAACAATAACTCCAATTTAACTATTCTAAAATTTAATAACAAACATTATTTACCAGAATGTTTTCCTTGCCAGCAGGGGTTAACAGTGGAGCACATTCTTTGCACTGTACAGACTTTAATGTAGTCAGAGGGTAGTATTTTAATGCTGTGTCTCTTCGAGACCTATTTTACAGCACAATTTTCTATACAATTCTGTCTTTCCTCAAGGAAATCAACTTTTTTAATAAATTTTTTTTATGCTTGGCTGTCTGGAATAAAGTAACTAGGAGTCATAACAGTAGTGAAAATCTGATCTGGCAACACATGTGTGTTTCCGTTTACTTACAAATCCGATCCGGCAACACATGTGTGTTGCCGTTTACTTACAAATCCGAACCGGCAACACATGTGTGTTGCTGTTTACTTACAAATCCGATCCGGCAACACATGTGTGTTGCTGTTTACTTACAAATCCGAACCGGCAACACATGTGTGTTGCTGTTTACTTACAAATCCGATCCGGCAACACATGTGTGTTGCTGTTTACTTACAAATCTGTTTCTTTTTTTCAAATATTTGATTCTTGAAAACTGTCATTGGAGTTCTAATTAATTTTCATGTCTAACTACAGTAGAACCTGTCTTGAGAGACCACCCTTTGGGCTACACAAAAGTGGTCTCTCAAGACAGGTGGTCTCTCATAACAGGTTTCAGGTTTTCTAAAGTCGGTGAATAACCAACCACAAAATTCAGAAATGGTGAATGGATTTTTGTAATTACTTTGTAGTTGTTCTTTTTTATGAAGTTTTTGTAACAAATTGAAATGGACTGTAAAAAAAATTATAAAAATAAATTAGTGTTGAAAATCTTCATTGAAGATTTTCAACACTAATTTATTTTTATAATTTTTATAACAGTCCATTTCAATTTGTTACAAAAAGATTTTCAACACAAATTTATTTTTATTCCTATCCGTCGCATTTCAGGTTTGTATGAAATTGTTTATTCAGCAATAATCCTAATCTTATAAAAACATCTCAGTCTTTAATGAGTTAGCAATTGAAACCCAATTAAGAGCTTTTAATACTTTTAATTATGTTAGTATAACCACAGTGGATTTTCCAATTCCAGAACAGGCAAAAAGTTTTTGTCATGGTTTCAGCCTTCAAAGGGGCGGTCTCTCAAAACAGGTCTATTGTGGCATAAAAATACAAGTTGGTACCAGGCCACAGTGGTCTCTCAAAACAGGTGGTCTCTCAAGACAGGTGGTCTCCCATAGCAGGTCCATTATAGAGTAAAACCAATTGGTGCCTGGCAGATGAGGTCTTTCAAGACAGGTGGTCTCTCAAGACAGTGGTCTCTCAAGACAGGTTTTACTGTAGCATGATTCTACAACAAGAACAATAGAGGGCATTATGTAATCAATTACTCATTCTAATAGGACACTGTGACATATGTCAACAAATCGTAGCAGTAGCTGGTCATCTCTCAAGTATCAATGTGTCATCTCAGGCAAAAACTGATCATTCCATTGTTTTATCTCAGTCAGCAAACATTCAAATTAAAATCTGTTGCCCAGCCCTCCATACCCAATTTTGGTACCATAATCCTTTACCGCTCGCGTAATTTGCAAATTGAGCAGTTGAAATTTATTTTTTTTATAATATTTCAACAAAACCATATCATGTGACCCCTCATCGATGAGCTTGTTCCAATGAGGGGTCACACGATATGGTTTTGTTGAAATTTTTTTAAATGTTTATAAAAGTAATTAAAATAATAAATTTTGATATTCTCTGCATTGGGTAAAGGGTTAATCCCCCAGTGTGGGTTGTGCGACATTGATATGTGCTAGGTAAAGTATGTAGAGAGTGTATTATCCCTAAATCACCTGCAGAGTGGAGATTCTACTCGAACAATAATTGCAAATTTGTTGCAAAGCATAAAAAACACAAGCAAAGTTCCAGCGAATGGACTTCCGGGTTGTACCCGGAAGTCCATTGGCTGAAACATTGCTTGTGTTTTTTGTCCACATGTACAGAATTTGAAAATAATACTTTGGGTGATAACTCCACTTCCTGGGTGATTTAGTTACAATCCACTCTCCACATACTCTCCACATACTGTATTTCTCTGCATCTCATTCATAGAATGATGCAGAAGTGATGTACATTACTTTAGAATCCCATGCTTTTCAAGAGTTTTTAGCTGCGACGAGCAGCTGTATATGTGGTAATGTCAGTCTGTCTGTCGGTCTATCGGTCGGTCTGTCACCAATGAGTTTAAAAAACACCATAACTCCTAAAATACTTGATGGAATGATACCATACATGGTATGCAAGTGTATCTTCATGATGTCTACACCCTCTCAATAGTGCATGTCATTTGAATAATTTCTGTCACATTTATGGACTTGTCACCAATGAGTTTTTTTTGTGACCAACAAGTTTTTTTGTGTCACCAACAAGTTTTAAAACATCATTGGCGTTGCACGAATCGTCGCAGCTTTGGCACTGTGACAGTGCATCTTGTTTTTCTAGATCCATGACATAGTTTTTATCTCTAGTTTTCAATGAATCAACATTTGCTATATTCAATTGAGTTCATGATTATTTTATGGTGAGGCGGTAACACCAACCACGGTTATTTTTTCACAGGTTAGCCCACTCACTCCAAAACATTTTACATACAACCACAGACAAAACTTCCTGATTCAAAGTGAGGGAATGTTCAAAATGGTGGACCAGTGGGCTACTTGCTCCAAGTGTTTGAGGGAAATTTGCACACAGAACTACGGCAAAAAAGTAACACTTTCAGTGCCATACTAGGGATTAAAGCTAAAGTAACTAAAAAATTTTTACAAAATATGGTACTAACCTGTTACAATCCAACAGTAAATCCTGATTGATGAAAACAGATTTTAATTTGAATGTTTGCTGACGGAGATAAAACAGTTGAATGTTTGGGTAATTTATCGACATATTACAATGAACTGAGGCGACGCGTTGATTCTTGAGAGAGGACCAGCTGCTGCTGCGATTGGTTGAAATATGTCATGGTGTCCTATCAGCATGAGTAGTTGATTACATAATGCTCTCTAAAAAAAAATTAATTAGAAGTCCAGTGATCCAGCATAAAGGCTTTTATTTGTAAAATTTCTAAATTGTTCTTATACATTTACACTCTCATAATTATATTTACATCGATTCAACAGGTTAATTTACACAGTACAGTGGAGCCCACTTAATTGGATATCTCTTAATTGTATATCCCTGTTAATTGAATATAATTTTCAAACACAAAACCGTTTACCATACCTTCAGTACAAATTTGATCTGTTAATTGCATATGGGTTGTAGAGTAAACTGTTAATTGTATATAAATTTTTATAATATGTCAAAAAAGTTACTTTGACACGCACCAAATTCCCCTTATTTATCAACCTTTTTGGCCTCACTAGATCCAATACAAGCATTTATTTTATTATATCTTGTTTGACAGAGCTCTATGAGCTCTATCAAACAAGATATAATAGAATAAATGCTCAGTTTACATCAAGAACACAGGAAACTGACCAAATCCCTGTTAATTGTATACTCCTGTTAATTGAGTAATTTTCACTGGCAAAATGGATATTCAATTAAGATGATTCTACTGTATTCTTTGAACCACTGGTCTCATTTTCTCATTAATGTATCCACCAATTATTTTTTCCTCACGTTTTTCACAGATTTCATCAACTCTTGTGAAAGAAAATGATCTCTTTTGACATTCATATTTTTTATTGCCATCATTAAACACAAATAAATAAATATAATTTGAAATGAAAATGATACAAAATCTTTTACACTATTTGGTTTACAGAAAAATAAAAACAGAAATACTTATAAATTAGTCCAAAATAAAGTTCATTAGATCCAGTAATCCAGTGATGAAGAAACTATCCAGCTGGTATTATAATGTCCAAGAATGTGTCGACAGAAACAGCATCCAATAAAATGCAATGAAATGTTCACGCCAAATTCCAGTAGTATCCAACAAATTCCAATAACCCACCCGGAAAAATTCAAATAGAAATAATATCCAACAATTATTGGCTTCACAAGTATTTTAAAAATAATCCAATACAATCCTGGCTATTCACAAAAGTAAATCTTGGTTCACAGGAGGAATAAATTCTCTTCAAAGATTTGGAAACACCTTTCCAATACAAAATGACAGAAAAAATGTCAAAAATATATTCCACAGATATTAATATCCTCAGCTGCTATCTAAAATAAAGCACTGTCTTCTAGTAATAATCTCAATGTTCAATGAATGCTGTATGTATAAATGATAAGTCTCTACTCAATGCTGTGTTCAATGAATGAGTGTCAGAAGTCTATTGACAGATTCATATAGTCTTCAAATAGAAAGTTCCAGAATGAGAAAATTCTCCCATGTTCTGTTGTTCCATTAATTGCCGATTGGATGAATTTATTTATTTATTTATTGGTGTTTAAAGTCACATACTTATGCACCATGGCTAATCATGACCATGACAGTTTTACAGATTGAGGAAGCCGGAGTACCCAGAGAGAACCACCAAGCAACGACGAGCAGCTGTCAGGTCCCCAACAACGTAACTCCGCACTGCAGCACAGGCAGGGTTAGATTGGTTGAAGACGTGCACAATTGACGTGCAGTACGCCTCAGTACACAGCATCATCGTGCCCCCATGTGGACATTTGGTGTTAAGTGCCTTGCCCAAGGACACAACACGGGAGTCCAAATCGATCACTCAGACGGTCACCCATCCGAGGACTAACCGGGCTCGATGTTGCTTAACTTCAGTGATCTGACGAGAACTGGTCACCGCAATGCCACCACGCCCCATCTATTGGCTGAATTCAATCACCTCATTCAGTTTCTAGATGATTCTGTCTAATTTCAAGTAAACAAGTCTGACCTAAATAAACAATTAATGACCTAAAAATTGATCCTTTTTAAGAGTATTTGTAAACATGTTTATAGGTACATTCAAAGGTCACTCAGTGCAAATAAATAATCACGCAAGCCAGAATCAGTTTATTCTAATTAAAAAAAGGATTTTAGGAATATTAATTGTTTATAATTATTAACCATAGCAATTCTATATACAATTCTGATATTATAATAAAGGGCTATAACAGTATTCTGATTTTGAAGTAATATTGGAAGACACAGTAAGGCAATAAAGACATCCAATGAAGTCGAGCTGGGAGGTTTTCAGGTTTGGTTCCGGTTTTTGTGGCAAACCGGAAAACCAAATCACCAGACCCAGTAGAAACCGACCAAACCATTTTCCTGTGCGTGTGCATAAACTGATCAACTTATCTCACAGGAAGGAAAATGGGCTACTGTGGCCCATATGGACTCTCGTCACTCAGTCTATTGGAAAAGGAGTGAATACTTCGTGTTCTAATTGTCACACGTTCTCCCTTATTAACTTGTCCACCGAGAAAATTAGACACTGAGAACATAACATACAGTAGATGAACTGTATTAACCCATTACCCAACGCAGACGATTTCAAAATTTATTATTTTAAATATCATTTTTTTAAATTTTTTCAAAAAATTTCAATAAAAGCATATCATGTGACCCCTCTTTGGAACGAGCTCGACGAGCTCGTTCCAAAGAGGGGTCACATGACATGGTTTTGTTGAAATTTTTCAAAAAATAATATTTTTACAGCTGCTGAATTTGCATATTACGAGGGCGGATGCGGGCGATTCGTTGGATAAAGGGTTAATTTGTTACCCTAATTTATGTTTTTTTCTAACACCTTAGGCTTACCAACTGATTCCTCAGACTCCATAAGAGTGATCAAAGGGAAGTTAGGATGAATCCAATGGAGATACTTACAGACTGGGCTTTTTTGTGGTGTGTTGTGCCTTATAAGCTATTGATGGTTTTTCCAAGTTACAGAGCCGGGAGTGTTGTTTTCTATATGTTATTAACACATAGAAAACCAAACCGAAACTGACATTTTTTCACAAAACCGAATCAAATCCGAAAAAAAATTTCAAAAATCAAAACTGCAAAGCTCTACAATGAAGGGATTCAATTTCAGTTCAGGTTTGCCTGAGAGTCAAAATATCTCTTTTGCCCAACACCAATAAACAAAAAGATGTATAACATAACTCTATCTGGTGTTGTGTTCTTTTTAATGGCTGTTTATTTGGTGAGTGCCTGAGAATCAAAACACTGTGTGTACTGTACCGTGTTATGCTATGTAGTATTGTAAAGTGCTCAGGGGGACCCCAGGAATTGGAGAAGTTCTTGATAACGATGACCAACAAGTTCTCTTTTGCTGGTATAATTGAATAGTATTCAGTGCCTTGATATGTCTTCTACAGTGAATAGCATATGTATAAATCATTTGCTAAACTTTATACAATGGAACCCTGTTAATTGAATAGCCACTTTGCCAATGAAAATTATTCAATTAACAGGAGTATTTAATTAACAGGATTGTGTCACTTTCCTGTATTCTAGAGATAAACTTAGCATTTATTCTATTATATCTTGTTTGATAGAGCTCCATGAGCTCTGTCAAACAAAATATAACAGATTAAATACCTGTATTGAATGTGCTGAGGCCAAATAGGTCTATAAACAAAGGAAAACTGGGGAGAGTCAAGGTAATATCTCGACATGTTACAAGATTTTTTATTCAATTAACAGGAGTTTACTCTATAACCTATATTCATTTAACAGGTCAAATTTGTACTGGAAGTATGGTAATTGGTTTAGTGCTGGGAAATTATATTCAATTAACAGGGTTATTCAGTTAAGATATATCCAATTAAGTGGGCTCCACTGTACAATGGAACCCTGTCAATTGAATAGCCACTTTGTCAATGAAACTTATTCCGCTAACAGGTGTATTCAATTAACATGGATTTGGTTACATTACAGTGGGGCCCACTTAATTGGATATCTCTTAATTGTATATCCCTGTTAATTGAATATAATTTTCAAACACAAAACCATTTACCATACCTTCAGTACAAATTTGATCTGTTAATTGCAAATGGGTTGTAGAGTAAACTCCTGTTAAATGTATATACATTTTTGTAATGTGTCGAAAAAATCACTGTGACACGCACCAAATTGCCCCTATTTATCAACCTTTTTGGCCTCACTAAATCCAATACAGGCATTTATTCCATTATATCTTGTTTGACAGAGCTCTATGAGCTCTGTCAAACAAGATATAATAGAATAAATGCTCAGTGTCCTCCTAGAACACAAGAAACTGACCAAATCCCTGTTAATTGTATACTCCTGTTAATTGAATAATTTTCACTGGCAAAATGGATATTCAATTAAGAGGATTCTACTGTACTGTATTCTGGAGATAAAATGAGCATTTATCATATCTGTGTTGTGTCCTTGGGCAAGGTACCAAACCTGATTGCCCACATGGGGGTACATTGGCACTATGTGTCAAGATGCACTGCAAGTTGATGGTGCACTTGTCTTCAATCAATGCTAACCCTGCTTGTGCAGAGCTGGTATGTTGGGAGTCTGACATTTGCTTGCCATTGCTCGCCACTGCTTCTCTGGGTACTTCAACTTCCTCCACTTGCAAAACTGTCTAACACAAGGTGACCCTAGCTGTCAAAAGTGTTGTTAAAATCCAATAAAAAAGAAGCACTGCTTCACTTCCCAGTGTTTCCATGGGAAGCAAAAACAGTTCAAAATAGTTTCCAGCATGAAAACAGTTAAAAAGAATATAACCCTAAATTATAAACATTCATTGATTTACTAGTCAAGGTTGGAAAAATGAAAACTACACAAGCAAGGTATTTTATCCAGCAGTCTCCTCATATTCATTTGTTTAATATCAATTTATCGTCAGCTGCAGTATGCTTCTCCTCTGATCCATAAAATATTTTTGTAGCACCAAATACTCAAATGTGTGCAAACACAAAAACAAACAAAACGCTTATTGACGAACATTTGCAAGGATGGCTAATTCTTTTTCATCTTTTACACCTAATTAGCTATTCGATACACCTGGATTCCTCCTTCAGGTATTCCTCTATTGAGTAACAAAGGAAACAAATATTGCCGTATTGTTCACAGTAGGAATCTATAAATGTCACTGCATGAGACTGGAGTTGTGTTTGGAAAAGGTAATGCTATAATAACTCGATAATCTATTATTTCTGTTTACTTACAGATATCGAGAAATGGTAGGAAGTTTTAGTTAATAACCATGACTGTGTTCTTGTTATAATGCATCATATCGGTCTAATGATACACTCACAGTGTGGGAGAATTATAGTGCTTTCATTAGTGGTGTAACAGTTGTTTTTTTTATAGTGCTGTTCAATTTTCTTGACAAAGGATATACTAGATTCATACTGAGGGAAACAAGTGAAACATATATAGTTATTTTTATTGGATTACAAGGTAAGATTAATACAAGATAAACATATACTTGATTCTGGATTTTGACAAGAGAAATTAAAATTTCAAACAGTTTTTTCACAGTAACTTTTTACTTCCTTTCCCATTGCCACTTTCTTCACATCAGTTTTCACTTACACTCACTCACACACATACATCAAGGCCACACAAAAGTACATCATCTGTTTCTCAGCTCATTTAAAAAAAATATACATGTGGACATTTTGGGGGTGGGAGTTGGGGAGGGGTGGGGTGGCAGGGGCCATCACAGGATTAAAATATATGAAGCCCTGTTAATTGAATAGTCACCTTGCCAGTGAAAATTATCCAATTAACCGTAGTATTCAGTTAACAGAATTTGGGTCACTCTGCAATATTCTAGTGATAGATTGAGTCTGTATCCTGTTATAGCTACTATTACTGGTGACAACCTGATACTGTATAACCCCCAGATGAGAGGGGGAAACAAAGTTCAAATTCTAAACGTCGCCTATAAAATTTCGGACTCAAATTGTCGTGTTTGGTCTGAAATCACTGGCTTTTATTTCGAGCGATAAATGATGTAATTGCATGTGCATGACATCACACGTCCGCTTCATGGTTCTTTTTGAATATTTCGTTCTCTCTGCATTTCCAATTATTTACGTTGGCAGGTATCGTGTTGTATAAATAAAATTGAGGTCAAGCGTCGCAGTCACTGTCAGGATTCGTGGATTTTGTGTTGTTTTGGGTTTGTATTTTTATGAAACCTCCAACCAGATATAGTATTGTGTGTCCCGTGGGATTTAGAGAATAGTAATTTGTAAATTATGTGGGAGCGCGGTGGCTCAGTAGGTAGAGGTGCAGGCTGCAAGCCGAGAGGTCCTCGGTTCGAATCCCACCTGCAGCAACCGCCTTGTGTCCTTGGGCAAGACTCTTCACCCCCATTGCCCACGTGGGGGCACGGTGACGTTGTGTACTATGGCGTACTGCACGTTGATGGTGCACTTGTCTTCAACCAATGCTAACCCTGCTTGTGTGGAGTTGGTATGTTGGGGAGCTGATAGTTGCTCGCCGTTGCTCGGTGATTCTCTCCGGGTACTCCAGCTTCCTCCACCCGTAAAACTGTCACGGTCATGATTAGCCATTGTGCAGAAATATGTGACCTTAAACACCAATAAATAAATTGTAAATTATGTGGGTGGTGTTACGGTGTGGAATTATTAATGATATTGGTAACAGAAAGAAATCTGAGAATCAGCAACAAAACTATGAATTTAACTATTCTGAAATTTAATTAAAAAAAATTGATATAAAAAAAAATGATACAAAGATCTTTTACACTAATTGGGTTACAGAAAATAAAAAAAACAATGGTACTTATCAATTATAGAATTAGTCCAAAGTACAGTTTGACAGAATCCAGTAATCCAGTGGTGAAGTATCTTCTGAAGAAGGTTACCAGCTGGTACATGTAGTATTAAATCCAACAATGTCTCTTCAGAAACAGTATCCCGTAGATTGTAATAAAATTTTCACTTAGAAGTTTCAGCAGTCTCCAACAAAATATAATAAAATTCTCCACAAAATTCAAATGGAGTAAAAATCCAAGAAGTATTGGCGCCACAGGTAATTTCCAAACAATCCAGTAGAATCCTGGCTTTTCACAAAATATTATTCTGTTTCACAGAAAGTATAAATTCTCTTTTCCAAGACGAACAAATTCTCTTCAAAATTCTCTTTTGGAATCAATCTTCCAAAATCACAAAGAAGCACTGCTTCTATAATAAATGCACTGTTCTGAAACAATAATAATCTCCAATGGAAACAACTGCTGTGAAAATAAGTTCTTCTGAAATGGCTTTCTAAAAAGAGTTTTTGAACTCTGTTGACAAACCTTTATATAGTAACCAGATAGAATGTCCCAGAAGAGGAAGTTTCTGTAATGTTCTATTAGTTTCTGGGGGATTCTGTTAAAGTTCAAGTAAACAAGGTCATTGACCTATTTAAACAATTAAACAGTCAACAGCTATATGTACAATATATCAGTGTAACAAAGATGTAAACAAGGTCACTGAGTGCAAAAGAGTTAGACCAGTCAGAAAATGCAGAAATAAAAAAAAAATCTTTCTCACATAATTATCAACTTAAGGATATATCAATCTCAATATAATATGGCGGCTATAACACACCCCACCTTAAAAGAAAAAGTTTGAAGGTACTGAAAACTTTTTACATAATTTTAGCAGACTCTGACTGGTTTACAATACACACACACCATAATCTTCACAATTTTTTTTTTTTTTAATAAACATATATACACTTGAAGTGAATAGGGACCGATCATATCATTTTAAATTAGGATATTCTGGAAAGAGCATCAGCTACAACATTATCTCTTCCCGAAATATGCCTAATCTCTAAATTATATTCTTGAAGGGCTAAACTCCACCACAATAATCTTTGATTCTTGTTCTTCATTTTATTGATAAATGTTAAGGGGTTATGATCGGTGTAAACTGTAATTGGACATTGGGCGGTTCCTAGATACATATCAAAATGGGTTAATGCCAAAATTAGAGCCAAAGTTTCTTTTTCTACTGTAGAGTAATTCTTTTGATGTTTGAGAAATTTTCTGGAAAAATAACATACAGGGTGATCAATACCTTGGGAATCCTCCTGGGCAATATACCCACCTGCTCCATTGTCACTTGCATCTATGAATAATTTGAAGGGCTTTTTCATAATTGGGACTGGCCAGGACAGGGGAATTATTTAATAAAGTTTTTATTCTGTTAAAGGATTTCTGACATTCCTCAGTCCAAACAAACTTAACCCTTTTGCTCAATAAACTGGTCAAAGGGGAGACAACATCTGAGAAATTTAAACAAAATTTTCTATAATATCCAGCCATGCCTAAGAATCTCATGAGCTCTTTTTTAGAGTTTGGTACTGGAAAATTTACAATGGCATCAACTTTAGCCGCAATCGGCCTCACCTGCCCCTGCCCCACAACATGACCTAAATAATTTACAGTTGCTTTGCCAAATTCTGATTTTACCAAGTTAATAGTTAGGTTGGCTTGGGTCACTTTGTCAAAAAATTCTTGAATATGCTTTAGATGATCAGCCCAATTTGTATCTGTGTGTATAATAACATCATCAATATAAGCTTCACTGTGATCTAGGTCTGCAATTAAGTGGTTAACCATGCGCTGGAACGTTGCCGGAGAGTTTTTCATGCCAAAAGGGGTAACTTTATATTGATACAATCCAAATGGTGTAACAAAAGCAGATATTTCTTTTGCTCTTTCTGTTAAAGGGACTTGCCAATAACCCTTTAACAAGTCAAATTTTGTCACAAATTTAGCATGGCCAAGTTTGTCAATGCAGTCATCAATTCTTGGAATTGGATAATTGTCTGTTTTGGTGAGGCTGTTCACCTTTCGGTAATCCGTACAAAATCGGTAACTGCCATCAGGTTTTGGGACGAGTATACAGGGCGTACTCCAGTTGCTATGGCTAGGTTCTATGATATCATTGTCCAGCATATACTGTATTTCCTTTCGCATGATCTCAGCTTTGAAAGGGTTCAATCTATATGGATGCTGTTTGATGGGATTTGCCTCTCCTACATCAACATCATGAAAAATAACAGATGTCCTACTAGGCACATCGGGAAATAAGTGTTGATATTTGAAAATTAAATCAACTAAATCTTTTCTTTGGTCAGGCAGTAAATAATCTGTTTTATTTTGTAGATCTCTCAGGACATCTGAGTTCTGTAACTTCAGAGGTACATTTTCGCCGCCTTCATGAATATCCTCTACAGGATTTTCCAGCTCATCCATGTGGGTGACTGTTGAGACTGGTAGAGAGTTTGGTTCTCTCTCATAATAAGTTTTTAACATATTTATATGGCACAGCTGAGTATTTTTGAGTCTATCGGGAGTCTCAACAACATAATCAGTATCACTGATCTTGTGCTTAACAATATAAGGGCCTGAATATCTTGCTTGTAAAGCATTGCCCTTTACAGGGAATAATACTAGCACCTTGTCCCCAGGTTTAAAGGAGCGAAATTTCGCCTTTTTATCATACCAGGTCTTCATATGACTCTGGGCTTTCTGTAAATGTTTATTTGCCATTTCTCTGGCCTGGTGCAATTTTTCCTTAAAAGTGGACACATAGTCCAGAAGAGAAATTTCAGGTGGCTCTTCTTCGAGCCATTTCTCCTTCAAAGCAGTGAGTGGACCCCTCACTATGTGTCTAAACACTAATTCAAAAGGGCTGAACCCCAGAGATTCCTGTATAGTCTCACGGACTGCAAATAAGAGGAGATGTACTCCTTCATCCCAATCCTTCTCATTATCCTCCCCATAGGCATTTATCATGGTCTTCAGTGTTTGATGAAAGCATTCTAGAGCTCCTTGACTTTCGGGATGGTAGGCACTTGATGTGTACTGCTTAATTTTGAGCTCATACATCACCTGCTGAAAAAGGTTTGACATAAAATTTGAGCCTTGGTCCGATTGCACTGACCTGGGTAGACCGAAAGTTGTAAAAAATTTTATCAAGGCCTTAACTATTGTCTTAGTTTTAATATTTCTTAGAGGTATAGCTTCAGGAAATCGTGTAGAAGCACACATGATGGTAATAAGATATTCATTTCCAGATCTTGTTCTAGGCAATGGGCCAACACAATCAGTAATAATTCTACTAAATGGCTCCTCAAAAGCAGGGATTGGTTGAAGGGGAGCAGGAGGAATCTTCTGGTTGGGTTTTCCTACAATTTGACAGGTGTGGCAGGTTTTACAAAATTCAACAACATCCTGTCGAAGCTTAGGCCAGTAAAAACATTGCTGAATACGAGAGTAGGTTTTCCTAACTCCCAAATGTCCAGCCATTGGATTTTCATGAGCCAGGCTTATTATTTCATTCCGGTATTTAGTGGGGACAACTATTTGATAAATAACCTCCCAATCACTATTGGAGGGTACTTCTGGTGGTCGCCATTTCCTCATAAGTACACCAGATTTTCTAAAATAACAGACAGGGGAGTTTTGGGCTTCAGCCTGTGTCAGAGCCTTTTCACGTGGCTCGGCAAGGTCAGGATCACTTTCCTGTTCCTGAATTAAAGATGTCCGGGAAATGACATTCAAGGAGGTCCCCCTATCACTCTCAGGTGTAGTGGCCTCTTTACAATGTCTGGACGAGTCATCACACTGACTCAAAAATGTCCTGAGACAAATCAATGTCTTCAGAATCCGTAATTCTGTGACAGTTCTTATCCTCAGCTTTGCTGTTTAAATCAACACAATTGAGGTTGTTATCAACCTCAGTTTTCTTTGCCATGGACCAAGTCACAGCACATGCTGGAAAGGCAAAAGGAAAACATTCCTTCAAATTAATAATACTTTCATCTGTGCTCGGCTTATCCACCACTTGAGGTTCTACAGTGACTTTGTCACCAGCTAAGTCATTTCTTTTCAACCTACTCACAATTGTTTACAATTGGCTGTAACATAAGTGCAAGCCCTACTTCGGAACTAACTCAAGCTTTTAGAATCTTTTCCAAATGAGTTGGAAATGTACTAGAGTGCAAAAGCACGAAAAAGATCGAAAAAAGGGTCGAGCGAGACCAGCGCTCGAAATTACAGGTACTCTCTCTGCACACCTCTTGCGTTTACCGAGCGCATGCGCAACAACCGTGACGTCAATTCCTTTATTTTCCGCCATTGTTCATGGTCGGAAATTTTTGTGACTCGTGCTGTTTATGCTATTAATTCTTCGTGAACAACTTATTAATCATCTTTAGTGTGCTACTGGATTGTATCCTTTTTCAAGCTACCAAATTATTATTCTCATTTAATGTTAATTTGTATTATTATTGCTGTTCTTTTCACACTTTATCTTGCCTTTCCCCCACGTGTGAACACGACCTTCGTTCTGTTTTCCGTCGGCGGGAAGCTTGATTATTGTATTTATATCATGCCTAAGACTATTCCTTGTACCTCTTGTTTGCAGGTGAAACATGTGGACGATTCCCATACCACATGTGTCACTTGCAACAATTGCACTCAGGCCCAATCATGTGGTATCTGTGGGGTTTGGTCCTCTAAATTTTGGGCTTCTGTTAACAAGGTGGTTCTTTCCAGAGCTAGAACCCCTCATTCTCGGGGTAAGGGTAGCCGTGCCGTTGCAGACATTTCTGCTGGTGCACGTGGTGACTCTGTCACACAGGATTCGGATCTGACTTCTGTGGCGAGCTCCTCTGCAACTGTTGACGGTGTTTGTTCAGTGATACCTGATGAGGAGACCGCGGTCTCTTTGTCTGCGGATGTCACTATTGAGGCGTCTGTTTTCGTTGAGAGCTTTTCCGAGGTCAGCTCGGTAACCCTCTCCGATCTGCCTCCTACACCGTCGACCGTTGTTGAGGGGGTTGCTACTCCAGATCCTATTCTGTCTGATGGTGGCTCTTCCATCTCCTCTGGGGATGGTCTACAGTCTCGGGGGACCGAGGCTGTATCTGCTGGTGTGTCTGTGTGTTCTCAGCCTCCCCCAGCCTCGCGGCGAGGCTGTGCGGGTTTGCTGTCTGCTCCGTCTCATCTGGCTAGGTTTGCTCCTAGTCGGTTGAGCCGGCCGGTCGCTTCGGCAGCGATTCCTCGTCCCTCGAGTGAATCGTTTATTGTTCCACCTTCGCCTGCTAGTGTGCCGGCTAGCGGGATGGTGTTGGGACGTTGGCATCCAGGGCCTGCTTTTCGGCAGCGGTCAGTGACAGCCCCGGTTAGCTGTCACTCTTGGAACCTTCCTCCGGTGATTCCTCACTGTGTTCCGAGTCAGGGTGTCGATCGATGCTTGCCGTCGGTCTCAGAGGATAGGCAGTTGGGGCCGTCTGCTGCGCAGAGGTCAATGACAGGTTCCTGTCATTCTTGGGACAATCCTCCGGTGTCTTCTCACCGTGTCCTAGGTCCAGCTACCGATCGACGTGCGCCGTCGGTCCCTTTCGAGGATTTGCAGGCAGGGCCTTCTGTTTCGCAGAGGCCAGTGATGGCTCCTGGGCGTCACAATCGGGACTATCCTCCGGTGTCTTCTCACCGTGCTCCTATTCTGTCTGCCGATCGACGTTCGCCGTCGGTCTCTTCTGAGGATTTGGGTTCTTCTACCAGAAGGGTCCATTGGGAGGACACTCCGTCGGGCGATTCTGCTGCGACGGATTCTCAGGGTGACCTGCGCCAGGCCGTTTTGGCGCTCACCCGGTTGCTTTCTGGCAACCCTCAAGTTGGCCTCCCTGTGCCTCCTGAGGCACAACCTCCTTTGGTCGGTCGCCGAGATGTCTCGCCTGGCCCCTTGGATACTGCACAGTATTCACAGGAGGTTTCTGCTGGTCAGCCCGAGTTGGGCTACGTCTCCTCTGCTACGGAGGATGACGAGTATCTTGAAGGTGATGGTCCCCCCTCGTCAGTCTTGGGGCAGGCTTTGGATTTCGTCTTTGGCTTATTGCCGGACGTTCTACTTTCCGACCAGCCTTCTGTGACCGTCCGGCCGCGGTCCACTGTGGAGCGCCGTAACCCTGTTGAGCCTTCTAGCTCCGGGGCTTTGCGTCCTCTGCAATCGGCTCAGGTGGTTGAGTCCTTCCAGGGCTTAGACGCCAAAATGCGTTCTAAGGCCCTCAAGGGTTCCTTCTTTTCTAGAGCTGATGCCTTTCTGCCTCCATCGCGGTTTCGTGTTTACGATTCCGTCTCTCCACCAGTCTTCCAAGGGATGACTACTGTGGATGAGGATTCTTCTTCCCTCGGGTTGACTAAGCCTAAGTCGGCAGTTCTCCCGATGTCGGTAGTTGAGTCTATGGTGGGCCAGTCCCGAGAGATGCTGGGTATGTTATCTCTCGCGGTCCATGTCGTCGCTGCTCTGGCTGAATATTTTCCACCAGGGGAGTTTGATGACGCTCAGGCGCCTTTTCGCGTTTTGTCACAGGCTCTTATGAACTTGACTCATGCTCACGCCTGTAACACGGCCAATTTGGAGCTGGCACGCCGGGATGCGGTTTTGGATTCTTTACCATCCCTTCCTTCTGAGCAACGTGCTGTTCTGAGGTCTGCCTCTTTGGTAGGACCTCAGTTGTTCCATGGTTCCGTGGAAGCTGTTCGTGGCGAAGTTCTTCGTCATTCGAAGGACCAGCTTTTGCTGAGACAGCTTGACCCACCTGCTGCTGCGGGTGGGGGTCGTTCCAGGCCCGCCAAGCGTGCTGCTGCGTCTGCCTCGTCGGCGACGTCGGCTACGCCTTCGGCTCCGTCTGCTCCTTCTGCTCATAAGAAGCGCCGACGTGGCCAGGCCCGCTGGCAGCCTCAGGCTGGAAAGTCTCAGGACTCTGTCACTTCCCGAGGTGGTTTCTCCTCTCGGGGGCCTCGTCGAGGCCGCAAGTGAAGGTTCTCACCTCGATTCGCCTCCAGTCGGGGGAAGGCTGTCGCTGTTTTACGACCGTTGGACAGAGATAACGTCGGACTCTTGGGTCCTCGACGTCATTCATTCCGGTCTGCGACTGTCCTTCCATCGGTACCCCCAGTTTATCTCGGGTGCCCCTTCCGACTCAGGTCCCTTCAGATTCTCTGCGTCGGGACCTTCTGGTGCAGGAGATCGACAATCTCCTCACCAAAGGGGCGATCGAGGTGGTCAGGAACACCCTTTCACCGGGGTTTTACTCGAGACTTTTCTTGGTGCCGAAGAAAAACGGCCAATTTCGTCCTGTCATCGATCTGAGTACCCTGAACGAGTACATAATTGCTCCTCGTTTCAGTATGGAGACTTTCCGGTCGGTTCGACGTTCAGTTCATCAGGGCGATTTTGCGGCCAGTATCGACCTGAAGGATGCCTACTTCCATGTACCCATTCATCTGGCGTCACGGAAATACCTTCGGTTCTCGTTTCGGGATCGAGTTTTTCAATTCAGAGCTCTCCCGTTCGGTTTGAACCTGGCTCCTTGGGCCTTCACCCGACTGATGTCACATGTGCTTGCTTTCCATCGCACTCAGTCGGCGGTGACTTCGTCCGCCTACCTAGACGACATCCTCCAACGGCACCACGATGCTGCTGTTCTGGAGTTCGATGTCCGGCAGTTTCTTTGCCTGCTAGCGTCGCTGGGTTTCAGTCAATCGCGAGAAGTCGGATCTTCTTCCTTCTCAGCGATTCCGTCATTTGGGGATGGATTTCGACACTCTTCACAATGTAGTGTCGGTCCCCCAGGCTCGGGCGACGATTCTTTCCGCCTTGACTCGGGACCTGCTTCAATCTTCCTTGGTCTCGGCCAGGACTTTCCTTCGGATGCTGGGCCTTTGCGGTTCGGTGACCGATCTCATTCCGCTCGGTCGCTTGTTTGTCCGACCTCTCCAACACTTCCTGTTGGATCATTGGCGTCCGAATGTAGATCCACTGGACCTGGAACTCACTATTCCTCGGTCTCTGCTTTGTCACCTCCGCCCTTGGGCAGATATTCCCTGGCGGACACAGGGTGTTCCGTTGGATCTTCCTTTGGCCGATCGCATCCTTACTGCGGATGCCAGCGATCGGGGCTGGGGTGCGACGTTGGACCCTCTCGGTCTGTCTACTCACGGAGAGTGGGACAGCGAGCAGGTGGGCCTTCATATCAACCAGAAGGAGCTCCTTGCTCTTCTGTTGAGTTTTCGACTTTGGATCCCTCATCTGTCGGACCATGTTGTCCTACTTCTTTCGGACAATTCGACAGTAGTGGCCTACATACGGAATCAGGGAGGCACTCATTCGATTCCCATGTATCGGCTGTCTCGGGATCTTCTTCTGTTGGCGCGGGATGTGAACGCTCGGGTGTCCATTCGACACATTCCCGGGCGTCTCAACGTCCTAGCAGACTCCCTGTCCCGACGCGACAGTGTCCTTCCAACCGAATGGATGCTACATCGGTCGGTGTTTCAGGCGATTTGCGAGCAGTGGGGTCGTCCTCAGGTCGACCTTTTCGCTACTCGCTGGAATCATCAGGTAGAGACTTTTGTCTCCCCTTGTCCAGATCCTCTGGCATTTGCAGTAGACGCTCTGTCTCTGGACTGGACAGGCTGGGTCGGCTATGCCTTTCCTCCTGCACCGATTCTTCCTCAAGTTTTAGCGAAGATTCGTGCTTGCAGTTGCAGGATCATTCTGATCACACCCCTGTCTCCACAGAGGGTGTGGATCAATCTGCTGCGGCCTCTATTGGCCGATCGACCGATTCGTCTACCTCTACGTCGCGATCTTCTTTCACAGGGTCGTCCCAGGAAGTATCACAACAACCTGGCGAGCCTGTCCCTTCACGCCTGTCTTTTATCAGGTCCAGTCTCCGACGTAGAGGTTTTTCGAGACGATCAGTGGAGTGCATTTCTGCATCGCGGCGACCTTCCACTGGAATGACTTATGCCGCCAAGTGGAAGGTTTTCTGCCGCTGGTGTTCAGATCACAATGTGAATTACCGTAATCCGTCTATCGCTCAAATTGCGGATTTTCTGGTTTTTCTTTTTGACTCCATGGGCCTCCAGCCTATTACGATTAAGGGCTATCGGTCTATGCTGTCTGATACTTTCTCTTATGTGGGAAAGCGGTGTATCGGTCGTAATCTTTTCCTCTCCAAACTTATTCGGCACTTTTCTTTGAAGAGGCCTCGAGTTTTGCGTCTTACACCCAAGTGGAACTTGGCATGGGTGTTGCACTGTTTGGAGGGGGCGCCTTTCGAGCCTTTATCTGAGACCGACATGCGTTTTCTCACCTATAAGACGGCTTTTCTTCTAGCGTTTGCTTCTGCTCGTCGAGTCAGTGAGCTTCATGCGCTATCTGTTGATTCTGCCTTCTTCCAAAATGAGGCTAACAGTGTCACATTCACTACTGATTGCTCTTTTCTGGCTAAGAATCAACTCCCCGATTCGGTACCTCCTCCCATCTGCATTCGGGCTCTCCCTGCTGTAGATGGACGGAGGCCTCTTCTTTGTCCTGTTCGTGCGGTCAAGACTTACATTACTCGCACTCAGTTCATTAGGAGGGATCGGAAGAGATTCTTTCTGTCTCTCATTCCTAAGCGGCAGTCTATCTCTTCCCATTCTATTTCCAGGTGGATCTGTCTTGCAATCAAGCTGGCTTATTCTCGCTTGTCTGCATCGGATCTTGTTTCGAACCGGCTTAATGCTCACGAGGTTCGTGCCATTTCTACATCCTGGGCGTTCTCCAATTCTGTTTCGCTCCGTGATGTTATGAATGCGGCTTACTGGAGGAATGCTTCTACCTTCTCCTCCTTTTATCTCCGCCACCTTCAGCAGCAATCTGAGGACCTTTATTCTTTAGGCCCTCTCGTTGCTGCTCAGGCTGTTGTGCACCCTCGTTAAATTGTTTTTGTCGAGGTTGCGCTTCTCTCAGCCTTGTTCTTTTCAGGTGCCTTCTCTCTTTCTTCATTACAGGTTTTAGTTTTTGTTCTCTGCCATCCTTGCTTTCGTTCTGCTACTCTTGTTGGTATTGGTTATGTGATTCACCTCCTCCTATTGTTTATTCAGCCAATTGTAAACAATTGTGAGTAGGTTGAAAAGAAATTAAAATTTTTTAGTAAATTTTGTTTCTTAACATACCTACCACAATTGTTTACCGGAGGCCCACCCTCCTTGGGGATATCTTTGATATCGATGCCTCCCCGCTAAATCACAAACTTCTCGTTGGCGGAAATACGGAATTGACGTCACGGTTGTTGCGCATGCGCTCGGTAAACGCAAGAGGTGTGCAGAGAGAGTACCTGTAATTTCGAGTGCTGGTCTCGCTCGACCCTTTTTTCGATCTTTTTCGTGCTTTTGCACTCTAGTACTTTTCCAACTCGTTTGGAAAAGATTCTAAAAGCTTGAGTTAGTTCCGAAGTAGGGCTTGCACTTATGTTACAGCCAATTGTAAACAATTGTGGTAGGTATGTTAAGAAACAAAATTTACTAAAAAATTTTAATTTCCCAATAATAAAGAAATACCTTTTACAGGTAGAGTAGGTCTGATTCCTACTGTCACAGTCCCATTTACTAAGCTACTTCTTAAATTTATTTTATGAAGTGGGACCTTTAAAGAGTTTGACTCAATACCTGATATTAGAACTTGTGCCCCTGTAGCACTTTCTTCAGAAAATGGCAAAATGCCTTCTAACATTAATGACTGAGTAGCCCCTGTGTCTCTCAGTATTTTTATTGGTAAGGAACAGTGCTTATCCCCATCAAGGGAAACAAACCCTTCAGAAATAAATGGCTTATAATTTTCTAAAGCGTCTTGCTTTATAACATAATTTTCAGGGCATGGAGCACATGCTAGTGCATTCTGTGAAGTAGAGGACTCATTTTTCCTTTTTAACAGCCAGCAATCAGATAATAAATGACCTGCTTTCTTACAATAATTACAAGTTTTAGTTGAACTGTTGGGTCGTAATGGTGTAGGGCTGGCATTGGATGACTTATTCTCATTGGGCTTCCGATTAAATTTAGGTGGTGAAAAGTTTGTAGGATGGGAAGGATGATTGGAAGGATGAGTTTTATCTGAAGCTGGTCTAGGTCCACTTTGGAAAGAATTCTTGTGGGGCCAAAAATTTGTGGCGTTACGACTCATTTTATGAGTTAAGGCATAGTCATCTGCCAGTACTGCTGCTCTATTTAATGTGTCAACTTTTTGTTCATCCAGGTGGGCCTTTATATCTGAATGTATCTTTCCTTTAAACTCCTCAATCAGCATCATTTCCTTTAATTTTGTAAAATCTTTCCCTATTTCTTTTGAGTGGCACCACCTGTCAAATAAATTTTGCTTTTCTCTGGCAAATTCCACATGAGTTTGATTTTCATTTTTATAATAATTTCTGAATTTCTGCCTATAGGCCTCTGGAACAAGTTTATATGCCTTAAGTATTGCCTCTTTAGCAGCGTCATAATTGTTGCTTTGCTCAGAAGATAGAGCGGAATAGATTTCTTGGGCCTTCCCTTTCAAAACACTTTGCAGTAGCAAAGTCCAGACATCCCTTGGCCATTCTAAACTTGTTGCCACTTTTTCAAAATGTAAAAAGTATTTATCAACTTCTTTTTCTTGAAAGGGGGGAACTAGCCTAACATGTTTAATTGCATCAAATTTACTTGGGGAAATTACATTTGACCCTTGACGCTGTGATTCTAATTCTTTTATTTTTATTTCCTTTTGAATTTCTAATTCTTTTAAGTGCATTTCTTTTTGAGCTTCTATTTCCCTTAATTTTAATTCCCTATCCTCTTTTTGAGCCTGAATTTGTTCCCTTTCTTTTTGACCTTCCAATTCTTTTTCTTTTTGTCGAGCTTCTAATTCTTTTAATTTCATTTCATTTTCCTGCCTTTTCATTTCTTGTTGCATTTCTAATCTCTTTAGTTCCAATTCTAACTTTTTGAGTTCAAGGACATCAGTAGGTTGTGGTTCAGAGACAGGTGACCCAGACTGAGGCAAAAGACCCTCCTCAATATAATGATTAACAAAGAGCTGTTTAAGTTTATGCTTGTTCAGACCAGGGGTGGCAGGTAATTTTAGACACTGAGCAAGTTGAAATAAATCCTCCTTCTTAAGAGATTCTAAAAGGGCCAAACTAGGAGATCTTTCAAATTCAGAAATAAATTCTGTCACAATAAATACCATGATGAAAAAAGGTTTGCTGGTTCTCAGATTATATAAATAATAATACTGAAATTTTCTAAGAAAATTTAAATGTTTCGTCTATGAGCCAAACTAATAATTGCAATATGCAAATAAAGCTTTCTCGTTATCTTATATTCAATCTCGGTAACGAACCCCCAATTTCTGTTACGGTGTGGAATTATTAATGATATTGGTAACAGAAAGAAATCTGAGAATCAGCAACAAAACTATGAATTTAACTATTCTGAAATTTAATTAAAAAAAATTGATATAAAAAAAAATGATACAAAGATCTTTTACACTAATTGGGTTACAGAAAATAAAAAAAACAATGGTACTTATCAATTATAGAATTAGTCCAAAGTACAGTTTGACAGAATCCAGTAATCCAGTGGTGAAGTATCTTCTGAAGAAGGTTACCAGCTGGTACATGTAGTATTAAATCCAACAATGTCTCTTCAGAAACAGTATCCCGTAGATTGTAATAAAATTTTCACTTAGAAGTTTCAGCAGTCTCCAACAAAATATAATAAAATTCTCCGCAAAATTCAAATGGAGTAAAAATCCAAGAACTATTGGCGCCACAGGTAATTTCCAAACAATCCAGTAGAATCCTGGCTTTTCACAAAATATTATTCTGTTTCACAGAAAGTATAAATTCTCTTTTCCAAGACGAACAAATTCTCTTCAAAATTCTCTTTTGGAATCAATCTTCCAAAATCACAAAGAAGCACTGCTTCTATAATAAATGCACTGTTCTGAAACAATAATAATCTCCAATGGAAACAACTGCTGTGAAAATAAGTTCTTCTGAAATGGCTTTCTAAAAAGAGTTTTTGAATTCTGTTGACAAACCTTTATATAGTAACCAGATAGAATGTCCCAGAAGAGGAAGTTTCTGTAATGTTCTATTAGTTTCTGGGGGATTCTGTTAAAGTTCAAGTAAACAAGGTCATTGACCTATTTAAACAATTAAACAGTCAACAGCTACATGTACAATATATCAGTGTAACAAAGATGTAAACAAGGTCACTGAGTGCAAAAGAGTTAGACCAGTCAGAAAATGCAGAAATAAAAAAAAATCTTTCTCACATAATTATCAACTTAAGGATATATCAATCTCAATATAATATGGGGGCTATAACAGTGGATGTGGCCGATTCATTAGGTAAAGCTCGTTCTAATGAGGGGTCACATGATAGATATAGTTTGTTGAAAGTTTGTTGAAAAATTTGAAAACATTGTATTTAAAATAATAACTTTTGGTATTGTATGCATTGGGTAAAGAGTTAAAACCATTTATCAGACCTTCAGTACAAATTTCATCTGCTAATTTTACATTGGTGAGTCCTCAAATTAAGAAATCCATAGAGTTGTGTAAACTTGCACTTCTCAGCAGTCCAGGGGTGTACTAATTCTAGGACCAGGGTTTCCGCTGGAGTGACCTGGGATACCCTGGATGGCCCCATTCCCCTTGTCCTAAATTCCCCTAACCGTACAAATTGTTACAAGAAGTTTGACATTGGGGAAAACATAAAATAAACTCTCATGCTACCAACGCAATGCATTCGATAGTGATAATCATGGGTTGAACCAAACAGCAGGAAATGCATTGTAAAATTATACTTGAATGTCGGTCAGAGATCAATAGACACTTTCTGAGTTCAGAAAGACCACATGCGGGTCATGCGACAGAGTATGAGAACATATGCAAACTTCAAGTCTGCCAGTGACTGATATCGCAACTGCATGCTTTTTGATTTCTGCATGATCGCTTCTGAGTAAACTGTTGCAACATATAACGGTTGTTGACACCACCGTACATCAGGCCTGGCAATCTAGAAAATCAAGGAGTGCAACACAATTGCCCTCCTCAGATTGCTTGGGAGTGCAATTGCACCTGAAATTTTCAATGCAAAAACTTGTATGCTATTTTGGTTATATTCACTTCAAGGTGTTAATATTGTAACTGAAAAAATTGTACCACATTCAACTACATAGTGGAAATATTATTCAAAATGTTGCATTCAATTCTATTGGGACCGTCTTCTACACTCAAAATGTATCAAAATGCGACACAGAATGGGTCATGAATTATTGTGAATCAATACAACATTGACAAATTGTCCCCTGATTTCCAAAGTGTTCTGTGCCAATAGGCACATAGAACACATTGGAACTCAGGGGAGGAAATGACAATAGATTTTAAAGGCAGTCCCAAACAGGTCTGGCATTCTGGAAAATCAAGGGGTGCAAAAAAATGCCCTCCTCAATTTTATCTATGCATGCAGTAGGCATGCAGCACTCCTGCACTCCTAAAGAATGCCAGGCCTAGTACATGCAATCGTTGAACTGGATCATCCATACCACCATGCACCAGTATTATCAGTAAGTACTGTAATCTGTATGAAAGATTTTTCACCTGAATGTCTGTCCTCATTGGTCCTTATTCTTCCGCAATTACCGGCTCTCGGAATGTGAAAACCTACATAAAAGCCTCAAAATATCCCTCGTATGCAACAAAATGGGGGTTTTGGAACACCAGAATATAAAATTTTCCCAAAACACCGGCCCTAACATTTTTACCCTAGCAGAAACCTCGTGGAAACCCTGCTAGAACCCACATGTAACATG
This sequence comes from Pictodentalium vernedei, assembly GCA_031216915.1. Taxonomy (NCBI): domain Eukaryota; kingdom Metazoa; phylum Mollusca; class Scaphopoda; order Dentaliida; family Dentaliidae; genus Pictodentalium; species Pictodentalium vernedei. The sequence continues at coordinate 73,239,095 of CM062289.1, read as the reverse complement.
GTGGATTGTGAGGAGTTATGCATCCTGGTGATTGACAATTATGTTTTAAATTTAGTTGTGATGTCAAGATCTTCAAGTCTCATTTAATTGTGGTTATTTTTTAAGGTAATGTGCATCAATTATTGGTTGATAGTTACTGTTTAGTGGTTTCTAGTCTACATCAATTGACATCCAAGTTCAATAGGGACTTACATCCAGGCCTGGCAATCTAGAAAATCAAGGAGTGCAAAGCAGTTGCCCTCCTCAGATTGCTTAGGAGTGCAATTCCACCTGAAATTTTCAATGCAAAAACTTGTATGCTATTTTGGTTATATTCACTTCAAGGTATTAATATTGTAATTGAAACATTGTACTACATTCAGCTACAAAGTAGAAAAATTGGCAAGCACATCTTCTCATTATTCAAAATGTTACATTCAATTCTTATGTGACTGTCTTCTACACTCAAACTGTATCGAAATGCGACACAGAATGGGTCATGAATTATTGCAAATCAATGCAACATTGACAAATCGTCCCCTGAGTTCTGTGTTCTCTGTGCCAGTTGGCACAGAGAACACATTGGAACTCTGGGGACGAAACGATAATAGGTTTTAAAGGCAGTCTCAAACCGGTCTGGCATTCTAGAAAATCAAGGGGTGCAAACAATTGCACTCCTCAATTTTTTCTAGGCATGCAGCACTCCTGCACTCCTTCACTCCTAAAGAATGCCAGGCCTGTACATGGTTTGTAGGTGTATAGTAGTGTGAAGCTCCAATAATATGGCTTTTTTGTAAAAAAAACAAAAAAATCAAAAAAAAAATCAACTATTGAATATGTACAGTACGGCCAACATGCACTGGTCACTTTCCATGGGCAGCGCAATATTTCCACGGACACAATAATATTAGATTCCAAACACTAATTATAGGAATAATCATCAAAAATTTAATTTATGAAGCACCGGGTACAACCCGATTTTGCTGATGATGGGTTTTTTACCATCTGGTAACTGCATGCATGGACATCACTGCCCACACATGGATTATGACCAGTCCATGGCGGTTGTAATGTAATGCTATTGGATGCAGTCAATTCATAAGGTGAAGGGTCAAAAGACTTCATATTTTGTGGATGTGCTCATATTTAGTTAGAAACAAAAATATTTTGTCTACATGATTTTGTATGGTAATGTTTATTGGAGAGCGCCTTAAGAAACTCTCCAATCTTTAGACACTCTCCATCTCCATCACCACTTTATACAGTGGAACCCTGTTAATTGAATATCCACTTTGCCAATTAAAATTATTCAATTAACAGGAGTATTCAGTGAACAGGGTTTGTCACTTTCCTGTATTCTAGAGATAAATTTAGCATTTATTCTATTATATCTTGTTTGACAGAGCTCCATGAGCTCTGTCAAACAAGATATAATAGATTAAATACCTGTATTGAATGTACTGAGGCCAAATAGGTCTATAAACAAAGGAAAACTGGGGGAGTCAGGGTAATTTCTCGACAAGGTACAAAATTTTTTATTCAATTAACAGTAGTTTACTCTATAACCTATATTCAATTAACAGGTCAAATTTGTACTGGAGGGATGGTAAATGGTTTTGTGTTGGGAAATTATATTCAATTAACAGGGATATACAATTAAGAGATATCCAATTAAGTTGGCTTCACTGTATTTGTCTAATTTGGGCACAGCGAACAGTTACGGACAACGAATATTTTCAAAATTCAATTGGAAAAAAGCAGAATCTTGGCTTCGAGTAGCATAATTTAGTATTTAGTAATGCTCAAGAGTTTGACATAATTTATCAGCACAGAATGCATTTTAATGATCTGCCTGCCTATGAGATGGTAATTTTCTTATATGTCGAATATTAATGGTTTTAACATTGCATGTAAGCTGACAAGTATTATACTTGCCAGTTTACATGCATTGTTAGAACCAATGGTATTTTGTGTAATTATATATGTTAATTTTGTTTTCAACTGTACATAGATTAGTAACAAACCCCACTGAGAATGAATTATTTATAGAGACAACAAATTATATAATTGAAAAATTTTACATTTTACATGTTTGAAATCTCATACGTAATCAGGCCTTCGTGTGGGCGATTTTTACAGGTGTAAATTTTTGCACCCGTGAAATCAGAGACGGGTGTAATTTACACCAAATGGCACCTGCAATTTGAAACAATTGATATTCAGTGTATTATGTGTTATTGATGTTATTTGATGCATTGTGTACTAGTTATTAATAAAATTTTAATGTAATCTTCTATAATCAGTTGTTTTCTGTCCAATATGGGCCCAGGGTATCAGGGTTGGCCATTTGAAAAATGCAGGAGGGCAATTCATGGCTCTCCTTGAAATGAGTCATGATTTATTAGCATAATTTAGCAATTGGTATTTATAAACTAATTCGCAGTTTTAGACCAAGGTTAATTGATTTTCTTTTTTTGTTATCCAACTCATTTCGTTTTATTTTTGTCCAAAATACTCGGCCGTGCTGCTTGTGCATATTTCTTCATCACTGTCACCTCAATTCATGGCTGATGCTGCCCTTCTGTAACAGTTGGTGTAGCAAATTTCATGGGTTTAACATTGACTACGGCATTATAATGCAGTTCAACATGCATTCTTTTTTTATGGATTCTGCCACACTAATAAGACAGTAAGTTTGCTTACCTCAATTTACTTATTTCCTCGAATTATTCTGTGTCTCGCGTTTGTGACTGAAACTTCAAAGTTTCTGACCACAGTTTGCACAGAACACATGTGCAGCTTTTGTATTTATGTTGGATTTTCCTGAACGTGCTGGTCACGTTCAGGAAAATGCAGCATAAATACAACAACTGCACATGTGTATGGCGCAAATTGTTTCTAGAGGGTATGGTATGAAAAACCAATGACATTAAATGATTGAGTCAGTGTCTGGCCTTCCCTTATAACATAAGTTGTTGAGTCCGGATACAGATACTTTGTACTTACTCAGGTTTAATTCGAAGATACGATTGGTTGTTATTGGCTGGCCATGCACCAGTACATAAGTACAAATGGAACACAACTGTTTATACTTATGGGTAACTTACCAGGCAATTAACATGATTTTTTCCCATAGTACCTCATTTTCGAGAAATACTTGCTTACCGTATTTATTCAGTGTATTGGGACACTCTATGATTTGGGACACACATTTTTTCCAGAAAACTATATTTTTTTATGCTCCAAAGTTTGGGACATTCAGGAGATTTGTTTCTAGTCTAGTTGACCTGTCGCTAGTAGCAGACGACACTCTTGAAAAAAATTCTTGTGTAACTGAAAATTTTCATTTTTTTGCTTCCAAAACATAGCTTATGATCCCTCATTGGAACGTGCGCAATGCGCGCGTTCCAATGAGGGATCATAAGCTATGTTTTGGAAGCAAAAAATAAAAATATAAAAGAAATTGGACAGTGATTTTCGTATATAATGATGGAAAACAAATCACACACAACTTTATTCAGCATCAAATCAAGACCAGGCTGTGTTCTTTCCCCATTTTCTAAGAATTGGGACACCTGGGAAAATAATTATTTTTAGCTGTCCCAATACATAGACTAAATACGGTAATTATTAAACACCAACTTGTAATTTGGGTGCATTTGTCGTAATTTGGGCACAGCGTTGATCGCAGTGAATTTGGGGGAAAATAAAGGCCTGCTCTCCATAATCTGAAACAAACTACCCACATGAACATAGAAAAATAACATGGCAGTCATCCAGTTATCAATTTTAAAAAAAAATGGTTGAAGCGCTAATAAATACAGTTAAAACTAGAAGTCCTGTCACAAATAGTGCGCTTATCTAGGCTTAATTGCGCGTTGGAATTGCGCGCAATTGCCATATCGAATGGCATCCAAAACACGGCAGGTTCTCCTGGTTACTCATAGCAAACACATGCAATGTTTCTGCCAATGGACCTCCGGGTTACCCGGAGGTCCATTGGCTGAAACATTGCTTGTGCACAGGCCATATGAACAGAATTTGATAGCTTTACTATGGCCATAACGCGTAGATTAACGCGCAGATCAACGTGCTATTTGTGCGCATTTCATGACAGGACTTCTAGTTTTAACTGTAGATAGCAAATGCAGGATGGAAAAATTACCATATGGCAGTGACTGGGACTCTGGTATTCTTTACTGTCCGCCTAAGGGACATCATGTGGTGTATGTTTTAATTGTAAAAAAGTGTGATCTGATGTAAAATCTGTGACACTTTTGTGATCACAGCTGGAAGTGTATTTGATTGAAACTGGAGGCATTTGCATTGTGCTTGTAAGCAAAATACTCCACACCACCTGTTTGTGTGGGAGTATTGTGATACAGTGTGATGAGACATATGACACACTGATGGTACACATGTCTTCAGCCCAAGGGTTCCACAGGCAGGGGTGGGAAGGTGAGTGAGGGTGGTGTTGGGAAAGGGTGGCAGTGCATGCCTTTTTTGGTCCGAAGTGCACTTGTGGAGTGGAGAACACTTTACTTTCTGAGAATTGTAATTGAGAAACTCAAGAGTATTCCTTTTTAACATATTTTTCGTGTGCCAAAGCCAGTGGGGGTGGGCGAAAATCCAGTATAATGACAGAGTTTGGTCAATGCCCCAAACAGTGAAACTACACAATGGGTAGGAGGACTTCTGCTACTCTATAATGTCCTTTGGATGGAGCAAGGTCCCTTGAGAGGAACAAGGCACCATCTGCAATGCAAAAGCATTGCAGATGGCACCTTGTTCCTTTTGAGGGATGCTATAGTTATAATTTCAATATTACTGAGTGTTCCTTTAGAATTTATGATAGGTTAAAACTTCTGGTCTTAACTCATACCCAGAGCCGAGTGCCCTTTTTGACACCATTGCCTTCCCTTCCCCTCAGATGCTCCCAGTGCCGCTGCTTCAGCCAATGAGAATCAAGGTTAAGCTTGATTCTCATTTGCTGAAGTGTGGCATTACAATTTATGATACATACATTCCCGGTCTAAAATCATACTCGGATAAAAGTGCCCTTTTTGATACACCTGTCCCCTCCTCTGCCTTGGATGCTTCTGGCACCCTTGCTTCAGCCAGTGAGAATCAAGATTAAGCTTTGCTTATTGTTTGGCAAAAAAGGCCTATAGGATTCAAGAGCAGTGATGGCAACCTAGCTGCTGACTGCCTAAATCATACATTGACCACTTACTGTATGTGTTTGTCACTATTTCTGTTTTACAAGGCATTACTGCTTATTAACTGGTAGGGCGCTAAATTATTTTTCAAGTGTGATTTAGAACCATAAATATTTTTTATCATATATAGCCTACCATGGTACCAACAAGGGTTGGTTAATTTAGCAAGAATTTATTCAAAGTAATTGTTTTGTAACGATTTTATATAAGTTTTCTTTTCCACTGCTGAGCATACAAGAAGCTATACTAAAAGTTTGCTAAGCACCACATATTTGACACATCATTGTGAAATTTGCTTGTGACATATTTGCAATATATTTGGTGGATATGATTGAGGAATGTATTGAGATGGTCCCCAGTGTTTACATTAGTTCTCTTGACAGGCAGACTTTTCGTGACAGTCATGGAAAGCATGTACCCCTTGATTTTCATGATGTTTTTGTGTACTGTCTACATGTACATGACATGTGTGGGTATTCAATCTTCATTTTAACAAAACCCTTGTGATTTAATGATTGAATATGGTGAATGCAAATGTAAGAAGACATTTGTCTGAAGCAGAAATGTGGCGGGCTGTTGGGATGGTGGCATCGTCAGGTTGGTGAAGCCCTTGGTGTGCACCATACACTGATCACCTGAGCCTGAGCATGATTTCAGCAGTATGGCACACCAGTAAGATCACATGGTGGGGGCAGAGACAGGGCAACATCTGGAGCTGAAGACTGATTTTGGATCATTCAGGCCCGTAGGAAACGCTTTGCAACAGCAACCCAGCTTCGCAGTGACCTTCAGAATGCATCCGCAGAAAATGTTTGGACGTAGACTATCGGGGCAAGGTTGCACGATGATGGTCTCTGATCGAGAAGACCATATATTTGCATTCACCTGTCCCAGAACCACCGCCAGACATGATATGAATGGGCCATGGACCATGTTGGATGTACCAAAGAAGATTGGCGACCTGTCCTTTTTACAGATGTGTCAAGGTACTGCATAGACTACACAGATAGGTGTTCTAGGGTATGGAGAAGTCCAGGAGAGCGATTCCATGCTGCCAACATTGCTGGACATGACCTCTATGGTGGAGAGTCAATAATGGTCTTGGGCAGCATCAGCAGGGATGGACGTACAGAGCTCTGTGTCCTTGACTGTGGTACATTGACTGCACGGCGGTATATTGATGAGATCCTGGATGCCCACTACAGATTGTATGCAGGTGCATTGGGTGATAGATTCATTCTGATGGACGATAATGCCCATCCTAATGTTGCCTATGCTGTCCGGGAGTACCGACAGGGGATTGGGCACATGGACTGCCCAGCAAGATCTCCTGACCTCAATCCAATCGAACAATTCTGGAATGAGTTGCAGCTTGCAATTTCAGTCTGTCCAGTCCAACCAAGAAGTGTCCAGGAGCTTGGTGCCATGCTGGTCCAAGAATGGAACAACATCCCACAAAGGACCATTAGGAACCTGATTGGGAGCATGAGAAGGCATTGTCAAGCTGTAATTAACAGTAATGGGTCTCATACTCGATATTGAACCCATACCAGTTCGCTCCGTCAACTTTTTGGCAAATTTGAAAAATTTACTCTACGTTTAACAATAATATCCATTTTCCATAGTTATCGTATTCAAAAGCTAAAAAATAATGTCAAACACAAACAAAATATTAATTTCTGTACTTAAATCATTAAAGATATAATTACATAAAAAATATATACACTTTTCATTACAATATTTCAACTAAAACGTAAAACAGGTAGTTGGATGCACTTGGTGCTTAGCAAACTTTGAGTAGTACAGTGAAGCCCACTTAATTGGATATCTCTTAATTGTATATCCCTGTTAAATGAATATAATTTTCAAACACAAAACCATTTACCATACCTTCAGTACAAATTTGATCTGTTAATTGCATATGGATTGTAGAGTAAACTCCTGTTAATTGTATATAAATTTTCATAATATGTCGAAAAAATTACTGTAACACGCACCAAATTTCCCTTATTTATCAACCTTTTTGGCCTCACTACATCCAGTACAGGCATTTATTCTATTATATCTTGTTTGACAGAGCTCCTAGAGCTCTGTCAAACAAGATATAATAGAATAAATGCTCAGTTTACCTCCAGAAAACAGGAAACTGACCAAATCCCTGTTAATTGTATACTCCTGTTAATTGAATAATTTTCACTGACAAAATGGATATTCAGTTAAGAGGATTCTACTGTATATATAATATGTAGAGTGTCAAGGCACTAAAGTGACTTTTAGCACTTTTCAATAAGCTGTGATAGAGGCTTATAACACTCAAGCAGTTAACCCTTTACCTAACATGAAAAGCAGACGACACTTGCAAAAAAAATTCTTGAACAACTAATTTTTTTCATTTTTTGTCTCAAAAACATAGGTTATGACCCCTCATTGGAACGAGCTCGATGAGCTCGTTCCAATGAGGGGTCATAACCTATGTTTTTTGAGACAAAAAATGAAAAAATAATGAAAATTAACTGACGATTTTTGAGAATAGCGCTGGCCGGTTTTGGCCGTTACGTTGGGTAAAGGGTTAAACAGTGGCTCACGTTTGATAAAGGGAGGAGTGCAGTGGCTCTGTAGTAGACCGTAGGACTTCTATACTAGAGGTCCCGAGTTTAATCCCCTTCTGGGACGACCTGCATTGTGTCCTTGGGCAAGGCACTTCATCCTGGTTGCCTACATGGGGGCACGATGATGCTGTATACTAAGGTGTACTGCACGTCTATGGTGCACATGTCTTCAACCGCTGTAACCCTGCTTGAACGGAGCTTGAACAGAGTTAGAATGTTGAGGAGCAGACAGTTGCTTGTCGATGCTCGGTAGTTCTCTCCGAGTACTCTAGCTAGCTTCCTCCACCCTTAAAACTGTCACGGTCACGATTAGCCATTGTGCATAAGTATGTGACCTTAAAACACCAATAAACAAATATAAATGTTGATAAAGGGAGGAGGATGGGAGCACACAATTCTGGTGCCCCACCCTCGCTACATCCCCAATTGGATTTGCCTCAGTTTTTAGTCCCCTACTGGCAACACCGAAGGGGACTATACGTTTGCACTCTGTCCATCCATCAGTCTGTCAATCAGTCTGTCAGTCACACTTTAGTTTTCTGGACTTTTTTGGGAAATGCTTCAACCGAATGATTTCATTTTTGGTAACCTACTATAGAACGATGACTTACAGATCAAGTTTGAGTTTCATGCTGATTGCATTATTCTTGTGTGAGTTATGGCCCTTGGAAATATGGAAAAGTTCCAAAATATCAGTTTTCCGGACTTTTTTTTTTAAATGGTTCCACTTAATAATTTGATGTTTGGTATTTGATTTTAGAATGATGAGATATAGATAATGTTTAAGATTCATGCTGATCACATCTAGGTTATAACATTTGTATAATTATTAATGCTCATTAGTCCAGTAGGGGACATTGTATTGCTTCTGTGATACGTGAGCTCTTGTTCATATACATGTACATATACAGGGTTAACTCCTGGCACTCTGGTAGTATTTCAAATATTTTGTCCTTTACTCCATATTGCCCATGCTGATTAAAAAATTTAACAAATTATATCATGTTTGACAGTGCTCAGAGAGCTCTGTCAAACAAGATATACTATTATTTTAAATTCTCAATTGCATTGTGGGAAACATTTGCTAATGAAAACTTTGATATTTTGACATCATAGTGCAGAGGGTTAATTATATATCAATTACATGTGCACTTTGTTTCTTAAACTAGAAATATTCTTCATGGTTTGTGAATCACTACAGAGCTTGTTAGTAAGGATTGTCACTCATTGCCTGGTTGTACTAAATTACGCCACCTTGATTTAGGTATTTTTCATTCATTACAATTTCCCCAAAGCAGTTTTGTTTGTATCAGGTGTATATATGAAAACAGAGCACTGGACAATTAAAACTTTCACTCTGTTACAATTCATTGAACAGTAAATGTAGTGCATTCAACCATGTGTGACAAAATAAGATTGTAATTTCCTTGTGAAATTTTGTCTTTTAACTGCTTCACTGCTGTGGCTACCTTCACATTGTGATTACAGTCTCAATTTCACCACAATTATCTATTTTATAAATGAGAAGTCCGTAATTCTGTCCAGCTAGAAATTCCAGCTTTGATTATCTCCCTTGATATGCAATGGGCTACTTTTCCACCCTTGTATAGCTTCTCTTCCTGTGGCAGGTGGGCCCACGAGTAGCAGTATAAATTAGAAGTTTTCTCAGGAGAGGGCAACATTACCTTTTGTGGCATTCCAAAGATAAATGACCAGTATCAGTAAATTCCATTTAACAGGACCTAGTATTAACCTTTTACATGCCCTTTTTAAAAAAAAACGGGATGCATTATATGATTGGTCTATCCATCCATCTGTCTGTCCATGTATCCATCCAACCATCCATCTGTCCGTCCATATGTCCATCCGTCTGTCTGTCCATCCATCCATCCATCCATCCATCCGTCTGTTCGTCCATCTGTCCATCCATCCATCCATCCATCCATCCATCCATCCATCCATCCATCCATCCATAAACTTTCCCTTTCCGGATGATAACTTGAGTTTGGATTTATAAATCAGGACCAAGCTTGGTTTGTGCCTCAGTTATATCAAAATACAGATTGAGTTCGAATTGGGGCTTGGTCCGATGATTTTATAAGAGTTATGGGCCGTTTTGACTTAGAAATTGCCTACCCATGCATATTATGCAATGCCAGGTGTAGATCTTGTTTCTTATTAAGATTTATGATACTAATTAACCTTGTGACCTCAACCTTTGGCCTTTAAAAGCAAAATTCCTCAGAGCATTTTGGCCAGTGGTACTGTGTGACCAACCTGACTCAAGTGGTTGCTAAGATATTGAGAAGACATAGTTTTATGGGTTCCTACATAGTGATATACTGATAATAAAAACTAGCAATTAGGAACAGCCAGTTGTTGACAGTGGACCACATGATATACTGATAATCAAAACCAGCAATCAGGAACAGCCAATTGTTGACAGTGGGCCACATGATATACTGATAATCAAAACCAGCAATCAGGAACAGCCAATTGTTGACAGTGGGCCACATGATGACAATCACACTGAAAAGTTTAACATTAGTTTTTCTGATTATGAAAAAATGGGTGCAGGTCTTAACCCTTTACCCAACGCAGACGATTTCAAAATTTATTATTTTAAATGTAATTTTTTTTTTTTTTTTTTAAATTTCAACAAAACCATATCATGTGACCCCTCTTTGGAACGAGCTCGATGAGCTCGTTCCAAAGAGGGGTCACATGATATGGTTTTGTTGAAATTTTTCAAAAAATAATATTTTTTCAGCTGCTGAATTTGAAAATTACGCGGGCGGATGCGGGCGCTTCGTTGGGTAAAGGGTTAAAATTTGTCAGGATCCACAAGAATGAGTTTGCTTCTCGCTAACTCCTGTTACAAAAAAATCAATTTAAAGCTCACAAATAATTTAGAATTGAGAGTACTTTTATGCTATTTTTACTGTAATCAGTACATATTCCACAGCAATGAACGGACCTCGTATTTATGTATTTACGAGAGTTAACCCTCAAGTCAACTCTTTTAATATTGCTGTCTGATATTCCTGCCCATGACAGAAAATCTCTTGCAACTAAAATAAGGAAAATTTAAGGATATTTGACAAAATTTTCCTCTACAAACTAAATTAACTTTTTGACCAGTGATTTTTTGAGTCAAATTTTCATGAATTCTTCATCTAATCTAGTCATGGCTGCTTCATAGCATTTTGGGAAGTAAATCAGAAAAACTGATGGATGCTCCCTGACAGTCAACATGGTTAACAAGCCGATTTGTAAAATTTTGGTCCACCATTATGGGAAATCATTTGGCACATGCCTTTAAAATGCAAGGACCATAACTCTGGTGAAAAATATTTAGGTAACTTTTTATAACGTGCAGGGGCATCTTGTCACAAGGATCCCTCATACCAAATTTCATTGAAATCCATCAACTCACTAATGAGATATTGCTGTGGATGGACGGGCGGACAGATGGACAAAAACTGATGGATGCCCCCTGACAGTCGACATGGTTAACAAGCCGATGTGTAAAATTTTGGCCCACCATTATGGGAATTCATTTGGCACATGCCTTTAAAATGCAAGGACCATAACTTTGGTGAAAAATATGTGGGTAGCTTTTTATGTGTACCCATACCATGTATGGTACACATAATGCCGGCATCCGGGGTGGCCCTCCATCGTGCATCCATCCTTTGTCTGTCCATCTGTCTATCTGTCCGTCTGTCTATCCATCCATCCATCCGTTCATCCGTCCATCCATCCATTTGTTCGTCCATCCATCCGGCATCCATATCCATTTCTTTGGCATTCGATAACTTGAAAAATATTACTTGGATTGTCAAGTTACTTTACATTTATGTTCAGGTTACTGATGTACCAAGCTGTATAGTTTTTGGTGTAAATCTGATAATTTGATCCTGAAATATGAACTCTTTATCCTTCAAATTGAAAATTCCTCCAATCCCTTTGGCATGAGATAACTCAAAAAATATCAATCCAATTGTCATGTTACTTTATATATATCTTCAGGTTACTGATGTTCCGAGCTGTATAGTTTTTGGTGTAAATCTGTTATTTTGATCCTGAGATATTAACCCTTTATCCTTCAAATTGAAAATTCCTCCAATCCCTTTGGCATTCGATAACTTGAAACATATTGCTTGGATTGTCAAGTTACGTTATATTTGTGTTCAGGTTACTGATGTGCCGAGCTGTATAGTTTTTGGTGTAAATCTGATAATTTGATCCTGAGATATTAATCCTTTATTCTTCAAATTGAAAATTCCTCCAATCCTTTTGGCATTCAATAACTTGAAAAATATTGCTTGGATTGTCAAGTTACTTATATTTGTGTTCAGGTTACTGATGTGCCAAGCTGTATAGTTTTTGGTGTAAATCTGTTATTTTGATCCTGAGATATTAACCCTTTATCCTTCAAATTGAAAATTCCTCCAATCCCTTTGGCATTCGATAACTTGAAAAATATTGCTTGGATTGTCAAGTTACTTATATTTGTGTTCAGATTACTGATGTGCCGAGCTGTATAGTTTATAGTGTAAATCTGATAATTTGATCCTGAGATATTAACCCTTTATCCTTCAAATTAAAAATTCCTTCAATCCCTTTGGCATGAGATAACTCAAAAAATATCAATCCGATTGTCATGTTACTTCATATATGTGTTCAGGTTACTGATGTGCTGAGCTGTATAGTTTTTGGTGTAAATCTAATAATTTGATCCTGTGTTATTAACCCTTTATCCTTAAATTGAGAACTCCTCCAATCCATTTCTTCGGCATGCGATAACTCAAAAAAATATCAATCCGATTGTCATGTTACTTTATATATGTATTCAGGTTACTGATGTGCTGTGCTGAAAAGTTTTTTATGTAAATCTAATAATTTGATCGGGAGATATTAACACTTTATCCATCAAATTAGGCACTCCTCCAATCCATTTCTATATGTACCCATACCATGTATGGTGTACATAATGTCGGCATCCGGGGTGGCCTTCCGTCATACAGCTTTCTACTAGTTGTGCATATGGGTACACATCTGATGATTTAATCGGCCTATTTTTATAACGTGCAGGAGCATCTTGTCACAAGGATCCCTCATACCAAATTTCATTGAAATCCATCAACTCACTACTGAGATATTGCTGTAGATGGATGGACGGACAGATGGACAAAACGGCGACCCCAAAATTTTTGAGGGGAGCATAAAAATATCTAGCTGGTTTAGAGTTGAGGGCTCCCTTCCAATTTTTGTGAGTTCTTGGCTTACATGTACACATGTACAACACGTGTTCCAACATACAGGCTTTTGGTAGTCTTGTTTATGGAAGTTACAGTACCTTGGCAGTGGTTTCTAGTGAAGCCTTGGCTGCCTGTATAGGCAGCTAAGACCTCACTAAACACCACTGCTAAGTCGAAGTGTTAAACTTCAAAAATAAGTAGAACCATCATAAGTGCCTTGTGCAAGGACACAACACAGTTACTGATGGTCAGGATAGAATTATATACCAATTAGTTTGATGCCGAGTGCTCTAACCACTCCGACACAGTGTTCTTCCACCACTGAGGTACTGAGACATATATAAAGTCATGTGAGACAGCTGAGAGAGATATGCCTGTCTCACTCACCCACATGACAGCTATCTCACCCCTCCCACCCACCCACATGACCAACCTATATTGGCTTATAAGCATATTTAATGAGCACAGGACTATTCAATCATCGCACGTTCTTCTGTAAACAAACAACATGGTGTCATGTTTCGGAAATATTAGCAGACAAACGTTTGTCAAAGAAAATAGAAATAAAAATACAGACCGTAGAATCAAAGGACACTTGACTCTTTTATATGAATTTTTGGATGAACGCCATTATGAGTGGAGCGAGTTGCACGAAATTCCCGTCGAAAAGTTATGTGAATACATTGCAAAATTCATAATATGACGTCATTGGAATTTGTCAATATTCATTTCGCGACAAATCTTTAACCCCTGTGTTGCCATCTTTGGGATTTAATTTTGTGGTATATACCTGCAGTATATGCAGAACTTTTGTGTGCTCTTATTGATAAGCAAATCAGTTTTTTTCAGAAATGGACAACAAAATTGTCCGATATAGCTGCACGTGCCCCTGAATTACTTTTGATGATGTCGGACTGTTTTGATGGGAAGAGAAAATTATCCCTGATGAGGGCAGGTGGGAGATGGGGAAATCTCACCCTCGGAACAAGATATTTGGTCCAGAAACTCAGCTAGCCTCGTGTCTTGCCCAGATATCTTGCCCTCAGGCAAGATTTCCCCATTTCACACCCTCACCCACCATGGATAATAATACTCCCCAGTTCAAGAATTACAATCTTAAAGTACAGTTAAAACTAGAAGTCCTGTCATGAAATGCACACAAATAGCACTTTAATATGCGCGTTAATGTATGCGTTAAGGCCCAAGTAAAGCTATCAAATTCTGTACATATGGCCTGTGCACAAGCAATGTTTCAGCCAATGGACCTCCGGGTAACCCGGAGGTCTATTGGAAGAAACATTGCATGTGTTTGCTATGAGTAACCAAGAGAACCTGCCGTATTTTGGATGCCATTCGATATGGCAATTGCGCGCAATTCCAATGCGCAATTAAGCCTAGATAAGCGCACTATTCGTGACAGGACTTCTAGTTTTAACTGTATGCTGTACCATTGCTCAAAGAAAGTGTATAGATTTTTTGCCAATAGCGCACTTAATGTGAATGGCACCAGGTGAATGTTAAAGGTGCATAATCCACATGTTAGTTGCATATATAGATCTGATAAAATGTTTGTCTATAAGAGAGTTTTCCAAGAAATGATAATATTAAGTCGAGAATTTGGTGAAGCTTACTTAAGGTATATGAACTTGTACCCTGTTTCAAGAAATTGTACTGGTCATTATGCCAGACAGAAGTGAATTGGTGCCTGTCAGACATGCAAATTGTGCTTGTCTCTGTTCTTGGCCAGTTGCTTACAGTTGAAACTATAAATCCTGTCACTGTATTATGCCCTATTTTGAAGTAATAGCACGCTAGGTAGGTGCACCTTTTATCTTTATCAAACTCAATCTGCCCTATTAGAGTAACTCAATTCCTATAGAAAAACGGCAAGCCCAACAATTCTTTACTAGTAAATAGAGATCATTAACATTATTCCTAACCTCTACTGGGATGCATGTATTAAATAATGCAAATAGATTTGACTACATACTCAAAATGAAGAGCGTGGATTACTACTAACTATAGGGCTGTCATGATTTTTCATTTTAGGAATCGATTAATTATCGCAAATAATCGATTAATCGTACCTAGATGACCCCCACCCCCTCTCCCTCTCTTTGAAGTCAACAAAATGAAGTTCAAGTCAGCTGACCTACCTCAAGTAAACAACGAAGACGATCAACTTTTAGGGACATTCAAAGCTTTGATGTTCTGAACTTTTGAACCGTCAGTGTAATAATCGAGACCGGTCGGCAGTTGCGAACTTCGCAACTGCCGACCGGTCTTGATTATTACACTGACGGTTCAAAAATTCAGAACATCAAAGCTTTGATGAATGTACATGGAAGACAAATGCTTCCAACGGCTTCTTGGGGCTTAACATCGATGTTCTTAACTCTTTACCTTTAGAAACAATAGTTTTTTCATCAAATTTTCTTTTAATTATTAAACATCTAAAACGGGATACAATTTACCGATTATTCGACAACGAAAAATACTAATCGATTTCGCTGTGACCGATCAACAATCGATTAATTGTGACAGCCCTAACTAATTGTAGTGCCATATATTCTCCACTCAAAAAGTATTTATAATTGTCATAACAACACAAGAAACACTTGCAAACTTTCATCAAATGGACCACCAGTATTTTCTTTCTGTTTGATCAGTTCAGTGCATGATTTCACTATCAACCTTGCTTTAAATAGCATGTTATATTTTACATAGCACATCACAATGCTCTTGTGTATTTCAGACAACTTCATTCTTCTGCAGTAACGAGCACATTATTATTTAAGAATTGAATGCAATTTTTATAATCTTTATTGGAGTATGAAAGTGTGGGAATGGGTACAAATTGTATGAATACATAATTTGTACCCATTCCCACACGTTCATACTCCAAAAAAGATTATAAAAATTGCATTCAATTCTTATAATTACATTCCGTAACTGTTTAAACTACTTTTTACCAAACAACAAAGCAGAAAGACGAAATAAAACATGTATGAACGAATGAGGCGCAAAAACCACCCTCACACAAAAGACAAAGCGCACAACTCTGATTTTTAATTTTCACAACTTTAGAAAAGGAAACAAGTATTTTAGTAACGAATGGGCTTTATGTCACAGTTGGGAAATGTCACCAAAGAAACAGCAGCGGAGTTGATCACTGCGAGAGGCGCTAAAAGTTAAAAACCCGCCCAAACATCGCCCGAATTACATTCTGTCAACTGCGCTCTACTGTAAATGCGGGTCAAAGTTCGATCAAATGTATTCATTGGAAAATGAATTACATTTGGTCATGATGTTTTCATCCAGCTGACCAATGGGAATTGAGTATTTCGACCCAAGACGTATAACTGCATTAACAATGTAATTATTAACCAATAAACATTTTCTGCACTAAATGTGACAGAACTTCTAGTTTCAACTGTATTTGCAGGCTTGATGCTGTCAGAGAAGATGTTTTAAATAATGCCGAGGTAGAATTCCCAGAAGAAAATGCTTCCTTGCTGGGCCTAGCATCAGACAAGGAACGGTTTATTGGTTGAAACAATTACTATACCTTTAGTACAAACTTGACCTTGAACAGCAGAATACCTGATGTGCTATTTCCCATATATTTTCCCAACAAAGTGGTCTGGTATCATTTGATTTCTATTACCCCACCCATACTTCCTTCTTCCTTACAGCTTTTTATGCTAGTGTCCTGTCTTGGTTTCTTTTTTTGAGAAAAAGATTTACAAGTTTCTCAAGACTGAGAGAAGAGGTAAAGGGCTAAATTTTTGTGTGTTTTGAAATGGATGAGCTATACAAATGTAGACAGTAATGCCTTACCTACCCTTTATTACATGCCTGTTCTATGAAATCCCCATCTGTAGCAACACTAAATCATGCAGAAAATGAAAATCTGTTCTGCACATATGTGCGGAATGGAAATTGGAAACTATTTTTAAATAGAAGCGAAATTTCACTGGAATTTTGTACAAATTGAGCAATGCAATTACAATTTGAATCACTAGAGATAGCTGAAACTCATCCTCTGAGTTCCATGTGTTCGATGTGCCAGTAGGCACATAGAACACATTGGAGCTCATGGGACGAAACAGTAACATAGGTTCCCCTCGCAAATTTGTTTGGCGATAAAATGTGTTCTTTTTGTTTGTTTGGCAAATGAATTGCTGAGTGTCCTTCTAATAATTGTCCCCCGAAAAAATTTTTGGGGGACTATAGAAATCAGCAGTGTCCATCCGTGTGTCCATCCGTGTGTCTGTCCGGGCTTAGCAGAGGTACATTGTGGGGTTTACAATTTAGGGTCAGTGGTAGTTGTGGGGTTGGGTTAGTGCAGTGGCCACTTGTGGGGTTATTTTTTGCACTGTGGGGTGGGTTAATTTTTTGACCTTGTGGGGTTAGGGTTTAACATGGGAAAAACCCCACAAGTAAGACCGTGTAAGAACATACGTCTGTCCGTCCATCCCACTTGGTGTCCCCATGATAACTCCAGTTTAGATCATTTGATTGGAACCAATTTTGGTATGTGACCTTCTTAGCCCAAACCACAGGTCAAGTTCGAATATGGGTTTGTCCAGATTATTTTTATTAGAGTTATACCCCTTTTTCGACTTAGAAATTTCAAGATTTGCAGTGTCCGGATGATAACTCCAGTTAGGATTATTTGATTGGAAAGAATTTTGGTATGTGACTTTCTGGGGTAATAATACAGGTCAAGTTCGAATATGGGTTTGGACCGATCATTTTTACTAGAGTTATGCCCATTTTTTGACTTGTTTTTTGGGTGGACATGTGGCCGAGCAACCTTTTATTGTTTTTATAGATGTGAAGGAGTGTAATAAACACAGAACAACATGCGTGTGAATGGGTTAATCAATATGGCACTTGTGCCATCGCGGAGGGGTAAAACTCGAGGCCTGTGGCCTCTTGTTTTATCCTTCCATGCTGGCACTCATGCCATATCGATTAACCGTTTCACGTATGTGTCTCGCTCTGTGTATGTGTCGAGAAAATAAATTTGGTACAGATTAGATACTAACATGGGAGTAGGGTTTGGATTTATCCTTATAAATGTGTCCACAGTTAGTGCAGAAAATGCTCATTGGTTAATGAGCTTCTTACTGCAGAAGAATGAAGTAGCCTGAAATACACATGAACGTTGCACTGTGCTATGCAAAATATAACATGCTATTACATTCCATAAAGGTCTTCAAACATTCAGTTTGTTTCTTGGAGCGAAGAATTATTAAAACTGGTTGGGTGCAGGAAGCCCCCTTCAGTCTCTTGAAAGTGCTGCCACAGTGATTATGGAGCTTTTGGATCAAACTAAAGTAGGCCCTGAAGAGCATTCTACAAGGACTTTTGGTAGGCCCCATCATTATTTCAGAATTCAACGCCTGATAAAAATCTTAACCTTGTAACTGTTATTTAAAAAAAAAATCTCCATGGGTTGTGATGGCCATTCTTGTCATAAAAGTTGCTCATTTAAAAGTTATCCATTTGAACTTAAGTCCTACCACCTTAAGTTGTCAAATCGTCAAAGTACTAGTGTTGTACATTAACCTCACATAATTGATCTGTCAATAATAAAACTATGCTATATTGCCTGATATTGTCAGTAGGTCTTTCATCATGATCATTGTTGATGACCCAGAATAAACAAAGGTTGTTTACATTTCATGTACTCCTTGTCATAATTACATATTATTTGTTCCTGCTAGTATAAAGTATTCAGTGTTTTGTAAAGCCTAACCATTATTACTTAACCCTTCAGTGTCGAAAACCACCTTTAACCCATTACCTAACATGAAAAGCAGACGACACTTGCGAAAATGATTCTTGAATAACTAATTTTTTTCATTTTTTGTCTCAAAAACATAGGTTATGACCCCTTGTTGGAACGAGCTCGTTCCAACGAGGGGTCATAACCTATGTTTGTGAGACAAAAAATGAAAAAAATAATGAAAATTAATTGGCGATTTTTGAGAATAGCGCTGGCCGGTTTTGGCCGTTACATTGGGTAAAGGGTTAACAATTTGTAATACACTTACTCCTGATTGCCCACATGCAGTGCTGGAAATGAACAAAATTGACAGGTGCAGTTTTACGCTCTCGTGAATTCAGAGACGGGAGTAAATTGCTCCCGTAAAATGTTAGTATATGAATTTTTGATGGAATACTGTCACCAAACACCAGAAACCTTAACCCTTTGAACTCAAGTAGTATCTTCCATGCCAGTTCAATGGCAGCAATTAGAAGAGTCCATATTCATTATTTGGGATACAGAAGGCTGCACGTTGAAAATATTGATTGCTCTACCCCACACATTTACTGAACAGCCTTCCTATTTAATGATATTGTGACGTATCATGTTCCTGACCAGAAAAGCGTCCGATCGGGTTCAAGGGGCTAAATGTGTAAGGAATTGCTGAATTATGACAGTAACTTGCCACTGGCTGCAAAGTGCCGCTTTCTCAAAACAACACACATTTATATGCCCTCACAGTTTATTAGTTCTCCACAATATTTTTCGACGAGTGCATTTTTTTAGCTCCCGTAAAAAAGAAAACACAGGTGCTGATGGGAGCAGTTGCACTCGCACCTGTCTCATTTCCAGGACTGCACACATGGGGTTATGGTGGTGCTGTGTAATAAGGTGTACTGTACCATGATGGTGCACTAGTCTAACTGTGCTTGTGCTGGGTTAGTTAGAGAGTCTGCCAGAGACTTGGTGGCTCTGTCTGCGTACACCAACTTCCTCTTCTGATGAAACTCTCTGAAATGATATGACCCTGGTTGTTGAATGTGATGGTAAATCCCAGTAAACAAACATATTGTAATACTCCAGATCATGGTCCCAGTGCACAATAATGAGTCTTTCAGACATTAGACAAACTATACTGGCAGCCATTCCTACAGTACCGTGAATTCGGGACTGTCATGACTACAGTACCGCTGCCATGGACAGGTCGTATGTCCATACACCATGCATGCATTTACAAGGAAGATAATAAAAATCATCATCAGTAAAATCTTAATGAAACACCGGGTTGTACCCGGTACTTCATTAATTAAATTTTGATGAATATTCCTATAATTGGTGGTTGGAATCTAATATTATTGCATTTGTGGAAATGTTGCCCACCTGTGGAAAGTGACCAGTCCACGGTGGCCAAACTGTATCAATTTTCGTAGTCAGCACTTCGCCACCATTAATCGATGGTTTGTCGATTAATAGTTGTTTCCCATAAATTCAACAAATAATCTCTGATATGCTTTCAAATTTGAAACTGGTAGTGTATGAATGTATACACTTTTGTGTTCAGATAAAATGGAAACATCAGAATATTGCCGATTGATTTGAAGAATTTAAACAGAAGAACTTTTGTGCAAATGTTTTATTTCTTCTCAACCTACTCACAATTGTTTACAATTGGCTGTAAAGTAAGTGTAAGCCCTACTTCGGAACTAACTCAAGCTAAGAAACTTTTCCAAATGAGTTGGAAAAGCGGAAGAATGCAAAAGCACGAAAAAGGATCGAAATGGGTTCGAGCAAGACCGGCGCTCGACATTACAGGTACTCTCTCTGCACACTTCTTGCATTTACCGAGTGCCTGCGCAACAACCATGACGTCAATTCCTTTTAGTTCCGCCATTGTGCATGGACCGAAATTTTGTGACTCATGCTGCTCAAATTGTTTTTCATTCGTGAACATCTTGATTATTTGACTGCTATTATTGTTATTTGTGCAAGTGGACTGTATCCTTTTCTGAAGCTTAAAATTGATTCATTATATTATATTTATGCTCATTTTCACTTGTATTCTCTTACATTATCTTGCTTTTTCCGCACGCGAAAACGCGACCCGTGTTGTTTGTTTTTACGTCGCTGGGAAGCTTGCTTTTTTGGATATTCTTGGGGTTTTTTTCTCAATAGAAATTCTTTGGCCAATGCCTAAACTATTCCTTGTCCTTGTTTGCAGGTGAAACATGTAGACGATGCTCACGCTACTTGTGTCACTTGCAACAATTGCTTTCAGGCCCATCCCTGTGGTGTTTGGTCCTCTAAGTTCTGGGCTTCCGTGAACAAGGTGGTTCTTTCCAGGGCTAGAACCCCTCGTTCTCGGGGCAAAGGTAGCCATGCCTCTTCGGATATTTCTGAGAGTGCACGTGGTGATTCTGTCACGCAGGATGTCGGTCAGCCTATTTTGGTAGCAAGTTCATCTGCTGACGGTGCTGGTGCTGGGATGCCTGAAATCAGGAGACTGCGCTCTCTCTTCCTTTGGTTTCGGATGTCACCCTTAAGGTGGCTGTTTTCACTGAGAGTTTTTCCGAGGTCAGCTTGGTCGCTCTCTCCGATTTGCCACCTGCACCATCAACAGTTGCTGGGGAAGTTGTTCCTGCTGATCCTATCTTGCATGATAGTGATTCTGCCATCTCTTCCGGGGATGGTATACAGTCTCGGGGGCTGAGGCTGTATCTGGTGGTGTGTCTCTGGGCTCTCAGCCTTCCCTGGCTTCTCAGCAAAGCTGTTCGGGTTTGCTGGCTGCCCCATCTCATCTGGCTAGGTTTGCTCCTGGTCGGTTGGGCCGTTCGGTCACTTCGGCAGTGATTCCTCGTCCCTTGAGCAAATCATTTGTTGTTCCGCCTTCCCCTGCTGGTGAGCCGACTAGCAGGATGGGGCTGGGACATTGGCATCCTGGGCCTACTGTTCGGCAGAGGCCAGTGACGGCTCCTGTTAGCTGTCACTCTTGGGACCTTCCTCCGGTGATTTCTCACTGTGTTCCAAGTCTGGCTGTTGATCGATGCTTGTCGTCGCTCTCAGAGGATGGGCAGTTGTTGTGCAGAGGCCAATGGCAGGTTCCTGTCATTCTTGGGACAATCCTCCGGTGTCTTCTCATCACGTCCCAGGTCCAGCTACCGATCGACGTACGCCGTCGGTCCCTCTAGAGGATTTGCAGGCAGGGCCTTCCATTTTGCAGAGGTCAGTGAATGCCCCTGGGCGTCACTCTTGGGACTGTCCTCCGGTGTCTTCTCACCGTCTCCCTACTCTGTCTGCTGATCGATGTTCCCTTCTGAGGATTTGGGTTCTTCTTCTAGAAGGGTCCATTGGGAAGACACTCCGTGGGGCGCGGCTGCTACGACAGATTCTCAGGGTGAGCTGAGGCAGGCTGTTCTGACATTCTCCCGGTTACTTTCTAGCAACCCTCAAGTTGGCTTCCCTGTGCCTCCTGAGGCACAACCTCCTTTGGTTGGTCGCAGAGATTCCTCGCCTGGCCCTTTGGATGCTGTTCAGTATTCACGGGAGGTTTCCGCTGGTCAGCCCGAGTTGGGCTATGTCTCTTCTGCCACATAGGATGACGGTTTTCTTGAAGGCAATGGACCCCCCTCGTCAGTCTTGGGGCAGGCTTTAGATTTTGTCTTTGGCTTATTGCCAGACATTCAGCCTCCAGACCAGCCATCAGTGACTGCCCGGCCGCAGTCCTCTGTGGAGCGCCGCAACCCTGTTGAGCCTTCTAGCTCTGGGATTTTGCGCCCTCTGCAATCGGCTCAGGTTGTTTCTTTTCACGATCTGATGCTTTTCTGCCTCCATCGCGGTTTCGTGTCTACGAATCCGTCTGTCCACCAGTCTTCCAAGGGATGACTAC
The DNA here is from genome assembly GCA_031216915.1 of Pictodentalium vernedei. Taxonomy (NCBI): domain Eukaryota; kingdom Metazoa; phylum Mollusca; class Scaphopoda; order Dentaliida; family Dentaliidae; genus Pictodentalium; species Pictodentalium vernedei. The sequence continues at coordinate 73,216,362 of CM062289.1, read as the reverse complement.
TGTGGACGAAAGATTCTTCTTCCCTCGGATTTACTAAGCCTAAGTCGGCAGTTCTCCTGATATCGGTCGTTGAATCTATGGTGGGCCTGTCCCGAGAGATGCTGGGCATGTTATCTCTTGCGGACCATATCGTCGTTGCCCTGGCTGCATATTTTCCGCCAGGGGAGTTTGATGATGCTCAGGCACCTTTGCGTGTTTTGTCGCAGGCTCTAATGAACCTGACACACGCTCACGCCTGTAACATGGCTAATTTGGAGCTTGCACGCCGGGATGCAGTGTTGGATACTTTTCCATCCCTTCCTTCTGAACAGCGTGCTGTTCTGAGGTCTGCATATTTGGTTGGACCTCAGCTGTTCCATGGTTCCATGGAAGCTGTCCGTGGTGAGGTTCTTCATCATTTGAAGAACCAGCTTTTGTTACAGCAGTTGGACCAAGCTGCTGCTGCGGGTGGTGGTCGTTCCAGGCCCGCCAAGCACACCGCTGCATTGGCCACGTCGGCGGCTCTGTCTGCTCCTTCTGCTCAGAAGAAACGCCGTCGCGACCAAGCTTGCTGGCAGCCTCAGGGAGGAAAATCTGAGGACTCTGTTGCTTCATGAGGGGGGAGGTTTCTCCTCTCGGGGAGCCTCGTTGAGGCCGCAAATGAAGGTCCTCACCTTGATTCGCCTCCAGTCGGGGGAAGGCTGTCACTGTTTTTCGACCGTTGGACAGAGATAACGTCGGACCCTTGTGTCCTCGACGTCATCCAATCCAGTCTGTGACTGTCCTTCCGACGGCACCCCTGTTTATCTCGGGTGCCCCTCCCGACTCAGGTCCCTTCCGATCCTCAGCGCCGGGACCTTCTGGTGCAGGAGATCGACAATCTCCTCTCCAAAGGGGTGATCGAGGTGGTCAGGAAATCCTTTCACCGGGGTTTTACTCGAGACTTTTCTTGGTGCCGAAGAAAAACGGCCAGTTTTTCTCCTTTTCCAGGGTCGTTCAGGAAGCATCACAACAACCTGTCGAGCCTGTCCCTTCACACCTGTCTTTTATCAGGTCCTGTCTCTGACGTAGAGGTTTTTCGAGACGAACAGTGGAGTGCATTTCTGCATCGTGGCGACATTCCACTGGCATGACTTATGCTGCTAAGTGGAAGGTTTATTGCCACTGGTGTACAGCTCAAAATGTGGATTACCGTAATCCGTCAATCACTCAAATTGCAGAACTTTCTGGTATACCTTTTTGACTCCAAGAGCCTCCAGTCTGTTACTATTAAAAGCTATCGGTCTATGCTGTCAGATACTTTCTCTTATGTGGGAAAGCGGTGCATCGGTCGAAATCTCTTTCTCTCAAAACTGATTCGGCACTTTTCTTTGAAGAGGCCTCAAGTTTTGTGTCTTACACCCAAGTGGAACTTGGCATGGGTGTTGCATTGTTTGGAGGGAGCGCCATTCGATCCTTTATCTGAGGCCGATATATGTTTTCTCACCTATAAGACTGCTTTCCTTCTAGCTTTTGCTTCTGCCAGACGTGTCAGTGAGCTTCATGCGCTTTCTGTTGATTCTGCTTTCTTCAGAAATGAGGCTAACAGTGTAACCTTCACTACTGATTGCTCTTTTCTGGCCAAGAATAAACTTCCTGATTTGGTACCTCCTCCCATCTGCATTCGGGCTCTCTTTGCTGGAGGCCTCTTCTTTGTCCTGTTCGTGCGATCAAGACTTATATTAATCGCACACAGTTCATTCGGAGGGGTTGGAAGAGATTCTTTCTGTCTCTCATTCCTTGGAGGCAGTCTATCTCTTCCCATTCTATTTCCAGGTTGATCTGTCTTGCAATCAAGCTGGCTTATTCCAGTTTGTCTGCTTGGATCTTGTTTCGAACCTGTTTAATGCTCATGAGGTTCATGCCATTTCTACATCCTGGGCGTTCTCCAATTCTGTTTTGCTCTGGGATGTTATAAATGTGGCTTACAGGAGGAATGCTTCTACTTTCTCCTCCTTTTATCTCTGCCACCTACAGCAGCAATCTGAGGACCTTTTTTCTTTAGGCCCTCTCGTTGCTGCTCAGGCTGTTGTGCACCCTCGTTAAATATGTATTTTCAGGTTTGTGCATCGCTCAGCCTTGTTCTTTTCAGGTGCTTCATTCTTTCTTCTTTTACAGGTTTCACTGTCATTCTCTGCCCTCCTTGCATTTCTTTCTGCTGCGCTTGTTAGTATTGGTTATGTGATTCACCTCCTCCTATTGTTTGTTCAGCCAATTGTGAGTAGGTTGAGAAGAAATTAAAATTTTTTAATAAATTTTGTTTCTTAACATACCTACCACAATTGTTTACCGGAGGCCCACCCTCCTTGGGGATATCTTTGATATCATTGCCTCCCCGCTTAATCACAAACTTATCGTTGGCAGAAATGCGGAATTGACGTCATGGTTGTTGCGCATGCGCTAATAATGCAAGAGGTGTGCAGAGAGAGTACCTGTAATGTCAAGCTCTGGTCTCGCTCGACCCCTTTTCGATCTTTTTTCGTGCTTTTGCGCTCTTCCACTTTTCCAACTCGTTTGGAAAAAGTTTCTTAGCTTGAGTTAATTCCGAAGTAGGGCTTGCACTTACGTTACAGCCAATTGTAAACAATTGTGGTAGGTGTGTTAAGAAACAAAATTTACTAAAAAATTTTAATTTTAATAACTAATTTCCTGAAAGTTTGAACATGAACCTCCCTCCATTCCTCCATAAATTTCTACTTAGTACAACAATTAAGAGAACTGACCATTGTGACAACTTTCTCAATTTCACAGTGCTGATTGTTCCAGTGGGATCATTCAATTGTACAAGATTAAAGATTCTATTTAAGCTGCTATCTGCAATAATTTTCCAGACCGTGAATTATTCAAATGGTGCACCATTTGAATGATAGTAACAGGACAAAACCCCCTCAGGACAAAACCCCATCAGACAAAACCCCCTCATTTTTTGCATCGTAGGACAAAAACCCCTCAGGACAAAACCCCCTCAGACATTATATATATACTAACTTGTGTCTTGTGTTTCAGTAACACCATTTTGCAAGTCATCTGTACTTAACCATTAAAAGTACAGATGGATGTTGTTGATGTTATAACAACAAATCTCCAAACTACTGGGATACTAGCTTGTGTCTTCTGTTCCATTATTTCTTTGATGTATAGCTTTGTTGTTTTAGTAATACCGTTTTGCAAGCTATCTGCACTTTCAATTTTTAGTCGAGTTGTGACGAAGTCAAACTCGACTTATAGTTTGGTGAAAGGCGGGCGGGCGTAAACAATTGGTTTCCGGATGATAACTTGATAGTGGTTCAACTCACATTCATTAAACTTCATACGTAGGTTGGTCTTGGGGGGAGGAAGAACCCTATTGATTTTGGACTCGCTACGTCAAAGGTCAAGGTCAACATGACCTTGAACATAGTAAATCGCAACAATTCCTTTCCGGATGATAACTTGATAGTAGTTCAACCTACATTCATGAAACTTCATAGGTGGGTTGGCCTTGGTGCGAGGAAGAACTCTATTGATCTTGGACTCACCAGATCAAAGGTCAAGGTCACAGTGACCTTTAACATAGTATATCGCAACAATTGGTTTCCGGATGATAACTTGATAGTGGTTCAACCTAGAGTCATGAAACTTCATAGGTGTGTTGGCCTTGGTGCGAGGAAGAACCCTATTGATCTTGGACTCACCAGGTCAAAGGTCAAGGTCACAGTGACCTTGAACATAGTATATCGCAACAATTGGTTTCCGGATGATAACTTGATAGTGGTTCAACCTAGAGTCATGAAACTTTACAGGCGTGTTGGCCTTGGTGCGAGGAAGAACCCTATTGATGTTGGACTCACCAGGTCAAAGGTCAAGGTCACAGTGACCTTGAACATAGTATATCACAACAATTGGTTTCCGGATGAGAACTTGATAGTGGTTCAACCTAGAGTCATGAAACTTCATAGGTGTGTTGGCCTTGGTGCGAGGAACTGTTGTCACAACTCGACATTGGATCGGTGATCCTGAGCGGCATTTTTCAATTTTGCTCAAATTGCTGGGATACCAGCTTGTGTCTTCTGTTCCATTACTTCTTTGAGGTATAGCTTTGTTGTTTTAGTAATACCATTTTGCAAGCTATCTGCACTTTCAATTTTTTAATTTTGCTGACTTCAATAACCATTTATGTTGTTTTATTACACTGGCATGACAAAGTTTTAGAACAACATTCTCTGTCATAATGTTATAAATATGCCAGTTTTGTGATGCTTTCTCAGTATTCAAAATATTGTCAATTAGTGATATATTATGGAGATTATCAAAAACCACAAAGGTGGTCTGAAACTTGTGCTTGATGGCTACATGTATACTAAGAAATACACACGTCAAAATAAAATCCGATGGGAGTGCTCAAACAGATCAGCATTTTTGTGTAAGGCAGCTGTTACTACAAATGTTGAAATGAACTCTGTTTTTAGTTCCACCGAACATTCGCATGATCCTAAAAACGGCGGCGTTGAGGCAACAAAACTACGTGCAGAGATGAAAGAGCGGGCTCCAGGTTCAAGAGGTACAAACAGCCAGCTCCTGACAGACACTATTGCAACAGCTCCCGTTTCCGTACGAGCTGCCATTGGGGATATCAACTCCGTGAAGCGTTCTCTCCGTCGTGAACGAGCTAAATATTTGCCACAGAGCCCAAAGACTTTATCAGAGTTGATAGTTGAGGGAGAGTGGGCATTATCATCAGATGGAGACTCTTTTTCTAATATATGATAATGGTGTTGACAGTACCAACCGTATGTTGGTGTTTGCTACCAATGAAGGGTTAAGACATCTCGCTAATTCCTCATCTTGGTTTATGGATGGAATTTTTAATGTGGCACCAAAACTCTTTAACCAGCTGTATGTAATCCATGCTGCCCTTGGTGAAAGTTCAGTGGCTTGTGTGTATGCTCTGTTGGTGGACAAAAAACAATCTACATATGAAGAACTGTTTGGGGCAATTCAGGACTATTGTGAAACTTTAGGATTCCAAGTAGACCCAACGACCATTACAATGGACTTTGAAATAGCTGCAATGAAGGCAGCGACAGAAATATTTGGTCCACAACTTGTTATACATGGATGTTTTTATCATTTGACTCAAAGTACGTGGCGCAAAATTCAGAGTTTGGGTTTGGTAACCTGTTACAGGGAGGATGACAATGTTAAGCATTTTTGTGGAATGTTGGACAGTCTAGCCTTTCTGCCAGTAGATGACATTCATGAAGCCATGTCACATCTGCGAGATGTCACCCCTGATGGACTAGAACCTCTCTTGGCCTATTTTAACAATACATATGTGACTGGGTCTTATAGAACTATCAAACCACCATCTCGACCTGATGGAACACTTGCCCCAATTAAAGTCAGGCGCTTACCGCCTACGTTTCCACCTCCAGTTTGGAATGTGCATGACATAACAGTTTGTGGTAATGCCCGCACAAATAACATTTGTGAAGGTTGGAATAATGGGTTTATGAAACTTGTAGGCCATGCACATCCAACAGTCTGGAGAGTAATAGACAGTCTCAAGAAAGACCAGGTATTGGTCTCTACAACTCTCCTTAGACATGAACGAGGTGAACCTCCATCAAAACGTCAAAGAAAACACACAGTTAAACTTCAGAAGAAACTTGTAAAACTGTGTGAGGATAGGCGTGAGGGTAAACTCAATGTGGCAGACTTCTTGAAATATGTTGGTTATTGTATTCGGTTTTAGAAACTTCACTCATATATATGAAACAGTTTTAAAAATATAGTGCTTCACCTATACGTCCGTCCGTCAACACGGTAAAAACATTACATGGTATCCATATCACAGGTTAGATTTGTGTAATAAATAGAGGATCTACAACGGGTTCCCATTTTATAGCTCTATTTACAAAACGAGTTCAGTAAATTAGGTATTGGCCGAGCTTTAGCGAGGCCAAGACCTAATTTACTGGACGAGTTTTGTAAATAGAGCTACAAAATAGGGATCCGTTGTAGATTCTATTTATTACATGATCCAGGGTAACTCAAAAACGCGACTTGAACCACATTGAATTTTTGTGAGTGTCAATTAGATTTATTATCATTGGATAATTACTTTATAGATGTTGTAATTTGTAAGGCAAGATGATCCTAATTAATATAATATTTGTATGTTCTATAGTTCTGTGTGAAAAAGATCGCTAGCTGTTACATGTTGTCAGTATTATATATATATATGTCATTAAATATTAATTACAATTACCTGCAAACAAATTTAATAAAACTCTATATTTGTTTAAATATTCTTTTTATTTATTCACTTCAACATTTATCACCTCATTTTTTTCATCATCATTTTTTTCTCAAGTGAGGGGGTTTTGTCCATTTTGTCAGTAAAAGTGAGGGGGTTTTGTCCGAGGGTGTTTTGTCCTGAGAGGGTTTTGTTCGAGGGTGTTTTGTCCGAGGGGGTTTTGTCCTATATTCTTGAATGATACTCTTTCATACTGATTAACTGAGTGCTGGTTATACAAATCTGGTATTCAGTTCAATACTGAAAAGATAGCTTTTACAACATAGCAAACATCAGTTATTTAATACAGTGGAGTCCACTTAATTGGATATCTCTTAAGTGAATAACCATGTTAATTGAATATAATTTCCCAACACAAAGCCCTTTACCATACCTCCAGTATAAATTTGACCTGTTAATTGAATATACATGTAGATTATCGAGTTAACTCCTGTTAATTGAATAAAAAATATTGTAACCTGTCGAGAAAGTACCCAGACTCTCCCCAGTTTTCCTTTGTTTATAGACCTAATTGACCTCAGTACATCCAATACAGACATTTAATCTATTATATCTTGTTTGACAGAGCTCATGATGAGCTCTGTCAGACAAGATATAAGAGAATAAATGCTAAGTTTATCTCTAGATTACAAGAAAGTGATGTAATCCCTGTTAATTGACTACTCCTGTTAATTGAATACTCCTGTTAATTGAATAATTTTCTTTGGCAAAGTGGCTATTCAATTAACAGGGTTCCACTTTACTGAAAACAATAGGGGGCGCGGTGGCTCAGTTGGTAGAGGTGCAGGCTGCAAGCCGAGAGGTCCTCAGTTCGAATCCCACCTGCGGCAACCGCGTTGTGTCCTTGGGCCTTTGTCCTTGGGCAAGACACACGATTGCCTACATGGGGGCACGATGACGCTGTGTACTGAGGCGTACTGCACGTCGATGGTGCGCATGTCTTCAACCAATCTAACACTGCCTGTGCTGCGGTGCAGAGTTCAGAGTTACGATGTTGGAGAGCTGACAGCTGCTCGTCGTTGCTCGGTGGTTCTCTCCGGGTACTCCAGCTTCCTCCACCCGTAAAACTGTCACGGTCACGATTAGCCATTGTGCATAAGTATGTGACCTTAAACACCAATAAATAAATAAATATAATAAATATACTGAAAACAATAAATGATCATCAAACGAAAAATACCACCGTTAGATTTTCATTTGAAATTGACAGTGCTGTGATCTTTCTTAGGTTACAGTACAGAGTACAGAGATTTGTCAAATGGCTAGGTTTGGTGATTTTGAAACTATGTTGTTGCACAATCATGTGGAAAACAAAGGTCAATTGATATTACAGGTAACTATGGTTAGACATTTCAAAAGTTAATAATCTAACTGTTCATTCACCTTATTATACAAGGCAGTTTTAACCTAACTTATACCACTTTGAAAAAGAACGATGATCGACTAAGAATAAAAACCATCAACTACTGGAATAGTTAATGGTTAGTCAACTAAGCAAATAATCATGACAGCCCTAGATCACAAAAGTGTTTAGAAAATTTCTGAACAGATCACCAGTGAGTTGCAACTTGGTCAAAATAACCTTTCTACTTTTCTTCCCACAGCCCAATATAATCTTACTTTTAGAAATGGAGATGTGAGAAAATTAAATCTGAGATGCTATTTTTCATCGTTTTTCTTGATTCGATCTTGATTTCACTTATAGTTTGTGTATAATATCTTGATTCATGGTCAGTAAGGTTATTTTGACCTGACCTGATGGTGAAAAAAGACCAACTTTTATAATCACAGTACTGTTGTCACATTTTGGCTGCCTTCACAGGCATGAGCTGCATGAACAAAACTCATCGTTTAGGCCTAAAAAAGTTAAAAATATGCTTTTCTGGCCCTCCTTTTGGCTGCCGCATGCTGTCTTTTTATAACCAATGCAAACTTTAAAAATTTAAAAATTAAATAGTTCATGTCTGAAATTTTACCCAAGTTAATAAAATTGACAAGTTTGTCCCTTGAGTACAACAAGGCTTTGCAATGCTTTAGCAAAGCCTTCTTGCACTATAGGGACAAACAAAAATACACTATCACCCATGCTATTCTTTGGATAATCAGGCCCAAAACATAAAAGAACATTAACATTTGATGGCAAAGAAATAATTACCAAAATAAAAAATAAAATAAAAGAAATACCTGCCCACTTGCAGTTTTTCAAAAAATGGTCTGAGAAACAGAAGATCTACTTTGTGGGGCCTAACTAGTTCAAATTAAGTCCCGGGGTTCACATTTGGGTTCCTTATAAGAATCTGAAATATATGAGAAAAATTCTTTAAAATCTTCTTTGGATCTGCAAGACAAAATGTTTGATATTTATTATACACCATCCAGAGGGGGGGGGGGGGGGGGGGGGGGGGAGGAGGGAGGGGGGGGGGGGGGGTGTGTTCAAGTTCAAGTTGTCCTGAAGGAAATTAAAGTGGATTAGAGGGAAGAAGCCAGAGAGAAATAAGGCTGTTATAGTGTTATGGAATTAGAAAACTGGAGGCAAAAAGGGCTTGTCATCTTGAACATGAATGTGTTCAAGTTCTTATTGCAATGGCTATCACCAAAACTGCGATGAAAAAGCTTGTGGGTTTTTCACTCCCCCCCCCCCCCCACCCCCCCCCCCCCCTCCCCCCCCCTCTTCATGGCACACATCCTATGAACGTTCATCTTAAAATTATGTTATTTATTTATTTTTTAGTGTTTAGCTCTTAACCTCAGGGCTCGATTTAACTGGATTAGCATAGCACTTTGCTCTCCAATTTCTGAATTTTGCTATTCAAGATTTATTAGTTTCAAGTGCTTTTGGATCAACTGCTAATCAATTTTCCAGGGTGAATAGTAAATTGCTATTCAAAATTTTCAGATTAAATCAAGCCCTGAACCTGCTAAGTATTTTTGAGATGTATTTCAGCAAATCTAGTCATGGCTGCTGTGAAGCAGCCATGACTAGATTTGATGAAAAATTAATATAAATTTAACTCATCAAATCCTTGGTAGAAAAATCCATTCAATTTACATGGGGAAAATTTGATTAATTGTGCCCAAATTATACTTATTTTAGTGGCAAGTGAAATCCTCTCTTGTTCAGGAATATCCGACAGCAGCATGCAAGGTGTTAAGGTCTCAAATTTCTGCACAATGCCTAATCATGACTGCAACATGGAGATAAAATCAAGTTCAGCCAATCGTTTATATCCATTTTAGAGCTTGGTCCAAAGTGTAAATTAATGATTATACCCAGGAAAATAAGAATGAATTTATTGAATATCAAGATTATGAAGACTTGTGAAGTGTCTATCCCACCTGCGACAACTGCGTTGTATCCTTGGTCAAGACATTTCATCCCACTTGCCCATGTGGGGGCACAGTGGCATTGTGTACTAAGGCATACTGCACGTCATTGGTGCACTTGTCTTCAACCAATGCTAACCCTGTTTGTATGAAGTTAGTATCTTCGGGAGTCTGACAGTTGCTCGCCATTATTCAGTGGTTCTCTCCGGGGAGTCTGGCTTCCACCACCTGTAAAACTGTCCCACATGAGGTGACCCTGGCTGTCAAAAGTGTTGCTAAACTCCAATAAATAAATAAATAAATAAATAAATAAATAAATAAATAAATAAATAAATAAATAGAGCTTGGTCCAAAGTGTGCATTAATGATTATAGCCAGGAAAATCGGCAAATATAAGAATGGATTTATTGAACATCAAGATTATGAAGACTTGTGATGAACTAGTGGTTTCTGGTCAAGTGTCATGCCACAGATAACACCATGGCTAATGGGAAAAGAGTAGGCGAGTGAATAATCACTCTCCTCATTATGTCTCCCCTTCCCAGAAGGGAGACATATTGTTTTAGTGCATATTCTTCTTCTTCTTCTTCTTCTTCTTCTTCTTCTTCTTCTTCTTCTTCTTGGGGGCGCGGTGGCTCAGTAGGTAGAGGTGCAGGCTGCAAGCTGAGAGGTCCTCGGTTCGAATCCCACCTGCGGCAACCGCGTTGTGTCCTTGGGCAAGACACTTCACCCCCATTGCCCACGTGGGGGCACGATGACGCCGTGTACTAAGACGTACTGCACGTCGATAGTACGCATGTCTTCAACCAATCTAACCCTGCCTGTGCTGCAGTGCGGAGTTACGATGTTGGGGAGCTGGCAGCTGCTCGTCGTTGCTCGGTGGTTCTCTCCGGGTACTCCGGCTTCCTCCACCCGTAAAACTGTCACGGTCATGATTAGCCATTGTGCATAAATATGTGACCTTAAACATCAATAAATAAATTCTTCTTCTTCTTCTTCTTCTTCTCATACAAACTTTGTCTGGGGCATAACCTTTTTGTCTTTTGACATAGACCTTAGATATTTGGCATGTGGATGTATCACCATGAGCCGGTGTGTCTCATACCATAGTGACCTTCATGTGACCTTGACCTTTGGCCTGAAAGTCAGATTTATGTGCTTTTTAAAGGAAACTTTGTCCGGGGCATAACTTTTTTGTCTTTTGACCTTGACCTTAGATATTTGGCATGTGGATGTATCACCATGAGCCGGTGTGTCGTGTACCATAGTGACCTTCATGTGACCTTGACCTGAAGGTCAGACTTATGTGCTTTTTAAGAGAAACTTTGTCCGGGGCATAACTTTTTTGTCTTTTGACCTAGACCTTAGATTATTGGCACCTGGATGTATCACTATGAGCCGGTGTGTCGCGTACCATAGTGACCTTGGCCTTTGACCTGAAGGTCAGATTTATGTGCTTTTTTAAGGGAAACTTCGTCCGGACCAGAACTTTTTTTGTCTTTTGACCTAGACCTTAGATATTTGGCATGATTGTCAATATTATTCATGCATATATAATTTGCAGTGCATTAAATAGAAAGGAAGGGGAGACATATGTTTTAGTATACTAAAACAGTTTCTAGTTTTGATTTTGTGAGAGTAAAGAATTCAGAATGATTTTAACCCCTTACCTAACATGACAGCCTAAACTGGCCAGCACTATAACGAAAGTGACCATACATTTTTGCTCTAAAAATATAACTTCTGTCCTCTCATTGGAATGAGTCCATTCATCTCATTCCAGTGAGGTGTCATAAGCTATGTCTAGAGCCAAAAATGAAAGATTTTAGTTATGCAAGATAATGTTTTGCAAGTATCATCTACTAGTTAGGTCAGGTAAAGGGTGACTGAAATGCAATATATAACTTGATGTTTAGACATAATTTCCACACACATCATGAAGGCGAGTGATTCATTGCTCCCCTCATGAAATGTTTAGGAGAGGGATGGCTAGTGAAAGTGATGACTCTCCTTTCCTGGCGGTCCCTGTAACACTTAAGACTAGAAACATCTGCTCAGTTTATGCAACTAATCCATACTCAATATCAGACCAGGATACATAGAGATTATTACCATTATGTGGATTTATCTCACAATCGGGGCGTTTTTGCATTGTTACGCAACTAAAATTTAATGTATCTGGGTCCTTGTTCCGAATCCATATCAAGGGCCCCTGATACAAGCACGTGATTCTGCTGTTGCCAAAACAACGGCATTAATATCATTTTTCGATCGCTTCGCGTTTTTCCTTTCAGAGAAAACAATATTAGGTGAGGTGAAGCCGAACCTAATATTGTTTTCTCTGAGCCATATATGACACTGTATCTGCCAACAAAATGCCCTGTAACGTATTTATTATGCACGGTATATGCTAAAATGTCACTGGGGAAGTTAACTCAACGAATAGTTAAATTATGTGCACTTTTCGGCATCTTGAGCTGGTTTGTGGCCTATTATTGGGATTTTCTTGAACGCTCGGGCCAAGGCTTCTCTCTTGAAGTTAAAGGATTAGCTTTCGCTATGAAATGTGGAAAACTCCACCTCAATAAATGATGAACGGCGTATTTTAAAATATAATAAACCTTTACACCAAGAGGGATATTTAATTCACCAGTAATTATTGCAAAAGTAACAACCAAATTCACGTTGAAAAAGTTCTTCTTAAAATAGTTTTATAACACATTTTGTGGTCAATATTGTGAGATAAATTTATTATCACCACAGTGTGTGCCTCCAGAAATTCTGATCAAGCCTCGTTGTAGGCACAGAATTGCATTTCGACTCGCCCTAATGGTCTTGTCGAAATACTGTTCTGTTCCTACAACTCGACTTGATCTGAATTCCCGGAGACACACACTGTGGTGATAATCTGTATGTACAAAATATGCATCCAAGTCGAGCTCCGGGTTCTAAGGGCAGATCACGATGAGTCGGAAGACGAGTTGTGATCTACCCTTCGAACCCGGAGTGAGACTCGGATACATATTTTGTACATCCACATAATGGTAATAATCATTTTATCTTACAATATATTGGGGACAAGTCAAAAATGTAGACGAATATATAATGAACTATTTATTCGTACGGATGAACAAAAAGAAAAAAACTGGAACTCACGCGAAAGGAACGTGCTTGTATCCGACTCCCTGATACAAACATCTGTATCAGGGGGTCGGATACACAACAGTTGCAGAGTTAATACAGACAAAATACATGTTGATTGAAAGATAAAACCCTCAAATGACTGCTTGGATTACATGTGGGTTATGTCATTTGTAAAATATGCGTACGAACTACAGGTAACGACAAAGTAATACATCATTGCATTATTATATTACTAATCTTGCATGTTTTACCAGAAAATCTTGACAATCTTTCGGAACTATCTCAACTGAAGGGTTGAGTATTTCATTCACATTGATTAGAATGGCATGCTGTGTCCATCTTAAAACAATTTCCTGCCGCAATAAATAGGAACAACTAATATGTGATCTGGCCTCAGAGAGATCATATGTTCGTGCTGATTTTTTATATATTTGAAAACTTTAAAAAAAATGATATTTAAAATAATAAATTTTGATATCGTCAGTATTGAGTAAAGGGTTAAGGTCATACTTCTGCACTATAGTTAATCCTGACCACAACATGGAGATTAAGTCAAATTTAATCGTTTAAACCGATGTTGCCCATTTTAGAGGGCTTCCACCCCAAGCATTGGTGGCTGGGTCCTATTGTACTAATAAAATAGAGCTTGTTTATGACAATAAACAAGCACTGCTTCACTTCTCAGGGTTCTTGGTGAGAAATACATGTACAAATGTTCTGTCGAGAACTGTAAATTGTTGTAACTTTATTAGTTTATATTATCATAGAATGTCATATTGATAAAACTAAAAATTTTTGTTGCATTGCTTACATAATTTGAGAGAGGAAAGGTATGAAGCTTTATTTCTTACTATTATATTTCAGTTACTGATGTCCGATTGAAATGCTAAAACTTTCATAAATTGCAAACACACTCGACATTATATCATAATTAATTGATACATATCTCATAAATTGCTTAACCCTTTACCTAACAAATCGACGCATCGACCCGCGTAATATGCAAATTCAGCAGTTGAAAAAATATTATTTTTCAAAAACTTTCAACAAAACCATATCATCTGACCCCTCATTGGAACGAGCTCATTCCAACGAGGGGTCACATGATATGGTTTTGTTGAGATTTGTGGAAAAATTTGAAAAAATGGTATTTAAAATAATAAATTTTTATATCGTCTGCGTTGGGTAAAGGCTTAATTGAAAGTTACCTCTGAATGAAATTAACTTTTTCAGTAAAGTAATAATAGAAATGTCATAAAGGTTAGGAAAAGTGTATGCATGATAAGGCTTAAAAACAAAATGCGTGTGTTTAGGGTAACCCTACCAACCCTAAAAAATTCTGCCGAATCTAAAACTTCTATTGAGATAAAATTGGAACATCTGCTTAAAGTGTATACTTTTTATAAACCTATGTAAAGAAAATTCAAAACACAAAAAATTTTTTCTTTAGAAATAAAAAGCAAACTGAGTCATATTCAGCTCTGCACCTTTTCAACCATCAGTGTACACCATTAAATAGGGGGAATCTACTGTCCTCTTTGGGAAAGGGTCCAGGCCCCATGCCATTGGGAAAATTTGCGTCATGGGTCTGCAATTGAGAATTTGTTTTGGAGGGGAAAAACATACAAAGACTAAGAAATTTTACATTCAAATTGAGCAGAGAATATTAAGACTGATACCTAAGCAACTGCATGCATACAACAAGTAAGTTTCACAACAAGCAGTCATGTGGAATCATTATCATGTAGTCCCTGTAGTCTACATTTATTTATTGGTGTTTAAGGTCACATACTTATGCACGATGGCTAATCGTGACCATGACAGTTTTACGAATCGAGGAAGCCGGAGTACCCAGAGAGAACCACCAAGCATCGACAAGCAACTGTCAAGCTCCGCTCAAACAGGGTTACAGTGGTTGAAGACAGGTGCAGTACGCCTTAGTACACAGCATCATCATGCCCTCATGTAGGTAACCAGGATAAAGTGCCTTGCTCAAGGACACAACGTGGGTAGTCCCGGACAGGATTTGAACTCGGGACCTCTAGCATAGGCGTCCAACACTCTACCACTGAGCCACCACACTCCCTGTAGTCTCTATTAAACTGTTCTGATACTATTAAAGAACTTGTCATTTGCCCTTAATTTGAGAGACTTCAGTAGGCAAGCAATTTGAATTTTCTGTACAATTTGTGTCCCGGACTGAGTAGTCATAAGGCCTCAGAAAACCAATGGTTTTCTGAAGCCTTATGACTTCCCAGTTCAGGGCATCATTTGTGCATTAAATTTTTGTTCGAGTGGGGATTGTAGATTGGGAAAATTTGGGTTTTAGAATTGGGAAAAATTATGCCTAATTGCTATTGGGAAAGGATCCCATAAATGGCCCCTGTAGACACCTATAATAAGCCCTGAAATAAATCTATCCAATATACATTAGCAAAATTTCTCTTTTCCAAACTCGCAGAACACTTCGAAAAAAAAAAAAATTCATTGAAATAAAAAAAATCCCCCCAAATATTATTAGTTTATGTTTTAAAAATTAAAAAGCTGTGTTGGGTAAAGGGTTACCATGTGTTATCAGTACACAACAGTGGTCCAAGCATGGTGGCCTCATGGGATCCTGGGACACTCATAGCTGGTATGGATTCTCTCAGCCCTTTTTGCGAGAATCCAAATGGATTCTTCCAAATTTAAATGAAATTTTAGCCTTATTTTCTGTGTTTCCTAGCAATATTTTATTATATTTATCCAAACAGTTTGAAAGTTGTGGGGACGTTTTTGGTACAACTATAAATGACTGTTCTGTGCTTATCACTATCCAGAGCCTCTACGCAAATGTAAGACATGTACATATGCAACAGTTCCAAACTTGGAACTGATGTTTATTACCCCTGCATTTTAAACTGGAGAACTCGGCGAGAGTGGCACAGACAGACCAATAGAATCTTTCGACAGATTTTAGGCTGAGCACCAAATTCTACCCTTTTAGCATCCAAAATTGGGGTTTTTATCAAAATTCAGTCTAAAACATGTTTTAGCTAAAATATCAATAATTTCCTTCCCTTTTGCAAAATGTTACCAACAAAATGCCTCAAAAGTTTCTCGCTGAGCCAAAATTTTTCAGTCAAAACTTATGCTGGGGGCATTGCCAACCTTGCCACTAGGGCTGCACAGTATATCGATAAATCGATGTATACTGGTATTCAAACCAATATCGATTGAGTACCGGTGTAATTACAAAAATATCGGTTTATCATCATTATTTATTTACCCACAATTTAATTTTCAAGATGTCTTGAGTTTTTTAACTGTAGCCCCGAATGAATAATTTTGTCCCCTTATCCAAGGAATCGTCTGCTTGTGCCCTCGTAATATACAAATTCAGCAGTTGAAAATATAAATTTCAACAAAACTATATCATGTGACTTCTCATTGGAACGAGCTTGTTCCAATGAGGGGTCACATGATATAGTTTTGTTGAAATCTTTGGGGAAAATCGGATAAACTAATTTTGAAAATGATAAATTTTGATATCGTCTGCGTTGGGTAAAGGTTTTTCGAACCGCATCATCAAGGCATGCTAATTCGTTCCGACTGTGATGCCTCGAGTCTTGATTGTGGTACTTGTTGTGTTCATATATCTGAACAGTTTTCGATATATCGGTATACCGCGGTATTTTTTTGAATACCGATACCGGTATTCAGTTTTGAATATCGTGCAGCGCTACTTGCCACACACACCCCACCTTTGTATCTATGCAACTGCTCACTGATCTGATTCCTTTATGTTTTTTTTTTCTTTTATTGTTGCATTATCAAGATGGATTGACAGGAAGTGCTGGATTTTCTTCGAAGTTCTTCAAGTTCTTGCTATTCACTGGTAAAAAAATAGCAAATGTTTATGTCACAAACATTGTGTTTTCCCCCGTTTAACCCTTTGAACCCTGGTGGTATCTTCCATGTCAATTCAAATACAGCAGTTAGAAGAGTACATATTCATTATTTAGGGGTAGACCAATCAATATTTTCAACATGCAGCCTTAAAAATATTGATTGGTCTACCCCACACATTCACTAAGCCATCTTCCTTGATGAAATTATGGCGTATCATGTGCCTGGGCCGGAAAAATGCCCTTCATGTTCAGTTTATTTATTTATTTATTGGTGTTTAAGGTCACATACTTATGCACAATGGCTAATCATGACCGTGACAGTTTTACGGATAGAGGAAGCCGGAGTACCCGGAGAGAACCACCACGCAACGACGAGCAGCTGCCAGCTCCCCAACATCATAACTCCGCACTGCAGCACAGGCAGGGTTAGATTGGTTGAAGACATGCGTACCATCGACGTGCAGTACACCTTAGTACACGGCATCATCGTGCCCTCATGTGGACAATTGGGGTTAAGTGCCATGTCCATGGACCCAACGTGGGAGTCTGAATTGATCGCTCAGACGGTCACCCATCCAATGATTAACCAGGCTCTACGTTGCTTAACTTCAGTGATCTGACAAGACTTTCATGTTCAAAGGATTAATGATATTTCCTCATTAGCATATCATTATGTAACTCATCTGCTTTCTGTACACAACAGACATCGCACGAAAGACGCACCAAATTTAATTACTGACATAGCATTAAATTCAATGTGACGGTAGTGCGACGTCTGTTCCACGCCTTAAGAGGTTGAATGAAATTAATAAAAAAAATTGCTGGCATTAAAATTGTTAAGAATAGAATGTGTAATACAAACATTGAGTTACAATATACACTTTATTGACTAATAAGTGTTAAAATGCATCACTTCTTCATTTTCATAAAATAATATGTCATTACTCAGTTCAATACAATGCCCTTCCTGCATCCGAACAACTGAAAAATTGATCACAAGTTTGAAGCAAATTCTTTACCTCATAACATGCATTCATTAGCTAAAAAAATAATAAATTGAATTTTGATTCACAGTATGACACATACTTTCTACCAAGCATAAAATTACCTGAGTTAACTCTTTAGCCACTAAAGTTAAATCCATGTCGTAATATATACAAACAGTACAATGTTTTATTAACTGTCAATAACTGATCTTTAAATGAAAACAAGGTATGAGAAACATTGTCCATGTCACATTGTTTTTAGCTCAACTTTGACGTAAGTCAAATTTGAGGTTATGCCATGGCCCGTCGTCCATCTGTCCGTCAACAATTCAATATGGCTTGGGCTAGAGGCCGTATTTATGAACCAATCTTTACAAAACTTCTTGAGTACCTTTGTCATCACCGTGGGATGAGAAGGAGTGTTTTTGGGTGCAGTCCAAAATTCAAGATGGCCACCAGCAGCCATTTTGTACCTTAGTTAGTGCAATCAGTTTTTTGTACAGAACTTCTGTATGAAAGTTCTGATTCAAATAAATTTTTGTATGAATGTTTAGTAACATGGAATACTTCACATATAATACAGGTTTTTTTCTTGTGCAGAAATTATGCAAATTAGATGAACTTTGATTTATTCAGTGCTACTTATACACTTTGAGTGCACATGTCAATACGGCTTGGGCTAGAGGCTCTATTTATGAACCGATCTTCACGAAACTTCTTGGGTACCTTTGCTATCACCTTGGGACGAGAATGAGTGTTTTTGGGTGCAGTCCAAAATTCAAGATGACTGCTGGCAGCCATTTTGTACCAAAATTAGGTACAATCAGTTTTTGGTACAGAACTTCTATATGAAGGTTCTGATTGGAATAAATTTTTGAATAAATGTTTAGTAACATGGAATACATCACATATAATACAGGTTTTTTCTCGTGCAGAAATTATGCAAATTAGATGAACTAAGGTTCTGATTGGAATAAATTTTTGAATAAATGTTTAGTAACATGGAATACATCACATATAATACAGGTTTTTTCTCGTGCAGAAATTATGCAAATTAGATGAACTTTGATTTATTCAGTGCTACTTATACACAGTAAGTGCACATGTCAATACAGCTTGGGCTAGAGGCTGTCTTTATGAAACGATCTTCACGAAACTTCTTGGGTACCTTTGTTATTACCTTGGGACAGGAACAAGTGTTTTTGGATGCCTTTGTTATCACTGTGCTATGAGAACAAATATTTTTGGGTTCAGTCAGATCCACTCTGAGACTCAAAGATTTATTTTCTAGTTTAGCATCTGTCGCCCACCTTTACAATACTTTACCTATACATTTGTTACAGGCTACGGTCAGCATTTATGTACAGACCGTTACAATACTTTATATGTACCTTTGTTATCAGGTCATTACCTATATGTGTGTCATTGCTGTGTCACATACTATACATGTACATGTCTTACACAAGTTGAGCTACAGTGTCATTGACACTTTCATTTCAATAAGGATTTAAAACGAAATTCGATTTTTTCTTTTTGTGTTCTCATTTTTCGTTGTGTGATGATACCTAGATTATTACTTGTTGGTAGATCAGAGAGGTTGCATTTGACACCACACTCATGTTAATTTTTGGTAACTCAATATTTTTTCAGAGGTAGGGGACAGGGTATTATCTCCGATAACATATGGACATACTCCATGCATACAGCTTGGCACATCCTCCCCAATTTTTTAACTCAATAGTTTTCCATTGGTACAGTTAAAACTAGAAGTCCTGTCATCAATTGCACGCAAACACCTCGCCATTTAGAGCATTTATCAGCGCGTTAGGTCATATGGAAAGGCTACCAAATTCTCTACACAGCCTATGCACAAACAATGGTTCAGTCAATGGACCTCCGGGTTTAACCCGGAGGTCCATTGGCTGAAACATTGCTTGTGTTCGCTGTGAGTAATGGCAAGACTCTGTGGTAATTTGGGTATTTTCAATAGGAAAATTGTGTGCAATTCCAGTGCGAAATTGTATCAAGATAAGCGTGCAATTCATGACAGGACTTCTAGTTTTAACTGTAGAATCGAGACCAGGTAACATTTTATTAATTGGTTGAGTGCAAGAAGCCCCTATCATGGCTCTATTGAAAAGTGCTGAATGCCGCTTCAGTGGCTTTACACTGTTTGCATAGGCTTGTTTTATTACCAGAAGATAAATATTTTTATAAAATTATTTTGTCACAATTTATTGGCGAGTGACAACTGGCACTCTCCAATAAACTGTGACAAAATAATTGTTCTTTATCCCCATGGGCAGCGCATGTTCACTGCGGTAAACAGGCTCTGTTTTACTTGTAAAATAGGACCGAGTCTCCAGTGCTTGGGAGATGCAAACCCTCTCTAAAATGGGCAACATGGCTTATTAACTCTCACCCCTGGTCTCTAGTTGATACTCATGTTGTGATCATGACTAGCCATTGTGCAAAAATATGTGACCTTAAACACCAATAAATAAATAAATAAATATATATAAATAATTGTTCTTTAACAAAATCTTGCTAAACTTAAAGGCTTCCCTTGCTGGTTGCCTGGCATCATTGAAATTGAAAAAAATACTTGCGTTTCAAATCACCTTTAAAAAATAATTTAGCATTCAACCAGTTATTCACAGTATTTATCACAGATAATAGTGTACTAAATGCGTGCAGCTACAGTTCATGTTCGGGTCTCCTGTGAGCCATTATAAATTGTCCTTCCATTGTACAAACTTTTCCTCCAGGGAAGGTGCTGCAACCTGTTGAAGAGAATAGAATACCCACTCTCGTTGTCTTTCCCAACCTGCTGCAACGAGTGGTAGATGATGTTTTGCATTATGACCCATGACTGAAACATGGTGCTCTCCCAAAGTGATGGAAATCTGATGCAGTCATTTTTTTTTGCACGCCTTCTGCTTGTACAATTTTAATCTCACATAAGTGTTTTTCTGCATGCTTGGTTTCAGTCATTTTTGACATCACCAGTATCCCAGATACTCTGACAGCTCACTTCACAAAAGCTAAAACAGAAGTGGCATTAAACCTGCCTTTGATCTTGAACCCTCAAAGAAGTAAATTTACTATGTCTGATCAGGCTGAGGTCAATAATGCTGTTACCTCTTTGCATGCTACTGACAGATATTCCTGCCCAGTGCAGGGTTTCTCTCATCTCTGAAATAAGTATAATTTGTGCATACTTTATCATATTCTATTCCTGTAAATGGACTGGATTTTTTCACCAGTAATTTCTTGTGTTACAGTTAGATTAATTTTTCATCAAATCTAGCCATGGCTGCTTTAAAGCAGCCATGACTAGATTTGTTGAAAAATATCTAGAAAATACTTGTCAGGTTAAGAGTTAATATTTCCTGTTGGGCATCAATAACAGGGTTCCCGCGGCCTTGAAAAGTCTTAAAACGTATGGAATTTTAAAAAAAAAATTCAAGGCCTTGAAAAGTCTTTAATTTGAAGCCTGGGCCTTGAAAAGTCTTGAAAATGGGACATTTCTAAATATGTAACATACTTTGCACTAATAGTGCAAAGTATGTTACATACTTGTGGTGCGAATAGTCTTGAAAAGTCTTGAATTTGCATTGAAAAGGGTATGGAAATGTCTTGAATTTGCCCCCCTGAAAAGTGCAGGAACCCTGAATACTGCAGTGCCCTCCCAAATCATATTCTTAATTGTTCTGTTTTCTGTAATAATATTATTTCATTTTTGCATACAGCGGTATCACAAGGAGAATTTTTTGAATTTTAACAAACCCTTCTAAGTCCAGTATGGGCCAACTTACCAGACAACTCTGCCTGGAATCTTGGTTGAACTTCTTGCTCAAACAGCCCATACTGGAGTAGAGGGGATTGTAAAAAATAAACACAGGTTCAACAATAGTTTACTGGCAATGATTGACTTGAATGCATTCAATGCAGAACACACTCTAGATACTGGGCATTTAGAGAATGTTTGTGAAGCAAAACAATGAAAAATTGTTCAAGAGAGCAATTTACTCCCCTACGTTGCTTCCATTAGGTTTTGGCCACCCTCGCCTTTTTCAAAAAACATTGCCTACCCCAATTCTTGAATCCTGTTACTCTTGTATCCAATGTTGATGTACAGTACATGTAAAACAGATTATCACCAAAACATTAATAGGGTATGGTTTTCAGTGACTCGTAAATTCTGTGAACAAGCTAAAAAATATGAGCATTGGACTTCAGAAAGTACAATTTTCAAGCATTTCAAGGGTCTGGAATTTGTTTAAAAATTTGGTCACTTGTAAGCACTTTCAATTGCCCAGATGAACCCTGAGCCCAAGGACATGAGAAACAAACTTCCAAGGGGTCATAAGCTGTTTTTTTGCTGCCAAAATTTACGCCTTGGAAACCATTAAAATGTCCAGTGTGTTCATTTTGTAAAGTAGTGTGTGTGGTGGAGGAGGTGTGACGAGGGGGTTAAGGATACTCCACACTAGCCTTAAATCACATATTTCTAGGATGTATATGTACCCAAAGACATTGTCAATGTAAATTCCATTCCAGTTATGTTAAGCACTAATGTTCAGTGGTGAATCTCAGGATCTAGGAATTTAGATTGGGGATAGGCACCTTTCAGTCATTTGTAGAGGCAATTTTGGCGCGAGCCTATCCCTTTCATCATTGGAAGCTAATTTGTAATGACCAATACAACACGAGTCCCTGGTTGTATGTAAGTAAAAATACCTGTTTATTTGCTTTTGGGATTTAATCCTTTATCCAACACAGAGAATATCAAAATTTATTATTTCAATTACTATTTTTTAAATTTAAAAAAAAAAAAATTCCACAAAACCATATCATGTGACCCCTCACTGGAATGAGCTCATCATGCTCATTTCAATGAGTGGTCACATGATATGGTTTTGTTGAAATATTTTTTTCAACTGCTCAATTTGCAAATTACGCGAGCCATGCGGGTGATTCGTTTTAGGTAAAGAGTTAATGACTTTTTCATCAGCCAGTTTCATATTGCATAGGACAGTTTGACGAGTGAAGGGAGCCACCAAGCAGTGGTGAGCAGGCCATAAAATTTGAGAGGAATTATTTTATTGTTCCTCCGGTGGTTATCTAAATAAAAAACCAGATAACCGAAAAGTTGTTTGTCTGGAACTACAAACAGTTCGTCAAAAAGTTGTGTCTTATCACCTTATTTGATAGTACTGTTTTAAAATGTGGGAAGACCCCTCCCTCTCTTCAGTGCTCAAACTCCCTAAAACAGCTGACGTCCTCTGTGCTTGCTGCAGATGATTTTAAAATCTGTGAACTGTCATACAGTAGGGCCATCGTTGACAGTTCAAAATCGACGGGTTGTCATTTTTTCTACGCATATAATTCAGAGATGATCCGCTATGATACCTAGCAAAATTTCCACCAACGAAGCACCAGGATTATCCCGGTGCTTCATTGGTGGAAATTTTGCTTGGTGTCATAGCAGATCATCTCTGAATTATATACGTGGAAAAATACCCACCCATAGATTTTGACCCGTCCACGATGGCTGTACTGTAATCGGTCCTCTTTATTATGCCCCTGAAAAATTTTCAAGGGGGTATATAGTCGAGGTCTCCGTCCGTCCGTACGTCCATCCGTCCGTCTGTACAAACATTTTGTATTATAACTCGACTATCAGTTGTCGGATTTTAATGCTCTTTGGTATGGTGCGGCTTGGGGGAACGGATGCCCTCGTACCGAGCATTTCGTCCATTTATGTTTGGTTGAGTTATGGCCCCTGTTTGTTTTTGGCCTCTGTTTCTGATTAAGGTAAATTGTACCATAGCCTATAGGGCAAAGTGCTGCCCAATTTTTGTTTTTAGTTCATTAGTCTGACTTTGCTACCTTCGGGGGCATCAGCACACGCATTAGCGTTGCTCTTGTTATATCCAGTTGAACGGTAAATAGGTTATCTCAAAATTTGAGATTTTATTCTCTGGGTGAGCAACTGTCAGACTCTGCAACTTACGATCATGGCACAAGCAGAGTTCACAGCAGTTGAAAGTAAGTGTACCATTGACTTGCAGTATACCTTAGAACACAGCATCACTGAGCCCCAATGTGGATGGGAAATCATGATTAAGCACCTTCCCCATGCACATACCTTGGATTTCGCAGGTCCAGATCAACGTCGACTTTTCAATATTAAGTACATCCAATGAGCCACTGCATTCCCTGGCTGTATGCATATGGATGTCCATATGTTAGTGCAGTCTATACCATGTCCTCTGGTCTTGTTGTTTGTAAGAAAAATTAAGTTACCAAAAATAAGAGAGTTTTGTCCCCTCCTCACTGGTCTGCCCATGATTCTCAGTATGGTGAGTAGAACTTGGCTTTCACGGTGAATTGGTCAGTTGGTTCCATGTAATGATGTGAAGTTGTACGCAGACTGAACATTCTGTAAAATTCCAACTAGATACGTAATCAGACACATGTAATAGAGACATGTTCTGAGAGGGTGGTGACTTTTTCAGCGTATTGCTCTCGGCAAAATGGTTGCTCATTAAAACAATAGATCCTCCCTCCCACCCAAAAAAAAAAAAATACAAAACAAACAAAAAACAAAACAAAAAAAGTACAGAATAAAATTTAGAAAATATAGATAAATAAATAAATAGATGTACTTTAAAATACTTGTATTGTGGAAAGAACTGAACTGAGTTGGTTGCCTCATACCTTTTATTGTTTTGTGATGAATGTAATTATGTACACCCATGAATATCAATCAGGTTGAAACATGGAGAGTATGACACACTGTGTTATGAAGCACATCTACACCCATGATCAGACATGTCCCGAGGCCCCCCGTAAACAATACGAAAACAGGATTCAGTCTATTTGTGGGAACACCGGGAAACTGTGGTAAACAAGTTTTCTTTTACTGGTAAAATAGGACCCAATAATCAATGCCTGGGGGTGGAAGTCCTCTAAAGTGGGTAACATGGGTAGAAATGATTGGCTGGACTTGACTGTTGCAGTCACGATTATTTATTTATTGGTGTTTAAGGTCACATACCAATGGCTAATCATAACTGTGACAGTTTTACGGGTGGAGGAAGCCGGAGTACCCGGAGAGAGCCACCGAGCATCGACGAGCAACTGTCAGCTCCTCAACATTCTAACTCTGTTCAAGCTCCGCTCAAGCAGGGTTACAGCGGTTGAAGACATGTGCACCATCGACGTGCAGTACGCCTTAGTACACAGCGTCATGGTGCCTCCATTAGGCAACTGGGATAACGTGCCTTGCCCAAGAACACAATGCAGGTTGTCCCTGACAGGGATCGAACTCAGGACTGCAGTCACGATTAACTATTGAGCAGAAATATGTGACCTTAAACACCAATAAATAAATAATATCGGTTACAGTCATTATCAGTAGGACTTAAAATTTTGTGAAAATCCAGAATCTGATTTACTTAAAGATTTTTGCAAACTGTTTGACATCCCATAGAGTTACCCGCCTTGAAAAGTTGCACTCAGAAGTGATGCAATCTCTGAAAATGAACCCAAATTATCCTCATTTCAATGGCAAAAGAAATTATATCCTGGGTGGGAATATCTGCCAGTAGCATGCAAGGAGTTAAGTGATTATCATTGACCTGTGGCAGAAGCAATATTTTTTTTTTATTATCCATAATCAGAACAAAAAAGGCTTGCAGAAAGCTTGTTGCCACACTCCCAATAAAATGTAAAAAACTATTTTTTCTTGAACATATTCTTATCTCTTGCTGGACTGTGTCAAAAGTAATTGGATGGAATCCCCGTGGGAACCCTGCAAACCCTGGGAAGTGAAGCAGTGCCTGTTCACTGCAGAAAACAGGCTCTGTTTTGCTGGTAAAATAGGACCCAGCCACCAATGTTTGGGAGGTGCAAACCCTCTCTAAAATGGGCAACATGGCTTATTAATGCTCACCCCTGGTCTTGAGTTGATACTCGTGGTCATGATTAGCCATTGTGCAAAAATATGTGACCTTAAACAATAAATAAATAAATTGGATGGAATGTTGACCATGTCCTTTAGGGTTAAATCTGTTTGGGGGCTTTATTTGTTTGGAGAATGGGCCTGTTTACTAGACCCAAATACTCGGAGAAAGTTCTGGTGTCATCAAAACCCAAATATGGAATCAAAGCACTTTGTAACAGAACCCTAACATGGTCCTCTAGCACTCAACCAGTTAACATGCAACTAATATTGTCCTTAGAACCACTTAAGGTAATTGTAATACATGGTTCTTTCATGTGTTTAAATGTTAAGGACTCATTATTATCTGTTTAGAGTAGGAAGGTTGAAAAATCCATGAACACCTATTCTCCATCAGTTGTGTTTGTCTTTACTAAATTGCTTCTTACAAAGTATGTGTTAGCTCAGTTGATGGCTTATCGCCTTTGTGAAAAGGATATTCATATAGACACTTACTTGGAAGTGGGTGTAACATAGGCATTTTTTTGTTTGGTCACCACATCTGATATTTTGGATTGTCTGACCTTCAGGTGCATTTCTTGTTATAGGTACATGTATCGATCGTGCTTAAGGTAGGAATGAATTCATTTTATTATACAGGCATATTCTTTTTAACCCTTTACCCAACGCAGACGATATCAAAATTAATTATTTTAAAAATAATTTTTTAAAATTTTTCAAAAAATTTCAACAAAACCATATCATGTGACCCCTCGTTGGAACGAGCTTGATGAGCTCGTTCCAACGAGGGGTCACATGATATGGTTTTATTGAAATTTTTTTAAAAATAATATTTTTTCAACTGCTGAATTTGCATATTACATGGGAGGATGCGGGCGATTCATTAGGTAAAGAGTTAATTGAATAGTCAAATCAGAGGGCTGTTATGATTTTCTTAAAATAAATTAAATTAAAACAAAAATGACTATATTTTTAATGGTTATGACCTGGAATGTGTATAGTTTTTAGCTCATCTGGCCCAAAGGGCCACGTGACCTATTGCCATCACTTGGCATCCGTTGTTGTTCATCGTCGTCCGTAAACTTTTCATACTTTCATCTTCTCTGGAACTGCTGAGCAGATGTGAACCAAACTTGGCAGGAATGGTCTATGGGAAGTCCTCTACAAATGAACCTCATTTTGTTCCGTCGGATGAAAAATATGGCTGCCAGAGGCATTCTTTGATTCTGATTGGTCAATTTTTAAAAATCTTCTCCTCTGAAACTACATGGCCAAATGTTTTGAAACTTCACATTATTGTTGACTTGGACACTCTCTACCAAGGGTCCTCATTTAAAATTGATCGGGTTGCAAATATGGCCGCAATTGCGCTCATAGTTATAATGGAAACCATATGGGAAATCACATTTTCATCTTCTTATCTGAAATTAGTTGGCCAATATGAACCAGACTTGGCACAAATAATGTATGGAAAGTCCTCTGAAAGAAATCATCATTCTGTTTTGCTCAGATGAAGGAGCATGGCAGCCAGCTGCATTCTTTGATTCTGATTATAATAATCGAGGGATATGTGTAGTTCTTCTAGGTGAGTGATTACAGGCTCTTGAGAATCTCTTGATTTTTTTGCCTGGGCACAAGCAGTTCTGTATGTGGCATTATAGGTCCATCATTCTATGTTCCAATAAAGACTAAAATCCCCCTCCTCTGATTGGACGAGAGCTTGCTCAGTATATTTTATGTTTACAGCTCAAGTAATGAACATCACACATTTCGGAATCATTTCATCAACGGATTGACAAGCAAGCCGGTTCATTTTTCTGGATTTTTCCCATGTGTAGCAGACAGTGTTCTGAATAAAGTGTTGTTTAAATTACAAACAAATTTACGATTTGAACTAAGATGGAAAGCATTTATCTGATATATTGATTATTAATATTAACATGAGAGGTTTATTTACTAAACTTGTGATCGTTAAAAGTTGCCTTGAACATGGAAACTTTTAATGACCACAAGTTCAGTAAATAAGACTCTCGTGTTTCACGATAAAGGTTTTGGGCTAAGGTAGGGTCGTATTGGAACATATACGTTATTGTGATGAGTTGACGGTAACATGGTCTGAGGTTTGCAGCTCGGAGCGTATGTTCAACCTCGACGCTTCGTGTCTCGGGTAAACATAAGCTCCGATCCGCAAACCTCAGACCATGTTACCGTCAATTCATCACAGTGACTTATAATGTGTCGGTCAGTAACAGCATATCATCCTATCAGGTGATGACTTAAAATGGCTGTTGCCTGTGCCGAGAGAGACTCACTCTATCT
Source organism: Pictodentalium vernedei (assembly GCA_031216915.1). NCBI lineage: Eukaryota > Metazoa > Mollusca > Scaphopoda > Dentaliida > Dentaliidae > Pictodentalium > Pictodentalium vernedei. Next base: position 73,188,411 of record CM062289.1, on the reverse strand, counting down.
AGACTGATGATCCCTTCATAGTATATATATATTCAAGCAGAGCAAGGCCACAAAGCTGCTGCTAAGTAGGTCATCCCACATACCCACGCCACTGGGCCAAGGAAAGACCTCAAGTCAGAGTGGCTCAGTGGTTATGGCATTGCACTTCAAACCAAAAGGTCTACGATTCGATCCCTGCTAGGATTAACTGTGTTGTGTCCTTGGGCAAGGCGCTTAATCATGATTACCCACATGGGGACATGATGTTACTGTGTACTAAGGTGCACTGCATGTCAATGGTGTACTTGTCTTCAATCAATGCTGACAATGCTGACCCTGCTTGTGTGGAGTTAATATGTTGGGGAGTCTGAAAGTTGCTCGCCATTGCTCGGTGGTTCTCTCTGGGTACTCCGACTTCTTCCACTGATAAAACTGTCCGACATGAGGTGACCCTGGCTGTTGAAGTGTCGTTCAACCCCAATAAATAAATAAATAAAGGCATTAACTGGTAGAGTGCTAAATTATTTTTCAAAGGTGATTTGTATTTTTATGCCCCCAACTTAAGTTCGGGTGGCATATTGTGATTGAAGTGTCCGTCCGACCATCCATCCGTGTGTGTGTGTGTCCGAGCCAATAACTCGAAAACTGTTAGGGCCACAGTCATCAAACTTCACACAATTATAAAGGACCATGGGAGGATGTGTCACACACCATAGCCGGCTTCATACCTTCAAGGTCAAGGTCACATTTCAAGGTCCCGCTAAAAATCGGTCAATATTCGTGTCTCAGCCGTAACTCAGAAACAAATCATAGTACAGTTGTTAAACTTTTTACAAATGTTAAGGACAGTCAGAAGGTGTGTCGTGTATAGTTTCTGCCGCATCTGCAAGGTGAAGGTCACAATTGACTTTCATATGTTCAGGGTCACAAATCGTGTCTCTAACTCCAAAACTATTAGGACTACAATCATATAACTTCGCTCAATTATAAAGGACAATTGGTGGATGTGTCACATACCACAGCCAGGCCCGTAAGGTCACGGTCACATTTCAAGGTCCCACTGAAAAACATCAATATTCGTGTCTCAGCCATAACTCAGAAATGAACCAAAGTACAAATATTAAACTTTTTACAATTTTTTTTGTTTGCCACGTAGGGGGGCATACTCACTTCCGAGTGAATCTCTTGTTCATAGATACATTGCTACCAGTAAGAGAATCCTTAGTTCAGCTAGTTTTTGTTCATCAATGACTGTATTGTTACTGTTTACTGTCAGCACTCTCCAATAAATTGTAACAAAACAATTTTGTATGAACATTTCTTTAATGCTACACAAATGACAAACTAATGCACACATTGTGAAGCCACTAAAGTGGCTTTCAACACTTTGCAATAGAGCCATGATAGTGGTTTCTAGCACACTGCCCCTTAATATATAAGTACAGTGGAGCCCACTTAATTGGATATCTCTTAATTGAATAACCCTGATAACTGAATATAATTTTCCAACACAAAACCATTTACCATACCTCTAGTACAAATTTGCCCTGTTAATTGAATAGAGGTTATAGAGTAAACTCCTGTTAATTGAATAAAAACCTGTTGAGAAAGTACCGACTCTCCCCAGTTTTCCTTTGTTTATAGACCTATTTGGCCTTGGTACATCCAATACAGGCATTTAATTTAAAAATAGAATATAAATGCTACGTTTATCTCTAGAATATAGGAAAGTTACACAATCCATGTAATTGAATAATTTTCATTGGCAAAGTGACTCTCCCCATTTTCCTTCGTTTATAGACCTATTTGGCCTCAGTACATCCAATACAGGCATTTAATCTATTATATCTTGTTTGATAGAGCTCATGGAGATAATAAGATATAATAGAATAAATACAAAGTTTATCTCTAGAATACAAGAAAGTGACACAATCCCTGTTAATTGAATACTCCTGTTAACTGAATAATTTTCATTGGCAAAGTGGCTATTCAATTAAGAGGGTTCCACTGTAATCCTTGAAAAATTAATAAGCTTAAAACTGAATCATTAATTGATTCAACTGATTTGTTCCATACATGGTTCGTACATCCCAGTGACAGCATAGAATTATCTAGATTCTAAAGGTCAATGCTTATTAGTTTTAAGACACAGGCTTATGTCTGAAGGAATATTTGTGTGGTAAATGAGCATAGCTCTAAGCAGTATATGGTGTGATTAGTGTCTCTTTTTGTATTCCAAGCAGGATCTTCAACCAGGCATTGTACAAGTGATTAACATTTATTGCCTTCTAGTCTGTTTTCTGGACCAGTTCAAGTGCTTTCTCTGTAACTATCTCTGCTTCTAATTATAGTATAACCCTTTCCGACATGTAACATGACTAGAAAACAACTTGAAAAAAACTTGCACATCACGTCTTTTATAATTCAATATTTTCTCCTTCCCCCAAAAACATTACTTATAATCTTTCTTTATTGACAGTTGCTCGCCACTGCTGTGTGGTTCTCTCCATGTTCTCCAGCTTCCTCCACTCATAAAACTGCTCAACACTGACCCTGCCCATTGAAGGTGTCGTTAAACACCAATGGAAAATAGAAAAAATAATTAAGTAAATGGAATTTACAGTACGGCCGCCGTGGTCTGGTCACTTCCCACAGGTGGGCAATATTTTCTCGGATGCACTAATATTAGATTCCAAAGAATAATTATAGAAATAATTATCAAAACTTTAATGAATGAAGCACTGGGTACAACCTGGTGCTTCATAAATTAAAATTTTGATGATGATAATTTTTATTACCTTGTATGTGGTATTACCTGGTACCTGCCCACGTGTGGATTACGACCAGTCCACAGTGACTGTACTGTACAGTACTGTGATATCAAAAGCAGTACAGTGGAGCCCACTTAATTGGATACCTCTTAACTGAATAACCCTGTTAATTGAATATAATGTCCCAACCCAAAATCATTTACCATACCTCCAGTACAAATTTGACCTGTTAATTGAATATAGATTATAGAGTAAACTCCTGTTAATTGAATAAAAAGTCTTGTAACCTGTCGAGAAATTACCCTGACTCTCTTCAGTTTTTCTTTGTTTATAGACCTATTTGGCCTCAGGACATCCGTCAAACAAGATAGAATAGAATAAATGCTAACTTTATCTCTAGAATACAGGAAAGTGTCACAATCCCTGTTAATTGAATACCCCTGTTAATTGAATAATTTTCATTGGCAAAGTGGCTATTCAGTTAACAGGGTTCCACTGTATCAACTTTGGCAATAGATTGTGATCCGAGAGCGGCACATCAGGTCAAGAATTTGTTAATAAAATACCATGAAATTAAGAGCACATCAAGATAAACAAACAAATGTAGCATCTCAAATTGAATTTTCTCTCATTTCTTTTTCACCTGGTGAGATTCTTCAGTGACGTGGGGGAGGAAAGTGGACAGAAGTTTTACTGGATTGCGACTGGGTACCGATCCAACCAAAATTCAGTATCCATTTTTGTGATCACAGTACTGTATTCTGTATCCACATCTGTAGGTGAATAACCCTCAATTCAGACTTGTACTAAAGGTAGAGTAAACAGTTCGGTGTTTGAAGGTTATATGCAATCAAAAGGTTGTTTTATAATCAAAATTGGACCAGGGGTAGTTAGTAATCCATTCTTAACCCTTTACCCAACGAATCGCCCGTGTAATATGCAAATTCAGCAGTTGAAAAAATATTATTTTTCAAAAAATTTCAACAAAACCATATCATGTGACCCCTTGTTGGAATGAGCTCGACGAGCTCGTTCCAACGAGGGGTCACATGATATGGTTTTGTTGAAATTTTTTGAAAAATTTTAAAAAATGATATTTAAAATAATAAATTTTGATATGGTCTGCGTTGGGTAAAGGGTTAACACTGTATCTGAGGTGTACCTAGTCATTGGAGTTGAGCGGGAGATCTGTAAAGGTGAGGAAAGAAAGTGCCAAGTGTGTAGCTTATGAGTAATGGTAACCCTGAGACATTTCGTTTCAGATAGAATGCCCCAAATATGTGCCTAGTTGAATGAGACTTCTTGAGAAACGAATGGAAGAATAATGAAAACATGGGAGATAAGTGGATGAAGGATGACATGAGGGAAAGGGTCAGTGTGACAGTTGGAGCGATTGAGAAAGCACCTGTTGGGGAAATTATAAAGCAGTCTGTATCTGAATACTGAGGGAGCGTGGTGGCTCATTAGGTAGAGGTGCAGGCTGCAAGCCGAGAGGTCCTTGAATCCCACCTGCGGCAACCATGTTGTGTCCTTGGGCTAGACACTTCATCTCCATTGCCCGCATGGGGGCACGATGATGCCTTGTACTAAGGCATACTGTATGTCGATGGTACACATGTCTTCAACAATCTAACTCTGCCTGTGCTGCAGTGCGGAGTTACGATGTTGGGGAGCTGGCAGCTGCTCATTGTTGCTCCATGGTTCTCTCCGGGTACTCCGGCTTCTTCCACCTGTAAAACTGTCACGGTCATGATTAGCCATTGTGCATAAATATGTGACCTTAAACATCAATAAATAAATAAATCTGAATGCTGAGAGATTAGGAGAGAGAAGGGGAGGGAGTACCAAGGGGGCATGAGATTGATCTTGGCCTACCTGTTAGAGGACCAAGGAAATCAGTGGAAGGCCCAAATATTATTGTCTGCAAAGATGTTGTTGCAGGTTTTGAGTTGTTCACAATACTAAAACATTAGAACTGATATGGTTATTCATATTTCTAAATTTGCATAATGACTTTGTTGAAGATAATATTTTTTTGTTGGAGTCAACACTGTCAAAAGTTTTTATTCAAACAAACCAGCATCTGCATGTGACATCTTGAATTTTCAATGCTGTTTAGAAATTCAGCTCTGTTTATTGAAGCTGCTTTGAATAATATGCATTAACTCCCAATTGTTAATTCTTTCTCAGAAATTAAGTAAATGGCAGTTGATGTGAGTTTATGAGATTTTTATAACATTTGTGCCGCTAAAGAAAAGACAACCATTGAGTCATCACCTGAACCCTTACCGCACTGTGAATATTATTACAGGGACCGATCAGGACTATTTAAAATACGCTCTAGCCTCGGAGCCTATTTTTTCAATTCATGCGCCAGATTTCAATTTACGGAGTCACACTGCTGTTTGTAACACACACTGCAAGTATGTAATAACTCTCATCATTTTCATTTAGTACAGTATAGCAAACATTAATCTTCACTGTGGTTTCTGATCAAGTCTTGGCTGCCTATCTAGGCAGCCAAGACTTGATCAGAAACCACAGTGAAGATTAATGCTTGGTAATTAAGACTTGAAGTATTAACTTAAGCACTCTACAACAATGATAAATGATGATCATATATATAATACATGTAAGAGTGTCTCTCTCGATTATCCATCGAAAGAATATCAAAATATGATCTGAGAAGTTACGCGCCAACTGAGAAGCCTATTTCTGAGATTTAAGAGCCAGGTCCTGATGTTTCAGAACCAAATATGCACTGGCGCATGCCCAGGTCGGTCCCTGTTATTAGAAGAGGATCAATTATTTTATACTTATATAATGGTTAAATTTATCAAATGGGACCCAGTGATCAGTGAGTGCTTTGAATAAATATTATATTAAATTGGTAAGTGTTTTATGTCTTTGTTCTTAAAGAATAGAATAGACCAGAACTTGATTGTCAGGATTTTAGATTGGAATAATTTGGGGACATCACAGATTTGTCAAGTCATTTGCAGTTCAACCCCCTTTAAGAAACTTTGTTGTAATACTGATTGTCTCAAATATAATTTTTCAGCTGTGTTGATGCCTCAGAATATCTGGACAGGGCTGAATTCCAATTTTGGTCACATTTTACTGCACAAAGCAGGTGCCCAAACATGGAGTCTGTGTGTAAACTCAAAGTTACATTACACATGTATATACCTTGGTAGTTGTTTCTACGCAAGGCTTGGCTGTCTATAGAGGCAGCCAGGACTTGCCTAGAAACAACTCTCCTGTGGGAACTTTGGAAAGTGAAGCAGTGCTTGTTTACTATTGTAAATAAGCTGTGCTTTACTGGTAAAATAAGACCCAGTCACCAATGCTTGGGGTGGAATTAGTCCTCTAAAATGGGCAACGTATGCATAAACGATTGACTAAACTTTACTGTCTCTCCATGTTGAGGTCACGATTCGCCAATGTGCAGAAAGATGTGACCTTATGCTAGTGTTCTAACGATGATTGGAATCGGCCACCCCAATCGGCTGATTGTGGGCAATCAGATGACAATAGCAATGGCGCCTGGAACATCAGTTCAACCAATTGTTGCCAAGAATTGTTTTTTAACCACATTTTATTATCTTCTGCAATTGTTCAATTGTTAATGTAAAATGATTTCAATAATACCATTCAATAAAGTTGGGAAACAACCACAATATGTATTCTTAATTTCTCTAGACACCCCTTTTTGGGATATACAAGTTAAATGACATCTGAAGCTTACAATTGAGCGTACTTGTGGCAGTCACCAGTTCATATACCAGACTAGAGGATGGCCACCAAAGGGTGGCTGATTCCCCCCAAAAAAGCCTTGATAGCCATTCCTACCTTATTCGCGACACACCCTCTGGTTGTGGGCAATAATAATACCAAGTATCATTAATATCCTTGAAGGCTGTAAGAAGTTATGGAGCGGACACGAATTCCGTCTACGCCCAGATGGACAGACAGACGTTCTTACACGTTCTTACTTGTGGGGTTTTTCCCATGTTAAACCCTAACCCCACAAGGTCCAAAAATTAACCCCACAGTGCAAAAAATAACCCCACAAGTACTCTGAGGTGCCAAATAAGAGTGTCGGCACTGTTATTAATTTTGGAGGAAAATTCCAACCATCACTGTTATTTGGTAATGAGATATAGAGCAAAAACGCCATCACTGTTATTAATTTTTGATGAATATGCAAGTCATCACTGTTATTCAGCCATCACTATGATTTGGCACCTGAGAGTAGCCACTGTACTAACCCAACCCCACAACTACCACTGACCCTAAATTGTAAACCCCACAATGTACCTCTGCTAAGCCCGGACAGACGGACAGACAGACAGACGGACGACGTCACGGCTAGATTCCCCCGAATTTTTTTCGGGGGAATAAAAAAGTGAAAGTTGCACTCCATTGACTCAGGTCGCAGTAAAATCACCAGTTGCGTGCACTTGGACGGTACACGTGGCTCTGAGAGCCACGTATACTGCCCAAGTGTGCCCGTCTGGTCATTTTACTGAAACCTGAATCAAAGACATTTAACACTATGAAATATGTTCAATTTAATGTAGTTTTTTCAAGCCTCAACTTGTCCAGTAGTGCCAAGTATTACAATCGGAATTGGCATAGGAATCGGCATCGGAATCGGCCGAGTGTGAGCTAAAATAACCGGTAATCGGTCAGCGGCCATTTTGGGTAATTGGTTGAACACTCCCTTAAGCACCAATAAATACTTAGAAACAACTGCAAAGCCACAGGATTGTGGACTTGTTTCGTAGTAATAAAACATTTAAAATTTCCAACCCTCACACAGGGTTAAATTATTTTTTTGAAATTCGCCAGAAAGGCAGAAAAAAACATTCTTTATTATTCCCTTCAATTTGGGAACATATTTGTAATTAGGGGACACAGGTTACCGGTGTGAGTGTTGTGGAATTTGAAGGCGTGTGATTGCTCAACCATAAAACATAGTAAGAGGTATACTTACTTATTTATTTTTTTATTGGGGTTTAACGTCACTTTGACAGACAAGGTCACCTCGTGTCAGACAGTTTTATGGCTGGAGGAAGCTGGAGTACCCACAGAGAACCACAAAGCAACAGCATGAAACTGCCCAGACTATTCAACATACTAACTCCGCACAAGCAGGGTTAGCATTGGTTGAAGACAAGTGCATCATTGACATGCAGTACGCCTCAGTAGACAACGCCACTGTGCACCCACATGGGCAATCAGGATGAAGTGCATTTCCCAAGGACACAACAAGTCCAGGGCTTATATTTCAACGAGAATCCGAGAATCGATTCGCACAAAGATTCGCGCAATAAAATCGGCGAGAATCCATGTAGATTCTTGCTGCACATCTGCTAGGATTCGCATGAAAAGAATTGAGTCAATTTAACCTTTTATCTAACACAGCAGCAACAAATTAACCAATAGAAGGCTAACATGACCTGAAATATCCTGACACTTTGACAATAAAATTGCACAAGTATGGCTGTCATTGGAACCGGCTCATTGAGCCGGTTCCAACGACAGCCATATTTTTAAGATTTTATTGGTAAATATTGTTCATTTAATTATTTTATCATTTATTTATTATTTATTGTTTAAAAATTATCAAATATAGTTTTAAAAATTAAAAAGGTGTGTTGGATAAAAGGTTAACATGCATTATCAGTATACAACAGTGGTTCAACCATGGTGGCATCATGGGATCCTGGGACACTCATACTAGGTATGGATTCTCGCAACCATTTTCAGGAGAATCCAAATGGATTCTCACAAATGTAGACGAAATATAGGCCCTGCAGTCACCCCTCGAGGGGATCGGACCATGGAACTTTTGGTTTGAAGTTCAGTGCCATAACCACTGAGCTACCTGGTTTAGGTGTTGGACTCCTGATTGCCATGTGCGGTTGCCGAGGGTTTGATTACCGACGAAGGATCAGAAAATTACATTTCAATATCCTCCAAAATATGTTAGTGTCCTTCAAAATACAGAGACATTTTTACAGTAGAACCCTGTTATTTGAATAGCCACTTTGCTATTGAGAAGTATTCAGTTAACATGAATAGTCAAATAACAGGAAATATCATTTTCCTGTATTCTAGAGATAAACTAAGAATTAATATTATAATATATTATTTGATAAGAGCTCACAGATAGGTAGCTCTGATCGATTAAATGCCTGTATTGGTTGTACTTAACTCAAATAGGTCTATAACATGGTGAATGTGATGATTGTCACAGCTGTATTTTTTTGGACACACAGTTGAACCCTGTTAATTGAAGAGCCACTTTGCCATTGAAAATTATTCAATTAACAGGAGTATTCAATTAACAAGTAGTGTGCCACTTTCCTGTATTCTAGAGATAAACTTAGCATTTTTTCTATTATATCTGTATCTGTATCTTGTCACGCTGTAGTTACCAATCCTGGCTTTTATACAGCGGTAGGAGGTCTTGATGTTAGCTTTCTTTTGAGATAGTGAATTTGAAGCACTCTACTGTCTGCACATGCACGGTATCGTTCTTAAGGTGGTTCCATTCTATTATGGTTTTTGAGAAGAACAAGTTTTTGTACTGATCTGTGTTTACTGGGATCAGGTTAAAGCAAAAGCACTTGTGATTATTTTGGGTTCTTTTCTATATGATGTTTTGACTAACGTAGGAATTTAGATTTTTGGCTTTGATTTTTCTTTTCGGTTGAGTTTTTGAGAAATAATTTGGTAGGTGCAAGGCCGGGACCAGTCCCTCAACCACCTTGTACATGAGAATAACTACCGTAGTTCTTTCCTCCTTTTGTGGAGTGGCTTTTTTTCTAGGTTGTTGAGCATCCTGCTGACGGTTACAGTTTCTCTGGATTTGTAATCTTTGGTTATGAATCTGGCCACTCTTCGTTGCACTCTCTCTAGTCTGTCAATGTCTGCTTGCTGATAGAGGTCCCAGACTGTTGCTCCATATTCCATGCCAGATCTGACTAGTGTGATGTAGGCTGTTCTTCTACATTCGGCTGCACAGTGTCTGATGTTCCTTCTTAGAAAGCCCAATTTGCCTTCTTAGTGACATTTGTGATATGCTTTTTCCATTTAAGGTCGTTTGATATTAATAGGCCTAAATATGGGTTTTCTTCTACTTCTTGGAGGATGTGGTTGTTTAATTCGTAGAATTTACTTGATTTCTTTATTATTGGTAGGATGTAGCATTTTTTGGCATTGAATCTCATCCCCCATGTACTTGCCCAATTTTCAAGTTGTTTTAGGTCTTGTTGGAGTATTTCATGGTCTCTATGCTCTCTGATTTGTCTGTATAGGAGGCAGTCATCTGCAAAGAGTCTTACTGATGAGCTGACAGATTCCGGTAGATCGTTGATGTGGCAGATCATAGATCGTTGATGTGGCAGAGAAATAATATGGGACCTAGAACTGTGCCTTGAGGGACTCCTGACAGTACGTCAACTTCTTCTGATTTTTCTCCCTCCACGATTGTTCTCATTTTCCTCTTTATCAGGAAGTTGTTTAGCCAGGCATGTAGATTTCCTTTGATGCTGTAACTGCTTAGTTTGTGGAGTAGTTTCTCGTGTGGCACTGTGTCGAAGAAATCTAGTATCGCAACATCTGTTTGTATCCCGGAGTCGTAACTTTGAAGTAAGTCATTTAGTGTGGTGAGTAACTGTGTTTCACAGGATTATCCTTTTCTAAAGCCGTGGTTTAGGGTTGTAAGAATCTTGTTCCTTTCCAGGTGCTTTAGCATATGTTTGCATACTATGTGCTCAAGGAGTTTACTAGTGACCGATGTTAAGGAGAGAGGTCTGTAATTTTCGGCCAAATGTTTGTTTCCTTTCTTGTATATGTTGGATATGTTAGCATCTCTCCAGTCTTTTGGCAGTTCTCCAGAATCAATTGATTTTTGGAACATTATTATTAGACTGGTTGTAAGAATCTTCTCCATGAGCTCTGTCAAACAAGATACAAGATATAATAGATTAAATGCCTGTATTGGATATACTGAGGCCAAATAGGTCTATAAGCAAAGGAAAACTGGGGAGAATCAGGGTAATTTCTCAACAAGCTACAGGATTTTCTATTCAATTAACAGGAGTTTACTCTGTAACCTATATTCAATTAACAGGTCAAATTTGTACTGGAGGTATGGTAAATGATTTTGTGTTGGGAAATTATATTCAATTAACAGGGATATTCAATTAAAAGATATCCAATTAAGTGGACTCCACTGTATTTCAGGTATTCTATTCAAATAACAGGAGGTCACTCTATTATCTGTTTACCTATTAGCAGAAGGCCTGAAAATAAGCTGTCTGACATTTGCAGAATGAGGTCCCCAGAGGGTGAATTTGATCATGCTATCCCATACAGTGGGCCAATTTATCCTCTGGGTACCTCATTCTGTTTAGGTTTGAGACCCTGATTTGAGTTTCACAGAGGGTAAATTTAGTGATGCTACCCTGCTGTGCAGGGTAGCCTCACTAAATTCACCCTCTGGGGACCTCATTTTGCAGATGTCAGTCTGCTTATTTTCTGGCTTGATTAACAGGTCAAATTTGTATTCAAGGTATGGTAAATGGTGTTGTGTTTGGATGTTACATTCATTTAACAGGATTATTCAATTAAGATACATCCGATTAAGTGGTCTCCACTTTTTTACCTTCTGTTGCTGTCATCAGGACCTGAGTATCGAGGAAATACACAGAACGACATGCACATATGAATGCGTTAATTGATATGGCACGAGTGGTAGCACAGAAGGATAAAATGAGAAGCCGCATCTGTGTTTATTATATACCTTCACGTCTATAAAAACAATTATTAGAAGGACACTCAGCAATTCATTTGACAACTATCAACAAAAAGAATACATTTTATCGCCAACTAAATTTGCGTACCCATACTCGTCTTCTTCAGGATATTCACTATCCCCTTTATATATCGACTCTATTTCTTCTTCGCTATTTTCTTACACATTAAACGCACCATATCCTTCAATTTTAGACATTTTATTTAGTTATTTCGCAATCGGTTCAATTTCGGGTGTTCAGTTGTCTGTTCATTGATTTCCATTTGACATGTGCCGAATGGATTTTCATTTTCCGCATGGTTTAGTATTACTGTAGATGGGGATTTCATAAAACAGCCATGTAATAAATGTCATTTTTGTGGATCTACTTTTCAAGTATTCTTACACAGTGTCAATTAAGCCTTTGTAGATTTGGTGTGTCTTGAACATCCCCCACACTTTCATTGACCTTCTGCTTTCTATATTCATTCTTTTATGATTACATTTAATAATTTGAATTGGCCCTCAGCTTACAGTTAAAACTGGAAGTCATATGACTGTATTGTGCACTATTTTGAAGTATTAGTGTGCCGAGTTAGTGCACTTTTGTCTCTGTCAAACTGCACCATTAGCGTAACACAATTCATGTTGGAAAACAGCATGCCAACTCTGTACAATTCTATACCAGTACTAGTAAATACAGATCATTAACAATATTCCTGACCTCTTCTAGGATACAGGTATAATGTAATGATGTAGGGCCACACAAAGTAGATCTTCTGTTTCTCAGGCCATTATTTGTGAAATTGCATGCGGGCGAGCGGTTTTTTATTTTATTTTTTATTTCAGTAATTTCTTCTTTGCCATCAAAAGTTCATGTTCTTGGTTCAAATTTTAGCCTTATAATCTACAGAATACCATGGATGGTGGTGTATTTCATCCCTTGAGTGCAAGAAGGCTTTGCAATGCTAAAGCATTGCAAAGCCTTCCTTCTTGCACTCAAGGGACAAATTCATCAATTTTTTTAACTTGTGTAAAATATCAGACATAAACCATTTAATTTTAATTTTTTTAAAGTTTAAATTGGTTATAAAAAGAGAGTATGCGGCAGCCAAAAGGACCATGCAGGAGGGCCTGAGCAACAGATTTTTTATTTTTTTAGGCCTAAATAGATTTTAAAATTTTACTACATATACATAATGAAGAGTGGATTACTACTTAATTGCAGCGCCATATATTTTCCACTCGAAAAGTATTTATAATTGTTCATAACAGCACAAGAAACACTTACAAAGTTTCATCACATAGATCACCGGGTGCAAAGCGGTGGTCCATGTGATGGAAGTTTGCAAGTGTTTCTTGTATTTTGTACTCTGAAATCTAATATATAAATGAGAATGTCTGTCTCTATCTTTTTTTCCGGGTGAACTCCTCTGTTTCTCGACCGATTGATCTCAAATTTTGTACACAGGGGTAATTCGTCCCTGTGAGTAACATGGGATGGGTGTCGTGCCCATGAGTGGTGACCATGACCTTGAAATTGATGACCATGTCCTTTTATTTTGAAAACAGCTGCGCCGATCGGGCTAAAATTTCATATGTACGGGTATATTGACCCATCGAATTTGACTTTATCGGGGTGACCTTAACCTTGAGATTGGTGATCTTGACCTTCTATTTCGAAAATGGCTGATATAACCATCTTCTCCCATGCAACGCCGGGTATTCACCCGCTAGTTATAAATAATTACTAAGCGAAAGATCTATCCACAGCGATTTAGTAGTAATCTACTCTGAACATACTGTAGTCTCAATATATTTTTTTCTGTTTGATCAGTTCAGTTCGTGATTTCATTACCGATTTCGCAAATAGGGCATTATATTTTCCATTGGACAGTGCAAACTCTCTTGTGTATTTCAGACTACTTCATTCTTCTGCAGTAAGAAGCACATCAACTAACCAGAATTTTCTGTGCTAATTGTGACAGGACTTCTAGTTTCAGCTTATTTTTTTGATGTCAAGATTAATCACACACAGCTCTGATATCATACAAGTTCAGAAGCTTGTAATAATACATATCACTTTCAACAAAATGGAGACAAGAAGCCATTACATCACAGTACTGGCCTATCATAGCCTATCACAACACTTGATTGGTTGTCTCAGAGAAGGTGGAACAGATAGTGGCAGTTGTAAACAGCAGTACATCAGCTTATTATTTCTGACAGTTCATCAGGTCATGCTGTTACAGTCATATCCTTCAGGAGATGGGGGCCAATAGGGAATATGTAAATGTAATCTCTATGTGGCATGGAGAATAAAATTGGCTGGGCAGACTTAGAAAGAATTCTCTGTGTTAAAGAAACGTTGGTGGTAACATACCATATTGAAAAGCAAACTCTTTCTAGATTAGCTGCATGTTTCACACATTCTTCAGCATCAGTTTACAACATTAAACCCATCTTTGTTATTGCAATGGTGTCTTTATACTCTCAGAAAGATATTTGTTAGTACACAGAAGACTATATTAACAGTTTTATTACTGAATTTATTTCAGAATGCTAATGCATTGTAAATACAACAAAATTTTTCTTTGGATCTCTTCACCACACACCTTTAACTGAGAAGGTTAAAACTTGTCAAGTCTAGTAAAAACTTTAACCCTTAACTGGTAGAGTGCTAAATTATTTTTGGTCATCAGAATTTGTTCACACGCCTTTGCCTTGTTACAATTTATGGGAGAGTGCCTGCAGGTACTCTTCCATAAATTGTAACAAGACAAATCCTTGCAGACTAAATAATTTCACTTCAAAGATAATATGAAGCAACTCCATTGAATACAAAGTCTTTTGTTTGGGTTCCACTAGATTATGATTAAAGCCCAAATATGAGCTTCCAGCACTCTACCAGTTAAGGGCCTGGACAATTGTCTTGAATTCACACCTGGCCACAGCCCATACACATCCAGTGGTGTAGAGATTTCTTGTCAAGTCTTGGCTGCCTGTTAAGGCAGACAAGACTTGACTAGAAACCACTGTCTACAATGTAGGTAATTTGTCAATTGTTAGCAGGATTTCCTCATGGTGACATGTTGAGGGCACCTGTTCTGAGGTCGTAAAACTCGAAAATAGGCCTTCAAGGGTTAAAAGTAAGATGTAAGTAAGAAGAATCACCTTCTCTCTGATGATATCAGTTCCTTAAATTTACCCTCCTGTCCCTGGAACCCTGTGGGAACCCTGCTTAGTGAAGCAGTACTTGTTTACTGTGGTAAACAAGCACTGTTTTACAAGTAAAATAGGACCCAGTGATGAATGCTTGGGGTGGAAAAATGATTGCATAAACTTTACTTTATCTCCAAGTTATGATCACGGTAAGCCATTCTGCAGAAGTATGTGACCTTGAACACCCAATAAATAAATATATTCTGTCCCTGGATTTTTTTTTCCACAAACAGTGACACTCATTTAATGAGATAACTCTTAATTAAATAATGCTGTTAATTGAATAAACTCCTAACACAAAACAATTTACCATACCTTCAGCACAAGTTTGACCTGTTAGCTGAGAGTAAAAATTCTTGTTAATTGAATAAAAAATCTTGAAATATGTTGAGAAATTACCCTTACTAACATTAAATTCCCATGTTTATAGATTTATTTGAGCTCTGTCAAGCAAGATATGATAGAATAAATGCTCATGTTACCTCAAGAATACAGGAAGGTGACCAAAACCCTGTTAATTGAATTCTTCTGTTAATTGAATTATTTTCACTGGCAAAGTGGCTATTCTGAGAACAAGGCTTCACTGTATTAGATTTTTGCCTACATTACTTTGGAGGACACCTCTCCCGAACTTGCTTGAAAACAAGTTCATTTAACAAAATTTACATGGAAAAATTAAATAAAATATTGTCCCATTCAGACTTCAGAAATTGTTGCAATGTTTGTTTATTGTGATAAGTAAGTTCTGTGTTCCATTAAGACTAAAATCCCAATCCTCTGATTTGACGAGAACTTACATAGTTTCTTAATGGCTCCAGTAGCATATTTTACCATTTGACATCACCATGCAAAATATTTAAAATGAGGCACACCCAGTAACTTCACACAGCAGAGAATAAATGCTCCAGTGTTCAGCGTCTGTTTGTATGCCCGACTGTGTCTGTGACATAAGACCAAGTATCAACTTTAGTCTTGTAATGATCCCCATGAGAACCCTGGGAAGTGAAGCAGTGTCTGTTCACTGTGGTAAACAGGCTCTGTTTTACTGGTAAAATAGGACCCAGTCACCAAAACTCTCTCTAAAATGGACAACATGGCTTATTAACGCTCACCCCTGGTCTTGAGTTGATACTCATGTGGTGGTCACATGACCTTAAACACCAATAAATAAATAAATAGTCTCATAACGAAGCCAGAAAATAAATAGGCTGTCATCCACTAAATGAGGTCCCCGAGGGTGAATTTGATGATGCTACCCTGCACAGCAAGGTAGCATCACCAAATTTACCCTCTGTGAACCTCACGCTGAATCAGGGTGCCAAACCTAAACAGAAAGAGGTACCCAGAGGATAAATTGGCCCACTGTTTGGGATAGCATCAGCAAATTCGCCCTCTGGGAACCTCATTCTGCAAATAACAGATTGCTTATTTTCCAGCTTGCTCATAACTAACAAGAGTGCATGAGTATCTAGACTTCAATCCAGATGAAAATGTTTCGACTGGAAAACTTATTGGGAGCAAGCCTCGCACCCTCCTGCCCCCTCCTCCCATCCACACACACACATGCATACACTTTGAAATGCCTCTGCTAGTAAATCTTAAAGGAGAGTTTTGTTATTATTCCCCTTCATAGTTGCTATGAAAGGTCTGGAACAGATGTAGCAACAAAACATTGACTGAGGATCTTTTGTTTGAAAAACAAGAAATGCTGGTGTGTTCAGGTATGCTTCTGAATAAGAAATCACTGGAACAGTTAATTTGATATGACCATTTAATTTATTCATCAGCTGGTTTGTAACAAACTAATTTACAATGTTCCAAGCAGTGAAAATTATGTATGACATAGTCTTTATTCATTTAATGTATGTCATCATAAAATTTCAATAAATAAGAACCCTTGGCTTATTCAAACTTCATTGTGTACCTGTCAAGTGGGGCCGTGTATTAAATCCTCATCACTGTAATATTTTGAATACTTCATATACTTGGCAACAAAAGGTTCTTTTTTATTATTGAAAACTGAACATCCATCTCGAACAGTTTTGTTACCTTTAAAAATATATGGAGTGAAACTGTAGGAGGATTATTGTAACCTTTATTAATTTCTGAACAATTTTGTGTAAGTTAAATCATTAAAATTAATAATTTATTTTAATTACTTTGATAGTTTTGTGTTGTAAGTATTGATGTTTACATTTTGGAATTCTCCATATCTGTCTGAAGCTTATTGTTGGGGTTTGATACTTTGTCTCCCGTTTCGTATTTTTGGATATAACTTATTTTATTCTCTAATATATTTCTTTACAGTAATTTTATTTTTATCTAGGTTCCCACTCAAATGGAATGTGCTTGAATTTTGGCCCCTTCCTTGAAAAGTACTGCTTGAATTTGATTCTATGCTTGAAATGTACTTGATTTTTCACACAACACCCCTCGAAAAGAACTTGAATTCAGTTCACCTATAACTTCTTAGACAAGGCGTTTCATGATGATCCACCTCACACACATGCGATGGCTATAAAATGAGTAAGGAACTATATCCCTTTACTGTATATCTAACGCATTGCAGATGGCACCTTATTGCACATGGACCATATGTATCAGGCTAGTTGGGTTTTCCAGAAATAAGGCCCTCATGGCTGAAAATCTTTGAGTTGTTCATGAAGTTGTAAGTTCATATTTATTTATTGGGCTTAAGGTCACATATTTATGAACAATGGCTAATCAAGACCATGACAGTTTTACGGGTGGAGGAAGCCGGAGTACCCGGAGAGAACCAACGATCAACGGCGAGCAACTGTCAGCTCTCCAACATACTAACTCCACACAAGCAGGGTTAGTATTTGTTGAAGACAGGTGCACCATCGTCATGCCATACGCCTTAGTACACAACGCCACCGTTCCCCCACGTGGGCAATGGGGTTGATGTGTCTTGCCCAAGGACACAACGTGGTTTCCGCAGGTAGGTGTGAGTTCATGTGAAAAAGTATAACAGTCCTTGAAAATTGTGGTGAGCATCCTTGAAAAGTGCTTAACCCTTTACCTAACATGAAAAGCAGAGAACACTTGCAAACCAAATTATTGATTAACTAATTTTTTCATTTTTTGTCTCAAAAACATAGGTTATGACCCCTCATTGGAACAAGCTCATTGACATAGATTATGACCCCTCATTGGAACAAGCTCATTGAGCTTGTTCCAAAGAGGGGTCATAACCTATGTTTTTGAGACAAAAAATGAAAAAAATATTGAAATTAATTGGTGATTTTTGTGAATGGTGCTGGCCGGTTTTGGCCGTTACATTGGGTAAAGGGTTAAATAGTGCTTGAATTTGATTCTCTGCAATTGGTGGGAAGCCCGTTATCAATGGACTTGGGTTCACTGTCAGCGACAATGATTGTATGAATGCCTTTCGCATTTCTGTCATTGAACGTGGGTCTATCAACAGACAATGACCATATGAATGGACACTTTCAAGTGGCCCTTATGTTTCTCATTGTCTACCTTTCAATCGCCTGCAATTTCTTGATAGAAGCTTTAAATTACTACAAAATCTCTTTATTTTCTATGAAAATTCCTATTCTTTGAAAAATACATGGATTTTCAGGGCCTTTTTATTCACTGAAGTCATTTTTTAACACCTTCTTATTCACAGTGACATTGAAGGACCTTCATATTCTCAAATCGGTTTCTGATGCGTTCTTTGCTTCAAAAATGTAAATCCCTGTGCAAAGTGCAAAATTCATGCCTGCATAACTGAACAAAGCAGCTGCTGAATGTACTTTTGATCACTGTAGAACTATAATCTACTGTTTATAATATCTCCCAAATGGACCAGTTTATATTAACTAAGGTGCAAGTGCATTCCAGAGGCTACACAACCTTTATCTTATCAACTCATAACACTCAAACATTGTGATAAAAAGTTTCTTTATTGACTTTGTTTTTCTCAGGTAAGACTAAGAATTTTATTGATTAACCCTTCTTTGACAGAGCTCAGTGTTCTCTGTCAAAGAAGGGATTGGCCAACTGAATCATGGAAATGCTTTTGTTCTGAAAACTTGGATGTTTTGACAGTAGTGCACAGGGAGCAGGCCTTGCATTTTGAAATAATGTCAGGACCTACCATTAGGGCCCCTAAAATGGTCTTTCAGGGCCTACCTTTATGTTGTTGCGGTCTATTTTCATTAAACTTTGTGGTAAAACATTTTGGGGGCTAATCAAGGGGCCTATCACCCAAGAAAAATGCAATCCTGAGAAGGTTAAGGATATGGTGGGGTGGAGAGTTGATTACTATTAAAAACATTCACAGAGTAGAGTTTCCTTGCGATCAATTATTTATTATTAAGTGTAAGTAGTATAAGCAGTATTTTAGCCACTGAATATCAAAATTCAACCCTGAGGGCCATTGGCTCAAAATTGTGTGTTTTAATCAGCATAATAACTGATTTTGCCAGTTAACCCCCTCTCCTCTGAAATAGGCTCAAATAGCTAAATTTCAAGAAGCAATTTTTCCCCCATAATGCAACTAGGAATTTAACCAATTTAATCTTGTTTGACAGAACTTAATGAGCTCGGTCAAACAAGTTTGAATTATCTAAATACCTAGTTGCATTATGGGGAAATTATGCTGCTTTAAATTTCAGTTTATTGACATGAGTGTCCCATATGGGAACCCCAGGAAGTGAAGCAGTTCTTGTTTACTGTGGTAAACCAGCTCTGATTTACTGGTAAAATCAGACCAAGTTGCCAATGCTTGGTGTGAAAGTCTAAAATGGACAACATGGGTATAAACAATTGACTAAACTTGACTTTATCTCCATGTTGCGATCACGACCAGGTATTGTGCAGAAATATGTGACCTTAACCCTTTACCCAACGAATCGCCGGCATCTGCCCGTATCATATGCAAATTCGGCAGTTGAAAAAATATTATTTTTAAAAAAATTTCAACAAAACCATATCATGTGACCCCTCGTTGGAACGAGCTTGTGGAGCTCGTTCCAATGAGGGGTCACGTGATATGGTTTTGTTGAAATTTTTTGAAAAATTTTACAAAATGATATTTAAAATAATAAATTTTGATATCGTCTGCATTGGGTAAAGGGTTAAACAAATAAATAAATAAATTGTTAAGTATAAGTAGTACAAGCAGTGTTTAAGCCATTTGAACATCCAAATTCACCCCATTTTATGAAAATTGTGTATTTATACCCCCCCGCAAACAAAGTTTGGGGGGTATATAGGAATCACCCTGTCCGTCCATCTGTCCGCCTGTCCGTCTGTCCATCCTTGTAAGCGCAACTCCTCCTAAACCATTTGAAAAATTTTCATGAAACTTTACACAATGGAAGAACTCCATATGAAGATGTGCATGAAGCAATATAATTCCGTTCTGACATTTCCAAGGGGAGATAATCTAACTTATACCATCTGTCCATCCTTGTAAGCGCAACTCCTCCTAAACCGTGTGAAGAATTTTCATGAAACTTTACACAATGGAAGAACTCCATATGAAGATGTGCATGAAGCAATATAATTCCGTTCTGACATTTCCAAGGGGAGATAATCTAACTTATACATTTCAGGCGTGGGGGGGGGGGGGGGGGGGTATCACTTTGTGAGTTTGCTCACAGTACCTCTAGTTTAATTTATATCTTAATAAAATATTTTGTAAATTAACCCTTTGTACTCAGAACTCTAGCTAAATTTCCAGAAGCCATTTTTGTCAATAATTGGAATTTTACTTGTTTGACAGAGTTCATTGAGCTCTGTCAAACAAGATTAAATTTGTTAAATGCCTAGTTCCATTACGGGAAAAATCTGCGCCTTGAAATTTCAGTTTATTATGCCCCCGACCTCCGAAGGAGAATTTGGGGGTATCTAGTGAATTCCTCCTTCTGTATGTCCATCCGTCCGTCCGTACAAACGTTCTGAATTGTAATTTCAAAGCCATCAGTCGGATTTGGATCTCCTTTGGTATGCTGATAGACCTACATGGAGAAATGAACAAGCACAAGCAATGGGTTCCATACAATAATTTTTCCCTGTGTTATGGCCCTTTTTCACTCTTTTGACTAAGAAAATTTTTCTGTCCCACAATACCTTTAAGGCTACTTCAAAACATGCCTATGGGTTGGATGCAGTGGCCCATGATTGCGTAACCCTTGTTGACATAAGACATAAGAGTTGTTAAGCATTAGTGGTACAAGCAATGTTTTAGCCATTGAACCTCCAGATTCCACACTGAGGTCCAATGACTGAAAATTATGTGTTTTTAGTATGCTTAGGCCACACAAAGTAGATCTTCTGTTTCTCAGGCCATTATTTGTAAAATTGTATGCGGGCGAGCGTTTTTTTATTTTGTTTTTTATTTAAGTAATTACTTCTTTGCCATCAAAAGTTCATGTTCTTGGTTCAAGTTTTAGGCCTCATAATCTACAGAATAGCATGGGTGGTGGTGTTTTTCATCCCTTGAGTGCAAGAAGGCTTTGCAATGCTAAAGCACTGCAAAGCCTTCTTGCACTCAAGGGACAAATTCATAAATTTTTTCAACTTGGGTAAAATATCAGACATAAACCATTTAATTTTTATTTTGTTTAAGTTTAAATTGGTTATAAAAAGAGAGCATGCGGCAGCCAAAAGGACCATGCGGGAGGGCCTGAGAAACAGATTTTTAATTTTTTTAGGCCTTATTAACCCTTTACCCAACGAATCGTCCGCATCCGCCCGCGTAATATGCAAATTCAGCAAATGAAAAAATATTATTTTTCGAAAAATTTCAACAAAACCATATCATGTGACCCCTCTTTGGAACGAGCTCGTTGAGCTCGTTCCAAAGAGGGGGGTCACATGATATGGTTTTGTTGAAATTTTTTCAAAAAATTTAAAAAATGATATTGAAAATAATAAATTTTGATATCGTCTGCATTGGGTAAAGGGTTAACAGATTTTGTAAGTTAATACACTGGTTATAACGCTACTCTACAGGTAGGTCTTTGAGCTGCAATCTCAAACTGAGACAAACACCACTTTAGTCAGAGTACTAAATGATCTACTTTCTCAACCATACACACATCTTGAGTGCTGTGGAATTAGAACTGATGATATACTAATTTATAACATCTCCAAAGAGACGGATCGCCCACTAAGCCTCATTAAGGGTATAGTACAAGTAATGTAATCTCATTATGACAAATAATAATCATGCGTTCTACAGTGGATAGTAATAAGGTGCCAAGTAATATATTTCGCAGGTGAAGGTGATCAGGATTAACTCTTAAGCCGCAAGTAGATTTCCACAACACCACAACCTGTAGGTCAAATGGCTTGGTTAGTCAAATCCACGATGCCTTTCAAGCAAGCCTAGAAATAAGCAATCTGTAATTTGTTGAATGAGGTCCCCACAGTGTTAATTTGCTGACGCTATCCGATACAATGGACAATTTATCCTCTGGGTACCTCTTTCTGTTTAGGCTTGTGGCCTTGATTTGGATTGAGGTTCACAGAGGGTAAATTTAGTGATGCTACCCTGCTGAGCAGGTAATTGAATATAATTTTCCAACACAAAACCATTTACCATACCTCCAGTACAAATTTGACATGTTAATTGAATATAGGTTATGGAGAAAACTCCTGTTAATTGAATAAAAAATCTTGTAACCTGTCGAGAAATTACCCTGACTTCCCAGGTTTTCCTTTGTTTATAGACCTATTTGGCCTCAGTGCACCCAATACAGGCATTTAATCTATTATATTCTGTTTGACAAAGCTCATGGAGCTCTGTCAAACAAGATATAACAGAATAAATGCTAAGTTTATCTCTAGAATACAGGAAAGTGACATAATCCCTGTTAAATGAATACTCCTGTTAATTGAATAATTTGCATTCAATTAACAGGGTTCCACTGTATTTTGCAGCATATTATTTATATGTCATGATTGATCAGCGATTGCTCTGTGATACAGAATCATTGTCGTTAGTTCAGTTGGTATGGTAGCAGAACATTCAGGGCTATGCAATTCGGTGCCGGAGTTCCTAAATTGATCCTGTAAGGGTCAACTTCAGAAAACTTTAGAGTTTTCAGTTGAACAGTCTCATACTCATCGCAATGCTTGGTGGAATTTCTGATTGAAATAGGCAATATAACATTAAACTCAAGCAGTTGCATCCTCACTGATCTTCCATTAACTGGTAGAGTACTAGAACGCTCTATCATGGCTCTATTGAAAAGTGCTGGAAGTCATTTTATTGGCTTTACAATGTATGCATTGGCTTGATGTTTGCTCATCAGTAGAAGAAATATTGGCACTCTCCAATAAATTGTACCAAAACAATTATCTATGAACAAATCTTGCTAAACTACAAGGCTACTCTTTCTGGTAGTGTGCTACCTTTGAAAAAAATACCCATGTTTCAAATCTCTGTTGAAAATTAATTTAGCACTCAACCAGTTAATTGAGACTCTTGTGTTTAAAATCTATTTTATTTTCCAACATATGAAGCAAATAAATTAGAAGGCTGTTAATCAGCATTTAGAATACCCTTTTGTGGAAAAAAATATAGAGTACATTTATGGTGATTTACTATCATTTAGTTTTCGGGGATCCAGGCAGTGGACATCCATCCATACTCTTTTGCCCTAGCATCATTTGACAATTGTAGAAGTCAAAAAGCAAATTGCAGTTTGTTTATGATTGAACCATCAGGTAAAGTACCTGATGGTCTGTGAGCTCTGTCAACCAGATACAATGGATCAAATACTCACATTTAAATAATTGAAACAAAGGGATTTAGAATTTCTATGTGCAATACAGTGGAATCCTATTAATTGAATAGCCACTTTGTCAATGAAAATTATTCAACTAACAGGAGTATTCAATTATCAGGGATTGTGTCATATTCCTGTATTCAAGAGGTAAACTTAGCATTTATTCAAGTATCTTGTTTGACAGAGCTCTATGAGCTCTGTCAAACAAGATATAGTATATTAATTGCCTGTATTGGATGTACTGAGGCTAAATAGGTCTATAAACAGAGGAAAACTGGGTAGAGTCGAGGTAATTTCTCGACAGGTTACAAGATCTTTGATTCAATTAAGGAGTTTACTCTATAACCTATATTCAATTAACAGGTCAAATTTGTACTGGAGGTATGGTAAATTGTTTTGTGTTGGGAAATTATATTCAATTAACAGGGTTATTCAGTTAAGAGATATCCAATTAAGTGGGCTCCACTGTATCAGTTTTGGTATTCTGTTGACAGGAATTTTATCTGTGTGCTGTATGCAATGAACAGGTCAAATCTGTACCAAAGATATAGTAAAAGGTTGAGTGTTGACTATTGGATGTAGCTACCAGGGTTATTTCATTAAATAGTTAAACGGAATGCAATATAAAGTCCCCCGAAGTCCTCTAAAATGGCAACGATTGACTGGACTTTCCCTATATCCATGTGGCAGTCACATTTAGCCATTGCGCAAAAATATGTGACTTTAAATACTAATGAATAAATAAATACAATAAAAGGCCTAGATGTAATTGAATGCCTGGTTATGAGCTTAAAAAACAAGAAAATACATAATTTTAGGTTTGGGGTGAGAAAACTATGACTTAAACTGTATCCGTATTAAAATTGATATCACCTTAATGTTGAAGATAAGGTTTTATCAAACCTCCAGTAGTTTCCAATCAAACTTCTTATCAGAAGTCAAGTACCTGTTTGATTTTTTAACCATTTACCCAACATGAATAGACAGTGGCATTTGCAAAAGAAATTTTGAAGAACAAAATATTTTTTTCATTTTTTGTATTAAAAACATAATTTATGATTCCTTATTGAAATGAGCTCTTTGAGTTCGATCCATTGAGGGGTCATAAGCTATGTTTTTGAGGCGAAAATTAAAAAAAATAATTAGGGCTGTCGCGATTATTCGATTAGTTAACTAACTGTCGACTATTATGATAGTCAACATTTTTTATTTTTAGTTGACCGTCGTTCATTTTTAATGTGACCAAGTCAGGTTTAAGTCGTACCGTGTAACAAGGTGAATGAATAGTTAGATTATTAACCTGTGGAATGTCTATAGTTACTTGTAATATCTCATGGCCTTTGTTTTCTGCATGATTGTGCAATAGGGCTGCATCGATTACTCGTGATATGACCGAACCGTGATACACTGCTCATGATTCAATATGTGTCGTTGTTCAGTATGTATCGCGATACAGTAAATATAAATAATTACAGGCAAAACAATTTCATAGAATTTGAAAGCTGGTGCAGTGAAACCCTGTTTTTTTGCACACCGGCATTGACAATGCCTAGTGGGCCATTAACACTGGATTATTCAGTTAACCAAAGGTTGGTGAATTCCCTCTAAATTGCTGAATGTTTATTTGATTAATCCATTATATCTTGTTTGACAGAGCTCATAGAGAGAGAGAAGGGATTAAATTGTTTGAGCATATTTTCTGAGAGGAAAAACACCAGAAAGCAGTTCTTAAAATCAAAACCTGATATAAATAAATGCCAGTGGTAATCACTTTGAGAAGTTACATACTGTTTAAAGAGTGAATTCCAAAAATTTGAAATAAAAGGAAGCTACTGGAAATGAATACATGTTGTTCAAAGTATTTGATAGCAGTGCTTCCATGGAATGAGAGATCATGTGTATCATTATACATATCGTATCGTGTAGATTGAATCGTGATACATATTGTATCGTTAGGGGTGCATATTGTTGCAGCCCTATTGTGCAACAAGGTAATTTTAAGAATACTGAGCATTGCTTGCTCAATTTCTGCTCTCTGTGGTATTAACCAGCACCCTGTAAATCATTAATACAGAGTATTGTTTAAATGGTGTACTTTTGAATAAGAGTATCGTTCAGACTGTACCTTTAAATAATTTGCTGTTTGGGAAGTCATTGCAGACAACAGAATAAATAGAATCTTCAGTCTTGTACACTTGAACGACCTCATTCGAACAATCTGAAGTGCGAAGGTGAGAAATTGTCACAAAACTCACAAATGGTCAATTCATTTGTATTACTAAGTTGTAACTTGTGTAGAAACGGAAGGGTGGTTATGTTAAAAATTTTGGGATAGTTGTAGATATTAAACATTTGCACAATTCATTTGTTTAAATTCTTCAGATCAATTTAAGATAATTTGGTATTTCCATTAATTTGATCTCAACATGGAAGTATACATTACACATTCAAACGTTGTCAGTTTTAAATTTGTTTTGTATGTACATGTGTATCAGAGATTGTTTGTTGAATTTATGGGAAATGATTATTATACCCCCGCTTCGAAGAAGTGGGGGCTATATAGGAATCGCCCTGTACGTCCGTACGTCCGTACGTCCGTCCGTCTGTCCGTCCGTCCGTCCGTACGTCCGTCCGTACGTCTTTCAGGACATGAAATTCTTGTGTGCGCAACTCCTCCTACATTTATCAATCAATTTGGACAAAACTTTTCAGACATCATCACTACTAAGTGAACATGCGCATATTCCAAGATTTTTGATCTGCGACAATTTTAACCAGGTTTTCTCCCTTTGACTTAGATTTATTGTGTCTTTCCATCCGAACAAATTCTTGTGTGCGCAACTCCTCCTACATTAATGAACCGATTTTGATAAAACCTTTCAAACATCATCTCTACTAAGTGAACATGTGCATATTCCAAACTTTTTAATCTGCGACAATTTTAACCAGGTTATCTCTCTTGAACTTTGATTTAATATGGGTTTCTACATGAAATTCTTGTGTGCGCAACTCCTCCTACATTTATCAATCAATTTGGACAAAACTTTTCAGACATCATCACTACTAAGTGAACATGCGCATATTCCAAGATTTTTGATCTGCGACAGTTTTAACCAGGTTATCTCCCTTTGACTTAAATTTATTATGTCTTTCCGTTCGAACAAATTCTTGTGTGCGCAACTCCTCCTACATTAATGAACCGATTTTGATGAAACCTTTCAAACATCATCTCTACTAAGTGAACATGTGCATATTCCAAACTTTTTGATCTGCGACAATTTTAACTAGGTTATCTCTCTTGAACTTTGATTTAATATGGGTTTCTGCATGAAATTCTTGTGTGCGCAACTCCTCCTACATTTATCAATCAATTTGGACGAAAGTTTACAGACATTATCACTACTAAGTGAACATGCGCATATTCCAAAATTTTTGAGCTGTGGCAATTTTAACTAGGTTATCTCCCTTTAACTTAGATTTATTATGGGTTTCTACATGAAATTCTTGTGCGTGCAACTCCTCCTACATTTATCAATCAATTTGGACAAAACTTTTCAGACATCATCACTACTAAGTGAACATGCGCATATTCCAAGATTTTTGATCTGCGACAATTTTAACCAGGTTATCTCCCTTTGACTTAGATTTATTATGTCTTTCCGTCCGAACAAATTCTTGTGTGCGCAACTCCTCCTACATTAATGAACCGATTTTGATGAAACCTTTCAAACATCATCTCTACTAAGTGAACATGTGCATATTCCAAACTTTTTGATCTGCGACAATTTTAACCAGGTTATCTCTCTTGAACTTTGATTTACTATGGATTTCTGCATGAAATTCTTGTGTGCGCAACTCCTCCTACATTTATCAATCAATTTGGACGAATATTTACAGACATCATCACTACTAAGTAAACATGCGCATATTCCAAAATTTTTGAGCTGTGGCAATTTTAACTAGGTTATCTCCCTTTAACTTAGATTTATTATAGGTTTGACTTAGATTTATTATGTCTTTCCGTCCGAACAAATTCTTGTGTGCGCAACTCCTCCTACATTAATGAACCGATTTTGATGAAACCTTTCAAACATCATCTCTACTAAGTGAACATGTGCATATTCCAAACTTTTTGATCTGCGACGATTTTAACCAGGTTATCTCTCTTAAACTTTGATTTACTATGGATTTCTGCATGAAATTCTTGTGTGCGCAACTCCTCCTACATTTATCAATCAATTTGGACGAATATTTACAGACATCATCACTACTAAGTAAACATGCGCATATTCCAAAATTTTTGAGCTGTGGCAATTTTAACTAGGTTATCTCCCTTTAACTTAGATTTATTATGGGTTTCTACATGAAATTCTTGTGCGTGCAACTCCTCCTACATTTATCAATCAATTTTGACGAAACCTTTCAAACATTATCACAACTAAGTGACCATACGCATATTCCCAAATTTTTGATCTGCGACAATTTTAACCAGGTTATCTCCCTTTAACTTGGATTTATTATGGGTTTTCAAATGGGATTCTTGTGTGTGCAACTCCTCCTACATTAATGAACCGATTTTGAATACATGTTGCACATTGTAAATGTGTTTTTCCAAATGTAAACCATATATGTGTGGGCTCTTTAATTATTCAGTGCTGTTCTGTGGAAGGCCACATGCAAATACAAATTTCAACAACAAAAAATGATCTTTATGTATACATTTCCTTATGGCCTTTGCCTACATGATCAGAAGTGCATTCCTCTAAAAACCCAAAGCGGGGGTATTAATCACCTTCAGTGATAGTTCTAGTTAATTAATGTTGGCGATTTTCGACTATGAAAATTGATAGTCACAGCAGTCCTAAAAAAATATAAAAATCAAATTTGATGATGTTTTGTGAATAGTGCTGGCCTGCTTTGGCAAGGACTGATAAAATTCAAGGCTATTCAAGGCCATTTCTCGACATATTTCAGCATTTTTCAAGGCTCTATTATAGCCAAATTCAAGAATTTTCACGTCCTGCTTGGCCTCACTTATCCCAATTAGGACCCTCCAGTCATTACCAGTCATTACCCCTCCTTCCACCTCCCTTCAAGGGAAGTCGGAGGATGGGGTATTGATGAGAAGGTGGGTCCTAGTTAGGATGACACCTTCATGAACTCGGACATATAAAACTCTATAGTTATGATTACATGCTTCATCAGCATTTTTATTTCCGGAATATTCAAGGCTTTGGCACATTTTTCAGGAGTTCAAAGCCTTGAATGACCCTTATTGTGGGAGCGCGGTGGCTCAGTAGGTAGAGGTGCAGGCGGCAAGCCGAGTGGTCCTCGGTTCGAATCCCACCTGCGGCAACCGCATTGTGTCCTTGGGCAAGACACGTACTTCATCTCCATTGCCATCGTGGGGGCACGCTGACGACGTGTACTAAGGCGTACTGCACGTCGATGGTGCGCATGTCTTCAACCAATCTAACCCTGCCTGTGCTGCAGTGCGGAGTTACGATGTTGGGGAGCTGGCAGCTGCTCGTCGTTGCTCGGTGGTTCTCTCCGGGTACTCGGCTTCCTCCACCCGTAAAACTGTCACGGTCATGATTAGCCATTGTGCATAAATATGTGACCTTAAACACCAATAAATAAATAAATAAATGACCCTTAGTCAAATGCAAGGCCAGTTCTTATTAATCCTTAAATCGAAGGCCTTGCAGGAACCCTGATATAAATAAGACAGTAAGACAACTTGAGAAAGGTTTACCTTTATTTTTCCAGGCAGTCCTTTTTCATGTGTTAAAGGCCCCTATTATGATGTCAAAATTGGTACGTCTTTGGTTAGTTGTTATAAACAATTAATATTTTTGCAAATTATTTTGATTTAACTCTTAGCATACTGTGGCGAATATTCCTGCCCAGCACAGGGTTTCTCTTGTCACTGAAATCAATATAATTTGGGCACATTTAGTCACATTTTCTCCCTGTAAATTGAATGGATTTTTTTACCAATGATTTCTTGTGTTATATTTAGATTAATTTTTCATCAAATCTAGTCATGGCTGCTTTATAGCAGCCATGACTAGATTTGAAGAAAAATATCTTGAAAATACTCAGCAGGTTGAGTTAAAAAGGCAGATCTTTGGTTGAGTTGATAGCTTATTTGTATTGAGTCACCTTTGAATGCATCTATCAACATATTTACAGACACTGTTACATAGATTCTATTTTTTGCTCACTGATTGTTTATTTGGATCAGAGCATGTTGTTTATTTGGATCGGAGCATGGTGACTTAGTGGTAGACTGTTGGACTTGTATGCTAGAGGTCCCGAATTCAATCCCCGTCTGGGACGACCCGTGTTGTGTCCTTGGGCAAGGCACTTTATCCCAGTTGCCAACATGTACTAAGGCGTACTGCACGTCGATGGTGCACATGTCTTCAACCACTGCTTCAGCAGAGCTTGAACAGAGTTAGAATGTTGAGGAGCTGACAGTTGCCCATCACTGCTCAGTGGTTCTCTCCAGGTACTCTGGCTTCCTCCACCCGTAAAACTGTCATGGTCACGATTAGCCATTGTGCATAAGTATGTGACCATAAACACCAATAAATAAATAAACTATTTGGGTCACACTTGTTTACTTGAAATAAGACAGAACCATCTACAAACTTAATGAGGTGATTTAATTCAACCAGTCAGTAATTGGTAGAGGGAGCGCGGTGGCTCAGTGGTAGACTGTTGGACTTCTATGCTAGAGGTCCTGAGTTCGATCGCCGTCTGGGACGACCTGCGTTGTGTCCTTGGGCAAGGCACTTTATCCCGGTTGCCTACATGGGGGCACGATGACGCCGTGTACTAAGGCATCCTGCACGTCGATGATGCACATGTCTTCAACCGCTGTAACCCTGCTTGAGCGGTGCTTGAACAGAGTTAGAACGTTCAGGAGCGGACAGTTGCTCGTCGATGCTCTGTGGTTCTCTCCGGGTACTTCAGCTTCCTCCACCCTTAAAACTGTCTCGGTCACGATTAACCATTGTGCATAAGTATGTGACCATAAACACCAATAAATAAATTATTTGGGTCACACTTGTTTACTTGAAATAAGACAGAATCATTTACAAACTTAATGAGATAATTTAATTCAACCAATCAGTAACTCGTAGAATAAAAGAACACTGGAGAAATTTCTCATTCTGGAACTTTCTATTTGAAGACTATAAAACAACCTCTGTCAATAGATTTCTGACACTCATTCTATTCATATACACACCATTGAGAAATGACTTGTTTATTCATTCAGTATTCATTTTCACATTGGAGATGACATGTATTCTTATAGGACAGGGCATTATTCTACATAGCAGCTGAGTTTATTATATATGTTCTACAGAATATTGTTCTGTGATTTGTGCATTGGAAAATTGTTTAAAAAATTTGAAGAGAATCTATTCTTCTTGTGAACCGGAGTTTACTCTTGTGAAAAATCGTGATTTTACTGGATTATTTTAAAACCATCTGTGGAACAAATACTTGTTGGATATTAATTCGATTTGAATTTCACCGAGTGCTTTATTGGAATTTCCATGGGGTAGCCCCGGGAAGTGAAACAGTGGGTTTTTTTATACTGTGGTAAACATGCTCTGTTTTACTGGTAAAATACGACCCAGTCACCAGTGCTTGGGGAGGAAGTCCTTAACCCTTTACCCAACACAGACAGTATCAAAATTTATTATTTTAAAAATCATTTTTTTTTATTTTTCAAAAAATGTCGACAAAACCATATCATGTGACTGCTCATTGGAACAAGCTCAATGAGCTCGTTCCAATGAGGGGTCACATGATATTGTTTTGTTGAAATATGTTGAAAAATTTGATTTTTTAAACTGCTCAATTTGCATATTACACCGGTGGATGCGGGCGATTCGTTGGGTGAAGGGTTAAAATGTTTAACATGGGTATAAATGACTGACTGAACTTGACTTTATCTCCATGTTGTGGTCATGATTAGTCATTGTTCAGAAGTATGTGACCTTTAAACACCAATAAATAAATAAATAAATAAATAAATAAATTTAAGTAACAGACTCAAGAATTCCAAGAAATTGTGCTGGTCATTATCTCAAGGTGCAGTCAGATACCAATTAATTGATACCTGTCATACCTGTAAGTTCAGCCTGAGTATGCAAATATTGTAAGATAGCCAGTGTTATTTCTATACCATGTTATATTAGCATGACTAATTACTCAGACTAATGAAATATTTAGTTTGAAAGTTCTCCTAGTTTACATATATTTTGTTTCCAAATGTAGTTAAACTTCACAGTTTTCTGTAAATATTTGTGTAATTTTGTCAAGTTTATTATGTAACGTGCAGATACCACACCCTATAACAAAGTTGCTTGTTGATAAGATCTTGTAAAACTACAAGTAAACACATTTTATTCACATGAAGATTACAAAATATATATTTAAAAAAAGGTTAGATCCGACTGTGAGTCATCAATTATAACATGTTTAGTTGTGTTATTATAGTCATCTTTCTTCGACTACCATTTAGAATGCTGAATTATCACCTCGTCTTCAAGAGATATAAAATATTTTTAAACAGTATTCCTTGTTCCATAATAGAAGAAAATAAATAATTTTAACCCCTTACCCAATGCACACATACGATATAGAATTTTAATATTTTAATTACTGTTTTTGGGGCATGGTAGCTCAGTAGGTAGAGGTGCAGGCTGCAGGCCGAGAGGTCCTCTGTTCAAATCCCACCTGCGGCAACTGTGTTGGGTCCTTACACAAGACACTTCACCCCCATTGCCTATGTGGTGGCATTGTGTACTAAGGCATTCTGCACGTTGATGGTGCTCTTGTCTTCAACTAATGCTAACCCTGCTTGTGTGGAGTTAGTGTGTTGTGGAGCCTAACAGTTGCTTGCCGTTACTCGGTGTTTCTCTCTGGCTTCCTCCACCCGTAAAACTGTCCGACATGAGGTGACCCTAGCTGTCAAAAGTGTCATTAAACCCCAATTTCAACAAAACTATATGACATAATCTCTGATTCAACGAGCTTGACAAGCTTGTTACAATGAGAGGTTACATGACATGGTTTTGTTGAAATTTTTTTTAAAAAATAATTGTTTTCCAATGGCGCATTTTGTAAATTATGTGGTTGGTAGTGGCTGATATATTAGGCAAAGGGTTAAAGCCTAAATCGAACCTAAGGGTGCTCTCTGGCTATATATCAGAACTAGTACAGAAGAACCCTGTTAATTGAACAGCTACTTTGCTAGTGATAATTATTGAATTAACAGGAGTATTCAGTTACCAGGGATTTGATCTCTTTCCTGTATTCTAGACATAAACTGAGCATTTATTCTATTATATCTTGTTTGACAGTAGAGCTGCGACGATATGCTTCCCTAATGATAAGATATGTATCGCGATTCAATCTGCACAATACGGTAGGTATCATGATACACATGATCTCTCATGCCTCATGCCATGCAAGTGCAACTATCAGATACTTTTGAACAATATGTTTCTTTTCAACCTACTCAGAATTGTTTACAATTGGCTGTAACATAAGTGCAAGCCCTACTTCGGAACTAACTCAAGCTTTTAGAATCTTTTCCAAACGAGTTGGAAAAGTACTAGAGTGCAAAAGCACGAAAAAGATCGAAAAAAGGGTCGAGCGAGACCAGCGCTCGAAATTACAGGTACTCTCTCTGCACACCTCTTGCGTTTACCGAGCGCATGCGCAACAACCGTGACGTCAATTCCTTTATTTTCCGCCATTGTTCATGGTCGGAAATTTTTGTGACTTGTGCTGTTTATGATATTAATTCTTCGTGAACAACTTATTAATCGTCTTTAGTGTGCTACTGGATTGTATCCTTTTTCAAGCTACCAAATTATTACTCTCATTTAATGTTAATTTGTATTATTATTGCTGTTCTTTTCACACTTTATCTTGCCTTTCCCCCACGTGTGAACACGACCTTCGTTCTGTTTTCCGTCGGCGGGAAGCTTGATTGTTGTATTTATATCATGCCTAAGACTATTCCTTGTACCTCTTGTTTGCAGGTGAAACATGTGGACGATTCCCATACCACATGTGTCACTTGCAACAATTGCACTCAGGCCCAATCATGTGGTATCTGTGGGGTTTGGTCCTCTAAATTTTGGGCTTCTGTTAACAAGGTGGTTCTTTCCAGAGCTAGAACCCCTCGTTCTCGGGGTAAGGGTAGCCGTGCCGTTGCAGACATTTCTGCTGGTGCACGTGGTGACTCTGTCACACAGGATTCGGATCTGACTTCTGTGGCGAGCTCCTCTGCAACTGTTGACGGTGTTTGTTCTGTGATACCTGATGAGGAGACCGCGGTCTCTTTGTCTTCGGATGTCACTATTGAGGCGTCTGTTTTCGTTGAGAGCTTTTCCGAGGTCAGCTCGGTAACCCTCTCCGATCTGCCTCCTACACCGTCGACCGTTGTTGAGGGGGTTGCTACTCCAGATCCTATTCTGTCTGATGGTGGCTCTTCCATCTCCTTTGGGGATGGTCTACAGTCTCGGGGGACCGAGGCTGTATCTGCTGGTGTGTCTGTGTGTTCTCAGCCTCCCCCAGCCTCGCGGCGAGGCTGTGCGGGTTTGCTGTCTGCTCCGTCTCATCTGGCTAGGTTTGCTCCTAGTCGGTTGAGCCGGCCGGTCGCTTCGGCAGCGATTCCTCGTCCCTCGAGTGAATCGTTTATTGTTCCACCTTCGCCTGCTAGTGTGCCGGCTAGCGGGATGGTGTTGGGACGTTGGCATCCAGGGCCTGCTGTTCGGCAGCGGTCAGTGACAGCCCCGGTTAGCTGTCACTCTCGGAACCTTCCTCCGGTGATTCCTCACTGTGTTCCGAGTCTGGGTGTCGATCGATGCTTGCCGTCGGTCTCAGAGGATAGGCAGTTGGGGCCGTCTGCTGCGCAGAGGTCAATGACAGGTTCCTGTCATTCTTGGGACAATCCTCCGGTGTCTTCTCACCATGTCCTAGGTCCAGCTACCGATCGACGTGCGCCGTCGGTCCCTTTCGAGGATTTGCAGGCAGGGCCTTCTGTTTCGCAGAGGCCAGTGATGGCTCCTGGGTGTCACAATCGGGACTATCCTCCGGTGTCTTCTCACCGTGCTCCTATTCTGTCTGCCGATCGACGTTCGCCGTCGGTCTCTTCTGAGGATTTGGGTTCTTCTACCAGAAGGGTCCATTGGGAGGACACTCCGGCGGGCGATTCTGCTGCGACGGATTCTCAGGGTGACCTGCGCCAGGCCGTTTTGGCGCTCACCCGGTTGCTTTCTGGCAACCCTCAAGTTGGCCTCCCTGTGCCTCCTGAGGCACAACCTCCTTTGGTCGGTCGCCGAGATGTCTCGCCTGGCCCCTTGGATACTGCACAGTATTCACAGGAGGTTTCTGCTGGTCAGCCCGAGTTGGGCTACGTCTCCTCTGCTACGGAGGATGACGAGTATCTTGAAGGTGATGGTCCCCCCTCGTCAGTCTTGGGGCAGGCTTTGGATTTCGTCTTTGGCTTATTGCCGGACGTTCTACCTTCCGACCAGCCTTCTGTGACCGTCCGGCCGCGGTCCACTGTGGAGCGCCATAACCCTGTTGAGCCTTCTAGCTCCGGGGCTTTGCGTCCTCTGCAATCGGCTCAGGTGGTTGAGTCCTTCCAGGGCTTAGACGCCAAAATGCGTTCTAAGGCCATCAAGGGTTCCTTCTTTTCTAGAGCTGATGCCTTTCTGCCTCCATCGCGGTTTCGTGTTTACGATTCTGTCTCTCCACCAGTCTTCCAAGGGATGACTACTGTGGATGAGGATTCTTCTTCCCTCGGGTTGACTAAGCCTAAGTCGGCAGTTCTCCCGATGTCGGTAGTTGAGTCTATGGTGGGCCTGTCCCGAGAGATGCTGGGTATGTTATCTCTCGCGGACCATGTTGTCGCTGCTCTGGCTGAATATTTTCCACCAGGGGAGTTTGATGACGCTCAGGCGCCTTTTCGCGTTTTGTCACAGGCTCTTATGAACTTGACTCACGCTCACGCCTGTAACACGGCCAATTTGGAGCTGGCACGCCGGGATGCGGTTTTGGATTCTTTACCATCCCTTCCTTCTGAGCAACGTGCTGTTCTGAGGTCTGCCTCTTTGGTAGGACCTCAGTTGTTCCATGGTTCCGTGGAAGCTGTTCGTGGCGCAGTTCTTCGTCATTCGAAGGACCAGCTTTTGCTGAGACAGCTTGACCCACCTGCTGCTGCGGGTGGGGGTCGTTCCAGGCCCGCCAAGCGTGCTGCTGTGTCTGCCTCGTCGGCGACGTCGGCTACGCCTTCGGCTCCGTCTGCTCCTTCTGCTCATAAGAAGCGCCGACGTGGCCAGGCCCGCTGGCAGCCTCAGGCTGGAAAGTCTCAGGACTCTGTCACTTCCCGAGGTGGTTTCTCCTCTCGGGGGCCTCGTCGAGGCCGCAAGTGAAGGTTCTCACCTCGATTCGCCTCCAGTCGGAGGAAGGCTGTCGCTGTTTTGCGACCGTTGGACAGAGATAACGTCGGACTCTTGGGTCCTCGACGTCATTCATTCCGGTCTGCGACTGTCCTTCCATCGGCACCCCAGTTTATCTCGGGTGCCCCTTCCGACTCAGGTCCCTTCAGATTCTCTGCGTCGGGACCTTCTGGTGCAGGAGATCGACAATCTCCTCACCAAAGGGGCGATCGAGGTGGTCAGGAACACCCTTTCACCGGGGTTTTACTCGAGACTTTTCTTGGTGCCGAAGAAAAACGGCGAATTTCGTCCTGTCATTGATCTGAGTACCCTGAACGAGTACATAATTGCTCCTCGTTTCAGTATGGAGACTTTCCGGTCGGTTCGACGTTCAGTTCATCAGGGCGATTTTGCGGCCAGTATCGACCTGAAGGATGCCTACTTCCATGTACCCATTCATCTGGCGTCACGGAAATACCTTCGGTTCTCGTTTCGGGATCGAGTTTTTCAATTCAGAGCTCTCCCGTTCGGTTTGAACCTGGCTCCTTGGGCCTTCACCCGACTGATGTCACATGTGCTTGCTTTCCATCGCACTCAGTCGGCGGTGACTTCGTCCGCCTACCTAGACGACATCCTCCAACGGCACCACGATGCTGCTGTTCTGGAGTTCGATGTCCGGCAGTTTCTTTGCCTGTTAGCGTCGCTGGGTTTCAGAGTCAATCGCGAGAAGTCGGATCTTCTTCCTTCTCAGCGATTCCGTCATTTGGGGATGGATTTCGACACTCTTCACAATGTAGTGTCGGTTCCCCAGGCTCGGGCGACGATTCTTTCCGCCTTGACTCGGGACCTGCTTCAATCTTCCTCGGTCTCGGCCAGGACTTTCCTTCGGATGCTGGGCCTTTGCGGTTCGGTGACCGATCTCATTCCGCTCGGTCGCTTGTTTGTCCGACCTCTCCAACACTTCCTGTTGGATCATTGGCGTCCGAATGTAGATCCGCTGGACCTGGAACTCACTATTCTTCGGTCTCTGCTTTGTCACCTCCGCCCTTGGGCAGATATTCCCTGGCTGACACAGGGTGTTCCGTTGGATCTTCCTTTGGCCGATCGCATCCTTACTGCGGATGCCAGCGATCGGGGCTGGGGTGCGACGTTGGACCCTCTCGGTCTGTCTACTCACGGAGAGTGGGACAGCGAGCAGGTGGGCCTTCATATCAACCAGAAGGAGCTCCTTGCTCTTCTGTTGAGTTTTCGGCTTTGGATCCCTCATCTGTCGGACCATGTTGTCCTACTTCTTTCGGACAATTCGACAGTAGTGGCCTACATACGGAATCAGGGAGGCACTCATTCGATTCCTATGTATCGGCTGTCTCGGGATCTTCTTCTGTTGGCGCGGGATGTGAACGCTCGGGTGTCCATTCGACACATTCCCGGGCGTCTCAACGTCCTAGCAGACTCCCTGTCCCGACGCGACAGTGTCCTTCCAACCGAATGGATGCTACATCGGTCGGTGTTTCAGGCGATTTGCGAGCAGTGGGGTCGTCCTCAGGTCGACCTTTTTGCTACTCGCTGGAATCATCAGGTAGAGACTTTTGTCTCCCCTTGTCCAGATCCTCTGGCATTTGCAGTAGACGCTCTGTCTCTGGACTGGACAGGCTGGGTCGGCTATGCCTTTCCTCCTGCACCGATTCTTCCTCAAGTTTTAGCGAAGATTCGTGCTTGCAGTTGCAGGATCATTCTGATCACACCCCTGTCTCCACAGAGGGTGTGGATCAATCTGCTGCGGCCTCTATTGGCCGATCGACCGATTCGTCTACCTCTACGTCGCGATCTTCTTTCACAGGGTCATCCCAGGAAGTATCACAACAACCTGGCGAGCCTGTCCCTTCACGCCTGTCTTTTATCAGGTCCAGTCTCCGACGTAGAGGTTTTTCGAGACGATCAGTGGAGTGCATTTCTGCATCGCGGCGACCTTCCACTGGAATGACTTATGCCGCCAAGTGGAAGGTTTTCTGCCGCTGGTGTTCAGATCACAATGTGAATTACCGTGATCCGTCTATCGCTCAAATTGCGGATTTTCTGGTTTTTCTTTTTGACTCCAAGGGCCTCCAGCCTATTACGATTAAGGGCTATCGGTCTATGCTGTCTGATACTTTCTCTTATGTGGGAAAGCGGTGTATCGGTCGTAATCTTTTCCTCTCCAAACTTATTCGGCACTTTTCTTTGAAGAGGCCTCGAGTTTTGCGTCTTACACCCAAGTGGAACTTGGCATGGGTGTTGCACTGTTTGGAGGGGGCGCCTTTCGAGCCTTTATCTGAGACCGACATGCGTTTTCTCACCTATAAGACGGCTTTTCTTCTAGCGTTTGCTTCTGCTCGTCGAGTCAGTGAGCTTCATGCGCTATCTGTTGATTCTGCCTTCTTCCGAAATGAGGCTAACAGTGTCACATTCACTACTGATTGCTCTTTTCTGGCTAAGAATCAACTCCCCGATTCGGTACCTCCTCCCATCTGCATTCGGGCTCTCCCTGCTGTAGATGGACGGAGGCCTCTTCTTTGCCTGTTCGTGCGGTCAAGACTTACATTACTCGCACTCAGTTCATTAGGAGGGATCGGAAGAGATTCTTTCTGTCTCTCATTCCTAAGCGGCAGTCTATCTCTTCCCATTCTATTTCCAGGTGGATCTGTCTTGCAATCAAGCTGGCTTTTTCTCGCTTGTCTGCATCGGATCTTGTTTCGAACTGGCTTAATGCTCACGAGGTTCGTGGCATTTCTACATCCTGGGCGTTCTCCAATTCTGTTTCGCTCCGTGATGTTATGAATGCGGCTTACTGGAGGAATGCTTCTACCTTCTCCTCCTTTTATCTCCGCCACCTTCAGCAGCAATCTGAGGACCTTTATTCTTTAGGCCCTCTCGTTGCTGCTCAGGCTGTTGTGCACCCTCGTTAAATTGTTTTTGTCGAGGTTGCGCTTCTCTCAGCCTTGTTCTTTTCAGGTGCCTTCTCTCTTTCTTCATTACTGGTTTTAGTTTTTGTTCTCTGCCATCCTTGCTTTCGTTCTGCTACTCTTGTTGGTATTGGTTATGTGATTCACCTCCTCCTATTGTTTATTCAGCCAATTGTAAACAATTGTGAGTAGGTTGAAAAGAAATTAAAATTTTTTAGTAAATTTTGTTTCTTAACATACCTACCACAATTGTTTACCGGAGGCCCACCCTCCTTGGGGATATCTTTGATATTGATGCCTCCCCGCTAAATCACAAACTTCTCGTTGGCGGAAATACGGAATTGACGTCACGGTTGTTGCGCATGCGCTCGGTAAACGCAAGAGGTGTGCAGAGAGAGTACCTGTAATTTCGAGCGCTGGTCTCGCTCGACCCTTTTTTCGATCTTTTTCGTGCTTTTGCACTCTAGTACTTTTCCAACTCGTTTGGAAAAGATTCTAAAAGCTTGAGTTAGTTCCGAAGTAGGGCTTGCACTTATGTTACAGCCAATTGTAAACAATTGTGGTAGGTATGTTAAGAAACAAAATTTACTAAAAAATTTTAATATTCATTTCCAGTAGCTTCCTTTTATTACACATTTTTGAATGCACTCTTTAAACAATATGTAACTTCTCAAACTGTTGATTTTATCACCAGGCTTCTGATGTTTTTTTCTTCTCAGAAATATGTTCAAACAATTTAATCCCTTATATCTTGTTCGACAGAGCTCTGTGAGCTCTGTCAAACAAGATACAATGGATTAATCAAATAAATAGCAAATTCGAGGGAATTACCAAGCTTTGGTTAACTGAATAAGCCTGTGTTAATGGCATATTTAGCACTGTCAATGCTGGTATGCAAAAAGAAAAACAGCGTTACACTGCAGCAGCTTTCAAAATCTACGTAACTGTTTTGCCTTATATTTATTGTATCGCGATACACAGTGAACAACGATACGTACTGATCGTGAGCAGTGTATCGTGGTTCGGGCATATCATGATTAATCGTTGGAGCCCTTTTTAACAGAGCTCAAGGGGCTCTGTCAAACAAGTTATAATAGATTAAATGCTTGCATTGGATGAACTGAGGCTAACATGATATTTTAGGGTAATTTACTGATTATCAGGGTAATTTCATGACTTATTGCAATATTTTCTATTCAGTCAACATGACAATTTTTTCTTGAAATATGTTTTAAAAAGAAATGTTTTCCAACAGCACAGTTTGTAAATTATGTGTGTAGTTGCGCCTGATTTGTTAGGTGAAAGGTTAACGTCATTTTTATACGCCTGTTTTGAAAAAAGGGTCGTATTATGGTATACCGCTGTCAGTCCATCCGTCTGTCTGTCCACACGTCGTACAATAACTCGAAAATGCTTGGAGCATTTTTTGTGATTTTTTGGTGGAAAGTATATGTTGATGGAAGGAAGGTCCCTTTCGATTTGTGTCGCTGTCTGATTTGTCGTTCCAGAGTTATGGGTCTTTATTCATCAAAATATAGGCAATACATGTATACTCATATTATGTGCTTCCCTCTTGTAATTAATAACGGGCGTATCATGCACTCATGGCGCAGCTGTTTATTAGGATAAGATAGAAAATTTTATTGTGCCAACATTTCATATAGACAGGTATGGCTATAAATAATAAAAGGACTAAAGTACAAGAAATATAATTAAAATAGAATATCACTGAAACAGATGACATGAAAACCTACAGAAATACTTATATACATGTTTATTATTCAAGCACATTCCAACCGTGCACATCACATTGGTACCGTAATGTTTTATTTCTTTGCTTTCATAATATTTATTCTCTGTTTAACGGCATTTTTGATGAATGATCTGGTTACTGTATTGTTGTTAGCAGTCTTTTGACTTTGAGGTGAGCTGTCATTCATGCGCACCATCGCACCTGCAATTTCTACTTTTTGCGAGTAGACAATAGCATGACTCATTTCCACCTAGCGAGCGATTGACCTTACCTAATCAATCAGCTGCATCCACTGCATAATATACAATTTGTGCAGTAGAAAAAAATTCAACTGAACCATATCATGTCACCTCCTCATTGGAGCAAGCTCATTCCAATGAGGGATCACATGATATAGTCTGTTATGCCCCCGACTTCAAAAGTGGAAGGGGGGTATCTAGTGGAGACCTCCATCCATCCATCCTTCAGTGCATACCAACACTTTCCCTTGTATCTCAGCCACTTCTACTCCGATTTTTAAGGATATTTGGGGTTGTGATAGAGCATCATGATAACGATACCTGTGTGGCATGAGTTTCTTACACACATTTTTTCCAGAGTTATGGCCCTTTTTCACTCTTTTGACTTAGAAAAGTTTTTGCGGTTAGGGACAAAAGCAGCACTTTGCGATGCAGGTCTCTTGTTGAAACTTTTTTCAAGGTTAGGAGAAAAAATGAACATAAAAAATCTTGATGATATGTGTTTTCTGTAAAGGTTTAAAATCGGATCGTGGAGAAATAGGCCAAATAATACATTACATGCACGAAAATGTGAACAATACACCATGAATTATAAGCTGTAGCATTCCAAGACCTCAAACTAATTAAATTTCACTTTCCGGAGTTGGTACAGTTAAAACTAGAAGTCCTGTCACGAACTTTGCGCTTATCTAGGCTTAATTGCGTGTAGGAATTGCGCGCAATTGTCACATCGAATGGCATCCAAAGCACGGCAGGTTCTCCTGGCTTCTCAAAGCAAACACAGGCAATGTTTCTGCCAAAGGACCTCCGGGTTACCCGGAGGTCCATTGGCTGAAACATTGCTTGTGCACAGGCCATACGTACAGAATTTGATAGCCTTACTATGGTCATAACGCATAGATTAACGCGCATATCGACGTGCTATTTGTGCGCATTTCATAAAAGGACTTCTAGTTTTAACTGTACATAAACAACATAATTTGACTAACTTCAAAGGCCAGTAATAAAACGCACAGTCTTTTCGCTCATGCATTCCATGGAGAATCATCTGCCGAACTTACAATTGCCTGATTGAAGCTACATTTCATGTATTATACTGAACTCAAATAAGTTTGATTATGCTGTCAAAAGCCTATTCGAAAAATCAGGTAATATTTTTGGAATCCCTACTTACCGTGCAGTGAAGGTTTGCACATGTATATTGATGTTTTTCTTGAAAACTTTTTCCCGATGCCGGTACTCAGCAGTAGCACACTTCACTTCACAGGGCTTATGTTTTTCGTTTAAATTTGTGAGAATCCATTTGGATTCTCGTGAAAATGGTTGCGAGAATCCATACCTACTATGAGTGTCCCAGGATCCCATGATGCCAACAAGGTTGAACCACTGTTGTATACTTATAACACATGTTAACCTTTTACCCAACACACCTTTTTAATTTTTATAACTAAATTTGATAATTTTTAAACAATAAATAATAAATAAATGATAAAATAATTAAATGAACAATATTTACCAATAAAATCTTACAAATATGGCTGTCGTTGGAACCGGCTCAATGAGCCGGTTCCAATGACAGCCATATTTGTAAGATTTTATTGGCAAAGTGTCAGGATATTTCAGGTCATGTTAGCCTTCTATTGGTTAATTTGTTGACGCTGTGTTAGTTAAAGGGTTAAATTGACTCAATTTTTTTTCACGCGCATCCTAGCAGAGGTGCAGCAAGAATCTACATG
Source organism: Pictodentalium vernedei (assembly GCA_031216915.1). Taxonomy (NCBI): domain Eukaryota; kingdom Metazoa; phylum Mollusca; class Scaphopoda; order Dentaliida; family Dentaliidae; genus Pictodentalium; species Pictodentalium vernedei. The sequence goes on along the minus strand of CM062289.1, from coordinate 73,145,710 downwards.
GATTCTCGACGGTTTTATTGCGCGAATCTTTGTGCGAATCGATTCTCGGATTCTCGTCAAAATATTAGCCCTGCTTCAAATAGTAGCGAGCACTATACATTGTGCCTCTCATTTTCAAAATCGAAAGACTGGTTCAGGATCCTTTCGATGTAAGAAGAAATACCACCAATTTCTCTCTTATGGACATCAAAAGGAAACAGACACATTTCTGCTGTAGTTTCGTGGTAAACATTTGTGTAACTTTTAAGTAATGGGGGCGATTCAATGCAAACTGTTCCTCATTCTCAAAACCTCCTGTACAGAGGAGGAGAAACAAATCTGTGTGTTAAGTTTGCCTTGCTACTCCACATCATACAAGAAGTTTTAAGTTAGTGACAGTTTTAGGGCATAAATGATGTGTGGCACACAGGCAGAGAAATACCGAATAGTTAGAAATTCTGGCACATGATAAGTGACAACCAGAAGTTGCCGATGTTTGTTGGAATTTCCGACACACAGCAGCAACCTCTGGTTGCCACTTATTGTTTGTCAGAATTAGCACTTTGCATGGTTCTAGTGGATATTCCTGCCCAGGACAGGAAATCTCTTACCATCAAAATAAGTCAAATTTGAGGATAGTTAACAAAAATTTCCCCTGTAAGTTGTGCAGACTTTCTAACCAATGATGCCTTGTGTCGGCTCAATGGTCTAGTACTGAAATGGTTAACCGGATAACTGGTTTGAAACCAGTTACCTACCTAACCGATTGAAAAAAAAAAAGGCAACCGGTTATCCAAAATATTGATAGTGATCGTGATTCCACAGTAAAAACGTAATAAATCTGCCACATCTCCTTTGGGATAAATTACACCTCGAAGCAATGCTATATATATTGAGAAATAATCGACTTTGGCTTCAAGACTTCGTTGATGATTGGCAATTTCCGTGGGTACTGAGTAACTGCAGAAACTATTCCGTAGTATGTATACAAACGAACGTTTACGAGTACTCGACAACGTTCGTTTGTAAACACACTATGGAAAAGTTTCTGAGAATACTGCTTTCCAATTCCTATAGTTTTAATCCCAGATTCGATGAAATAATGACCATGGATAACCGGATATTAACCCTTTGAGACTTTAATTATCCTGACGTTCAAACGTCAATGGGAATTCAGTTTCATCAACATTTTTCAAAATGCAAAGTCAAACGTCAGAAAGTACAAATAAAAAGATATTTTTCACAGTGGTGATTAACTGCAAGATTATTTTTTGGCGGTCTGAATTTGTTATTCAAAACCATTTTTATTACAAATTATTGGAGAGTGCCCATAGGCACTCTCCAATAATTTGTAATAAAACAAATTTATATAAACAAAATATTATTTGTGTTTGACTGAACCCTTTGAGACTTTAATTATCCTGACGTTCAAATGTCAATGGGAATTCAGTTTCATCAACATTTTTCAAAATGCAAAGTCAAACGTCAGAAAGTACAAATAAAAAGATATTTTTCACAGTGGTGATTAACTGCAAGATTATTTTTTGGCAGTCTGAATTTGTTATTCAAAACCATTTTTATTACAAATTATTGGAGAGTGCCCATAGGCCCTCTCCAATAATTTGTAATAAAACAAATTTATATAAACAAAATATTATTTGTGTTTGACTGAAAATGAAATATAAGCAAGGACAGTGTTGGCATTTGCTCTGGTATCCTCATTTTTTGAAAGCCCTGATAGTGGCTTCTAGCACTCAACCAGTTAAGAAGTCTTGACAGCAGGATTATATTAGTATTTTAAGCTGCGATAGCATTTGGCTCAATGGTTGTCACGGAGCACTATACGGGAGAAAATAGGAATTGAGGTCAAAACTTTAAAAAATCGAAAAATGATAACAAAGCAAATGACCATAAAGTGTCAGCACGCTGTTTCAATTTCGTACGTCATCAGACGAACAAAAGTATCAACTCGCTGTTTGATTTGGTACGTCATAAGACGTACAAAAGTATCAAAGGGTTAACCGGTTATAGCTCTCGGTTAGTCGGTTGTGAAAATGAGCCAACCGTTTTAGCCCTACAATGGTCACATCATTGAACTTCAGACTGAGAAGTCCACATGGTTTGATCCCCACCAGGGGTAACTACGTTGTGTCCTTGGGCAAGGCACTTAATCCTGATTGCCCATGTGGGGTCACAGTGGCACTCTGTACTAAGGCATAATGCACGTCGATGGTGCACTTGTCTTCAACCAGTGCTAACCCTGCTTGTGTGGAGTTAGTACTTTGGGGAGTCTGACAGATGCTCGCCATTGCTCGGTGGTTCTCTCCGTGTACTCTGGCTTCCTCCATCTGTGAAATTGTCTGATACTAGGGGACCCTGGCTGTCAAAAGTGTCATTAAACTTCAATAAATTAATAAATAGATGCCTTTTGTCACATTTTCATGAATTTTTCATGAAATCTAGTCATGGCTGCCACACATTAGCCATGACTTGATTTGATGAAAAATGTTTTAAAATTTCTCAGTGGGTAAAGAGTTTCTCAGTACTGCTAATAATATCTTGGGTGTATTAAATATTTCCTACAGGACAGTTATTCTACCAATTGAACAACTGCTTGAATGTATCTTCCAAGTGTGTTCCCATCCCTCCTTAATTTTTATGCCCCTGCGACGAATTGTTGAGGGGCATGTTGTTTTACCTGTGTCTATTCATCCATCTGTCCATCTGTCTGTCTGTCCAGGCTTACTTAGCAGAGGTACATTGTGGGGTTTACAATTTAGGGTCAGTGGTAGTTGTGGTGTTGGGTTAGTACAGTGGCCACTTGTGGGGTTATTTTTTGCACTGTGGGGTTAATGTTTTGACCTTGTGCGGTTAGGGTTTAACATGGGAAAAACCTCACAAGTAAAAATGTAAGAATGTCCATCTGTCTGTCCATCCATCCATCCATCCATCCATCCATCCATCCATATCCATCCATCCATCCATCCATCCATCCATCCATCCATCTGGCTGTCCATCCATCGATCCATCCATCATCCATCCATCCACATCTAGGGTACATTGTTTGTCCAGCTAACTCCTCCCACAAGCTAGGACTTTTCTTATGTCGCAGGATGTTTGTACATATACATGAGGTGTGCATTTTGTCAGGATTTTGATTTGCTTCAATATATATTTCACAAAATTACAGGTTGTTGAACTTGGTCAATTTTTAGCTCAACTTGACAAAGTCAAGCTGAGCTATTGCCATCACTTCTCGTCCGTCGGCGTACACACGTATGTACGTTAGTACGTTAGTACATACGTCCACAATTTCCATTGGCACACCTCACAGGTTGCATTTATGATCAGATTACTTTGAAACTTCTTATGCTTGTTTGGGGTGACCTCTAGATGGGAGCTATCGATTTTCTTCAATTTCCGGCAAAAAATGTTGCCGCGGCCAACGTTCTTAGAACTTAGTTTAGTCAAACCACAATATTTCCCTTTGGCACACCCTACAGGGCACATTTATGATTTGATTGCTTTGAAACCTGATACACTTATTTAGGGTGACCTCTAGATGGGAGCTATCGATTTTCTTCAATTTCCGGCAAAAAATGTTGCCACGGCCAATGTTCGTAGAACTTAGTTTAGTCAGACCTCAATATTTCCCTTTGGCACACCCTGCAGGGTACATTTATGATCGGATTGCTTTGAAACCTGGCATGCTAGTTTGGGGTGACCTCTAGATGGGAGCTATCGATTTTCTTCAATTTCTGTCAAAAAATGTTGCCGCGGCCAATGTTCTTAGAACTTAGTTTAGTCAAACCACAATATTTCCCTTTGGCACACCCTACAGGACACATTTATGATTTGATTGCTTTGAAACCTGGTATGCTTATTTAGGGTGACCTCTAGATGGGAGCTATCGATTTTCTTCAATTTCCGGCAAAAAATGTTGCCACGGCCAACGTTTGTAGAACTTAGTTCAGTCAGACCTCAATATTTCCCTTTGGCACACCCTACAGGGCCCATTTATGATTAGATTGCTTTGAAACCTGGTATGCTTGTTTGGGGAGACCTCTAGATGGGAGCTATATCGATTTTCTTCAATTTCTGTCAAAAAATGTTGCCGCGGCCAATGTTCTTAGAACTTAGTTTAGTTAGAAGACTCAATATTTCCCTTTGGCACACCCTACAGGGTACATTTATGATCGGATTGCTTTGAAACCTGGCATGCTTGTTTGGGGTGACATCTAGATGGGAGCTATCGATTTTCTTCAATTTCCGGCAAAAAATGTTGCCACGCCCAACGTTTGTAGAACTTAGTTCAGTCAGACCTCAATATTTCCCTTTGGCACACCCTACAGGGCCCATTTATGATTAGATTGCTTTGAAACCTGGTATGCTTGTTTGGGGAGACCTCTAGATGGGAGCTATCGATTTTCTTCAATTTCCGGCAAAAAATGTTGCCACGGCCAACGTTTGTAGAACTTAGTTCAGTCAGACCTCAATATTTCCCTTTGGCACACCCTACAGGGCCCATTTATGATTAGATTGCTTTGAAACCTGGTATGCTTGTTTGGGGAGACCTCTAGATGGGAGCTATATCGATTTTCTTCAATTTCTGTCAAAAAATGTTGCCGCGGCCAATGTTCTTAGAACTTAGTTTAGTTAGAAGACTCAATATTTCCCTTTGGCACACCCTACAGGGTACATTTATGATCGGATTGCTTTGAAACCTGGCATGCTTGTTTGGGGTGACCTCTAGATGGGAGCTATCGATTTTCTTCAATTTCTGTCAAAAAATGTTGCCGCGGCCAACATTCTTAGAACTTAGTTTAGTCAGACCACAATATTTCCCTTTGGCTCACCCTACAGGGCTCATTTATGATTAGATTGCTTTGAAACCTGGTATGCTTATTTACGGTGACCTCTAGATGGGAGCTATCGATTTTCTTCGGTTTCTGTCAAAAAATGTTGCCACTGGCAAAAAAACTGACATTGGTCCCATTGATCTTCAATTTTGCCATTTCATTTATAACTTACCAAGTTCAAGTTTGTCAAGTTGAGCTACAGTGTCATTGACACTTTCATTTGTAGAATTTCATCTGTATGGTATGTGGTTTGTGTGTGGTAGACTTTGCAAGTGGCATCATATCTGTCTTATAGACTCGGCTGATGTACGAGTAACAAATCACAGTTTGCTCTTCAACCTCCTGTGTCCATGTGCTGTGTGGGGGCATACTTCAGTCTAGTTATTATTACATTTCTCAAGTTTGTAATTTTTTTTGTTTTTGTTTTGTGAAAGTACATTTTTCTTGTAAATTCTTTGACATGTGTGGCAAATGATCACACATGCCACACACCCAAACTGCCCCTGGTTTAAGTGAGTGTGTCTGGGGGTGTTGAAATATGCATAAATAAGGTCACTATTCTTACTTTCAAATAAGAGCCCACAGTCTGTATGCAAACAGTTAACTTGCTACTGTAATTTTTTCTTACGAATTGGGGTTGAGGTCAATGGTGTGCCGCCTGTTGAATTTCATAAATCAGTATTCTGCCTGCTGCTGCCTCTCCACATTATCAATGACCCATATTCAATGAATCACCTTCATCCATTTAGTTTATACTGATTATTTATCTGGTCTGTTCATTAAACTCCTAATAATACCACCAGAATAGATAAGGATATATGTGATAACATATCTCTTCCTCTTCCTGCTTTGAAGAAAATGCCTGTTATTTTTTTATGATTGATACAGAAGTTTTGTTAACTGAACAAACCCTATACCTGTCACGGCCAAGATTTGATAATAGAATGAGAGTGGTTTCTGTATGCATGTGGAAGCTACTGTTGATCCAGGAAGTCCTGTGACTATATTGTGAACTATTTTAACCCTTTACCCAACGAATCGGCTATATCTGCCCACGTAATATGCAAATTCTGCAGTTGAAAAAATATTATTTTTCGAAAAATTTCAACAAAACCATATCACGTGGTTCCAACGAGGGCTCACATGATATGGTTTTGTTGAAATTTTTTGAAGAATTTAAAAAAATGATATTTAAAATAATAAATTTTGATATCGTCTGTGTTGGTAAAGGGTTAAAGTAATAGTATTCATATCAACCATTGTTCTCCAGGTTAGGGACGCTATTATAACAACATATATCATCGTCTAAACTCTATTGCCAAGCTTTCAATCTGAACTGGATCTTCATCAGGACACTCGAATTAGGAAGAACTACATGTCAACAGTACGAAAAACAACAGTTCGGATCGAAAGCTTGGCAATAGATTTGAGACGATGATATATGTTGTTAAAGTAATAGCTTGTTGAGTCAGTGCAGTTTTTGTCCCCGTCAGACTGCACCATTAGAGTAACTGAATTCCTGTTGAAAAAACAACAGTCCCAAATCTGTACAATTCTGTACTAGTAAACAGAGATCATTTCCATCATTCCTAACCTCCACTGGGATATATGTACATTTAATGACGTGAATAGATAATAAAATTCAACACACAGAATAAAAAGGGTTGATTACTACTTAATCACAGTGCCATATATTCTCCTCTCAAAAAGTATTTATAATTGTTCATAATTGCACAAGAAACATTTGTACACTTTCATCACATGGACCACCAGGTAAAAACCCAGGTAAACCCCAGGTAAAACCCGGTGGTCCATGTTATGAAAGTTTGAAAGTCCTTCACAGCGATTTAGTTGTAATCCACCATCCACATACTGTGGTGTCATTATTTTATTCTATTTGATCGGTTCAGTTCGTGATTCCACTACCAACCTCCTTATAGTGCATTATATTTTGCAATGCACAGTGCCAACACTTGTGTATGTCAGAGTACTTCATCCTTCTGCAGCAGGCCTGTCATTTTGATCGCCTTGGGCTGTAGTCGCCTGCTGTTATATGTCCCCATATTATATTGGGATTGATGTATCCTTAGTGGATAATTATATTGAGATTGATATTTTTATTTCTGCATTTTCTGACTGGTCTGACTCATTTGCACTGAGTGACCTTTGTTTACATCTTTGTTACACTAATATATTGTACATATAGCTGTTGATTGTTTAAGTAGGTCAGGGACCTTATTTACTTGGATTGTGACAGAATCACCTGGAGACTGACAGAACTTTGGAGATTCTTCTGGAACATTCTATCTGGTTACTAACTTACTGTATAAAGGTTTGTCAACAGAATTCAAAAACTCATTTTCAGCTCAACTTTGGCGAAGCCAAATTTGAGCTTTTGTCATGGCCTGTCGTTCGTCTGGCCGTCTGTCCGTCTGTCCGTCTGGCCATAGATCTGTCCATCTGTCCGTACGTCAACAATTGGATACGGCTCGGGCTAGAGGCCGTATTTATGAACCGATCTTTACAAAACTTCTTGGGTACCTTTGTTATGACTGTAGGACGAGAACGAGTGTTTCTTATCAACCTACTCACAATTGTTTACTTCAGGCTTGCACTACAGTGGAAGTCCCTAACTCGGATAAAATACTCTCTATTTTTGTCTTTCCCAAGCAAGTTGGGAAAGAAAAGTGGTGCAAAAGCACCAATAAAAAAATAAACCAAAACTGGGTCGAGTGCAACTGGTGCAGACCCAGTACGGGACACTCTCTCCCAAGTACAACTCCACGACTTCCGTTGCCAGTGCGCATGTACCGTCTCTAAAGACTCATTCTTTTTATAATCCGCTTCGTGTCGAGATGTTTTTGCACGCTTATCAGTGTTCCACCTGCTCGATGTTTGATGATTCCTGATTCATTGTACCACACTGTATCCTTTGTATTCTCAGGAACAGTGTTTTTTTATATTCTCTTTTCTATTATATATCCATAATGTATATTTAATTGTTCTCTCTCGAGTCGCGCGCGAATTTCGTGTGCCAAGCGGTTCGGACTTATATTATTTCACAATTATTGTTAATGCTTTTTTTGCAAAATTTTCTAATTGTGTTAGAGTTAGGTGTCAGCGGGGTACAACTCCTACAGTTTTTCTTCTTTCTTTTGAGAGTAGTCATCCTGTTGTGTGGTTCCCGGTCGGCCGTCTGGGGTCTTTGTTTCTGTCACCTTTCTCTCTTCTTTGGGGGTGTTCTGTTTTCTGATTTCACCTTCTCTGCTCCTCTCACCTCTATCATGCCCAGGACAATTCCTTGTGGGCAGTGTCTGCTGCCAAAGCATGTGGACGATGTACATTCGTCTTGTTCCTCCTGTAATGGGTGTTCGGCCGAGCGGCCATGTGGTGTCTGTGGAGCATGGTCATCCACTTTCTGGGCGTCAGTTAACTGTGTCGTTCGTTCTCGTGGCCGTGCCTCCCGCTCCCGCGGGAAAGGAGAACGTGGTCGTTCGGGGCCTCCCGAGCTGACCTCGTCTGGTGAGAGTTATTCCTCCTCCGTGGGGGATGTGCAGTCTTTACCTGTGGTGGATACTGCCGGAGCCATTGAGTGTTCTGGTGAAGAGGTGCCTGGTTCCGGGGCTACGGTCCCCCTCCAGTCGACATCTGAGGCTGTCACTAGGGTTGTGACTCCTCCTTCGGAGCCGAGCCGGTGTGCTCTCTCCACTTTTTCACCAGCCTCAACGACTCTCGACGTATCTACTACTACTGCTGGTCCGTCTGCTTCGTCGTCAGTTTCAGCTGGCCTCGGCTTTTCGCTGCAGGGGACTGCAGGAATGTCCGGTACTGTAGACGTGGGATATCGGCCTCAGCCTTCCCTGACTTCAACTCGGCGAAGTCGGAAGGGGCTGCCGGCCGAACCCATCTCTGTGGTCTCTTCGCCGTCGAGCACCACAGTTGTGTCTTTGGATTCGGATGTTCTTAGTGGAAACACTATGAACTCCGTGGCGTTTCCGTCTACTCATTCTGGCCTCACGGCCAGTTTTGGGGGACCAATGCCTTTTGTGCAGCCTGGACCTTCTGCCCTGCAGAGGTTCACGGTGACTCTCATGAGTTCTCGCCATATTGATCCTCGGGGTGCATCGTACCCCTATACATGTCTGCCTTCAGATGTTTCGGCTGCCGCCCGTCGTCCCACATCGGGTGTTTTGGAGGATCGTGACCCTTCGCTGGTTAAGAGGGTCAGAGGTGAAGCCACTTTGCCGGTTCGCTGACCTGTTGAATCGGTCGGTACGGGCAGTGAGCTTAGGGAGGCCCTCTCCTTACTCACTCAGGTTCTTTCTAAGAGCCTTCCTGTTGCTTCCAGCGTGGCTATGAGTGGTTTCCAGGCGCCTCCTATGGTGCCGCCTCCAGGGATTGGAAACAGGCCGGTTTCTGATTCCTCTGGTGTCCCGACACCATGGGAGGCGTCGGCTGGTTTGCCCATGATGGGCTATGTGTCTTCCGACTCTGGGGAGGAGTCCGACATGCTTGAGGTCGAGGGCCAGCAGTCTTCGGACTTGGGGGCAGCTCTTGACTTTGTGTTTGGGTTTCTGCCTGATCTCAAACCTGCTAACCAGCCAACAGTGTCAGCCTGGCCGCGATCATCGGTCGCGCGCCAACAGCCTATGGAGCAACCTGCTTCTGGGCGCCTTCGACCGTGCCAGTCGGTACAGGTGGTTGAAGCTTTTTCAGCATTGGATTCCAAGCTGAATTCCAAGGCTTTGAAGACTTTGTTCTTCACCAGGGTTGACACCTTTTTGCCTCCTGTGCGTTATCGTTCCTACGATTCCGCCAATCTGTCAGTCTGCCAGACTTTGACGGTTCTGGATCAGGACTCCACTTCCCTTGGGCTTTCCAAGCCCAATTCTGCCGTCATTCCAATGACGACTCTGAAGTCCATGTTGGGCTTATCTAGAGAGATGCTTGGCATGCTTTCTCTCTCAGATCACATCGTCTCAGCTTTGGCTGCTTATCTGCCTCCAGATAAGTTTGACGAGGTACAGGCTCCTTTGTGTGTGCTGTCCAAGGTGCTTATGCACCTTACTCACACACATGCCTGTAACACGGCTAATTTGGAATTAGTTCGAAGGGACACTGTGCTGGACACAGGACGATCCCTTCCCGAGGAGCAGCGTGCTGCTCTTCGATCTACTTCTTTGGCAGGTCCGCAACTTTTCCATGGTTCCGTGTCGACGGTCCGGGATGACGTCCTACGTCATTCCAAATATCAGCTGCTGTTTCGTCAGCTTGATCAGCCTTCTAGGGGAGGCAAGGGCCATTCCAAGCCTAACAAGTACCCTTCTGCTTCCTCTGTGAAGCAAAAGGCTGGTCCTTCTGCCGCCACCTCTACTTCTTACTCACGGGGTAAAGGTAGGGGTCGGCAGAATCGAGGGAAGTCTCAGGATTCTTCATTTAGCAGAGGAGGTGGTTTCTCCTCTCGCGGGCCTCGTCGGGGCTCGAAATGAAGGTCCTCACCTCGACTCGTCCCAGGTTGGAGGAAGGATAGCAGAGTTCGCAGACCATTGGGCCACCATCACATCCGATCCGTGAGTGTTAGATGTTGTTCGGTCCGGGCTGCGCATATCCTTCCGACGGCACCCCACTCTGTCAAGGGTGCCTCTTCCAACCACTGTTCCTTCAGACGTTTTACGTCAGGAACTTTTGTCCACGGAGATTGCCAATCTCCTGGCAAAGGGGGCGATCGAGGTTGTCAAGAATGTTCAGTCAGTGGGTTTCTATTCCCGCCTGTTCTTAGTGCCGAAGAAGGACGGCCGACTCCAACCAGTTATCGATCTGAGTATCCTGAACCAGTCTATCATTGCTCCCAAGTTCAGCATGGAGACTTTCAGGTCGGTCCGCCAATCAATTCACCAGGGAGATTTCGCAGCCAGCATCGACCTGCGAGACGCTTACTTCCACGTTCCGATGCATCGGCCGTCACGGAAGTATTTCAGGTTCGCTTTTCTGGGGCGAGTTTACCAGTTCAAGGCCATGCCTTTCGGCCTCAACCTGGCTCCTTGGGCGTTCACCAGACTGATGTCGCATGTGATAGCGTTCCATCGCACACAGTCCAGGGTGACTTCGGCATATCTGGACGATATCCTCCAGAGGCATTCCAATGCTGCCTTATTGGAGTCGGATGTCGCCACTCTGTTGAGCTTGCTCACGTCGCTAGGATTCAGAGTCAACGAGGAGAAGTCGGACCTGGTCCCTTCTCAGTCGTTTTGTCATCTGGGGATGTCTTTCCAAACCAAATTCAATTTGGTAGCGGTTCCCCAGGCCAAGCTGTGATTCTCTCAGCTTTTTCTCTGACTCTGTCCCAGTCCATGTCCGCGACCGCTCGGAGTTTTCTCCGGCTGATCGGTCTCTGCGGTTCGGTGACGGATCTCATTCCTCTAGGTCGGCTGCGTGTCAGACCTCTCCAACACTTTCTGCTCAGTCGTTGGAGGTCGAATGTAGATTCTCTGGATCAGGTGCTTCCGTTTCCGGACTCTGTATCCTCACCTTCTTCCCTGGACAGATGTTCAGTGGATTACGCAGGGTGTTCCACTGGACTTACCCACGTCCGATCGCATTCTGACGGCAGATGCCAGCGATCTCGGATGGGGTGCGACGTTGGATCCTATCGGTCTTTCCCTACACGGGATGTGGGACCAGGATCAAGGAGCTCTACACATCAACCAGAAGGAAGCTTCTTGCTCTTCTTCTGAGTTTCAGGCACTGGATCCCTCACATGTCGAATCGCCAGGTCCTTCTACTATCCGACAATTCGACAGTGGTTGCTTACATTCGGAACCAGGGCGGCACGCACTCGGTTCCGATGTACGAGTTAGCTCGGGATCTTCTACTGCTCGCTCAGGATGTTCACGCCGGAGTGGTTGTTCGTCACATTCCCGGTTATCTGAACGTCCTAGCCGACTCCCTGCCCCGACAGGGCAGGGTTATTTCCACTGAGTGGATGCTTTACAGGGCAGTGTTCCAGTCGCTTTGCGATCTCTGGGGACGTCCCCACATCGACCTCTATGCGGCTCGTTGGAACCATCAGGTGGACACTTTTGTGTCCCCGTGTCCAGATCCTCTGGCTTTTGCCGTGGACGCTCTGTCACTCGATTGGAACGGTCTAGTCGGCTACGCCTTCCTGCCGGTTCCGATTCTTCCTCAGGTTCTCGCCAAAATGCGAACCTGCAGTTGTCGAATCATTCTGATCGCTCCCCTGTCGCTTCAGCGGGTGTGGATCAATCAGCTCCGCTCGCTGATGGCGGCGGTTCCAGCCCGTCTCCCGCTACGTCGCGACCTTCTTTGTCAAGGTCGCCCGAGGAGGTTTCACGTCGACCCGACTTCGTTGTGCCTTCACGCATATCTTTTGTCAGGTCCTGTCTCCTCCGTAGAGGTTTTTCGAGATGAGCAGTGGAGTGCATTTCTTCTTCAAGGAGGCACTCCACTGGTTTAGCTTATGCAGCTAAATGGAAGGTCTTCTGTCGATGGTGTGCTGATCACTCTGTTGATTATGCCAATCCTTCGATTTCACAGATTGCGGAGTTTCTGGTATATCTGTTTGATTCTCGGGGTCTCCAGCCTGTTACCATCAAGGGTTACAGGTCTATGCTTTCAGAGACTTTTTCTTATGTGGGGAAGCGTCGTATTAGCACTAATCCTTACCTCTCCAAGCTTGTTCGGCACTTTTCTTTGAAAAGGCCTCGGACTTTGCAGCTTACTCCACGATGGAATCTTTCGTGGGTGCTGCTTTGCTTGGGGGGGGGGGGGGGGGTGGGGGGGGCGGGGCACCGTTCGAACCTTTATCCCAGGTGGATATGCATTTTCTCACATATAAGATGGCTTTTCTGATGGCATTTGCTTCGGCCAGACGGGTTAGTGAGCTTCACGCCCTCTCGGTTGACCCGGCCTTTTTTTAGGAGCTCTCCCAACAGTGTTACTTTTACCACTGATTGCTCCTTTTTGGCCAACAATCAGTTACCAGATACTACTCCTCCTCCTATCTGTATCAGGGCTCTTCCTTCTGTTGAGGGTAATCGCCCTTTGCTCTGTCCGGTCCGTGCTATTCGCATTTATCTTGATCGGACACGCTTCATACGGAAAGGCAGGAAACAGTTTTTTCTGTCTCTCATTCTGGGTCGACAGAAGATCTCTCCTCAATCCATTTCTCGATGGATTTGTCTTGCTATTCGTACGGCTTATGGTCGTTTAGCAGCTGGCGATTGTATTACCAATCGTATTTCTGCCCACGAGGTGCGGGCACTGTCTACCTCTTGGGCTTATTCTAACTCTGTCAAGTTGTCGGATGTTATGCAGGCAGCCTACTGGAGAAATGCTTCTACTTTCTCCACCTTTTATTTGCGCCAGTTGCAGGAGCAGTCGGAGGACCTTTTTGCCCTGGGTCCTCTTTCTTCTGCTCAGGCTGTTGTCTGCCATAGCCATTAGGCTTCTTGAAGGTCAGTTTCAGCCTTGTGCTGTTACTGCCCTTTTTATGTCTGTGTGTCACACAGGCTCATATGTCTCTTTTCATTGTCCTTTACCAATGATTGCGACATTATGGTTGATAAGCCTCGGGACCTCTTCCTTCTGCTTCACGGTTCCAGTGCACTAGGGTTATGTGTGGGTTGATTATGCAATTCCCTCCAGCCTTTTGTCTATTCAGCCTGAAGTAAACAATTGTGAGTCGGTTGATAAGAAATCTAAATTTTATAGTAAATTTCCTTTCTTATTATACCTACCACAATTGTTTACATGGAGGCCCTCCCGTCTTCTTTACGGGTAAAGAATCTTTCCTCCCCGCTCATCACATAACTCTAACATTGACGGATTCAAAAAGAATGAGTCTTTAGAGACGGTACATGCGCACTGGCAACGGAAGTCGTGGAGTTGTACTTGAGAGAGAGCGTCCCGTACTGGGTCTGCGCCGGTTGCACTCGACCCAGTTTTGGCTTATTTTTTTATTGGTGCTTTTGCACCACTTTTCTTTCCCAACTTGCTTGGGAAAGACAAAAATAGAGAGTACTTTATCCGAGTTAGGGACTTCCACTGTAGTGCAAGCCTGAAGAAAACAATTGTGGTAGGTATAATAAGAAAGGAAATTCACTATAAAATTTAGATTTTTGTGTGCGGTCCGAAATTCAAGATTGCTGCCAGCCACCATTTTGTACCGACGATGCAGAAATCTGTTTTTTGTACAGAACTTCCATATAAAAGCTCTGATTTGAATAATTTTTTGTATGAATGTTTAGTACCATGGGATACATTACATATAATACGGGTTTTTTTCTCATGCGTAAATTATGCAAATTAGACTAACTTTGATGTTTTTTGGTGTTACTTTCAGCACTATAAGTGCAAATGCCAATACGGCTCGTGCTAGAGGCCGTATTTATGAACCGATCTTTATGAAACTTCTTGGGTACCTTTTGTATCACCGTGGGACGAGAACGAGTGTTTTGGGGTCTGGTCCAAAATTCAAGATGGCCGATGGCAGCCAGTTTTACAAAATTAGGTGCAATCAGATTTTTGCGCAGAACTTCCATATGAAAGTCCTGATTTGAGTAATTTTTTGTGTGAATGTCTAGTACCATGGGATACATCACATATAATACAGGTTTTTTTTCTCGTACAGGAATTATGCAAATTAGATGAACTTTGATTTTTTCAGTGCTACTTACACACAGTAAGTATACATGTCAATCAGGCTCGGGCTAGAGTCTGTATTTATGAACCGATCTTCACAAAACATCTTGGGTACCTTTGTTATCACCTTGGGACGAGAACGAGATGTTTCTGGGTGCGGTCTAAAATTCAAGATGGCTGCCAGTGGCCATTTTGTACCAAAATTAGGTCTAATCAGTTTTTTGTACACAACTATAACTTCTATACGGCTCAGGCTAGAGGCTGTATTTATGAACCGATCTTTACGAAACTTCTTGGGTACCTTTGTTATCACCGTGGGATGAGAACGAGTGTTTTTGGGTGTGGTCCAAAATTCAAGATGGCCACCAGCAGCCATATTGTACCAAAATTAGTGCAATCAGTCTTTTGTACAAAACTTCTGTATGAAAGTTCTGATTTGAATAAATTTTTGTATGAATGTTTAGTAAAATGGAATACATCACATACAGTACGGGTTTTTTTCTCGTGCAGAAATGATGCAAATTAGATGAATTTTGATTTATTTAGTGCTACTTATACACTGTAAGTGCATGTCAATATTGTTCGGGCTAGAGGCTGTATTTATCAACCGATCTTCACAAAACTTCTTGGGTACCTTCGTTATCACCTTGGGACGAGAATGAGTGTTTCTGAGTGCGGTCCAAAATTCAAGATGGCTGCCAGTGGCCATTTTGTACCGAAATTAGGTCCAGTCATTTTTTTGTCACAACTTCTATACAGCTCGTATTTATGAACTGATCTTCACGAAACTTCTTGGGTACCTTTGTTTTCACCTTGGGACAGGAATGAGTGTGTTTGGTGGTGCCTTTGTTATCACTGTGCTATGAGAATAAATATTTTGGGGTTCGGTCAGACCCACTCTGGGACTCAAAGATTTCTTTTCTAGTTTAGCATCTGACTGTCACCCACCTTTACAATACTTTACCTATACATTTGTTACAGGCTATGGTCAGTATTTATGTACAGACTGTTACAATACTTTATATGTACCTTTGTTATCAGGTCATTACCTAGATGTTTGTCATTGCTGTGTCACATACTATACATGTACATGTCTTGACAATTTGAGCTACAGTGTCATTGACACTTTCATTTAGAAAGCCATTTCAGAAAGACTCACTTCAGTTGTTTCCATTGGAGATTATTATTGTTTCAGAACAGTGCATTTATTATAGAAGCAGTGCTTCTTTGTGATTTTGGAAGATTGATTCCAAAAGAGAATTTTGAAGAGAATCAATTCGTCTTGGAAAAGAGAATTTATACTTTCTGTGAAACAGAATAATATTATTTTGTGAAAAGCCAGGATTCTACTGGATTATTTGGAAATTACCTGTGGTGCCAATACTTCTTGGATTTTTACTCCATTTGAATTTTGTGGAGCATTTTGTTATATTTTATTGGAGACTGCAGAAATTTCTAAGTGAAAATTTTATTACAAGTCTACGGGATACTGTTTCTGAAGAGACATTCTTGGATTTAATACTATATACACCAGCTGGTAACTTTCTTCACAAGATTCTTCACCACTGGATTACTGGATTCTGTCAAACTGTATTTTGGACTAATTCAATAATTGATAAGTACCACTGTTTTTATTTTCTGTAAACCAATTAGTATAAAAGATCTGTGTATCATTTTTTTTTTTATTAATTTTTTTTAAATTAAATTTCAGAATAGTTAAATTCATAGTTTTTGTTGCTGATTCTCAGATATCTTTCTGTTACCAATATCAATAATATTTCCACCCCGTAACACCTGCCTAAAATTAAAAATTCTGCGGGTGGTAAATCTCCGCCTGACCATGATTTAGCAGACCATTAATTCAATCAAAGGCACCTCAAAATCGGCTGTCTCAAACAATAATCTTTGTGGATAGAAGGAAGCAACAAAGTGCAGTTCATGCTGTATAGTGTGGCATCGCAGTCACCTGCAGTCACTTTTCGGATAGGAGCTGTAGGTCTGCGGAACTCCATTCTTGAAATTGCAATTTACAGGGTATTTTTTGTTCGTTTCGAATCACAGTTTGCAGAGCAAGATCTCTCATGTGCGATCCAATCACAAAAACTTGATTTACATGGTGCGATTCAATGTTTTTTTCTGATTTTTCATGCGCTCATCCAACATCCCATTGATTCCAACTCAAAAGCGATAAAACTACAGATTGGCAGTGTAACAGTACCCCAAATATCATTGGTTGTGCGTAACTACCATTTTTACGAATGTTTTCCAGTCAGTTGACAAAACTCCACTGGTGTTTTCTATGATGGCGGTGCCTGTAAGGTAGCTCCCTTGATGTGCACTAGTCATTCTCCATAATCATTTTCTGCGACCTTTGGGTGGATCGATTTGAAAATTGCCGAGTGGAAGTCGAATTATGAACTGTGCAGAAAACAGTTATATTTTCAGCATCCAAATACAAATCCATCATCTGGGTTTATTCAGCATGCTCAGTCCTGCAAATTTGGAAGTCCACACTCCTGACCTGAACATTCAGGCAATCATGTGGATATGGTATGTTATGTCTTCCATACTTGTACAGTCTATAATTATCTGCATTAGATAGACACAGTTAGCGTCATGACTTATGGGTATCTTGAATGCAATTTTTCGAGTTTGCATCAAAACACTACATGATGTGCAATATTACACAAACCATCTACCTTAACCCTTTACCCAATGACTCATATGCGTCCGCCTGCATAATATGCAAATTCAGCAGTTGAAAAAATATTATTTTTCAAAAAAATTCAACAAAACCATGTCATGTGACCCCTCGACGAGCTCGTTCCAATGAGGGGTCACATGTTAGAGTTTTGTTGAAATTTTTTGAAAAATTTCAAAAAATTATATTTAAAATAATAAATTTTGATATCGTCTGCGTTGGGTAAAGGGTTAAAATGATGGAGTAGTCTACCCGACAGAGTGAAACAAAAATGGTCCCTGTAAAACAAAAATGGCTTTCATGAGAGTCATTTAATGTGAACCATAATGGCCCTTCGGGAATTTTGAAAATGACAGGCCTGCTGCAGTAAGGAGTGCATTAACTAACGAGCATTTTCTGTACAAATTGTGACAAGACTTCTAGTTTCAACTATAAGGAAATTATTATAATCTTTGATGGGTACAGGTGTGAGATGGGAAAATCTCACCCAAGGGCAAGATATTTGGGCCAGACACGAGGCTTGCCGAGTGTCTGGACCAAATATCTTGTCCTGAGGGTGAGATTTTCCCCATCCCACACCCGTACCCATCATGGATTATTTTTCTCCCCCCAACATGCAGCGATTATGTTAGCCAGAGGTAATCAGGAGTCCCGTGCTGATTCAATCAACTCATTTTGTATTCATTGTTTTGAAAAACTGATGACACCATCGGAAAGAGCATGCACAAGTTATGTATATACCAAAGGTATATACCACAAAATTGATTAGGAAGGGTGGCAGCTTGAGGGTTGAAGAGTTTTAGAGCATCAAACTTTGATCACACTGCATTCCGATGACATCATTATGAATTAGTTGGTAGCAAGAAACTGATACGATATGCATAAAGTCACTATAACGTTATAAATGTATAACATCACATGGGTGGGGTGGGATACATCTGTCTCTCACTGCTATCTCACCCACTACACACATATGTTGCACATGCAGTGGGGGAGATAAAAGGAGCATTACACATATTGCAGACAACACTTGTAAGAAAAACAGTTTATTGAATAATCCAAAAAATTCATTTTTTTCATCAAGCCTTACTTTTTGAATGAGTTCAGACATTTGAATTATCACCTATTTATTGATGGTACACTTTTTGTGTCGCCTGCCCCACGAAGTGGGGAGCGACATACAGGGATTACTTTTGTCGTCTTGCATCGTCCGTGTCGTCGTCCGCATCGTCCGAGTCGTCCGCGTCACACTTTCTCTTATCCGCCACTCCTCTTTAACCTATGAATGGATTTTGATGAAACTTTCAGTGATTCTTTATCACATAATGGCATTGTGCACCTCCTATTTTATTTTTTGATTCGCTGTATTTTTTCCAGAGTTATGCCCCTTTTCCACTTAGAATTCTGTCTGAAATATTAAAATATAGCGCAGGCGACACACGTCTTCCATGGAAGACTCACATCTAAGTTCTCTCTTCCACTCTGTTATGGTATTAAAATAACAATAATGGTAACAGAAAGAATTCTGATAATCAACAACAATAACTTCAACTTAACTATTCTAACAAAAAAAATTTGGCTAGTAATTTGGGTAAAGGGTTTATTTTGTTTTCGTCAGACATGTTAACCTCCCAAAATTTTTTTCAGGGAGATTGAAGAAAATTTTCAGGGAGATGACATGATTTTCAGGGAGATTTTTGTTTGCGCGTAGAAACCATGTGTGGATCACGCACATAACAGGAAACAGCCCAACAACAATACATCAAAGGAACATACGTCAACATTCTACTAACTGGTGGTGAGTGACCCAGACCTGTTAACCTCTGGAGGTGACTGTCAGTGAGATTTTGATGAGCTCCCAGTGAGACTCGGATGCTTGTCAGTGAGATTTTTGCACGTGGGCAGCACATCAATAATTTCCATGTTACCCCCCCCCCCCCCCTCCCCCCCCCCCCCCCACACACACACACACATACATTAAACATTCCACCCTAATGTGTTTTATTTGAACAATTTGTCCTTTCAAAAGCCAAACCATAGAAATATAGAGAAAAACAAAAATCAGAAATATGGATGTGGTCATGTGCCAATATCTGAGCTTGTTCCAATGACATCCATATTTCAATGGTTTTATGTACAAAATGTTTGGAGATATTTTCGATCTTTTCAGCACTATATCAGTTATGGTGCTGTGTTGAAAGTTTTGGATCCATTTGGGTAATTATGGGTACTTGCGGCGACCTGCGGTAACCTGCGACGATCTGTGGTGTTTAGGCACACCCCAGAGCCCGGTTGTTGTGGTAATTCGATCTTCCAAAGCCCAGCGCCCCACCTAACCACACCGGTTACTCACTGGAAGTAGTTGGTCATTTATGAAGGGGATTTGGAATGGGGTGATCATTTTTCAATGAAACGTGAAAATTATGCCACAGCCAGCCCAGGACGAAACATCTCGGGGATATTTTGTTGTCCATTTATCACTACGAATGAAAAAACGTGCAAGTGCCGTTAATTACCAACTTTTTAGAGATTTTTTCACCAAAAATATAATTTTTTTCACAGCCTGCTTTATAAAATTGCGAATCGGAAATTTTTCCCAATATATTGAAAATTACAGCAACTCATATGTTTGAGCCGTTTGTCTCCAAAATTGGCTATAATTATCTGAAAGTGAAATCCAAAATGCACAATAAATTTGTGTGTATATTTGCACATTTTGCGATTGGACAAGATTTTATACGTATGGAATTTATTTTTCGATTTGACTGCTACCTGTATACAAGCAAAGGTGTGCCTTTAATATATAATCAATTTCAGCAATTATCCTGCATCTCAAATTCATTTAATCCGCCTGTCAAACGTGTTGCAATAATCACAACACGGCCATTGACAGAAATGAGAATTGGTCATCAGTTCTTAGGTAAGTGGTGACGTTTCACACAAACTTAATGACCTTGCCATTGAGAGTAGAGCACATGCTTTTGTATTTGTAAACAAAAGCTGGTGGATTCAGTTTTTGTCTGGTAATGGTATGTCGACTTTCCGGGAGATTTTTGGTCCAAATTGACTCCCTGGTGGGAGGGGATAGCTAATTCCGGGAGAATCCCGGGCATTCTGGGAGAGTTAACATGTCTGGTTTTCGTTGATTACACCATCCCAGGCATTATTCTTGAAAATCTGTTCGTTCGTCCATTTGTCTATTCATTTGTCCGTCCATCTGTAACAACTTTGGACCTTCATATCTCAGTCAGTGGATGTTAGATTTAAATGATCTTTGGTATGCTGATAGACCACCATGGGGGAAAGAATATTCACAAGTAACAGGTTTTGTCCATTTTTTTCTAGAGTTATGGGCCTTTCTCTGCTTTTTTCAACTTAGAAACCCTTCAACATAGAAACCCTTAGTGGGGGATACTGGTGGCATTGCATTGCACCTTGTTGATATTTGGTATATGAAATCCTTAATGAGGTCAGATTCATGTTTGTTCAAATCAGTTGCTTCCTACTCAGGTTCTCAGTCATTTTAGCTGTTTCCTTATTCCTCTGTATTCTGTGGAAATTGGTAATTTTCTGTTTTTATAAATTATTTGTAATTTTAATGCAATTTCCTTGTGGGATCTCTTGAGATGTTTGGCAGTGCTGGTTCATTCAAACCAAAGTCCCTGTCAGTGGAAAAAAAATGTAAGTGCCATTTTAACGTAACGGCCAAAACCAGCCAGCGCTATTCTCAAAAATCGCCAATTAATTTTCATTATTTTTTGTCTCAAAAACATGGGTTATGACCCCTCTTTGGAATGAGCTCATCTAGCTCATTCCAATGAGGGGTCATAACCTATGTTTTTGAGAAAAAAATTTAAAAAAATAGTTAAGAATTTTTTTTTCAATTGTCGTCTGCTTTTCATGTTAGATAAAATCCTTAACTGGTTGAGCGCTAGAAGCCACTATCAGAGCTTTCAAAAAAATGAGGCTACCAGAGCAAAAGCAAACATTTTCTATGCTCTTCTTTCACATTCAGTCAAACTAAAGTAATATTTTGTTTATATAGATTTGTTCTATTACAAATTACAGGAGAGTGCCTTAGGGCTCTCTCCAATAATTTGTAATAGAACAAATTTTGGATAACAAATTCATACCACCAAAGATAATCTCGCTCTCAACCAGTTAAATCTCCTTTTGAAGAGTCAGTGGACCTTTGTTAGGTGAGTGCTTCTGGCCCCTTGGGGGCCTCGTGTTTAAGTGAAACTCCAATATTCCATTTATGCCACAATACTGAATGAGATAATTAATTTACAGTACAGTAGATCAATAATGATGAATGATTAGTTCATTCTGCTGGTGTAACTTGCAAGGTTATTAAGAAATAAGATACCTGAAAGGATAATTAAACAGAATGAAAAGCTGTAAATTTAATTTACTAAAAGCTCATAGTATAAAAAAAACCCCTCATGTTATAAACTTCTGGAAAGACCTTTTGGAATTGTTTCCTAAATGGTATCACTTAACCCTTTACTTAACCTGAAAAGCAGACGACACTTGCAAAAATAATTCTTGAATAACTAATTTTTTTCATTTTTTGTCTCAAAAACATAGGTTATGACCCCTCGTTGGAACGAGCTTGACGAGCTCGTTCCAACGAGGGGTCATCACCTATGTTTTTGAGACAAAAAATGAAAAAAAATAGTTAAAATTAATTGGCGATTTTTTAGAATAGCGCTGACCGGTTTTGGCCGTTATGTTAGGTAAAGGGTTAACTAGTAGAATGCAGGAAGTCCATATTTAGGCTTTATTCTGAAGTGTTGGTACCACAACTTAAAGGCTTCATATTCAGTGGATGTTCTTCATATCACCTTTGAAGTGAAATTGTTTGATCTGTTAGGATTTGCCTTGTTATTTATTTATTGGGATTTAACCACACTTTAAACATCCAGGGTCACCTCGTGTCTGACAGCTTTATGGGTGAAGGAAGCTGGAGGACCCAGAGAGAACCACCGAGCAATGGCCAGACTCCCCAACCTACTAACTTCACACAAGCACGGTTAGCATTGGTTGAAGACAAGTGCACTATCGACGTGCACCATGAGCCCACGTGTGCAATCGGGATTAAGCGCCCAGGACACAATGCAGTTACCCTTGGTGGGGATCGAATGGACCTTTCAGTTTGCAATCCAATTCCATAACCACTGAGCCACCACGCTCCCATTTGCCTTGTTACAATTTTTGGTCAGGAATGTGGCAAGAGGTTTCCGATTAGGGGGAGGTAGGGTAGTGAATTTCCATCTAAGGGGAGGGACCAGGAGGGTGAAACCCCCCTCATAGTCCCTCATCATAGTTGGAAATTCATTACCGAGAAAGATTTTGAAAATGAAGCTGTGAAATTTAAGGGGGCATAAAATTGATTCTAGTACCTGAAATGCCAAACATTTATGATAGAATTATCAGGTTATTATTATTTGGTATTCTTTTGGGAATTGAATATGTGCTAAACAAATGCTCAAGCTTAGAACTTTGAACAATTCACACTGTCCTAACATTAGTAGATCAGATCTTAAGCAGGAATGATCAATTTTCGATGTTTCATCATTTTGTAACTGTGAATGATGGAATTAACTCAGGATAACGATTTTACATTATGTGATTTTCTAGAAGTGCATTTCAAGGATTTTTTTTTATTACGATAAGTAAATGTACTATAGAAATCTCGTACGATTGACATCATGCATATTTGTGAAGCTTGATATTGCATACATTGTAGTTGTAAATAGTAACAGTTAGAATTTTTGCCGATTTGAAACCGAGTTGGAATTTTGGAAAGTAAAGGAGACATCAGCATCGACAAAGCAGCTCTAACATGTTGATAGATGGAATTTCCAACTACACATGACTTGCCCTCCGAATTCCAACTATAGGAAATTTCTGGCCAGGATTGGAGGGGTGACACAGACCCCCCACACCCCCATCACCATGTCCCTGTTATAAGATATGTGAACAAATTTTGATGACCCCGAAATTTTTCAGCACTTGATCAGTTAACTCTTTACCTAACTAGGGCTGAAACGGTTGGCTCATTTTCATAAGCGACTAACCGAGAGCTATAACCGGATAATATCCGGTTATCCGTGGCCATTATTTCACCGAATATGCGATCAAAACAATAGGAATTGGAAAGCAGTATTCTCAAACTATTTTGTAGTGTGTTTGCAAATGAACGTTGTCGAGCACTCGACAACGTTCGTTTGTATACGCACTACGGAATAGTTACTGTGGTTACTCAATACTCACAGAAATTAAAATTTTATTATCAAAATCTGGAAAGCCAAAGTCGAGTATTTCTCAATATATACAACGCGGCTTTGATGTGTAATCTATCACAAAGGAGAAGCGGCAGATTTACTACGTTTTAAAGGTGGAATGACGATATTTCAGATAACCGGTTGACGATTCTTCTAATTGGTTAGGTAGCTAACCGGTTTCAAATTGATTATCCGGTTAACCATTTCAGTACTATACCTAACACGAATAGCAGATCATACACACTTGCAACAAAAATGAAAAAATCCATGAACAACTAAACATTTTTCATACTTTTCCACAATGACATAGATTATAACCACCTCGTTGAGAACTGTTCACATCAGGGGTCAAAAGCTATGTTTTGGAAGCCAAAACGGAAAAAAATATTTCTGTGAACATCATTGGCATTTTTTTTCGCCATTACAAAACTATCATCCATAGTTGTCAATTAAATGATGAAATCTGTTGGTCAAAATTTGTTTATCATTCATCCTTTTGTTATCCAAAGCCAACAAAGTTGGGGGTGGGGGGAACTGAAATGGTGTTTGTTCTATCGTCCATCCATTGGTGGAATTTAAGAAATTTTTGAATAACCAGTTTTTCTAGAGTCATACAGAGTCATATGGCTCTTTTTTGGTTAAATGCTCATCACAGATGTTTGTCCACTTATATGTAATTAACTTCGTCAACATTTCCAGGCCTTGGAAAACTAGAAATCCCATGACCTAATAAGGAGTTATGCAGACAATTTTTCCCGAGCCCATTGTTGTTTGCATAACCCATTTTCCTGTTCTGTATGCTTCTGCTCTCATATGTATCTACAGTATTTAGTCCAAAAAAAATAATGGTTTGGTTCCGGTTACCCGACCGACACTAATTTTGCACCCCACCCCTAATGATTTTTTAGCTCAACTTGACAAAGTCAAGCTGAGCTATTGCCATCACTTCTCGTCCGTCAGTGTACATACGTATGTCCACAGTTTCCTTTAGCACACCTCACAGGTCACATTTATGATCAGATCACTTTGAAACTTAGTATGCTTGTTCGGGTGACCTCTAGATGGGAGATATCGATTATCTTCAATTTCAGTCAAAAAATGTTGCTGCCGGCAACGTTCTTAGAACTTAGTTTAGTCAGACCTCAATATTACCCTTTGGCATACCCTACATGGCACATTTACGATCGATTGCTTTGAAACCTGTCATGCTTGTTTGGGGTGACCTCTAGATGGGAGCTGTCGATTTTCTTCCATTTCCGTCAAAAAATGTTGCCACTGGCAATGACCTTTGAACTTAGTTTAGACCAGCATCAATATATTCCTTTGGCATGCTGTACAGGGCACATTTTTGATCAGATCAGTTTGAAACGTGGTATGCTTGTTTCGGGTTGCCTCTAGATGGGAGCTATCGATTTTCTTCTATATCCGCCAAGAAATGTAGCCGCTGTCAACGACCTTTGATGAACTCCGTGCAATTATGCATCAAAATTTCCCTTTGGCACACCCTGCAGGGCACATTTATTATCAGATCGCTTTGAAACTTGGTATGCTTGTTTGGGGTGACATCTAGATGGGTGCTATCGATTTTCTTCCCTTTCTGTCAAAAATATTGCCGCTGGCAACGTTCTTAGAACTTAGTTTAGTCAGACTTCAATATTTCCCTTTGGCACACCCTACAGGGCACATTTATGATCGAATTGCTTTGAAGCCTGGCATGCTTGTTTGGGGTGACCTCTAAATGGGAGCTATCGGTTTTCTTCCATTTCCATCCAAAAATGTTGCCACTGGCAACAACCTTTGAACTTAGTTTAGTCAGGCATCAATATATTCCTTTGGCATGCCCTACAGGGCACATTTATGATCAGAATGGTTTGAAACTTGGTATATTTGTTTGGGGTTACCTCGAGATGGGAGCTATCGATTTTCTTCAATTTCTGTCAAAAAATGTTGCAGTTGGCAATGACCTTCGATGAACTTCATGCAGTTATGCAGCAATATTTCCCTTTGGTGCAGCCTGCAGTGCACATTTTTGACCGGATCGCTTTGAAACTTTGTGTGCTTGTTTGGGTTGACCTCTAGATGGGAGCTATCGATTTTCTTCCATTTCTGTCAAAAATAGTTGCCATTGGCAATGACCTCTGATGAACTGAGTAAAAACTTAATGCAATTATGCATCAATATTTCCCTTTGACACACCCTGCAGGGCACATTTTTGATTGGATTGCTTGGAAACCTGGTGTGCTTGTGTGGGATGATGATTTATATGGTAGTTATCGATTTTCTTCCGCTTATGTCAAAAAAGGTTGCCGTCGGCAGCGACTTTTGAACTCAGTCAGGCTTCAATATTTCCCTTTGGCACTCCCTTCGGGGCACATTTATGATCAGATCACTTTGAAACTTGTTATGTGTGTTTGGGGTGACCTCCAGATATGAGCTATTGATTTTTTTTCATTTCCATAAAAAATTATTGTCATTATCAGCAGCCTTTGAACTTACTGCATTTGTGCAGCAACTTATCCCTTTGCACTCTCTGCAGGGTATATTTATGAATTTCCATAAAAAAAGAAAAAAACATTGCCGCAAGCAATGACCTTCAAACTTAGTGCATTGTGCATTAACATCTTCCTTTAGCATGCATCAGAGGGTGCATTAATTATCAGGTTGTTTTGAAACTTTGTATGCTTATGCAAGGTGACAAAGATAGGAGCTATCGATTTTCTTTTCATTTCCATCAAAAACTGTTGCTGTTTGCAACAATCTTTGGATTTATTTCATTTGTGCATCAACATTCTTCTTTGACATGGCTACAGGGCATATTTATCTTCGGATTGTTTTTTAACTTGGTGTGCTCATTAGGCGAGACCTCTAGACAAGAGCCATTGATTAGCATTCATTTCTGTGAAAAAAGTTGCTGTTTACAATAACCTCTGAACTTTCTGCATTTGTGTATCAACATTCTTCCTTTAGCCAGCCTTACAGTTTACATTTAAAAATGCATGGATTACTCTGACGTTTTGCCCACACAATGCTGTAAGGTTTAAATTTCACCAAATAACATTGGCACCAATGATTATAACTTACCAAGTTCAAGTTCAAGTTTGTCAAGTTGAGCTACAGTGTCATTGACACTTTCATTTTATTTAAATTGAAAAAGGAACAGAAAAAAACACACAAACACCAACTTTTACCTCAATGACACAAATAGTGCTGGGTGTTTTTTTTAGTATACCGATTTATATATAACCGTCGCTGGCAAATTAAATCATAATTGGTAATGGTATAGAAAGTCGTTTTTAATCCAGGATGCAAATTTCAACTTGCTTATCATGGTTTACAAGAAGTGAATTTACTTCACTGGTGTGGATTGCTATTGGTTTAAGTTTGGGTCTTCTCTCTTTACCACCCTGTCTACCCTCACAGACCATGAGACCTTTCTTTATTACATTTCTTTCCAAACTGTTTAAGTGGTTTGTTTTGACAGTCACCATTATTACGAAAATGATAGAACGTTGTTTACCTCGAATTTTTCAGAAACATGTTGAGGTGAAAAGCCACAACCACGTATACTGTATTACACAAAGCATGCGTAGTCAGTCACATTTGACCAATCACATTCCTGCTATTTAAAACCAGGAATTTTTTCTTGGGAAATGCAAAGGGATTCCCTACAGTTTTACACTTGTACTTCAAAATGATTGGCTGTTTGCATACGGTGACATCAGGATAGCATCTTACCTTCAAAATAGTTTGCATGCAAGTGTTTCATACAAGACCGATGCAAGGTTATTGTTTTCAAATAAACAAAAGCAAGTCATTTGTGCTTCCCATGCCGGGATAAAAATACGATGGTACTTAACCAGCCCATTCCCACAATCACTTAAAATGTCAATTTATTTCATGTGCTGAGATGCGCTGGTAAAATGAGACATGCGGTCACACACATTTCACTTCAGAATCTGAGGACAGCTGATGATAATATTATCAAGACACCTCTGAGTCCATTTTGTTTTGAAGTTGCAGAATTCCACCCGAAATGTCAGCTGCAATCACGAATAAAGTGTCTGCTGATACAAAAGCAGTATATTTCAATCACAACTGTTGGAAGAATTTGGTCCTAAAAATTAACCGAAGCACAAATTGAAGGGAAAGAAAAATAAAAAATATCCCTACCTACAGTTAAAACTAGAAGTCCTGTCATGAAATGTGCACAAATAGCGCATCGATCTGCGCGTTAATCTACGCGTTATGACCATAGTAAGGTTATCAAATTCTGTACATATGGCCGGTGCACAAGCAATGTTTCAGCCAATGGACCTCCGGGTAACCCGGAGGTCCATTGGCAGAAACATTGCCTGTGTTTCCTATGAGTAACCAGGAGAACCTGCCGTGCATTGGATTCCATTTGATATGGAAACTGCGCGCAATTCCTGCATGCAATTAAGCCAAGATAAGCGCACAATTCGTGACAGGACTTCTAGTTTTAACTGTACCGACCCTATTTTTTTCTGCTATGTAACCGGAACCATTAATTTTTTTTGGCCGTGGAGTTTCCATCGAATGCTTGATTTTGAACCAGATGAAATTAATTCAAGAACTATTGTTACATATTATTATGCATCACCTTTTAATGAAAAAAACACAGGATTTCCACTGTTTTGCGTGTACGATAAAACTAAAGTTGTATCGCACATCTGGTAATACAAAACACGTTTGATTTTGTTTCCAACGTTAACAGAGACGGAACCTGTCTAAACAAATCATATCAGTCATTGGTTGAATGCACCAGAGTCGAGATCGCTTGGAAATTCCAGTTTCCTCATTTTGGTTTGTTTATCCGAGATATTTAAACAATCAGATTCAAGTCAAAAATTTACAAAATAAAATTAACATTGTGACTGCTTGTTCCTTGACAAATACTTTCCACAACTGGTCATATAATGATGGATTGTACTATTCTGCGAGGGACACGTAACGTTTCTAGGTTCCTGTTATCTATCCTTCATATTCATTGTTTACATCACGAAAATTTAGACAGGAATTTTGACTTTACCTCCGCATATTATTTCATGAAATGGACGTTGTCATACCTAAACTCCATTCTGGATCAAGCTTTTGTGAACAAATTGTTGATAATCCATGTTAATTTTTGCCATTTTAATTTTTAAATCCAATAAATTTAATATCGATGTGGAATTTATTCACACTAAATTTCTGAAGGAATGTCCATACTTTGAAGTGTTAGCATCACGTGACAGTGACTGACACAAAGTTGATTTTCGTCATTGAGGAAGTCAAGAAAAGCTATTGCCATCACGCGTGCGGAAGTCTGTGAGTCTGTGAGTCTGTTCACATTTTCCTTTAGAATGGGCTACACCCTGCAGTTCTTGTCTGATCGTCACGAAATTTCATATGCAGGTTTGGGGTCATGTTTAGATGAGAACGTCCCCTTTGGTCGCGATTGGACAACTGATATGGCTGCCGAGCCCAAAACCCGAAAACCATTAGCACAGTCTACAGGTCGTATGTATGAAGGGATTTCATTGTAACTTGGTAGGATGCCTCTGTATAATGCCTAAATGAGAACATCCCCTTTTGGGCATGATCTGTCAACTGTGATGGCTGCCCAAGCCTGAAACCCAAAAACTTTTAGCACAGTCTGCAGGTCATGTTTAATATGGACGAATTTCATTGTAACTTGGTAGGATGACTCCTTATGATGTATTTCCCCATTTGGGCGTGATCTGCCAACCGTGATGACTGCCCGAGCCCAACACCCAAAAACCTTTAGCACAGTCTACAGGTCATATTTATTGAGGAATTTTATTGTAACTTGGTGGTTGACTTCATACAATGTTTAGATGAGAAAGTCCCCTTTTGGTCCTGTTTGGGCAACTGTGACGGCTTCAGGGGCCCGAAGCCCAAAAACCTTTAGCACAGTCTACAGGTCATATTTATGAAGGGATTTCATTGTAACTTAGTAGGATGACTCCAAATAATGTCTAGATGAGAACGTCCCATTTTGATCGCGATCATTCAGCCTTGATGGGTGCCCAAGCCCAAAAACCTTTAGCATAGGCAAAAGGTCATATTTATGGAAAGATTTCATTGTAACCTGTTAGGATGACTCCATATAATGCCTAGATGATGACAGCCCCTTTTGGTCATGATTGGTCAACTGTGATGGCTACAGGTGCCTGAAGCCCGAAAACCTTGAGCACAGTCTACAGATTATATTTATAAAGGAATTTCAGTGTAACTTCGTAGGATCACTCCAGATGATGCCCAGATGAGATTGTCCCCTTTGGTTGCGATCATTCAACCATGATGGCTGCCCGAGCCTGAAGCCCGAAAACCTTTAGCACAGTCTACAGGTCATATTTATGAAGGGATTTCATTGTAACTTGGTAGGTTGACTTCATATAATGTCTAGATGAGAACGTCCCCTTTTGGACACAATTGGGCAACTGTGATGGCTACTGGGGCCTGAAGCCCAAAAACCTTTAGCACAGTCTACAGGTGATATTTGGATATTTTGTAGCTTGGTAGGATGACTCCAAATAATGTCTAGATGAGAACGTCCCCTTTTGGTCGCGATCATTCAGCCTTGATGGCTGCCCGAGCCCAAAAACCTTTAGCATAGTCTATAGGTTGTATTTATAAAAGGATTTCATTGTAATTTGTTAGGTTGAAGGTTGACTCCATATAATGCCTAGATGATGACATCCCCTTTTGGTCGTGATTGGTCAACTGTGATGGCTACAGGTTCCCGAAGCCCGAGAATCATGAGCACGGTCTACAGGTCATATTTATGAAGGGATTTCATTGTAACTTCGTCGGATCACTCCAGATGATGCCCAGATGAGAATGTCCCCATTTGGTTGCGATCATTCAACCATGATGGCTGCCCGAGCCCAAAGCCCGAAAACCTTTAGCACAGTCTTCAGTTCAGATTTATGAAGGGATTTAATTGTAACTTGGTAGGTTGACTTCATATAATGTCTAGATGAGAACAGCCCCTTTTGGACACCATTAGGCCACTGTGATGGCTACTGGGGCCTGAAGCCCAAAAACCTTTAGCACAGTCTACAGGTGATATTTATGAAGGGATTTCATTGTACCTTGGTAGGATGACTCCAAATAATGTCTAGATGAGAATGTTATTTTGGACTTGGTAGGTCAAAGGCAACGGTGGCCCTGAACATAATAAATCAAAACAATTGGTTTCCGGATGATAACTTAATAATGGTTTGACCCACGTTCATGAAAACTTCATAGGTAGGTTGGCATCAGTGAGAGGAAGAACCATATTTATTAGTGTTGTGCGGTTTTATTTTTCTTGTTTCGGTTCGGTTTCGGTTCGGTTTTTAGCTCACCTGAGCGAAGCTCAAGGGGAGCTTTACTAATCACTTTCTGTCCGGCGTCCGGCGTCCGTCGTCGTCCGTCCGGCGTTAACTTTACATTATCGACTTCTCCTCCTAAACCACTAGCCTAATTTTATTCAAATGTTGGCTAAATGTTTATTACCTAATGCCAATTCAGATTTGTTCAAATGAAGTTGCCCCTCCTCCTGGGTGGTGCCACGCCCCCAAGGGGCACCAAAATCTTTGTAAATCTTCTTCTCATGAACCAGCAGTAGCAGAGACTTGATATTTGGTGTGCAGCTTCCTTTTGAGGTGTAGACTCAGATTTGTTCAAGAGAAGTTTGTGGGTCTATACTTGGCGTCGTTATAGGAGGGGCAAAATTTTTTGCCCCGCCCAAAATTTCTATTTTCCAAACCGAGAGGCTGATTTGAACCAAATTTTATGTGAGGGCTTATTGGGTCATGAGTACTTGATTTATGCAAAAAAAAATTTTCCCGCAGCCCCGTGGGAACCGCAGGCGCTAAAAATAGAAAAAATTTAAAACGCCCATGTCTCCAAAACTGCACGGCACTGAGAATTTTTATTTGGTGTGCAGCTTCCTTAGGACCAACAGAAAGGATTGGTAAAAAAAAATTGCCATCGGTTTTATCATAGGGTACAGTTTCGGGACTTTGAAAAAGTGCTGAGTCAGCACTTTTTAACACTGTAGGCAATGGGAAAAACATTAAAAAATCTTCTTCTCCAGATCCAGCAGGCAGAATCTTTTGATATTTGGTATGCAACATTGTAGGGTGGATCTGATTCAAGTTTGTTCAAATCGGCCCCCTGGGTTCATATTTGGGCTCAGTATAGGAGCCCGATTTTGAACTTAGTGCATTTCAGGCAAATTTCTTAAAAAATCTTCTTCTCCAGATCCAGCAGGCAGAATCTTTTGATATTTGGTATGCAACATTGTGGGGTGGATCTGATTCAAGTTTGTTCAAATCGGCCCCCTGGGTTTATATTTGGGCTCAGTATAGGAGCCCAAATTTGAACTTACTGCATTTCAGGCAAATTTCTTTGAAAATCTTCTTCTCCAGATCCAGCAGGCAGAATCTTTTCATATTTGGTAAGCAACATTGTGGGGTGGATCTGATTCAAGATTGTTCAAATCGGCCCCCTGGGTTAATATTTGGGCTCAGTATAGGAGCCCGATTTCGAACTTAGTGCATTTCAGGCAAATTTCTTAAAAAATCTTCTTCTCCAGATCCAGCAGGCAGAATCTTTTGATATTTGGTATGCAACATTGTAGGGTGGATCTGATTCAAGTTTGTTCAAATCGGCCCCCTGGGTTCATATTTGGGCTCAGTATAGGAGCCCGATTTCGAACTTAGTGCATTTAGGCAAATTTCTTAAAAAATCTTCTTCTCCAGATCCAGCAGGCAGAATCTTTTGATATTTAGTATGCAACATTGTGGGGTGAATCTGATTCAAATTTGTTCAAATTGGCTTCCTAGATTCATATTTGGGCTCACTATAGAAGCTCGAATTTGAACTTAGTGCGTTTCATGC
Organism: Pictodentalium vernedei; assembly: GCA_031216915.1. NCBI lineage: Eukaryota > Metazoa > Mollusca > Scaphopoda > Dentaliida > Dentaliidae > Pictodentalium > Pictodentalium vernedei. Next base: position 73,113,308 of record CM062289.1, on the reverse strand, counting down.
AAATTTCTTAAAAAATCTTCTTCTCCAGATCCAGCAGGCAGAATCTTTTCATATTTGGTAAGCAACATTGTGGGGTGGATCTGATTCAAGTTTGTTCAAATCGGCCCCCTGGGTTTATATTTGGGCTCAGTATAGGAGCCCAAATTTGAACTTAGTGCATTTCAAGCAAATTTATTAAAAAATCTTCTTCTCCAGATCCAGCAGGCAGAATCTTTTGATATTTGGTATGCAACATTGTGGGGTGGATCTGATTCAAGTTTGTTCAAATCGGCTTCCTAGATTCATATTTGGGCTCACTATAGAAGCTCGAATTTGAACTTAGTGCATTTCAGGCAAATTTCTTAAAAAATTTTCTTCTCCAGATCCAGCAGGCAGAATCTTTTGATATTTGGTATGCAACATCGTGGGATGGATCTGATGCAAATTTGTTCAAATCGGCTCCCAAGATTCATATTTGGGCTTACAAAAGAAGCTCGAATTCAAACTTAGTGCATTTCAGGCAAATTTCTTAAAAAATCATCTTCTCCAGATCCAGCAGGCAGAATCTTTTGATATTTGGTATGCAACATTGCGGGGTGGATCTGATTCACGTTTGTTCAAATCAGCCCCCTGGATTCATATTTGGGCTCACTATAGAAGCTCGAATTCAAACTTAGTGCATTTCGGGCAAATTTCTTCAAAAATCTTCTTCTCCAGATCCAGCAGGCAGAATCTTTTGATATTTGGTATGCAACATTGCGGGGTGGATCTGATTCAAGTTTGTTCAAATCGGCCCCCTGGATTCATATTTGGGCGTAATATAGAAGCCCGAATTCAGACTTAGTGCATTTTGGGCAAATTTATTAAAAAATCTTCTTCTCCAGATCCAGCAGGCAGAATCTTTTGACATTTGGTATGCAACATTGTGGGGTGGATCTGATTCAAGTTTGTTCAAATCGGCTTCCTAGATTCATATTTGGGCTCACTATAGAAGCTCGAATTCGAACTTAGTGCATTTCAGGCAAATTTCTTAAAAAATCTTCTCCAGATCCAGCTTCAGAATCTTTTCATATTTGGTAAGCAACATTGTGGGGTGGATCTGATTCAAGTTTGTTCAAATTGGCCCCCTGGGTTTATATTTGGGCTCCGTATAGGAGCCCAAATTTTAACTTAGTGCATTTCAGGCATATTTCTTAAAATATCTTCTTCTCCAGATCCAGCAGGCAGAATCTTTTGATATTTGGTATGCAACATTGTGGGGTGGATCTGATTCAAGTTTGTTCAAATCGGCCCCCTGGGTTTATATTTGGGCTCAGAATAGGAGCCCAAATTTGAACTTAGTGCATTTCAGGCAAATTTCTTGGAGAATCTTCTCAAGATCCAGCAGGCAGAATCTTCTGATATTGGGTATGCACCATGCTTAGGGGGGTGAGATTCAAGTTTGTTCAAGCCAAGTCCCTGGGTTCATATTTGGGCTCACTGTGGTAGCCCGAATTATAACTTAGTTCAAAATGAGGAATTTTCTTTAAAAATCTTCTTCAGATCCACTGATCCAGCAGTCGGAATGTTTTGATATTTGGTATGCAGCATCCTTAGGGGGTGAGATTCAAGTTTGTTCAAGCCATGTCCTTAGGTCCATATTTGGACTCACTGTGGGAGCTCGAATTGTAACTTAGTTCAAAATGAGGACTTATCTTTAAAAATCTTCTTCTTCAGCCATGTCCCTAGGTCCATATTTGGACTCACTGTGGGAGCTCGAATTGTAACTTAGTTCAAAATGAGGACTTTTCTTTAAAAATCTTCTTCTTCAGATCCAGCAGTCGGAATGTTTTGATATTTGGTGTGCAGCATCCTTAGGGGGGTGAGATTCAAGTTTGTTAAAGCCAAGTCCCTGGGTTCATATATGGGCTCCCTGTGGGAATGTTCTTTAAAAATCTTTTTTTTTTTAGATCCACTGGTCAGAATCTTTGGATATTTGGTATAAGCTTTTCTTAGGAGGAGCAGATGCAACTTGTTGAAATCAATTCTCTGGGCTGATATAAATTTAGGCTACCATGTCAGGTGAGCGCCCTCAGGCCCCTTGGGGCCTCTTGTTTAAAAAAGACATGGTTTATAGGTCGGTTTTCGTTTTTTTATAGTAAGACATCTGCAGTTTCCAACAGAAACTATGTAGTGTCAATATAATGCCCATACTGTCATCTTTTCAATGATGATATAATTGGCAGTGACTAGCATTTGTGCTAAGTGTATAAATGGCAGGCATTATCAAAACAAAATAATATAAAACAAAATAAAATGTAACAGTGTTTGTAGAATATCACCACTCACCAATTCTAGGTACATGCACCCCCCCCCCCCCCCCCCTCCCTCACCTCTGGTCTTTAAGTTCAGGCATAAGCGAGTCTATGGTGAATTGATATTAACACATGGGTGTGAAACCAGCTAATTCACAATTTCCCAGGGCTCTGTTCAGTGCTCACTCCTGGGTGGGGCCCTGCGCAGCCTAACAAAGTGACCCTACCAGGCATTGCAAATAATAACAAGTGTTGCCAAGTGGGTCACCTAGACACCCATCCTAACATACCTGACAATGAACTGATGTATGGACTCTTTTCCATACATTTTCCATCATTTCATGTCAACCTGGAATGGGAAAGTCATATTGTTTGTAGCTGGGTGGGCTTCAAAACGAACCACTTTACCAAATGCCTATTGCCTATAAACCACCCCACCACCACCACACACACACACACACCTCGCGCACGCAATGGTATTAGCTCAACGGAATTGATTTCACAAATTCACTGGTGTACTGTTATATATTGCAACTTTTTTGCGTTTGCCTCTTGCCATTCCACTTTCTATTTCTACCACTGATTTGTTCCTTTGGTTGCCCCCCTTAAAGTTAGTTTTGTGGGAATGCAACCGTGGCACGTTGACAGCGATATTATGGAACGAAGCTTTTTCCCGTGGATATGGACGATTCGGTCTTGGGACGTTTCGGCCTCGGGACGTTTCGGTTCAAGACGTTTTGGCCTTCATATATTGAACTAAATAGAATAAGAACTTGCGGTTTTGTGTTTTTAGTTGGCTGAAACCTTCAGGACAAATTGTCTCAGGTCGGAACGTCCCAAGTTTGAACCGCAAGGAAACCTCTTCCAGGATAAGCACATCAAGGGAGGCAACAGACTACATACGAAACACGTGGTGGGGAAACCCGTGACAAATGCTATTTTCGAATACGACAATGAAATGCCAAGACCTTTTTCTGATATGATATTATTCACTGTCCAACAGATTGTAGATAAGTAATTTTAATTAAACTGATTGACTATGTCAGACAAACCTATTCAAAAACGAAGCCAATTGCACAAGGTATTTTCTGTAATCAGTGAAATGTAGGCGTGTTGGCTATCTGTTTTGTCATTCTCACAGACAACCCATTTTTACGTCAACGATGTGTGATTGACAACTTGTCATACATCATTCTCGAGTGATCTGGACATGCTGGAGTGACCCCTTTACACCCAGAATGTGGCGTGCATTGACGACACTGTTATTTCCTGACAAAGCTCGACATTTCAGACATTGTTAGTGCAAACTGAATAAAGAAAACAACTCTTCTAGACATTTTAAGAAAAAACCGAAACCGTACTCATTTACCAGTTACACGGTTTCGGTTTCGGTTTTCAAGCAAAACCGAAACCGACTTATAAAACCGGTTAACCGTACAACACTAATATTTATTTTGGACTCGCTAGGTAAATGCTCAAGGTCACAGTGACCTTCAACATAGTAAATCTGTAAACAATTGGTTTCCGGACGTTAACTTGATAATGGTTTGACCCACGTTCATGAAACTTCAAAGGTAGGCTGGCATCGTTGAGAGGAGGAACTGTATTTATTTTAGACTTACTAAGTAAAAAGGTCAAGGTCACAGTGACCTTGAACATAGTAAATCATAAACAGTTGTTTCGGGATGATAAGTTGACAATGGTTCAACCCACATTCATGAAACTTCATATATAGGTTAGCCTTCTTGAGAGGAAGAACCCTATTTATTTTGGACTCACTAGGTCCTGCTTTACAATCTAAATATTAGGCAGCAAATTGGATTTTAATCCATATCATCGAAAAATGAAAGATAAAAAAAATAGAATTTCTTCACAAGCAAACCATTTTTCTTGTCAGAACCCAGATGAGGAACTAAGAATTTATTTTATATGGTCATATTAACCAAGTGGATTGGGCCTTGTTGTGTAAAGGCTTACATGGTGCAAAAAAGGCATAATGTTATTAACCAAGTGGATTGGGCCATGTTGTGTAAAGGGTTACATGGAGCAAAAAAGGCATAATGTTATTAACCAAGTGGATTGGGCCATGTTGTGTAAAGGGTTACATGGAGGAAAAAAGGCATAATGTTATTAACCAAGTGGATTGGGCCATTTTGTGTAAAGGGTTACATGGAGGAAAAAAGACATAATGTACAAGGCAAACAAAATATTGAAATTTATGGATAAGAGAAGAATTCTAGTACTTAGTTTTTCCTGATAACTTTTAATAATGTGTAAGTATGTGTCAAAGTTACATACTGGAGTACAATATTTGGTGTTCCACAAACTGTTATCATGCATGGTATAAACATCAAGCCAAGTCCCATACATGTGTGCATGTATACAGTATGCATACTTCTATGATGACTGTCTGAGTGATCGATTTGGACTCCCGCGTTGTGTCCTTGGGCAAGGCACTTCACCCTGATTGCCCACATGGGGGGCACGAAGACACTGTGTACTAAGGCGTACTGCACATCGATGGTGTGCATGTCTTCAACCAATCTAACCCTGCCTGTGCTGCAGTGCGGAGTTACGATGTTGGGGAGCTGGCAGCTGCTCGTCATTGCTCGTTGGTTCTATCCGGGTACTCCAGCTTCCTCCACCGTAAAAACTGTCACCGACATGATATGACCTTGACTGTTAATGTGTTGTTAAACCCTAATAAATAAATTCATACTTCTTTGCATGTGAAACAACACTTCCAACAGCCAGGGTTACATCGTGTTGGACCAGCAATTAACCGATAAGGATTTGTGACTGCCATCTGCTTGCCGATTAGTTGAGCACACAATCTGCAGGTTGTGACTGCCGATGTCAGATGGTAACAACCAAAAGAAGTAGTATGTTTAAGAATGCATAGAACAGAATTAATTTTACAATACAGTCAGGTTGATTGGTTTGTTGACCTCACGAGTATGTCAGTGTGTATGTTAAAATGAAAATACGACATCAGTGGAAACAAGTTAACAGTGCAGCATCTTTGATCAACGATCAAAGACGCTGCGCTTTTAACTTGTTTCTGCTGATGTCGCATTCCATTTAGTCATCACACAACACGTGTGATATTTGTTATGAGCAGCAATCAAGGGGAAGATCAGACCAATCAATGAAATTAGGCCAATCTTGATTCCTGCCAATCATTGTGGGAACTTATTAAGTTTGTTACAGCTTGTATGAGATTGTTAATGAAATGTAAATACAAACCATTTTGATCCAGTGGTGTCCCATGTAGCCATCGGTATGGACCAATGTTCAAACACCTCTACCTATGGTCAACCGATGGCTTAAAATTGGCTGATGTCAGATGCGATTATTGAACATCGGTTAATCACTACGTCGGACAGTTTTAGGAAGCTGGAGTACCAGAGAAAACCACAGAGCAGGAGCGAGGGACTGTCAGACTCTCCAACATACTAACTCTGTACAAGAAGGGTTAGCTGCAGTTGAAGGCAAGAGCACCAACGTTGAACAGTATACAGTTCCACTGTGTCCCCATGTGTTCAATTGAGATTTTGTGTCTTACCCAAGGACACAAAGCAGTTTTGGCTCGCCGCTGGTCAGGATCAAACCATTGGGACATTTCAGTGTGAACTTCGAAGTTCTATGCTCAAAACGTTGAGCAACTGCGTTCCCACCGTTTACTGGTATCTAATTTTACAGTCAGAACTGTTCAGCACTATCTCACAATAAAAATCGATATTTAAGCTTTATTATTTTTTCACTTTTGCCCCAAAAGCATAGCTTAGGCCTAAAAACATTGAAAATCTGTTTCTCAGGCCCTCCCACATGGTCCTTTTGGCTGCTGCGTGCTCTCTTTTTATAACAAATGCAAACTTGAAAAAATGAAAATTAAATGGTTTATATCTGATATTTTACCCAAGTCAATAAAATTGTCCCTTGAGTGCAACAAGGCTTTGCAAAACTTTAGCATTGCAAAGCAAGCATTGTTGCACTCAACTGACGTAATACACCACCACCTATGCTATTCTGTAGATTATGAGGCCTCAAACATAAAACAAGCCAAGAACATGAACTTTTTCATGGCAAAGAAATAATTACAAAAATAAAAAATAAAATAAAAAATCGTGACATTGACGCCGCAGCTGCGACGGGTGGTGCAATCTCACAAAATTCTAAGTTCATCAAGGGCCATAACTCCAAGAAAAATATTTGGAACAACACATGTATTGAACAGTGGCTAGTCATCAATAAGATACGCTTACATGCCAAATGTAAAGTCATTCCATCAAGTATTTCAAAAGTTATTGAGTTTTGAAACTTGTTGGTCACAGACAGACCGACCGACTGACGGGCCATAACTCCAAGAAAAATATTTGGAACAACACATGCATTGAACAGTGGCTAGACATCAATAAGATACACTTACATGTCAAATATAAAGTCATTCCATCAAGTATTTCAAAAGTTATTGTGCTTTGAAACTCGTTGGTCACAGACAGACCGACCGACCGACAGACAGACAGACAGACAGACAGACAGACAGACAGACAGACAGACAGACAGACAGACAGACAGACAGACAGACAGACAGACAGACAGACAGACAGACAGACAGACAGACAGACAGACAGGCAGGCAGGCAGGCAGGCAGGCAGGCAGGCAGGCAGACAGACAGACAGACAGACAGACAGACAGACAGACAGACAGACATTGCCACTTATAGAGCTGCTAGTCGCATCTAAAAAAAACGCCTGCACGCATGCAATTTTACAAAAAATGGCCTGAGAAACAGAAGATCTACTTTGTGAGGCTTTATGATACAGCATAGAAATCATTGAAGTCATCTCGGTGGACTCATTTCAGTGGGGGAGGGGGTATGGAAATTTTTTTTACTTATTCAAGAATTTCTTTTTGCGAGTATCGTCTCCTATTCGATTTGCCTATTAACTAGTTTGATTGTCATTTGTTTTTAGCTCACCTGACTGAATGTCTGGATGAGCTATACTGATCACTCACCATCTGTCGTCCGTGAACATGGTGTTTGCACCTGCTTCTCCTAAAATGATGAACCAATTTTAGTTAAAGTTGAGGCGATAGTTTGTTCGGACATCACATTTTGTTTTTGTTCAAATCAACTTACCCAGCTCCATAGGGAGGGGGTAGGGGAAAATGCCCTAAATTTCTTTCAAATCTTCTATTTTCTGAACTGATGGTCCGATTTAAACCAAATTTGGCATGTAGAATTATGGAGTCATAAGTACTTGATTCATGCAAAAAAACGAAATCCTGTTTTCCTGTGGGAACCCCAGGAGCTAAAAATAGAAGTATTTTCAAACGCTCATATTTCCCAAACCACACGGAACAGAGAACTGTTATATGGTATGAATCATCCTTAGGACCCGTTGAGCTGAATTTTAACTTAGTCCAATATGAATAATCTTTAAAAATTGGCTTCTTGATATACAGTCAGAATCTTTTGATATTTGGTATACAGCATTCTTAGAGGGTTCAGATTCAGATTGTACAAAGAAAGTCCCTGGGTTGATATTTGTGTATTTGTTTGGGGGAGGGGGGTGGGGGCAAATTTTAACATAGTGCAAAATTGGTAATATTCTCAAAATCTTCTTCTCCAGAAATTTTAACATAGTGCAAAATTGGTAATATTCTCAAAATCTTCTTCTCCAGAACCACCAGTCAGAATCTTTTGATATTTGGTATACAACATTCTTCAACTTTGTTCAAGTTAAGTCCCTAGGTTAATATTTGAACTCCCTAGTTTTGCATTACTCAAAATCTTGGCATTATTTCTGTGGTAGCATCCCAATACTAGAAAAAAATCATCTGGCATGGACATCAGAGTTATAAATAATTAAATAACTTCATTTCTCTGTAGTGTTAACTTGCCAAAGATGCTAATTAAATCCTTCTTTTAACAACTATGGTCAGATGAGTGCTTCAGGCTCCAGGCATGGGACCTAACATATTCTACAAGTGATGGCACAATATGTTCTTTCCCATACAATACCAGTTAAAATAGGTTTAAAAAATAAACTCTAGTATTTTTTTCTCCACTGATAAATTTAGTACCGTGCTTGACATTCTTGGAAAGCTGCGTCAAAAAGATTTCTCAGAGTCCTATTAAGAGGCTTGTACGGTCCTGTCAATTGTCCTTACCAGTGAAAATGTGCAGCACCTGTAATATGCTTTACATTGGAGTCAGATAAAAATAGAATATTCCTTTTAGGCTCTGCATAGTAGGGCTGGGGGTTATTTTGGTTTTCCAGTTAGGTTCCATTTTTTGCAGCAAACTGGAATACGGTACCGAACTGTGAGACCCTGCAAAAACTGGCCAAATAGCTTTACTGTGTTTGTTCTTTATCTTATGAAATTATCTTACTGGGAAGCAAATGGACCAGTGACGACTGTGGATTTTCGTCACTTGGTCTGTCCGGCAAAGTGGAGAATGTGCCGTGTTCTAATTGTCACATTTTCTCTCTTATTGACTCGTCCACTGGACGAGTCAATAAAGGAGAAAATGTGACAATGAGAACACATCATAGATTGGATGAACTTTATTCATTTGTTCACTAATTTATGTTTTTTGTCTGACTAAATAGGCTTAACAATTAATCCCCAAGCCAATAAGAATGATTAAAGGGGGCACGGTGGCGTTGCGATAACCGGTTCTCGTCAGATCACCGAAGTTGTGCAACATCGAGCCCGGTTAATCCTCGGATGGTGACTGGTCTGAGCGATTCGGACTCCCACGTTGTGTCCTTGGGCAAGGTACTTAACCCCGATTGTCTACATGGGGGCACGATGATGCAGTGCACTAAGCGTACTGCACGCTGATGGTGCGCATGTCCTCAACCAATCTAACCCTGCCTGTGCAGCTGTGCGGAGTTACGATGTTGGGGAGCTGGCAGCTGCTCGTTGTTGCTCGGTGGTTCTCTCCGGGTATTCCGGCTTCCTCTACCCATAAAACTGTCCCGGTCATGATTAGCCATTGTGCATAAGTATGTGACTTTAAACAACAATAAATAAATAATAAAGGGGAATTAGACTGACCCCAATGGAGATACTTACAGTCCAGTACTTAAACCACTTGACCAATGCACACTTTCAAAAACAGTGGCTGGAATCTACTTTTTAGCTTAACTTGACAAAGTCAAGATATGCTGCTGTCCTCACATGTGCGCAGGTCTGTGAGTCTGTTAGTCTATTCCCATTTTCTTTAGCACAGGCTACACCCTGAAGTTCTTGTCCGATCATCACAAAATTTCATATGCAGGTTCGAGGTCATGTCTATGAGAACATCCCATTTTAGTTGCCATCAGTCAACCATGATAGCCACACAGGCCTGAAACACAAAAATCTTTAGCGCAGTCTAGGTCGTATTTATCAAGGGATTTCATTGTAACTTGATAGGATGGCTCTGTATAAGGTCTTGATGAGAACATCCTATTTTGGTCATGTTCAGTCAACCTTGATGGCCACAGGGGCACTTTACCTAGATTCCTTTAGCACAGTCCACAAGGGATTTCATTATAAATTGGTAGGTTGATCCAGTATAATATCTTGATGGACCGTTCTATTTTGGCCATGATTGGTCAACCGAGAAGTCCATACAGGACATCACCTAGATTTGTTTATCACAGTCTGCTATTAATATTTTAGAAGTGATTTCATTGTAACTTTGTAGGATAACTCAGTGTGATGTCTAGATGAGACTATCCTATTTTGGTCATGATTGGTCTCCCATTACCATCACTTGGGCATGTAACCTAGATTCCTTTAGTACTCTCTTCAGGTTGTTTTTATGAAGGGATTTCATTGTAACTTGGTAGGATAACTCGGTATGATATCTAGATGAGACTATCATATTTTGGTCATGGTTGGTCAACTGTAACCACAGGACCAGCACTTGAGCTAGATTCCTTCAGCAAAGTCTATGAGTGTGCAGTTTACCGGTTTTATAAGTCGGTTTCGGTTTTGCTTTAAAACCGAAACCGAAACTGTGTAATTGATAAATGAGTACGGTTTCGTTTTTTTTCTTTCTAAAACGTCTGGAAGAGATGTTTTCATTGTTCAGTTTGCACTAACAACGTCTGAAATGTCAAGCTTTGTCAGGAAATGACAGTGTCGTCAATGAATGTCACATTCTGGGTGTAAAGGGGTCACTGCAGCATGTCCAGATCACTCCAGAATGATGTATGACAAGTTGTCAATCACACATCGTTGACGTAAAAATGGGTTGTGTTTTCTGTGAGAATGACAAAACAGGCAGCCAACACGCCTACATTTGACTGATTACAGGAAATACCTTGCGCCATTGGCTTCAGTTTTGAACAGGTTTGTCTGAAATAGTCAATCAGTTTAATAAAATTACTTATCTACAATCTGCTGGCCAGTGAATAATATCATATCAGAAAAAGGTCTTGGTATTTCATTGTCGTATTCGAAAATAACATTTGTCACAGGTTCCGCACCACGTGTTTCGGATGTAAATCTGTTGCCTTCCTTGATGTGCTTATCCGGGAAGAGGTTTTATTGCGATTCAGTCTTGGGACGTTCCGGTCCGAGATTTTTTGTCCTGGACGTTTCGGCCCACTAAAAACATGAAACCCCAAGTTCTTATTCCATTTAGTTCAATATATGAAGGCCGAAACGTCTTGAACCGAAACGTCCCAAGGCCAAATCATCCATATCCACGGGAAAAAGCTGCGTTCTGTAATATCACTCTTGTCAACATGCCGCGGTTGCATTCCCACACAACTGATTTTAAGGGACCCAACCAAAGGAACACATCAGCAGTAGAAATAGAAAGTGGAATGGCAAGAGGCAAATGCAGAAAGTTACAATATGAAACAGTACACCAGTGAATTTGTAAATCAATTCCGTTGAGCTAAAACCATTGCATGCGTGCGGTGGGGGGGGGGGGGGGGGGGGGTCTGGGGAGGAGGGGGTAGATAGACAATAGGTATTTGGTAAAGTGGTTCGTTTTGAAGCCCACTCAGCTACAAACACTATGACTTTCCCATTCCAGACTGACATGAAATTATTGCTGATTATCTTACTAGGGCGGGTGGTGGCGGCACAAGCCACCACTGTGAGTGTAGGGGGGGGGGGGGGGGAGGTACTGAAAAGAGTCCATACTCCAGTTCATTGTCAGATATCTTAGGATGGGTGTCTAGGTGATCCACTTGGCATTGCTTGGTATTACTTGCGATGTCTTACTATAAAAAAAAACGAAAACCGACCTATAAACCAAGTTTTTTTTTTTAAAAACTGAACCAAAACAAGAAAAATAAAACCGCACAACACTAGATTTCATTGTAACTTGGTAGGATGACTCGGTTTGGAATGATTTTACTGTAACTTGATAACCTAGGTTGACATACATGAACTATGAGGGACACATCAACCCAGGCCTCAATTCTTTAGTACATTCTACACCCCAAATTATTCTTGTCGAAAACATAGCATGTGGGGTGCAGAACTTAACATATTCTCAATTATCACAATTGTTGTCTTAATTCATAATCCCTTCAAAAACATTGAACATTAATTATCCTTTTCTTCTAACACTATACATGGTCAATTTAAGCTGCAGTGTCATTGACACTTTCATTTTGATGAAGTTCTCATGATTGCTTGGTTCAGTTTCCTTATGGAAGCTGCATGAATGTGTGAAACTTGCTGGTTACAGTACTGCGAATGTGCTGTGGTTTTCTATAAGTATGTTGACTTCTGTATAAACAGTCAGTTCTTGGTTGTGTTAGGTTATTGTAATGATTACTGTATCAAGGTATTATTTTCAGGGGCATTTGGCATCCCTGACAATCACTGCAAGTTTTCTTTCAGCAGAGAAAGTATATTACCAAAGAAGCAAGCTGTTGTACCCTAACTTCAGTTCACTGATGATGTTAACTGGAAGTGAGTGGTGCAATGATGTGCATAATCTGGCTATAAAATAACACAAAGACCAACTACTTTTGCACATTGAGAATAATATCTGAATTGAAACATATTGTGTCCCTGAAGTGCATCAAAGTGCCATCTGCAATGCTAAAGCATTGCAGATGGCACGTTGATGCATCCAAGGGACGACAAGTCACTTAACCCTTACCGGCCTAATTCCACTTTTGCTCATTTTTTTCCCAAAACTGAAAAGGTACCTCAACATGTGGTCTCTGGGTAAATTTGAAAGTCCAGGCCTTTAAGGGTTTATATATATACTATTAAAAAAAAATAGGGGATATTTTATAAAAGTGATATATATGAAGAAATATATTTATATTTTCATCAAAAAGACAGTTGAGGCATTGCACTGTGCCATCTGGTGAATGATTTCAGGAATTTTCAGCGATAGTGGGGTGTCTGACAAGCACACATTCCACGCACTGAGCTGTAGAAGACATGGACAGTAAGTCAGAGAATTTACCGCATTCAATTCAAGACCTCAATACCTTGTAAATCGAACCTCGGTTTCGTGAGACAAGCGCAGATCCGATGTGGCATACTCCTCACCAAACGTCCAATATCAGCTTGACTGATGTTATTCCATTCTTCCTGCAGTGCAGCGGTTAGTTCCTGGACATTGGTAGGGGCTGTTGGCTTTGTTATACGTGCCTGCCAAGCATATCCCAGATGTACTCGATTGGTGAAAGGTCTGGACTTAACCGGTAGTGCTGGCCAAGACAGTGTAGTGATATTCTGCTCCTGGAGGAACTCTGTAGTGACACGGGGCCCTGTGTGCTCTTGCTTTGTCATCTTGCAAAATGAATCGACAGCCGTGACGCTGCGCAAGTGCAAATGGCACCATATGAGCTGCTAATATGTTGTCACGGTAGTACTGCCATGTGACACGCCCTTGAATGATATGTAATGTTGTTCTGCTTGTCATGGTTATGCCACCCCATACCATAACGGATCCACCACCGAAACAATCATGCTGTCTTACGGTTACGTCATGATATCATTCATTCCGCCGCTGCCACACTCTGTTTCGCCTGTTGTGGACATTGGTAGGGGGCTGTTGGCATTGTCGTACGTGCCTGCCAAGCATATCCCAGACGTGCTCGATTGATGAAAGGTCTGGACTTAGTGCTGGCCAAGGCAGTGTAGTGATGTTCTGCTCCTGCAGTCTATCTGTTGAAGAAAGTCACAACAGATACGCGCCACGTGACATTGGGCATTGTCTTGCTGGAATAACTGCAATCCGAAATTAGCGCTGAACAACGGGACAACAACAGCATTTAGAATTTCGTCCCTATATCACTGTCCATTCAGATTACCATCGATGAAGATCAACTGCATTCGATGGTGCAAGGAAATTCCTGCCCAAACCATTACACTGCCCCTGCCGAAACGGTCGCATTCCTGCAGGCAAGCATCAGAAAACCATTCTCCTCGTCATTGATACACTCTTGCCTACCATCAATACGCCATAGACAAAATCATGATTCATCACAAAAAAGACTGTGCTCCAATGCTGCGGAGTCCAGTGAACATGCTGACGTACCCTTTCCATTCTGACGGTACGATGACGTTGGGTAAGGATTGGTCCATGGTATGGATGCCTACTTCAGATGCCGTGTTCAGCGAGTCTGTTGCGGACAGTTTGTGCACTGATTCTATTGTTAGTTCTACCAAGAGTAATTGCTACTGTCCTCGTCGCCAGAAGGAAGCGATCCCGCAAGTGAGACGTCCTGATGTGTTAGTCTTGTGCAGGGGTCGTAACTCTGGGTCGACCTGAATGCGGTCAGTTGACAGTAGATCAAGTGGTTCTATACCTTCCAAGAGTCGGTAAATAGTGGCCACAGTGACTCCGAACTCAGCAGTGAGCTCATCTGGAGGTATCCCAGCCTCATGCATACCAATGGCACGCAACCTCTGATTTTCGGTTAACCTTGCCATTTTTTAAAATGTCGGAAGACAAAAACTAGCGTGCTTTCTCAATAACCCAGGCTCTCTAGCACAACATAACACAAAGAAACTCATCGGTCATCCATTCAATTTGACATTCTCGCGTAGCACATGCTATTTTGAAATCCGTAGCAAAATTGTATACGGTTGGGTGGACAACAACAACATGTCATTAAAGTCTTTGCACGACTTCTTGTCCACAAACATGCAACATTAGACTGTTATATTTCATCCTTTGTGCTATTTTTTCACATTTGTTTCTGTTATACTTTCTTTTGTGACTCCGTATATATTTGAACATAACATTGTATAACAACATTTGGTATGCAGTATTATTGGGTCATATATTTACATGATTCATGTAAAAACAATTTTCCCGTGTCCAGTGGGAAGCCATGGAGCTAAAAATAAAAAAAAACACCTTTCTAATGCCCACATTTTGTGTTGTCACTTAGTCTTTATTTTATATTGATAGTTTGTTAATGTGTTTCTTGTCTGTTGGCTAGTTTGGGTATATTATTTGGCATCTCTTGAGGTTGGAATATAGGACACAGGCACCATTGCTTGATGTGGATGTCCTCTGAAACAGTGGCATAGCTACAGGGAGGTCTGGATGGCCTTGGCCCAGGCTGCCTCTCCCCCAAAAAACCCCAACATTGGCCCAATACAACTTTCACATAACATATAGAGCCCAAAAGTGGTTGCCAATACAGGGCGACACACTCTATAAATGCCCTAAATTCGCTCTTAGAGCATTGGATTTTACAAAACGTTTTTGAGGTTGGGAGGCCTATTCCCAACTAGGATGCTGCAGCTGTTACCCCCTCCTGCTACTTTCATTCAACTGGAGGGGCCTTAATAAGAATAGGGGAGGCCTCCATCCACCTCCCAACGGCCTTCCAAATATCATGTTTGCCCCCCCTCCCCCCTGCCCCTCATCCCCCACCTCCAGAAAAAAAATTGCTAGGGCACCCCCATCTTTGAGGGTCGGAGGCCTATTCCCAACTAGGATGCTGCAGCTGTTACCCCCTCCTGCCACTTTCATTCAACTGGAGGGGCCTTATTAAGAATAGGGGAGGCCTCCATCCACCTCCCAACGGCCTTCCAAATATCATGTTTGCCCCCCCCCCCCCCACCCCTCATCCCCCCACCCCAAAAAATTGCTAGGGCACCCCCATTATAGAATCATGGTTATGCATCTGCTCTAAATTGGGCAGTATTGGTATAAACGATTGGCTGCATGGACTTGACTTTATATCCATGTTGCCCTCATGCTTAGCCATTGTGTAGAAATATGTGACCGTAAACACCAATAAATAAAATAAATCTTATCATTCAGGTGACTGCCTCGATCAGGCCCCCTGTTTTTTCTTAATAAACTAAAATTCATTATTTAAAAAAAGAAGAAGTGGTTTATGACCTAAAAAATCAAATGGTTTCGCCCGCCGTAGGTGTGCAGGGACAGTGTAAGGCAAGCCCCTTTCAACCCTCTGTAACGGTAGAAGTTTCTCACAGCATGTCTGGGTGCGTCAAAGGAGGAGAAGGGAGGGTACTCAAAAGGTGGCCTTGATCTTGGTGTTCTTAGTTATTGGCTCTTGGTCGAGTTGATGTGATGTTTCTGTGTTGATCTTTGGTGTTCTCCCTCGGGTGAGGACCAGTATGAGAGGAGGGGGTACTCTCGACAAAAGTGCTACCTTTCCCCCGGGAGTGATGTGCCGATGTTCTCAGGCAACTATAGTCTGTCACTTAGTAAAGTAATCTTGTTGTAGTAGGCCATCATTGGCAAGTATAGTCTGACTCAGGCAATTGTTGGAGGTTGAGCTGGTTTCTGCATGAAGACACCTTTCACAGGATTAGACCGAATCGAGCATATAAACAACGGCCCCCGTTTGGGGATCACCCAAAGAAAGACTAGAACTTCCCTGGTTTAGGGGCATGCATTTTAACCTGTTAGGCCAGGGCATGAATGCGCATTAGTTGCATTTACAAAAAGGCGCTAGAAGTGTGATGCAGGACCAATGCTCACCTTCCCGTAGGTGGGTGACCACCTCTTGGGATGGAGTGAAGAATGATCAGAATGCATAGCGGCTGCTAAATATCCATAGCGGTTACAATAAGTCTGTGACAGTTATTATGAAATAAAAAAAGTCTTTGTGTGTCTGCTTGAATAGAAGAGAACAGAATTAGTAAGATGTAAATAGGTGAGTGGGGAAAAAAAAGGTGCGGGTTGGGGAGGGGTTGGAGAGGAGGGATTAAAAAAAAGGAGGGGGTGGGTTATGACCCAGCATCTGATGTGCTTTTTTTTATAATGATTGTTAATAAGCCATTTTAAAAACATAATCAGTTATGAATGACAATTTTTTTTTAAAAGTGCTGGGCCTCTATTCCCAATACATTAGGTAAAGGTTTATCAGTATTTGGTGTAGATATATGTTGACATTATCTTATTGTCTCCAGGCTGGATAAATTGTTCATTTGTAACTACAAACTTGTCCTGGAGCACAATGTTTTCATCTTTTAACTTGAATGTTGGTCATTAGTTCATGTCATGGAGTTGAGTGAAGTGATGATAAAAAAAAGAATAGAAGTTTGGTGTTTTTTCAATGAAAAAGGTATTGGCACACTTTTCTTGACAGAATAGTATTTATTATGCCTCAAAGTTAGTCTGTCCAATCAGAATGCTCTAAGGGTTAGGCCTAAAAAAGTTAAAAATCTGTTTCTCTCAGGCCCTGGTGCATGGTCCTTATAGCTGCCGTATGCTCTCTTTTTATAACCAATGCAAACTTAAAAAAATAAAAATATTTTGCCCAAGTTAATAAAATTGTCCCTTGAGTGCAAGAAGGCTTTGCAATGCTTTAGCAATGCAAAGCCTTCTTGCACTCAAGGGACAAAATACACCACCACCCATGCTATACTGTAGATTATGAGGTCTGAAACATAAAACAAACCAAGAACATGAATTTTTGATTACAAAGAAATAATTACAAAAATAAAATTAAAAAAAAAACACCCGTCTGCAAGCAATTTTACATAAAATGGCCCGAGAAACAGAAGATCTACTTTGTAGGGCCTTATGCCATATCAGGTAACTTGCTTAATATTATTTGATGTCGGGTGAGTAGACACCATTACTGTTTTGATACATTTCCACTCATTTCGAATTTTCAGAATTTGAAATAAAACAAAATTTGAGAATTTAAGTACCAAAATATTTTCAAGATACCGTAGGTGCATGGAGAGTGTATTATCACTAAATCACCCATGGAGTGGAGATTCCACCCAACCAATAATTGCAAATTTGTTGTAAAGCATAACAACCAAAAGCAAATTTCCAGCAGATGTACCTCCGGGTCAAACCCAGAGGTCCATCAGCTGAAACATTGCTTGTGCTTTTTGTCCATAGGTACAGCATTTGAAGGTGATACTCTGTGTGATAACTTCACCCTGCGGGTGACTTCGTCACAATCCACTCTCCATGTACTGTAGAAAATATTATTTGCAGTCACAAAATTTCTTCATTGTTTTTATAACTCTATCGATGCTGAATCGAACATTTTCTTTAAAGTTTACTCAACACATTAAAAGTGTTTTTTTGAACGTTTAAAACTGCTATGTTGACCCTTTTGAGGTGGTAATGACAGCAAATGTGTGTAAGCAGTGACTAATGGGAGCAAAATGGAGGCGAGTGGAAAATCGCTCACCTCAAATAAAGTTTGCTAGAGTGAAAAATGTGAGGAGAGTGATTTTGATTGAGAGTGTTGATTTCAGTGTTTAACTTCAACTGACAAGCGTCCTTTGAAATGAATGTATGAATACAACTGAACACGGATGGAAATTTTGACGGTGAAAATATATGTAACCCACTAAAATTAGGTCTGGATTTTAAATGACATATTATTAAATCATGGAAAATGGATGTGTAAATTCCAAATTGGGCACATTAATTCATGTCACTGGTGAATTGGAGCAATATGTGTCATGTGTATAAAAGAAAATAAGGAACGAGGCAACATTCCGCATGTTTTTGATAAAAAAAAATACGGAAGTATTAATACGTTTCTCAGATCTCAGAATGGCCACCATTTTTTTTATCTTGTAGTGATACATTCTGTTTATTCTGTAAACAGATATCGCTTACTGTGACCATAGATACATACCAGTGCCAATTACTGTTGTTGATTCTGGATGGTGCTGTCAATAGCTATTTCTAAAAAATTAAGGTCTGGTCATTCTTTATTCCTCATGAAAATTTATTAATCCCTTGATTTACATGGACTTCCGATATAATAAATATGTTAGTGGTTTGTAGCATACATTTCCATACAAGGCTTTGATTGTTCGGCTTTACCTCACCTGATCTGAACTCTCATCACCTTGTATGGAAATATATCAGCCAGCTACACGCCATGTTACTTATATTATTGTAAAACTGTCTGCCGAATATGATCCTAGCAGTTTAAAGTGTCATTGAACCCCAAATAAACAAACAGACAGTACGGTGGAGACCACTTAATTGGATATCTCTTTACTGAATAAACCTGTTAATTGGATAATAAGGGAGCGTGGTGGCTCAGTGGTAGACTGTTGGACTTCTATGCTAGAGGTTTTGAGTTCGAGCCCATCCAGGACGACCTGTGTTGTGTCCATGGGCAAGGCACTTTATCCTGGTTGCCTACATGGGGGCATGATGATGTCGTGTACTAAGGCATACTGCACGTCGATGGTGCACATGTCTGCAACTGCAGTAACCCTGCTTGAGCGGAGCTTGAACAGAGGTAGAATGTTGAGGGGCTAACAGTTGCTCGTCGATACTTGGTGGTTCTCTCCGGGTACTGCGGCTTCCTCCACCCGTAAAATTGTCACTGGCATGATTACCCATTGTGCATAAGTATGTGACCTTAAACACCAATAAATAAATTGAATATAATTTCCCAACTCAAAACCAGTTAAATAAAAAATCTTGTAAGCTGTTCAGAAATTACCCTGACTCTCCCCCATTTTCCTTTGTTTATAGACCTATTTGGCCTCAGCACATCCAATACAGGCATTTAATCTATTATATCTTGTTTGACAAAACTCCTGGAGCTCTGTCAAACAACATATAACAGAATAAATGTTAAGTTTATCTCTAGAATACAGGAAAATGACACTATCCCTGTTTATTGAATACGCCTGTTAATTGAATTATTTTCATTGGTAAAGTGGCTATTCAATTAACAGGGTTCCACTGTACTGTGATTACAAAAGTTGCCCTTAAATGTCGATTGGGTCGAAAATTGTGATCCCATTTATGACACTAAGAATGCCTGAAAATCTCTTTGAAATTGTGATTTTCTCAATGAGCTGAATGTCATCAGTTGACCTTAGTTTTTTATTCTCATGAATAAATGTATGCATATTATTAGATTGCCATCAATATTAAATAGTGAACAATTTATACTAGCTGAAACTACAGTTCTTTTCCAAGTTATGAATAAATCGGTCATTGGTCATTTAATTTTAAATTTGCTTTTTTTTCTCAATTTCGTCTCCATTGTGTTCAGTTTCTTCAGACAAAATAGCTATTCTCCGTCACAACTTTTTCAAAATTTTGTATAGACAGAATCTCCCTGTGGGAACCCCAGTGGGAAGTGGTGCAGTGGTTCTTTACTGTGGTAAACAAGCACTGTTTTACTGTAAAATAGGACCCAGTCACCAATGCTTCGGATGGAAGTCCTCTAAAATGGGCAACATGGGTTTAAATATTTGACTTAAAACTTTGCTTTATCTCCATGTTGTGGTCATGATTAGTTAATTTGCAGAAATATGTGACCTTAAACACCAATAAATAAATCAACAGAATCGGTTAAAAGTCCACTTTTGTAATCACAGTACTGAAAAAATTACAACTAAAACACTCGTGTAGTGATGTTTCCAATCAGACAAAACTTTCTTGTCTCTGAAAGAGCTTAAGAACGACAAGCAAAGTTTCAACCAATGGACTGCTGGGTGGACTGATGGGTGAACTCAGAGGTCCATTGGCTACAACTGTACTTGATTATCTTATGCAATATCACTGGAATCAAAAATTTGTTGACTGGGTGAGTGTTTCAGTGGTGATTCACTCTCCATGCACTCCAGGTAAACTGTAAGTTGGAGATCTGAACAAAATTTGATTGCCTATCACTGTGCATGGAACATGTAGATTCGGTTGATTTTGTGATGAATGGGTAACCCTTTATCCATGCAGATGATTCCAAAATTTATTATTTGAAATATTTTTCAAAAAATTTCTAGAAAACCATATCATGTGACCCCTTCATTGGAAGAAACTTGTTCCAATGAGGGGGTCACTTGATATGGTTTTCTTGAAATTTTTTTAAAGTAATTTTTTTTCTAACGTTGAATTTGTATATTGCATGAGCAGATGAAACTGTATCGTTAGATAAATATACATTATCATGACCATGTGCATGTCCTGTAATTTGTAGCAGCTTCAAGGTCGTGTTTAATATCAGATTGCAACGAGCCCATCAGGGCGAGTTGTGAACTTGTGATCCGATTGTAAACACGACCGAGAATCTGATACAAATTACAGGACATGCATTTGGTCATGATAATACATTTTAAACATTCCTGTTACATGATGCCTGTTTCCCCTGTTTTTCAGTTTAAATTGGGATGGAATTGGTCAAAATTTTGAATTTCATATTTTAGTGCATAATAACAATGCATATAATGATATTATTTGTCATAGCGCCGTGTTTACCAGACGTTGAATCTATATGATACAGAATCAGAATGAGTCGTCTATATGATACGGAATCGGAACACATTATGTGATACGTACCGTTTCTCGTGGTTTTCAGGACAGAATCTATATGATTGTTAGATAAAGGGTTAAATTAGTCTTGTAAATGAAGTATATAATATGTTTTATTTGCAAAAAATTCTAATCTCCAGTGTCTAATGAAAGTAATATAGTTTGTAGAGAGAGTTTTTTGTAGTTGCACATCTGTTTGAAATAAGATCTATACTCCTAAGGTGAAAAGAAATAAGCCAGTAGACCACATCACACAGATCTCACAGTACCAGTCTCCTGTATTATTGACAAATAGACACATGCCCAACATGTGCTGCTAATTTCCTGCCAATGTCATCAACATACTTGGGAATACATTTTCAAAACTTTCTCCACTTTTTAGAGTGGTATGGTTCAGTTTTCAAGAGGTAGCATCACAACTGGGTAACGTTTGTGACTCAGTGTTGTTTCATAGTTCAGTGGATTTTTATGTTTATCTGTGAACAAATTACTTGCCATAAATTTTACAGGATTTTTTTCATGTGGTGTGTTGTATACATGTGAGTGTTTTTTATCACTTGATATTTTTATAAACTTATCTTCTCAAGAGCTTGTAATTTTTTTTTTCTTATTTAATTTTTCTTACTGTATCAGTGTAGGAAGTCACTGCAGTGGAATCTTGGTAACTGAATAAGTAAGCACATTGTCATTAGAAAATTTTCAGTTAACAGATGTATTCAGTTAATCACATTTGAGTCCTTTTACTGTATTCATGTGATAAAATAAGTATTTTTTCAATTATCTCTTGTTTAACCCCCTGCACACTGTTGTCAAGATACCAAAGTTTTCAGCAGGAAATTTTTCCCACAATGCAACTGAGAATTTAATAAATTATATCTTGTTTGACAGAGCTCATTGAGCTCTGTCAAACAAGATATAATTTGTTAAATTTTTTTGCTGCATATGGGCAATATGGGGTCAATGACAGAAATTTTGATATACAGTGGAGCCCACTTAATTGGATATCTCTTAATTGTATATCCCTGTTAATTGAATATAATTTTCAAAACACAAAACCATTTACCATATCTTCAGTACAAATTTGATCTGTTAATTGCATATGGGTTGTAGCGTAAACTCCTGTTAATTGTATATAAATTTTTGTAATATGTAAAATTACTGTGACACGCACCAAATTCCCCTTATTTATCCACCTTTTTGGCCTCACTACATCCAATACAGGAATTTATTCTATTATATCTTGTTTGACAGAGCTCTATGAGCTCTGTCAAACAAGATATAATAGAATAAATGCTCAGTTTACCTCCAGAACACAGGAAACTGACCAAATCCCTGTTAATTGTATACTCCTGTTAACTGAATAATTTTCACTCGCAAAATGGATATTCAATTAAGAGGATTCTATTGTACTACCAGAGTGCTAGGAGTTAACTGGTAGAGTTCTTAATTATTTTTGGTCATCATAATTTATTCACAGGCCTTTGCCTTGTTACAATTTATGGGAAAGTGCTCTCCCATAAATTGTAACTAGGCAAATCATTACTGACTAAATAATTTCACTTCTAATTAAGATAATATGATGCACATCCTTTGAAGAAGAAACCTTTAACTCTTTACCTAACGAATCGCCCGTACCCGCCCTCGTGATATGCAATTGAGCAGTTGAAAAAATTATTTTTTTAAAAAAATATTTCAACAAAACCATATCATGTGACCCCTCATTGGAACGAGCTCATTGGGCTCGTTCCAATGAGGGGTCACATGATATGGTTTTGTTGAAATTTTTTGAAAAATTAAAAAAAAATTCTATTTAAAATAATAAATTTTGATATCGTCTGCATTGGGTAAAGGGTTAAGTTGTAACTGTGGTTCAGATGAAAGTCCAAATATGGGCTTCCAGCACTCTATCAGTTAAAAGGGCTCTGAGAGCTCTTGTGAAATAAAATTATACTGGACTGAATATTTGTATGAGAAGTATTGAGGTCAAAGAGATCTGTAAATCACGGGAAGTTTGTTAAAATGATTTTACCACGAGCATCAGCATAAAATACAGGTCAAGTTCGAATCTGGGTGTGGTCCGACAAGTTTTTGCCAGAGTTATGCCCCTTTTCTGACTTAAAAAATTCAATTTTTGGGGGGTTTCCCCAGTGATAACTTCAGTTATAGTTGGCCAAATCAAATAAATTTGCTGCGTAGGTGCACCGACATAAATTACAGGTCAAGTTCGAATCAGGGTGTGGTCCGGCAATTTTTGCCAGAGTCATGCCCCTTTTTGGACTTTGACAGTTACAGTTTTTCAATCAGACTTGGAATATAGCTTACTGTAAGCAATATACCAGATGAATTTGATTTTATGGGTGGTGCAATGATTTTTATCTCAGTTATGGCCTCTTTTTTAACATTGTTAACTGCTAAATATAGCTTATCATAAAGCGGGGGCATTCATGTACCATGGACACATTTGGTGGCCGGCTGTATTGGTGCTATGTGTTGATGGAGATATGATAAGATATTTATTAATTCAATATCAACAAAGATAAATGACTAGAAACTCATGCTTGGCAGTGTGGAGCGGAGGCATAGCCTCCTTGGCATTACACTTGTTCTGTCGAGTTGATATGGTACTATAATGAAGGTATCTTATTCTTCAGATGCACTAGTCTCGTTTAGCATTGCCAGAATCGTATAACAATCAGGTTCCGACTTCTAATGATTATATTCAGACAAAATTTTCAACTGTGTATGAGAAAAGCTGAATGAGGATCATCCTTAAACATTTGTGTTTCATGTTCGGTTGACATCAGAACTTTCATGATTTTTTGTGTGTGATTGACATAGAAGTGCCGAAGATTTTTTGTGTGTGATTGACATAGAAGTGATGAAAGGTGGGTTTGTTTTATAGCATAACCATGCCAGACTGTGTCTGACTATTCAATATTTCTTTTAGGGCTACAAATACTCTTTCAGCAATACTGAAACTGAATTTACTATTCAGCAGGGGTGGCGGACTGATTTTCAAAGTGGGGGGAGGGGGGTAGGCTGGATTGGGCAATGAATGGTTGTCGATATGACGGCGACCATGGATCAGCCTGTGGTACGAAAATTTTAAATTCCAGGGTCCCACGAGAGAAATGTAGCTAGTGAAAATATGGGGGAGGCTCTGGATTCGCCCCTTGTGTAATTTAGAAATTGGGCATTTGAAAAAAATCGATATTCAAAAGATTTCAACTAAACAGTATCATGTTATCCCTCATTGGAACTAACTCATCGAGCTCGTTTATTGAAGGGTCCTATGATGTGGTTTTGTTGGAAATTTTTTGAGAAATTAAAAAAAAAAAAAATTAACTCTTTGAACCCGATAGGCCTGTTTTCCAGCCTAGGAACATGATACATCATAATGTCATCAAATAGGATAGCTGCGAAGAGAATGTGTGGGATAGACCAATCAATATTTTCAACGTGCAGCCCTAAGGCTGCACTTTAAAAATATTAATTGGTCTACCCCCATATAATGAATTTGGGATCTTCTAATTGCTGGCATTGAACTGGCATGGAAGATACCATCGGGGTTCAAAAGGTTAAAATAATGAATTTTGATACTGTGTGCATTGGGTAAAGGGTTAGAACTCTTTTTTCAAACTTGATGATCAAATTTGCCACTTAGCATCAGTCAACCTATTTGTACTATTTTTAAGCCACAATAATCAGCATTGGCTTCAAACCTAAAGATCCATGGTTTGATCCGTACCAGAGATAATTGAATTGTGTCCTTGAGCAAGGCACTTAATCCTGATTGTTCACGTTGGGGGCACAGTGTTGATGTGTACTAAGGCATCAACCAATGCTAACCCTGCGTGTGTGCATGGAGTTAGTCCATTGGGGAGTCCGACAGTTGCACACTGTTGTTCAGTGGTACTCTCCAAGTACTCCAGCTTCTTCCCCCATAAAACTGTCTGACATGAGGTGACCCTGATCGTTGAAAGTGTCATTACACCCCAATAAATAAATAATCACTGATAGATTTGGTACTTACCCACTCAGTGGTTTGGGATCTGCATATACCCTTACTTCTAAGGTCAGAAAAACAAAACTCAGGGAAACTGTGAAGAATCAACTTTTCAGTTTAGGGAACACCAGACAGCTGAGCCTGTAGGTTCGTAAGAGCATCAGGTCTCACCCTCTATGGCTTACCTGTTTTAAAAATATTAAGGAGAAATATTTAAAGCCCAGGTAAAAATCTCACACAAACTGATGGATTCTGCTTTTGCCCAACAAATCTAAAGGAAACACACTGAATCGCTTTTAGCCTTTAACCCTCGTCTAAGAATAATCATGGCAGTGATTTTTTCCCTGAGTTATACCCCTTTTCCTCTTAAAATACCTGAATTTTGTCTAGAGATTTTCTCAGATGTTTATGTCAGTCGATTCCTGTGAAAATTGGTATGGGTGTTGACTACCATGGGAACCTGTGCTCCTGTGATAAGAATTGTGATCAGACTTTTTTTGACAGAGTTATGTCCCTTTTCATTTTAGAGTGCATATATTTTGTCCGGAGATCTACTCGGATGGTTATGTGTCAATTCCTTTGACACTTGGTACAATGTATGGTTGTTCACTACCATGGGAACCTGCGCACATGCGATTATAGTTTTGATCGGACTTTTTTTTTACCAGAGTTGTGCCCCTTTTCGTCTTAGAATAATCATGGCAGTGGTGGCGGCAGGGAGTATGGACAGGCTCATCTGGGACAATCACACCTCTAGTTTATTGGAGTTTAACAACACTCGGCAACTGTGTCAGACAGTTTTACAGGTAGTGGAAGCCAGACTTCCCGGCAATAACCACTGATCAATGATGAGCAACTGACAGACTCTCCAACCTACTAACTCTACACATGCAGGGTTAGCATTGGTTTAAAACAGGCGCACAATCGACATGCATTATGCCTCAGTACACAGCGCCCCTATGTGCCCCCATGTGGGCAATCGGGATTAAGTGCCTTGCCCAAAGACTCAATGCAATTACACCTGACTGGGACCGAACCGTGATTTAAGGGTTAAAGGATTGGACAATTTTCCAAACTTTTTACTACACCATGCATCACCTTTGAGTGGAGGAAACCAGACTACTGAGATAACCACCGAGCATAGGGGTGGGGGGGGGGAACCAGACTTCCAAACGTCTAAATCCACTCCAGCAGGGTTAGCATTGGTTGAAAACAGGTGCACCATCGACGTGCATTGTGCCTCAGTACACAGTGCCACTGTGTACCCCCATGTGGGCAATCAGGATTAAGTGCCTTGCCCAAGGACACAATGCAGTTACACCCGAACCATGACTTGATGGTTAATGGACTGGACAATTTTCCAGACTTTTTCTACATCATGTATCGAGTCAAGTGATTAATCAGTGATTTCTATTCAAAACAATCTATTAGAATATGTTTCATTTTTGGAATTCACTTTAAGAAAATTTCCACAATCCAGTATAAGTATTTCCATTAGTTACTTGCAACCTGTGTAACATGTAACCAACTAACCCTGAGCATTTTACAGCCTTAGTCAGTGTAGTATATTTCCAAAAAGTGTGTGATTTGTAAATTACCAATTTTTTGTAACCAGAAAATGTAACTAATCCGTGCACAGGGTTAGTCACACTTTCTGGTTATAAAAAATATTCATTATTAACTGAGTAACTCCAATAATCAAACATTACTGGTACTTGATGCTCACAACCACTAACTTTGTTGTGGTACCAAACACAACACAGCTCCTCCCTTACAAACACACCCTCACATGTACACACACACATTTTTTTGTTTTGTGGTTCCTGAACTTGCACATGTTCCTAGTGATTGTGTTGACTAATTGCAGTGTAATGCTAGTCATTCCAGTGTGAACTTGAAGGGCTTCTGTTTAGTTCATGCATATAGTCACTCCTAAAAAAAATTTACTTGGGCTTACCTGAAGGTACTGTTGCCAGCATATTTCAAACCCTCATGTAGCTGCGATAAGGAAACTGAACCAAGTAATCATGACAACTCGTGTGCAATGATCTAGGGGTTAATTTGCTGGACTCCTCAGGCATGCAGATTTCAGAAATTCATAGAACCTGAAAACAGGTTCTGTGTGTTTGATAATAATAATAAATAATAAATACAGTTCAGAGCCATGAATCCACATAAACTGCTCTCAGGCTTTACAATGGAAAAAAAAAAAAAGTATACATACATGCATAAAACGCATACTCATTGAAATATGTCTTTGATAAACAATATGAATTCATTCAAGGGGGACTGGGAACCCTACGGAACATACTTTTGGGTTCCATCAAAAGCTATTAGGGAACCTCTTTTTATTTCTTATTGATTCTGCACCCATTGTCTTATGCTGATTTCCAATTTAAGACCTGCTAATGCTTAACCCTTTACCCAACGCAGACAATATCAACTTTTATTATTTTAAATATAATTTTTTTTAATTTTTCAAAAATTTACAACAAAACCATATCATGTGACCCCTCATTGGAACAAGCTCAATGAGCTCGTTCCAATGAGGGCTCACATGATATGGTTTTGTTGAAATATTTTGAAAAATTAAATTTTTTCAACTGCTCAATTTGCATAGTATTCTTTGGTGGATGCGGGCGATTCGTTAGGTAAATGCTTAAGAAGGGACCTAGAATAAGAAGTGGATTCCTATAGATGAGAGGGTGAATACATTTGATGAAATAAATAAATTAAAAAGTGAAACAAATTGTCTCTGTTTACATATCTGTATTTTGTGCCTCTTCTTGAAATTCTATTGCGACAAATAACATTACTTGCAAGTGAAAATGATAACAAAGAAAAAACAATCATACATGTAACTGTAGGAAAATGAAATAATTATTTTGCTTTTCGCTTTAAAGTTGAACAAATAAAAAAATAAACAAAAATTCTTTGTGAATTCTGATTTGGAAAGGGCAAATCATCAAAGTGTGAAACATCCTGTTTTGAAAGGTACTTATGATATTAAATTGATAGGGATTAAATGTCTGTTAACCTTGGTTATAAAGAAAGCTTGAACACACCTCTTCTCCTTGATTTTGCAAAGAGCACTGTGAAATTGGAAGAACATATCTTGCATTTTAGCGAAGAAATTTCCCCCTCATTGTCAGTTTCAGTGATAAAATGTGATTTGGTTATTGTTTTCAATGATACAGTTTTGTACGAGTGTTCAGCTTATGTGGTTTAGTTGTCATGCTGAAATTGGGAGCATTCAATTATAGTAAATAATATTCAGAAACTGGCAACCCACATGCTCGACAATCTGAATTGACTGAGATTGTCAAAACGAGCGCATCATTGTTACTGTTACAAATTAGATCACTGTTTCATTGATGATAAATAATACAATTTTATTTAGTCTTGGCAGAAAGCTTATAGTGTGCTTTTAAGTGCCCCTTGATGAAAAGTGAAATACTAAAAAAATTTCTGGGAACCTGATTTACATTTCCATGATTTTGGCTTGATGGAACCTGCACAAAAATGGAACGATCGTTTGAAATCTGCATGCCTGCTTCCGTTTGCCAGGCAGAGTTTACGAGGGTTATACTCCAAGGGGGGATCAAAAACCAACATTCAAAAGTCCTTCAAAACATGATTGTATCCTTCAAAAAACACACACAGAGGCCCACTCCAGTCTTTGTCTGAGGCCAACCACAGCACTTTCATCATCGGAAGCTGGCACATTTCTCACTTTATGCAGCTGCCGAAAAGAAAGTGAACCAAACAGTCGTGATAACTTCATCTAAAATGCTAGATATTCCAGCTATTGTTTTAGATGGTGTACAGTGGCGTATTGGTTTAGGTTTTGGACTCCTGATTGCCAGGCAGGGCTGCTGATGGTTTGATTCCCAGCAGTAGAACAGAAACCAGCATTGTAAATTCCTCCAAAACATAATTGTATCCTTCAGAAAAACACACACAAACACTGTCTTTTTGTTTTGTGGTTCAACTTACCCCTGCTGCAAGTGTTTCTGTTGGCTAGTTGCAGTGTATTGTTAACTGATAGAGTTATTTTTCAATGGTGATTTGAAACATGAGTATTTTTTCAAACATACCATCTTATTAGCAAGGAAAGCCTTAGTTTAGCAAGATTTTGTTCATAAATAATTTTTTTGTTACACTTTATTGGAGAGTGCCTATTGGCACTCTCCAATAGAGTGTAACAAAACAATTGTGTTTAGATATATTTCTGTCTACTTCTGAGAAAAGCGAAAGTTAATGCATATAGTCTAAAACTACTAAAGTGACTCCCAGCACTTTTCTGTTGAGCCATGATAGTATTTTCCAGCACTCAGCCAGTTAATGATGTCATTGTGAATTTTAAGGACTTTTGTCTAATTCGTCCAGTCACTCTATGAATCCACTTTACTTGGCTGTACCTGAAGGATAAAGAGGACAGAGAGGCTACAACACTCCACAGATTATGTACATAAGTTGGATGATCAGCTTGCGTACATACAATTACAAGGAATTTCAATATTAAAGCATTTAAAAACTGGAAATATTATTGATGTCTTCTATTGTGTTATTCTCAAAAGTCTTTCACATTACTCATACTGCATTAGTTATTTGGCATGTCTGATTTTTACTGGGAGTTGTATATTGATATAAGAGCAGACAGAGGTTGTATTGAAATGTGACATCCAGACAATACAACAATTATTTGTGTTAACTCTCTCCAGGTTGAAGGTTACAGTTCCAATATTTTTTTTTGCTCTAGATAACTAGAAAATTTCATTTTTTGTCCCCAAAACAAAGCTTACACTTGATCAATGGAGCAAGCTTGATAAGCTTGTTACATTGAAGGGCCGTATGCTATGTTTTTAACTGTGTAAAAATATCAGTAATAGTTACAGAAAGAAGTCAGAGAATCAGCAACAATAACTCAAATTTAAGGGAGCACGGTGACTCAGTGGTAGACTGTTGGACTTCTATACTAGAGGTCCCGAGTTCGATCCCAGTCCGGGACTACCCGCATTGTGTCCTTGGGCAAGGCATTTTATCCCGGTTGCCTACATGAGGGCACGATGATGCTGTGTACTAAGGCGTACTGCACGTCGATGGTGCACATGTCTTCAACCGCTGTAACCCTGCTTGAGCGGAGCTTGAACGGAGTTAGAATGTAGAGGAGCTGACAGTTGCTCGAGATGCTCGGTGGTTCTCTCCGGGGACTCCAGCTTTTTCCACCCGTAAAACTGTCACGCTTGGCCATTGTGCATAAGTATATGACCTTAACCCCCAGCACACTGATGTCAAAATATCTAAAGTTCAGGGTGCAAATATTTCCACATAATACCACTAGAAATTTAACCAATTCAATCTTGTTTGACAGAGCTCAATGAGCTCTGTCAAACAGGATTGAATTGGTTAAATTCTCAGTTGCAAAAAATGGCTACTTTAAATCTGGATATTTTGACATCAGTGTGCAGGGGGTTAAACACCAATAAATAATAACTCAAATTTAACTAATCCGAAATTTAATAAAAAAAATAATATGAAAAGAAATGATACAAAATCTTTTACACTATTTTGGTTTACAGAAAAATAGAAACGGAAATACAGTTAGTCCAAAATAAAGTTCAGTAGAAATGAAACTTTCCGGCTGAAATAAAATATCCAAGAATGTATATGCAGAAACAGTATCCAATAAACTGTAATGAAATGTTCACTCAAAAATTCTGCATTCTCCAATAAATTCCAATAAAGCACTCAGCAAAATTCAAATGGAATTCCAGTAAGTATTGGCTCCACAGGTAGTTTTAAAATGATTCAGTAATCCAGTCGAATCCAGACTTTTCATAAAAGTAAATTGTGGTTCACAGCTGATATAAATTCACTTCATAGATTTGGAAGCACTTTTCCAATACACAAAGATGCACAGATCTAAAAAATATTCCATAGAATATATAAATAATAAATTCTCATCTGCTTCTATAATAATGCACTGTCCTGTAACAATAACCTTCAATGTTCAATTAATGCTGAATGTGTAAACAGATCACTTCTCAATGCTCTGTAAATGAATAGAATCCCAGAGGTCTGTTGCCAGATGTTATTATATAGTCTTCCGATAGAAAGTTCCAGAATAAGAAATTTCTCCCATGTTTTTTTATTCCATTAATTGGTATTGGCTGAATAAAGTCACCTCATTAAGCTTCTAGATGATTCTGTCTAGTTTCAAGTAAACAAGTGTGACTCAATTAAACAATCAATGAGCTAAAAATTTGTAACAGTATCTGTAAACATGTTGATTCATATTACCAGTGGTTGGAGAAGAGTGGGGTGGGGGCTTGGTCCCCCTAAAGATTTTACTGCCCCCCCCCCCCCCAAATACAAAACAAAAACAAAAAAGATGGCACAATGCAATTTTCACATAATATAGAGCCCTTCGACTCAACTTAATGGTCTCCAATATGTAGGCTACACAGGATATAAATGTCCGATTCAAACACGTACTAATTGCAAACAAACAGGGTTAGACAAGTGCACCATCGACATGCAGTACGCCTTAGTATACACCACCAACGTGCATTCACAGGCAATTGGGATTAAGTGTCTTCCCCAAGGACTCAACGCAGTTGCCCAGGCCTGGCAGTCCAGAAAATCAAGGAGTGCAAAACAATTGCCCTCCTCAGATTGCTTGGGAGTGTAATTGCACCTGAAAATTTCAATGCAAAAAGTTGTATGCTATTTTGGTTTTATTCTTTTGAAGGTATTAATATTGTGACTGAAAAATTGTACTCCATTCAAAGATATATTGCAAAAATTGGCACATACAATTTCTTATTATTCAAAATGTTGCATTCAGTTCTTATGTTACTGCCTTCTATACTCAAAATGTATCAAAATGCAACACAGAATGGGTCATGAATTATTTCGAATCAATGCAACATTGACAAATCGTCCCTTGAGTTCCAATGTGTTCTTTGCGCCTACTGGCACAGAGAAAACATTGGAACTCAGGGGACGAAATGAAAAATAGATTTTAAAGGCAGTCCCAAACGGATCTGGCATTCCAGAAAATCA
Source organism: Pictodentalium vernedei (assembly GCA_031216915.1). Classification (NCBI taxonomy): domain Eukaryota; kingdom Metazoa; phylum Mollusca; class Scaphopoda; order Dentaliida; family Dentaliidae; genus Pictodentalium; species Pictodentalium vernedei. The sequence goes on along the minus strand of CM062289.1, from coordinate 73,081,228 downwards.
AAAGGTGCAAAAAATTGCCCTCCTCAATTTTTTCTAGGCATGCAGCACACCTGCACTCCTAAACAATGCCAGGCCTGGTTGCCGCTGTTGGGATTAAAACCAAGGACCTCTCGGCTTGCAGCCGGCATCTCTACCTACTAAGCCACCAAGCTTCTTGAAATTAAATAAAATAAAAGTAATTTGAAAGGAAAATGGTACAAAATCTTTTACACTAATTGGTTTACAGAAAAATAAAACAGAAATATATTTAGTCCCAAATAGAGTTCAAAAGAATCCAGTAATATATGTAATGAAGAAACTTTCCAGCTGATATTGTAATGTTCAAGAATGTGTCTGTAGAAACAGCGTCCAGTAAACTGTAATGAGTCAGCAGTCAAAAATTCAGCAGTCTCCAATAACTCCCAATAAAGCACTCAGCAAAATTCAAGTGGAAATAATATCCAATAAGTGGAATCCTGTTTTTTTTCACAAGAATAAATCCTTGTTCACAAGAAGAATAAATTCTCTTCAAATTTTGAAAGCACTTTTCCAAAATAAAATGGCTCCATAGCCACAAAAATAATATCCGTAGAATATAGAATAATATAATCTCAGCTGCTGTCTATAATAATGCACTGTCCTGTAATAATAATCTCCAGCATCCAATGAATGCTGAATGTATAAACAATTGTCAATTCTCAATGCTGTTTATGTGAGATGAAAAGCATCAGATGAATGACTGTACTGAAGGCTTGATTTAACTAAATTTAGTATGCTGTATTATTGGGTCATAAGTACTTGATTCATGCAAAAAAGTGATATGGCAGTAACCAGTTTTTTAAAACCAGGAAGTGTGACAAACCCTGTGCAATTCACAGATTTAGTCAAGCATGGGGGGGGGGGGGGGGGGGGGGGGCGTCAGCTGTCTTAGGGAGTTTGATGAGAGGGGGTCTTCCCACAGAAACCTTTTAAAACTGCTATCAGATAGGGTGATAAGACACAACATTTTGATGAACTGTTTGTAGTTCCAGACGTACAACTTTTCGGTTATCTGTTTTTATTACCTGCGTCACCAGTGGCAGAGCAGGTCTAATAACCGCTCGACTCCGTCCGTTCTTCCGTCAGTCCGTCCGAAACACTTTTTCCGTCAAGGTTATCCTGGCTTCTATGAAAGGGAATGATTTTATATTTTTTTTGGTCTGATGCTTCATAATGATGAGTTGTATCGTGTAAGCAATTTTCAGATCTGCCGTGCAGCCACTTCCTGTTTGCCGATACTTTGAAATTTTACTGTACCCACTGATCATTGAAATTTTTCGTCAAACTTTTCTCGGCTTCTATGCAAGGGATTGATTTTAGCTTTCATCTGGAGCTTGATAATGATCAGTTGTATCGTGTATGCAATTTTCAGATCTGCTGTGCAGCCACTTCCTGTTTGCCAATACTTTGAAATTTTACTGTACCCACTGAACATTGAAATTTTACGTCACACTTTTCTCGGCTTCTATGCGAGGGATTGATTCAATATTTCATCTGAAGCTTGATAATGTTGAGTTGTATCGTGTATGCAATTTTCAGATCTGCCGTGCAGCCACTTCCTGTTTGACGATACTTTGAAATTTGACTGTACCCACTGAACATCAAAATTTTTCGTCAAACTTTTCTTGGCTTCAAGATGAGGGATTGATTCAGTATTTCATCTGGAGCTTGATAATGTTGAGTTGTATCGTGTATGCAATTTTCAGATCTGCCGTGCAGCCACTTCCTGTTTGACGATACTTTGAAATTTGACTGTACCCACTGAACATTGAAATTTTTCATCAAACTTTTCTCGGCTTCTGTGCAAGGGATTGATTTTTTATTTCATATGGAGCTTGATAATGTTGAGTTGTATCGTGTATGCAATTTTCAGATCTGTCGTGCAGCCACTTCCTGTTTGCTGATACTTTGAAATTTTATGTAGACACTGAACATTGAAATTTTCAGTCAAAGTTTCTCTGCTTGTATGAAAGGGACTCACTGAACATTGAATTTTTTGTCAAACTTTTCTTGCCTTCTGTGAAAGGAATTGATTTATCTACATGCAAAAAGAGTCGAAAAAGATTAATACATGTATCTCAATCAACTGCATGCAGCGACGCAGGTCCAGACATGGTATTGGTCTTGTTTCTTTTAAATAACCACCAGAGGAATGATAAAATCATTCCTCTCATTTTTTATGGACCAATTTTAACCCGTTCAGCTTTATTACTCTGTATTATGTCGTAATTGGTAATTTTCTGTGTCTATGAATTATTTGTGGGAACTCTTGAGATGTTCTGCAGTTCTTGTTTTCTCAAACTACTGCCCCAGTTGATGGAAAAAAGGTAAAGTAAATAATAAGTGACGAATAATTGTTAAAAATTCAATAAATCAATGGACCTTTGTGAGGTGTGCACTTCAGGCCTCTTGGGGCTGTTTTGTCAATAATAAATGATGCAAGAGGATATTCAGGAATACCCAACAGCATTTGAAAGCAGGGCTTAAAATTCGTCTGGCATCACGCGAATCTAACATGATTCTCACGAAATATTTTCACGCGAATCCATTTAAACCATGATATGAATTCCCCCGTGAGAACCCGGGAAGTAAAGCCAATGATTGAGGTGGAAATCCTCTAAAATGTGCAACATGGGGTATAAATGATTGACAACCCTTGACTTTATATCCATATTGCGGTCATGATTAGCCGTTGTGCATAAATCTGTTACCTTAAACACCCTTAAATAAATAAATAAATAAATAAATAATGATATGAAATTCTGCAAAAACTAGCTGAATGTTGCTGGTGAAATCACGAAATAAGTTGTCGAAATTTCCACCCATGATTTACCAGATGCTTCACATTTTCTTGAGTTTGGTATCAAATCAAGTCATGGCTGCTACAGCAGCCATGACTTGATTTGATACCAAACTCAATAAATGTGAATAGACAGTTTTTCATAATTATATATTTTATGTTAACCCAGGTCAGAACTTCATCATGAATCAACAACATCATACATAAAGTGAATCCAAGCAGTAAATTGATGCGAATCCACTTGTATTCGCGCCAGTGTAGTTTGCCAGAATCATTACGAGAATCGATTCGCGGATTCGCGTGTAATTTTAAGCCCCGGAAAGAGTATACAATAATGTTTACATTGAGGTATCACTTGGCCGTGAATCATTTTTGGTTTATTCATAAATTCCTGGTCCAATCAGACAAATAGTTTTGAAATCTACGTTTTCTAATGAAAAAGCTGCTTATCTTGAATCAGTAGTACACATGATGTAATATTTGAACTAGTGAGAGTACTTTCATGCATTAAAACCACTATCAACTGGATATAATGTATTTGAATTGATTGGTATTCTCATCATGTACAGTAGAACCCTGTTAATTAAATAGCCACTTTGCCAATGAAAATTATTCAATTGACAGGAGTATTCAACTAACAGGGATTGTGTCACTTTCCTGTATTCTAGAGATAAACTTAGCATTTATTCTATTATATCTTGTTTGACAGAGCACCATGAGCTCTGTCAAACAAGATATAATAGATTGAATGCCTGTATTGGGTGTACTGAGGCCAAGTAGGTCGAAAACAAAGGAAAACTGGGGAGAGTCAGGGTAATTTTGTGACAGGTAACTAGATTTTTAGCTGCGACGAGTGACTCTATATGTGGCAATGTCGCTCGGTCTGTCACCAACAAGTTTAAAAAACACCATAACTCTTAAAATGGTTGATGGAATGACACCATACTTGGTATGCAAAGTATCTTCAGGATGTCTACACCCTCTCAATAGTGCATATCATTCGGATAATTTCTGTCACTTTTATGGACTTGTCACCAACAAGTTTTTTTGTCACCAACAGGTTTTAAAACATCATTGACATTGCACGAATTGTCGCAGCTTCGGCACTGTGACAGTGCGTCTTGTTTATTCAATTAACAGGAGAATACTCTATAAATTTGTACTGGAGGTATGGTAAATGGTTGTGTATTGGGAAATTATATTCAATTGACAGGGTTATTCAGTTAAGAGATATCCATTTAAGTGGGTTCCTCTGTACCTGTTGTGTTTCATTATAATATTATCTTTTCGCCCTCGGCAGTAATTACAATCCAGGAAAATGTCATTGACAGGGAGAGTGAAAAAAACAATTTGAAACTGAGATGGCAGACTTTTTTACACTGAAATCCTTTTTTCAGTTATCATCTAGCAATTAATTTGTTTGGTATTGTCAGTGGGTTCCTGTAAAATTATCTGTAGATCATCCTAAAAGCTTTTGGCTAAAATGTTAACAAGGGAAGCTGTTAGTAATAGAATTGACAACTCTCAATTGCCTTGTTACACGCGAGAGTTGATCACAGGCTCATACTTCATTATCTGTTGATCTTGAAAATTGCTCTCACCACAGTATTCAGAGACATACATTGAGTGTGGGAGCACATGCTCTCAGAACCCAATGTATTGTAAAATTGTTTTGCTGGTAAAATAGGGCCCTGTGATCAATGCCTGCGGTGGAAGTCCTCTGAAGTAGGCAACATGGGTATAAACGATTGGCTGAATTTTACTTCATCTCCATGTTACAGACACGATTAGCCATTGTGTAGAAATATGTGACCTTAAACACAATAAATAAATAAATAAATAAATAAATAAATAAATAAATAAAAATTTATTCACATGCATTTGCTTTATTACAATTTATGGGAGAGTGCCTCTTGGCAATTTTAGCAAGGCAAATCCTAACAGCCAAAACAATTTTACTTAAAAGGTAATTTGAAGCTTGTACATCAACTGACTTTGTAGCCTTTGAAGTTTGGTATGTGCACTTCAGAATATAAGCCCAAAAGTGGACTTCTATAAATGAATATGACTTCAAAACAACAGTACTGAAATGGTTAACCGGACAACCGGTTTGAAACCGGTTACCTATCTAACTGATTTGAAAAAAAGTCAACCGGTTATCCGAAATATTGCTAGAGATCGTTATTCCATGGTTAAAACGTAGCAAGCCTGCCGCTTCTTTGGGATAGAATATATCTCGAAGCTGCATTGTTTATATTGAGAAATAATCGACTTCGGCTTCAAGACTTCATTAATGATCGACAATTTCCGCGATTACTGAGTAACCGCAGAAACTATTCCGTAGTATGTATACAAACGAACGTTGTCGAGTCCTCGACAACGTTCGTTTGTATACACACTACGGAATAGTTTCTGAGAATACTGCTTTTCATTTCCTATAGTTTTGATTCCAGATTCGGTGAAATAATGGCTACGGATAACCGGATATTAACCAGTTATAACTCTCGGTTAGTCGGTTGTGAAAATGATCCAACTGTTTCAGCCCTAGTAGACTTAAAAGTTTGGTACGTGCATTTCTGAATAAAACCCAAAAGTGGACTTCTTTAAATGAATATGACTTCAAAACACAGGTACAGATTTGACCTCTTAATTGCTTACAGGTTATTAAGTCTTCTGATAACTGAATAAAAAAATATTGTGACCTTTCGAAGATTAACATTAGCTCTGACAACCACAGTATTTCCTTTGTTTATAGACTAATTTGACCTCCAACTTCCAAATCGACATTTAGTCTATTACATTTTGTTTGACAGAGCCCTATGAGCTTTGTCAAACAAGATATAATAGAATAAATGGTCCCTTTATCACTAGAATACAGGGAAATGATGATTCTTTTTAAATTAATACTCCAGGAGCGTGGTGGCGTTGTGGTAACTGGTTCTCGTCAGATCACCGAAGTTAAGTAACGTCGAGTCCGGTTAGTCCTCGGATGGGTGACCATCTGAGCAATTGATTCAGACTCCTGCATTGTGATCTTGGGCAAGGCACTTAACACCGATTGTCCACATGGGGGCACGATGATGCTGTGTACTAAGGCATACTGCACGTCGATGATGTGCATGTCTTCAACCAATCTAACTCTGCCTGTGCTGCAGTGTGGAGTTACGATGTTGGGGAGCTGGCAGCTGCTCGTCGTTACTTGTGGTTCTCTCTGGGTACTTCGTCTTCCTCCACCCGTAAAACTGTCATGGTCATGATTATAAGTATGTGACCTTAAACACCAATAAATAAATAAATTATTACTCCTATCAATTGAAAATTTCCTGTGACCAAGTCACTATTTAATTAACCATTTACCTAACAAGTTGACCACATTCATCTTTATAATTTACAAATTAGGGAGCATGGTGACCCATTGGTTATGGCTTGGAAAACTGAAAGGTCCACGGTTCGATCCCCGCCAGGGCTAACTGTGTTGTGTCCTTGGGCAAGGCACTTTATCCTGATTGCCCGTGAAGGGGGCACAGTGGGGGCTGTGTACTAACTAAGGCATACTGCATGTTGATGGTACACTTAATCCTATTTGTTCATGTGGGGCATGGTAATGTTGTTGTGTAGTAAGATGTACTGAATATCAGTCATGCACTTGCCTTCAACCAATGCAAACCCTGCTTGTATGGAGTTAGTGCATTGGGGAGTTTGGCAGATATTCACCATTGCTTGGTGGTTCTCTCCAGGTACTCCGGATTCCTCCTGTATCAGTAAAACAGTCCAACACGATGTGACTCTGGCTGTCAAAAGTGTCACTAAACCCCAATAAATAAATTTACAAATTTTTAAATGAGCATTTGAAAAAAAAAAATTTTTAGCTCAGCTTTGGCGAAGCCAAATTTGAGCTTATGCCATGGCCAGTCGTCCATCGGCCGTCTGTCCATCGGCCATCTGTCCATCTGTCCATCAAGAATTCAATACGGCTCGGGCTAGAGGCCGTATTTATAAACCGATCTTTACAAAACTTTTTGGGTACCTTTGTTATGACCGTGGGACGAGAACGAGTGTTCTTGGGTCCGGTCCGAAATTCAAGTTGGCCCCTGTCTGCCATTTTGTACAGACTTAGGTGCAATCAGATTTTTGCACTGAACTTCCATATGAAAGCGCTGATTTGAATAATTTTTTGTATGAATGTTTAGTACCATGGGATACATCACATATAATACGGGTTTTTTTCTCGTACGTAAATTATGCAAATTAGACTAACTTTGATGTATTAAGTGTTACTTTCAGCACTGTAAGTGCAAATGCCAATACGGCTCGGGTTAGAGGCCGTATTTATAAACCAATCTTTACGAAACTTCTTAGGTACCTTTGGTATCACCGTGGAACGAGAACGAGTGTTTTTGGGTGCGGTCCAAAATTCAAGATGGCCGATGGCAGCCATTTTGTACAAAATTAGGTGCAATCAGATTTTTGCATAGAACTTCCATATGAAAGCGCTGATTTGAAAAATTTATTGTGTGAATGTTTATTACCATGGGATACATCACATATAATACGGGTTTTTTTCTCGTGCAGAAATTATGCAAGTTAGATGAACTTTGATTTTTTCAGTGCTACTTACACACAGTAAGTACACATGTCAATACGGCTCGGGCTAGAGGCTGTATTTATCAACCGATCTTCACAAAACTTCTTGGGTACCTCTGTTATCACCTTGGGATGAGAACGAGTGTTTCTGAGTGCGGTCCAAAATTCAAGATGGCTGCCAGTGGGCATTTTGTACCGAAATTAGGTCTAATCAGTTTTTTGTACACAGCTTCTATACGACTCAGGCTAGAGGCCGTATTTATGAACTGATCTTTAAGAAACTTCTTGGGTAGCTTTGTTATCACCGTGGGATGAGAACGAGTGTTTTTGGGTGTGGTCTGAAATTCAAGATGGCCACCAGCAGCCATTTTGTACCAAAATTAGTGCAATCATTCTTTTGTACAGAACTTCTGTATGAAAGTTCTGATTTGAATAAATTTTTGTATGAATGTTTAGTAAAATGGAGTACATCACATACAGTATGGGTTTTTTTCTCGTGCAGAAATTATGCAAATTAGATGAATTTTGATTTATTTAGTGCTACTTATACACTGTAAGTGCACATGTCAATACGGCTTGGGCTAGAGGCTGTATTTATCAACCGATCTTCACAAAACTTCTTGGGTTCATTTGTTATCACCTTGGGACGAGAACGAGTGTTTCTGAGTGTGGTCCAAAATTCAAGATTGGCGGCCAGTGGCCATTTTGCACTGAAATTAGGTCTAATCAGTTTTTTGCACACAACTTCTATACGGCTCAGGCTAGAGGCCGTATTTATGAACCGATCTTTACGAAACTTCTTGGGTACCTTTGTTATCACCGTGGGATGAGAGCGAGTGTTTTTGGGTGTGGTCCGAAATTCAGGATGGCCACCAGCAGCCATTTTGTACCAAAATTAGTGCAATCAGTCTTTTGTACAGAACTTCTGTATGAAAGTTCTGATTTGAATAAATTTTTGTATGAATGTTTAGTAAAATGGAATACATCACATACAGTACGGGTTTTTTTCTCGTGCAGAAATTATGCAAATTAGATGAATTTTGATTTATTTAGTGCTACTTATACACTGTAAGTGCACATGTCAATACAGCTTGGGCTAGAGGCTGTATTTATCAACCGATCTTCACGAAACTTCTTGGGTACCTTTGTTATCACCTTGGGACGAGAACGAGTGTTTCTGAGTGCTGTCCAAAATTCAAGATGGCTGCCAGTGGCCATTTTGTACCAAAATTAGGTCCAATCAGTTTTTTGTACACAACTTCTATACGGCTCGTATTTATGAACTGATCTTCACGAAACTTCTTGGGTACCTTTGTTTTCACCTTGGGACAGGAACGAGTCTGTTTTGGGGTGCCTTTGTTATCACTGTGCTATGAGAACACAAATATTTTGGGGTTCAGTCAGACCCACTTTGGGACCCAAAGATTTCTTTTCTAGTTTAGCATCTGACTGTCACCCACCTTTACAATAATTTACCTATACATTTGTTACAGGCTACGGTCTGTATTTATGTACAGACCGTTACAATACTTTATATGTACCTTTGTTATCAGGTCATTACCTAAATGTTTGTCATTGCTGTGTCATATACTATACATGTACATGTCTTCACAAGTTGAGCTACAGTGTCATTGACACTTTCATTTCCAATTTTTTTTCTTCAGCAAAATCATATCAAATAACTGTTCATTGGAGCAAGCTCATTGAACTCATTTCATTGAGGGGTGAGGGGGTGGTTTTGTTGAAAACATTTGAAACAAAAATGATTAAAATAAGAAATTCTGATCAATATCTTGTGCATTGGGTAAAGGGTTAACAGGGTTTAGCTGTATCCAACAACAGGAAATAGGGGGTATAAAGGAGTCAACTTGTGTCCGTCGATCGGTCTGTTGCACATGTAAACTTGTGAAGCAAACCACTTCCACAGTTTTAGCCGCATTTTCATGAAACTTCTCAAAAATGATAAACATGATGAGAAGTGAGTGGCATAATTTTTTTCCCACTCAGTTTCAAGATGACCGACTTGTGGCCAGTTTTCAGGATTTTTTTTCGTCTTACATTGAGATAATTGGCTGATTTCTGGTATGTGGCTTTATCATGGGTACGTACAAAACAAGTTCGCATTTGGTTCCACTCGGCAGCTTTTCGCCGAGTTTGAACTCATGATGTGAAAACGCAGAGAATCAGTTTTCTGGACTTTCTGGATAATTTGCTGATTTCTGGTATGTGGCTTTGTCATGGGTACCTACAAATCCGGTTCATGTTTGGTCCCAGTCAGATGATTTTTTGCAGAGTTATTGACCTTGAACTTCGTTTATGATGTAAAAACTCAGAGAATTAGTTTTCCGGAATTAATCTCATCATATGTTCAGATAATTGGCTAATTTGTGGTGTGGCTTTCTCATGGGTACCTACAAATCAAGTTCAACTTTAGTTGCGATCGGATGATTTTTTGCCGAGTTTAGTTTAACCTTGAACTTAGTTTATGATATGAAAGCTCCAGAGAATTTGTTTTCCGGAATTTATCTCATATTTCTGATAATTGTATGATTTGTGGTGTTTTGCTTTATCATGGGTACCTACAAATCGAGTACAACTTTAGTTGCAGTTGGATGATTTTTACCAGTCCTGGAAATGTGACGGGTGTGAGTGCAATTGCTCTCGTCTGCACCCATGTTTTCTATTTTACGGGAGCTAAAAAATGCACTCATCGAAAAATATTGTGGAGCCCTGATATACTGTGAGGGCATATAAATGTGTGTTTTGAGAAAGCAGCACTGTGTGGCCAGTGGCAAGTTACTGTCATAATTCAGGAATTCCTTATACATTTAACCCTTTGAACACTAGTGGTATATGCCATTCCGGTTCAATGGCAGCAATTAGAAGAGTCCATATTCATTATTTGGGGTAGACCAATCAATATTTTCAACGTGCAGCACTGAGGCTGCACGTTGAAAATATTGATTGGTCTACCCCACACATTTACTGAACAGCCATCCTATTTAATGATGTTACGACATATTATGTTTCTGCCTGGTGAAGCAGCTGCTTGGGTTTAAAGGGTTATGGTTTCTGGTGTTTTGTGACAGTATTTGCGTTTAAAGGGTTATGGTTTCTGGTGTTTTGTGATCGTATACCCTCGCAAATTCATATACTAACATTTTACGGGTGCAATTTACTCTCCTCTCTGATTTCGCGGGAGTTTAAAACTGCACCCATCCATTTTGATCATTTTCAGCACTGATTTTTACCAGACTTTTTTTTATGCCCCCGACTTAAGTCAGGTGGCATATAGTGATTGAAGTGTGCATGTGTCTGTGTGACCAATCAATATTTTCAACGTGCAGCACCGAGGCTGCACGTTGAAAATATTGATTGGCCTACCCTACACATTTACTGAACAGCCATCCTATTTAAGGATGTTATGACATATTATGTCAGGGGTGCAGAAGTTGCACGAACGACCATTTCGTTTGTACATTGTTCATGCATACTGCAATTGGCAAAACCGTGTTTCCGTTCTTCTTCAAATTTGGCCTACCCACTTTGATGTGCCCGGAAATAAATCGTGCATGTTGTTATTTGCATTCAATAAAAAGTGTCTGCATTTACATGATTTTAATGAAATAAAAATTCGCCAAGTTCCAGTGTTTCGTTATTATTTATCAGTTAAAAGCAATGTGCATAGACCACAGTCAGATTGAGTCGACAAGCTGAGACTGCGTTTCATTGTTTTTCGTGGCTGGGTTGTCATGACAAATAAACAAGTGATCTAATTTCACACGATACGCATCGCCGATTGGTCAATAGGTATAGACTATTTCTACAATCGTGTTTTGCGATCCACATAAAAGTGGTTATCAGTGAAAACATGATTATATAAACAGAGTATACCCGGCTTTCATAGTAAATAAAAAAACACGTGTACCGTGAATTTTCAAAAATGGCAAATAAGCAAGAGTCCGTGAATGAAAATACTTTTAAAAAGTGGTCAAGTTCCGAACTATTTTTATATGATCTCAATGAGAACGGGAAAATTGAAAACTTACGTTGTACAATATGCAGCGAAATGTGGGGTTATATACAGAAGGAAGTGAAATTAAGAGGGTTGAAAGGCAGTGCCCTGAACAATGTGAAAACGTACAATGATGGCGTGAATTATGTGCATCGCACAAATGTTTGTCAATTTCAAAGCTTGTTCAAAAAATAAAATTTCTAAGTTAGTACATGTAACAATCATGAAAATTTGAAACATGCTGTTTAAAAAAGGTGATTTTGGTGACCAAAAAATAAAGTAAATTTTCAGCCCCAAAGCTACCAGAAGGCTTCATTTTGATAGCACATTTCAAAATTTTTCTGGTGGGGAGAACCCCCGTCCCCCCCCCCCCCCCCCCTCAGACCCCTCTAATCTGCTCGTGCCTTCGACACTCGCTGTAGATTCCTTCGGCATCTACAATGGGTTATGCAAAAAAAACTGGGTTATGCAAAAAAGAATTTGCATAACCGGTTTTCAGGTTATGCTAAATTTGAATTCCTGCACCCCGGTATGTTCTTGGCTGGTGAAGCAGCTGCTTGGGTTTAAAGGGTTAAGGTTTCTGGTGTTTTGTGACCGTATACCCTCGAAAATTCATACACTAACATTATACGGGTGCCATTTACTCTCCTCTCTGATTTCGTGGGAGCTTAAAACTGCACCCATCCATTTTGATCATTTCCAGCACTGATTTTTACCGAACATGGCATATAGTGATTGATGTGTGTGTGTGTCCGTCTGACCGTATGTCCGTGTGTGTGTGTCCGAGCTAATAACTCGAAAACTGTTAGGGCCACAGTCATCAAACTTCACACAATTATAAAGGACCATGGGAGGATGTGTCACACACCATAGCCAGGTTCGTACCTTCAAGGTCACATTTCAAGGTCACACTAAAAATCGGTCAATATTCCTGTCTCAGCCATAACTCAGAAACGAATCATAGTACAATTGTTAAACCTTTTACAAATGTTAAGAACAGTCAGAAGGTGTGCTGTGTATAATAGTTTCAGCTGCATCTGCAAGGTGAAGGTCACAATTGACCTTCATATGTTCAGGGTTACAAATCGTGTCTGAAGCATAACTCCAAAACTATTAGGGCTGCAGTCATCAAACTTCACACAATTATAAAGGACCATGGGAGGATGTATCACACACCATAGCAGGGTTCGTACCTTCAAGGTCAAGATCACATGTCAAGGTCACACTAAAAATCGGTAAATATTCGTGTCTTAGCCATAACTCAGAAATGAATCATAGTACAATTGTTAAACTTTTTACAAATGTTAAGGACAGTCAGAAGGTGTGTCGCATGTTTCCGCCGCATCTGCAAGGTGAAGGTCATGGGGGTGGGGGGGGGGGAGGATGGGGCATGTGTCACCTTACTAACATTCTTCTTGTTTTAGCTATGCATGCAAATAATTGGCTGGTACGTTGCTTTTTGTCATGGGTTCCTATATGTATGATGTGTACCTACAAAATCAAGCTCAGGTTTAGTTGCAGTCCGATGATTTTTCATGGAATTAAACCTTGAACTTTGTTTGTCACTGGAAAATATAAGAGATTCTGTGAAACGTTCGATCATGCTATCCCACAGGGGCATTCGTATCATTATGACACAACTAGTTTGAATGTGTTGTAAGCTTTTATGCGGCTTAACTGTTGTGGAAACCCCAGAAAGTGAAGCAGTGCTTGTTTGCTGTGGTAATTGAGTTCGGTTTTACTGGTAAAGTATAGGACCTGGTAACCAATGCCTGGGGTGGAAGCAGGCCTGAAAATAAGCTGTCTGACATTTGCAGAATGAGGTCCCCAGAGGGTGAATTTGATGATGCTATCCCACACAGTGGGCCAATTTATCCTTTGGGTACCTCTTTCTGTTTAGTTTTAAGACCCTGATTCAGATTGAGGTTCACCGAGGGTAAATTTAGTGATGCTACCATGCTGTGCAGGGTAGCATCACTAAACTTTCTGGGGACTTATTTTGCAGATGACAGTCTGCTTATTTTCTGGCTTGGGTGGAAGTCCTCCAAAGTTGACTTCATACCTATGTTGCTGTCATGATGTGGCCACCTCAACCACCAATAAATAAATAAACAAACAAATAAATAAATAAATAAATAAATAAATAAATAAATAAATAAATAAATAAATAAATAAATAAATAAATGACTATTGAAAATATAGCATCTACTCCTCATTGGAATAGGCTCATCAATCCCATTCCATAGAGGGATCATATTTGGAGGCAAAAGATGGAATCTTTAATTAGTTTTTATCAAATGTGTCTTATAGTATTGGGTACTGTGTAGGGTTAACCCTCTACACACTGATGTTGAAATAGCAAATTATACTTCCAGTATTATAGCTACAATTTAACCCCCACATGGCTGGCGTGGACTGGCCACTTTCCACAAGTGGGCAATATTTCCATGGATGCAATAATGTTAGATTCCAAACACAAATTATAGGAATAATCATAAAAAGTTTAATTAATGAAGCACCAGGTACAACCTGGTGCTTCATTAATTAAAATTTTGCAGATGATGATTTTCATTACCTGATAAATGTATGCATGGACATCACTGCCCATGCATGGATTATGACCAGTCCATGTGTGGATTATGACCAGTCCATGGCAACTATTATATTTATTTATTGGTGTTTAAGGTCATATACTTATGCACAATGGCTAATCATGACTGTGACAGTTTTACAGGTGGAGGAAGCCGGAGTACTCTGAGAGAATCACTGAGCAATGATGAGCAGCTTCCAGCTCTCCAACAACGTAACTCCGCTCTGCAGTACAGGCAGGGTTAGATTGGTTGAAGACATGCATACCATCGACGTGCAGTATGCCTTAGTACACGGCGTCATAGTGCCTCCATGTGGACAATCGGGGTTAAGTGTCTTGCTTAAGGACACAATGCGGGAGTCTGAATTGATCACTCAGATGGTCACCCATCCAATGATTAACCAGGCTCGACATTGCTTAACTTCGGTGATCTGACGAGAACCGGTTACCGCAATGCATCTGCACTCCCATCCATGGCAACTGTACTGTAAGTCCTTGGATTAATTTTACATAAATAACTACTGTATGTATATGTACACAGCTAAGGATGACTTGACAGTGTTTCTACATTATTGCTAGCTGCCTGTACAGGGATCCAACAGTGATGTAAAAACACTGTCCAGATAAATTAAAATACAGCCCACTAGTAGAGTTCTCAAGGAAGAATACACTTGGGACAACTTTTTCAGCAGAATATATAAGTGGCAATTTGTGGCTGAATGGGAACTTAAGTGTTTACCAGTTAAATTCTAGTTGCATTTAGGGAATAATTTCGTGGGGGGCATAGTGGCGCTGTGTACTAAAGCATACTGCACGTCAGTGGTGCACTTGTCCTCAACCATTGCTAACCCTACTTGTGCAGAATTAGTACATTGAGGAGACTGGCAGTTGCTTGCCACTGCTCAGTGGTTCTCTTTGGGTATGCTGGCTTCTTTCACTCATAAAACTGTCCAATACAAGGTGACCCTGACTCTTGAAAGTGTCGCTAAACACCAGTAAATAAATAAATAGAGAGTAATCGCTTGACTGGACTGGTTACGTGAAGTAATTCATGAGAGGTGAGGGACATTGTACAAACACGATTCTGCGAGTGTGCACGAGTGTTTTACAATATAGTCCCACACCTCGGGCGGGTGGGTTTCGTAAACAATTGGTTTCCGGATGATAACTTGATAGTGGTTCAACTCACATTCATTAAACTTCATACGTAGGTTGGTCTTGGTGGGAGGAAGAACCCTATTGATTTTGGACATGCTACGTCGAAGGTCAAGGTCACAGTGACCTTGAATGTAGTAAATCTTAAACAATTGGTTTCCGGATGATAACTTGATAATGGTTCAACTCACAATCATGAAACTTTATAGGTAGATTGGCCTTGGTGAGGGGAAGAACCCTATTGATTTTGGACTCGCTACGTCAAAGGTCAAGGTCAACGTGACCTTGAACATAGTAAATCGCAACAATTCCTTTCCGGATGATAACTTGATAGTAGTTCAACCTACATTCATGAAACTTCATAGGTGGGTTGGCCTTGGTGCGAGGAAGAACTCTATTGATCTTGGACTCACCAGATCAAAGGTCAAGGTCACAGTGACCTTTAATATAGTATATCGCAACAATTGGTTTCCGGATGATAACTTGATAGTGGTTCAACCTAGAGTCATGAAACTTTACAGGCATGTTGGCCTTGATGCGAGGAAGAACCCTATTGATGTTGGACTCACCAGGTCAAAGGTCAAGGTCACAGTGACCTTGAACATAGTATATCGCAACAGTTGGTTTCCGGATGAGAACTTGATAGTGGTTCAACCTAGAGTCATGAAACTTCATAGGTGTGTTGGCCTTGGTGCGAGGAAGAACCCTGTTGACCTTGGACTCGCCAGGTCAAAGGTCAAGGTCACAGTGACCAAATTGCAACAATTGGTTTCCAGACAATAACTTGACAGTGGTTCAGCCTATAGTCATGAAACTTAATAGCTGCATTGGCCTTGCTGTGAGGAAGAACCCTACTGATCTTGACCTCGCCAGGTCAAAGGTCAAGGTCACAGTGACCTTGAACATAGTAAATCGCAACAATTGGAAAATCGTTCAACCCTCGTCTGTCATTCTTCATAGGAACTCAATTTATTTGGAATTCAGTACGTCAAATGTAAAGGTCACAGACCCAGCACACACTCAATAATTCATTTGCAGACAATAACTTCATAATGATCAAACCCACCTTTTCTGATGTCACAACTCGACATTGGATCGGTGATCCTGAGCGGCATTTTTATTATTATTATTATTATTACGTTTCATTATTAACGATAATTATATTATTTAACCCTTTACCTAACGTAGCGGCCAGCGCTATTCCATAAAATCGCTAATTAATTTTCATTATTTTTTCATTTTTTGTCTCTAAAACATAGGTTATGACCCCTCATTGGAACGTGCTCGTCGAGCTCGTTCCAATGAGGGGTCATAACCTATGTTTTTGAGACAAAAAATGAAAATAATAGCTATTCAAGAATTTTTTTTGCAAGTGTCGTCTGCTTTTCATATTGGGTAAAAGGTTAAAAAAACAAAAAACAATGAAGTCCCCATCACACCCCTGGCAAACCATCTTCATTTGCACGCACGGGTACATGACACAATTGTTGATTGCATAATTCACTTGTGAAACTATTGTTTATAATCAAACCCAGATATCCCAGTAAATCACACTTAGGAAAGTAAAAAATAAATAACTCGCAGCTTGAAAATTTGATATTTTGATATTAGTGTTCAGACGGTTCATAACATAGTAGTATAGTTGATTTTATGCAACATTTTTGACAATTTATCCTTTCTCTGCAAAAAGTAAAAAAGAAAAATCAAGATAAAATATCCTGTGAAATTTTATTCTGATATTGATTTTCAGTGAGCATGAAGTTATAATATATGAAGACAATTGAACCATTTGTAGGAAATTGCATTCACATGCATTCACATATATTCACCAATAGTTGAGTGATTGCATCATCAGAAGTACCATTGGTAATTCCATCAGTTTATGTGTCAGCTACATGAAGAGCACCTATTGAAATTGGCTGCAGCCAGAATAAATCCTGGTGGGTGAGGGATGGAGGGTGTAAGTAAACCTCCCTTGCTTTGCATTGTCAGGCTGTGGGAAGGCAGAGTACAATTCCCCAATAGTTCTTTGCCCATGAGGCTAGATTGTTAAAATATTTGTCTTAAGTGGAACAGTTGGACACACAGTTTCCCCTTGTGTTTGGAGTTTGCCCAATGAAATAAAAAAATTAGCCACACTGTTATATGAAATTCAAGTTTTCTGAATGATGTACTAATCAGCATGCAGTGAACTCACAGACACAATACTAGAGCCCCAGAAATCTCAAATTTGTGGTTGAATCGAGTCCTTATTCAAATTGGCGACAGGATTAATCCATTTTTGAATCAAATCTAAAATTGAATCTGAATGGCTATCAAGTTATATGTACAAGCCTAAATGTTACCAGTCTCCACTATATTCTCTAGGTATCGCAGCTTTTTACAACCCTAAATGTTGCCAGTCTCCACTGTATTCTCTGAGTATGGCTGCTTCATTCAATCCTAAATGTTGCCAGTTTCCACTATATTCTCTAGGTATCGCTTCTTCATTCAACCCTAAATGTTGCCAGTCTCCACTGTATTCTCTAGGTATCGCTGTTTCATTCAACCCTAAATGTTGCCAGTCTCCACTGTATTCTCTAGGTATCGCTGCTTCTTACAAGCCTAAATGTTGCCAGTCTCCACTGTATTCTCTAGGTATCGCTTCTTCATTCAACCCTAAATGTTACCAGTCTCCACTGTATTCTCTAGGTATCGCTGCTTCTTACAAGCCTAAATGTTGCCAGTCTCCACTGTATTCTCTAGGTATCGCTGCTTCATTCGATCCTAAATGTTGCCAGTTTCCACTGTATTCTCTAGGTATCGCTTCTTCATTCAACCCTAAATGTTGCCAGTCTCCACTGTATTCTCTAGGTATCGCTTCTTCTTACAACCCTAAATGTTGCCAGTCTTCACTGTAGTCTCTAGGTATCGCTGCTTCTTACAACACTAAATGTTGCCAGTCTCCACTGTATTCTCCCGATATCGCTGCTTCATTCAACCCTAAATGTTGCCAGTCTCCACTGTATTCTCTAGGTATCGCTTCTTCATTCAACCCTAAATGTTACCAGTCTCCACTGTATTCTCTAGGTATCGCTGCTTCTTACAAGCCTAAATGTTGCCAGTCTCCACTGTATTCTCTAGGTATCGCTGCTTCATTCAATCCTAAATGTTGCCAGTTTCCACTGTATTCTCTAGGTATCGCTTCTTCATTCAACCCTAAATGTTGCCAGTCTCCACTGTATTCTTTAGGTATCGCTTCTTCATTCAACCCTAAATGTTGCCAGTCTTCACTGTAGTCTCTAGGTATCGCTGCTTCTTACAACACTAAATGTTGCCAGTCTCCACTGTATTCTCCCGATATCGCTGCTTCATTCAACCCTAAATGTTGCCAGTCTCCACTGTATTCTCTAGGTATCGCTGCTTCTTATAACCCTAAATGTTGCCAGTCTCCACTGTATTCAGTGCCAACTCATTATCTGTTTGTTAAACAAAAGAGCAGAGTATTCCAGAAATGGAATCAAACTACCGTATTTACTCTATGTATTGGGACAGCTAAAAATAATTATTTTCACAGGTGTCCCAATTCTTAGAAAATGGGGAAAGAACTCAGCCTGGTCTTGATATGATGCTGAATAAAGTTGTGTGTGATTCGTTTTCCATCACTATATACGAAAATCGCCGTCCAATTTTTTTTTTATATTTTCATTTTTTGCTTCCAGAACATAGCTTATGATCACTCATTGGAATGAGTACATTGCGCTCTTTCCAATGAGGGATCACAAGCTATGTTTTGGAAGCAAAAAATGAAAATTTTTAGTTACTCAATAATTTTTTTTGTGAGTGTCGTCTGCTACTAGCGACAGGCCAACTGGAAACAAATCTCCTGAATGTCCCAAACTTTGAAGCATAAAAAAATATAGTTTTCTGGAAAAAATGTGTGTCCCAAATCATAGAGTGTCCCAAAACATAGAGTAAATACGGTAGTTCTGGAAATGGAACTTTCTTAAACTCATCTACTATCATCAGGTCTCCTGAACAGGATGATAGAAAAAGAGTACAATAGGAGACACTTGCTTGGATTTTTTGTCAGATTCAATCTTCTCACTTTCCTTGTTCAACAGACAAGATTCTTAACCCTTAAGCAGGGTCTCCGATAGGAATAAATTAGTGGGTCCAGTACGAGGGGAACAATTTTTGAATTGAACATTGCAAGAAGGCCATTTCCTTGCATCTGAGACAGCGATTCATGTTTTAGTGGAAACGATTTTGTGAGAATAATTATGACGAATCTTCGGGAAAACAGCCAAAGCTATCGTTGTTTCTTTGCTGCAATCAGCATGTGACATATTACCTAATCAGCAAAAGGCAAAAATAGCAGTAGTTTCTGAATGACACTCGACAATCTGAAGTTGCAGAATGCCATTTCCGGAAATGGTGCTCCTAAAATGTGTCAACTTTGTTGGGAGAATGATCACGTCTTGATTAGAATTTTACAGCGTCATGTTGTTTTCACTGGATTTTATGCTTTATCAGTGAATGATTGGCAGGGGTAATGGGTCCGGTTGGCTGTGGTAGCGGAAACCCTGCCTTAAGGGCCTAATTTCAATTTTAATCACATTTTTCTACAACAAAACAGGTGCCCCAACATGAAGTTTTGAGGTAAATTTGCAAGTTACAGTTTAATTGCCATGGCAGTTGTTTCTTAGCCAGTCTTGTTTGCCTTCATAGGCAGCCAAGACTTGTCAAGGAACAACTGCAAAGTTATATAATGTGGATTGTCAAACAAAAGCAAAAATGTTTAAAAAATCCCCAGTCCTTTAAGGGTTAAATTGTTGTTGATAGTTTAGCGAACAAAGAATTTAGACCAGATCCTAAATTGATTATAGTTTGGTCAAAATTCTCGTTCTGCTTCTCTTCTCACACTACTCTAGCTATAGATACTGACTGTAAGTGTCAAAACTAAATCAATAATTGTGGAGGTTTAAAACTTCTTTACCCCTACCCCTCCTCCCGGCTGTACGGTTTAATTTATGGGCTTACAGTCTTTGACTTTTACAAGGAATGGGCAGCATGGGTATGCTGGACTTGAACTTTTTCCATGCTGTGGTCGCGATCACCCATTGTGCAGAAATATGTGACCTAAAACACCAATAAATGAATAAATTTTACAGGGAATAAGAAAACCTGTTAGAAATCAGTCTTTCGATTTTGAAAATGGGAAGTGCGCTGTACACTTCTCGCTTCCATTTGAAGTGAAGCGCACTATCGTTGGGTCCCGGCATTGTGAAAATGTTTTTAAAAAAAATTGAACAAACATCTGCAAACCGTTCACTCCACCGTGCACAGGAAGTGAGGATTTCAAAAATATTACCCATTGTTTTCAATAAGCATTTCACACCAATAATCAAATTTATTTGAGTTCGATATAATACATGAAGTGCTACTTCAATGATGCAATCATGAATCAATCAGATGATTCTCCATGGATTACATGAGCAAAAAGACGGTGAATAACATTACTGGCCTTTGAAGTTTGTCGAATTTTGTTGTTTACGTACCAGTTCTCGGAAATAAAGTTTGATTAGTTTGAAGTCTTGGAAACTTTTAATCCTTTCCAGAAAACACATGATATCAAAATTTGTTATTTTAATTCCTAAAATAATTTCAACAAAACAATATCATGTGACCCTTCATTGGAACGAGCCTGTTCCAGTTAGGCCTCTTGAAGAGCAAATCGGTGATATGTTACTCGCCTGTAATTAAGATCAGGCAAGTGATGGCAAGTGATAGTAACTGCATTTTCATTTGTTTGAATTTACTGTTTTGTATGATATGAAGATTTTGACATATCTAGGCACTTAACTGGTAGAGGTCTAGATTATTTTTACCTCTATTTTACCTATGTAACAAGTCTGGACATTATGAGGCATATAGTTCGTAACTATTACATTGTTTCAGTTTGCTGGACTCCAGTAAACTGAAAAAATTAAAATTTAGGAACAAAGGGCATATATTTATTTATTTATTGGTGTTTAAGGTCACATACTTATGCACAATGGCTAATCGTGACCATGACAGTTTTACGGGTGGAGGAAGCCAGAGTACCCTGAGAGAACCACTGAGCATCAACGAGCAACTGTCAGCTCCTCAACATTCTAACTCTGTTCAAGCTCTGCTCAAGCAGGGTTACAATGGTTGAAGACATGTGCACCATCGACGTGCAGTACGCCTTAGTACACAGCATCATCATGCCCCCATGCAGGCAACTGGGATAAAGTGCCTTGCCCAAGGACACAGTGCGGAACAAAGGTCATTTTATAATCAGGTAAGTGCGAGTGATCACTCACCATCCCTTGAGAACCCTACCAATAAGGGGTAACATGATGTGGTTTTGTCGAATTTTTACAATTTTTTTCGACTGCACAATTTGTATATTACATGGCGGATGCAGCCAATCTGTTAGGTAAGGGTTAATCGCGCGTGAAGTGGAACTGCACATGCTGTTATCTGCTCCCAAAAAATAAAAAGCAGTGGCATGCAAGAGCAAGAGCTCGCATTAAAATCGAAACACTGTGACAAGTTTTCTTCCAGGTTTTCTGCAACACATCAACACTAGTGCAGCAATATTACACAGGTTGGATTATGGATGTTTATCTGTGGTGTATATATACACATTGGTTATCATCACAGTACTCGCATTGATCAAAGTCGGATTTGGACAATTCATTTTCTTCATATAATATATTTGATCGATTATTGGACAGTGTCTTCATGAAAATTACTTCAGTCTTCTGTCTGTGCTGCTCTTGAAGAAAATAACTATTACTATTTCAGCCAGAGGAATTGTTTATGGGTAACAATGTATGCATTTTAGATATTTATTACACGCCGTTCTTTGTAATCCCCATCTTCAGCAACACCACACCATGCGGAAAATGAAAAAATGAAAATGAAATCAGTGACAGACTATTTTTAAATAGAAGCGAAATTTCACTGGAATTTGCTACAAATCGTGCAATGCAATTACAATTTGAATCACTAGGGATAGCTAAACATAGTTACACACTAATACACAAGCTCCCCTCACAAATTTGGTTGGCGAAAAAATGTGTTCTTTTTTGTTGATAGTTTGTCCCCTGTGTTCCAATGTGTTCTATGTGCCTACTGGCACATAGAACACATTGGAACACAGGGGACGAGTTATCAAATGAATTTCTGATTGTCCTTTTAATAATTGCTTTTTTGGACATGAAGGCATGTTATAAACACACAACACACAACACTTGTGCCATCACGGAAGGATAAAACTTGAGGCCTGTGGCATCTCTTTTTATCCTTCTGCACTGGCACTCGTGCCATATCGATTAACCCATTCACTCATGTGTGTCGTTCTGTGTATTTATTTATTTACGTACCAGAGTTTAACCCTTTACCCATTGCACAGGATATCAAAATGAAGCAGTGCTTGTTTACCATGTAAACAAGCTGTTTTAAAATAGGACCCGGTAACCAATGCTTAGAGTGGAAGTCCTCTAAAATTGGCAGTGCGTGCGGGTATAAACGATTGGCTGGTCTTGGACTATATATCCATGTTGCAGTCACACTTGGTCATTGCACAGAAATATGTGACCTTAACCCTTGAACCCTTATGATATCTTTCATGTCAGGTCAACGTCAGCAATCAGAAGTGTCCATACATGTATTCATTATTTGGGGTTAGACCAATTAATATCTTTAACCTACAGCCGTGGGGCTGCATGTTAAAAATATTAATGGGTCTACACCATACATTGACTCGGCAGCCATCCTTCTTAATGAAATTATGATGTATCACGTTCCAAAAAATATTTTGCTTGCTGGTTGATAACAATCGTTCCACTTTTGAGAAAAGTAGGCCCACATTAAAATGTGTTCCTGGTTTTGAATTGAGGTGTGCCATTTTGTATTTGTCCACCCACCGAATTTGACTCAACTCATTTCTGTTTGTGCAGGTGTGTGATCATATGTGTGGGAATGTGTTAAGAATAAATCATACCGCTTATGGAGGGGGCGCGGTGGCGTTGCGGTAACCGGTTCTCGTCAGATCACCGAAGTTAAGCAACACCTAGTGCGGTTAGTAGTTGGATGGGTGACCATTTCAGCGACTAATTCGTGCTCCCGCGTTGTGCCCTTGGGCAAGACACTTAACCCCGATTACATTGGGGCACGATGACGAGGTGTACTAAGGCGTACTGCACGTCGATGGTGCGCATGTCTTCAACCAATCTAACCCTGCCTCTGCCGCGGTGCAGAGTTCAGAGTTACGATGTTGGAGAGCTGACAGCTGCTCGTCGTTGCTCGGTGGTTCTCTCCAGGTACTCCGGCTTCCTCCACCCGTAAAACTGTCACCGACATGATATGACCCTGGCTGTTAATGTGTCGTTAAACCCTAATAATAAAAATATCGCTTATGGAATTGTATTTCACATTTGTTAACAGTTTTATCCTCTCATCTGTGGTAACCTTCAACAATAATTTTCTACTCAAAAATTTCGGATTGCACTCAAGAATCCAGCCACCATGGCTACACTTTTTATCGGAAGCACGATTTGGTCGTGCACGCGATAGAAAGCACAGCCTTGGTGGCTTGATATTTTCATTAACAATAATCACAAAAAATCAGGAACATTATGTCCTGATAAAACTTGGTTCACTACAATTCACACATGCATAGTGACTGATGACATTGCATTTAACCCTTTACCCAATGAATCGGTCGCATCCACCCGCGTAATATGCAAATTTAGCAGTTGAAAAAATATTATTTTTCAAAATAACTCAACAAAACCATATCATGTGACCCCTTGTTGGAATGAGCTCGACGAGCTCGTTCCAATGAGGGGTCACATGATATGGTTTTGTTGAAATTTTTTGAAAAATTTCAAAAAATGATATTTAAAATAATAAATTTTCATATTTGATTATGTTGGGTAAAGGGTTTAATAACAAAGCTGGTTTGGATGACATAATATCTTTCATATTGTCTGTGACACTGTGCTCAATGACAAGTTAAAAATAAGTTGCCAGGTCAAAGGTGGTTCTGATGTAATGGTATCCTGGCAGACAGTTGCTAACACTGCTAGTGCCAAGCCACATTCAGACAATGTTAAGCAAATGAATTGTTACATATTGACATTTCTTCCATGGATTATGGATGTTTATCAACGCACCTGAATTTGACTGAACTCATCTCTATGTGCAGGTGTGTGATCATATGTACACGAATGTGGTAAGAATAAATCATTTTAGTTATGGAATTGTATTTCACATTTGCTAACACTTTTATCCTCTCATCTTTGTTAACCTTCAACAATAATTTTCTACTCAAAACTTTCTGATTGCTCTCAAGAATTTAGCCACCATGGCTACACTTTTTATCGGAAGCACGATTTGGTCGTGCATGTGATAGAAAGCATAGCCTTGGTGGCTGGATATTTTCATTAACAATAATCACAAAAAATCAGGAACATAATGTCCTGATAAAACTTGGTTCTCTGCAATTCACACATGCAGAGTGACTGATGATATTGCATTTATATTACAAAACTGGTTTGGATGACATACCGGTAGTATCTTTCATATTGTCTGTGACACTGTGCTCAATGACAAGTTAAAAATAAGTTGCCAGGTCAAAGGTGGTTCTGATGTAATGGTATCCTGGCAGACAGTTCCTAACACTGCTAGTGCCAAGCCACGTTCAGACAATGTTAAGCTGATGAATTGTTAAATATTGAGATTTCTGAGCAAAAATAGTGGGATTTCCATTTTTATATAGCTCAAAGAGAAAAATTTATTTATTTTAATATTGAGACTGTGTTAAAAATCCCAATTTCAGACTTATTTTAGGCCACACAAAGTAGATCTTCTGTTTCTCTGGCCATTATTTGTGAAATTGCATGCGGGCGAGCGGTTTTTTATTTTATTTTTTATTTCAGTAATTTCTTCTTTGCCATCAAAAGTTCATGTTCTTGGTTCAAGTTTTAGGCCTCATAATCTACAGAATACCATGGGTGGAGGTATTTCATCCCTTGAGTGCAAGAAGGCTTTGCAATGCAAAAGCATTGCAAAGCCTTCTTGCACTCAAGGGACAAATTCATCAATTTTTTTAACTTGGGTAAAATATCAGACATAAACCATTTAATTTTTATTTTTTTTAAGTTTAAATTGGTTATAAAAAGAGAGCATGTGGCAGCGAAAAGGACCATGCGGGAGGGCCTGAGAAACAGATTTTTATTTTTTTAGGCCTAACCAAAAACATTTGTGGAAAATAGTGAGTCTCCCTCCAGAATGTTTGGTCACGTTTCCATCTAGCACATTAACACTTTACTTAACACAAATTGCAGACAACACTTGCAAACAAAATTTGTGAATAACTAATTTTTTGCATTTTTTATGTCAAAAGAATAGCTTATGACCCCTTATTGGAACGAGCTCGATGAAATCGTTCCAATGAGGGTTCATAAGCTATGTTTTTGAGACAAAAAATGATGAAAATTGAATGATGATTTTTAGCTTAACTTAACAAAGTCAGGATAAGCTGTTGGCATCACGCGTGTGGAAGTCTGCATTAACTGTGAAGGTCACATTAACCCACCCCTTAAGTGTAGTCTACACCACATATTATTTTTATTGAAAACATAGCGAACAGAAATTAACATATTCCCAATTATCACAATTCTTGTCTTATTTCATAATCCTTTCATAAACATGGAACATTATCCATTTCATCAAGTTAAGCTACAGTGTCATTGACACTTTCATTGTGAATAGTGCTGGCCGGATTTGAATGTTACTTTGGGGTAAATGGCTAAAATGAAATCTGCATGTGAAAATCATGAGGTACATACTTTTTGTTGTACAAGCTCTGCAATGCGTGCCTCAAAATTGAAAGTCTGCATTAACCCTTTGAACCTGAGAGGCCCTTTTTCCAGCCCACGAGCATGATCCATCATAATTTCATTTAGGAGGATGACTGCTAAGTGAATGTGTGGGATAGACCAGTTAATATTTTCAACGTGTAGCCCTTGCTTGCCACTGCTCAGTGATTCTCTCTCGGTAGACTGGCTTCCTCCACCTGTAAAACTATGATGTGACCCTGACTGTTGAATGTGCCATTAAACCCAAATAATCAGATTTCTGTCTGTTACAGAATTATTACACAGCATAAGGACAGCCTGTCATTGCCACAGATGAAGGTCAACACAAGGAATCGGTGTGCACATCAAGTTTTTATTACACGCCTGTTCTGTGTAACCCCCATCTACAGCCACACTAAACCATGCGGAAAATGAAAATCTGTTCCGCACATATGTGCGGAACGGAAATCGTTGACAGACTAATTTTAAATAGAAATGAAATTTCACTGGAATTTTCTACAAATCGTGCAATGTAATTACAATTTGAATCACCAGCGACAGCTGAAAATCACCCCCTGAGTTCCAATGTGTTCTATGTGCCAGAAGGCACATAGAACACATTGGAACTCAGGGGACGAAATAGTAACACGGGTTCCCCTCGCAAATTTGGATGGTGATAAAATGTGTTCTTTTTGTTGATAGTTGTCAAATGAATTGCTGAGTGTCCTTCTCATAATTGTTTTTTATAGACATGAAAGCATGTAATAAACACAGAATGACATGCGTGTGAATGAGATAATCGATATGGTGTGTGTCATTCTGTGTATTTTGTGTCTGGAACCTAACTTTTTAGTAGGAAGAAACTTGTACAACATATGGATCACCACTAGATGTTGTGTTGCATAAAAATTTCAGTGCACAGGGTGACTGGAGGCATGGAGGATTGGTCAAACTGAACTTCAAGGCCTCCATGGTTTAATTCTGCGGAAGGCGGGGGGTGGGGGGGGGGGGGTGCAGTGGTGTTGTGGTACCCGGTTCTCGTCAGATCACTGAAGTTGAGCAACGTCAAGCCCAGTTATTCCTCGGATGGGTGACCGTCTGAGCGATCGATTCAGACTCCCGCATTGTGTCCTTGAGCAAGGCACTTAACCCCGTTTGTCCACATGGGAGCACGATGACTCCGTGTACTGAGGCGTACTGCACGTCGAAGGTGCGCATGTCTTCAACCAATCTAACCCTGCCTGTGCTGCAGTGCGGAGTTACGATGTGGAGCTGGCAGCTGCTCGTCGTTGCTCGGTGGTTCTCTCCGGGTACTCCGGCTTCCTCCACCCATAAAACTGTCACGGTCATGATTAGCCATTGTGCATAAGTATGTGACATTAAGGCCACACAAAGTAGATCTTCTGTTTCTCAGGCCATTATTTGTGAAATTGCATGCGGGCGAGCGTTTTTTTATTTTATTTTTTATTTCAGTAATTTCTTCTTTGCCATCAAAAGTTCATGTTCTTGGTTCAAGTTTTAGGCCTCATAATCTACAGAATAGCATGGGTGGTGGTGTATATCATCCCTTGAGTGGAAGAAGGCTTTGCAATGCTAAAGCATTGCAAAGCCTTCTTCCACTCAAGGGACAAATTCATAAATTTTTTTAACTTGGGTAAAATATCAGACATAAACCATTTAATTTTTATTCTTTTTAAGTTTAAATTGGTTATAAAAAGAGAGCATGCGGCAGCCAAAAGGACCATGCAGGGGGGGCCTGAGAAACAGATTTTTTATTTTTTTTAGGCCTAAACACCAATAATTAATTAACTAATTCTGCGGACTGGAGGTAGCAAAACTTTCCTCGAGATAGCTGTTTCAGCATAAATAGTTAGTTTATACAAAATTTATGTTTGCTAATTTATTTCATAGAGTATGTATCATTAGACCATTAAGAACAATAATGGTTAGTTTGTACATAATTAACTCTTAAACCGCCGAGTATTTTCACGGTATTTTTCATCAAATGAAGCAGCCATGACTAGATTTGATGAAAAATTCATCTAAATTTATCTTTAGAAATCTTTGGTGAAAAAATACATTCAGTTTACAAATCTGGATAAAAGTGCACAAATGATACTTATTTCAGCGGCAGAAGAAGCCTGTCCTTAGCAGGAATACCTGTCAACAGCATGCAAGGAGTTTAATGTTGGCCAATTTATTTCACAAAGTTTGTATCAAAGGACAATTAAGAGCAATATTGGTTAGATTATACATAATTAATGTTGGCCAGTTTATTTCAAAGTGTTTTTTGTATCATAAAACAAGAACAATATTGGTTAGATTATACATAATTAATTTGGGCCAGTTTATTTCACCGAGTATGTATGTAACATTAGACAATTAAGAACAATATTGGTTAGATTATACATAATTAATGTTGGGCCAGTTCATTTTGAAGAGTTTGTGTCATAAGACAATTAAGAACAATATTGGTTAGATTATACATAATTAGTGTTGACCAGTTTATTTCATAGAGCATGTATCATTAGACCATTAAGAACAATATTGGTTAGATTATACATAATTAATGTTGGGCCAGTTTATTTCATAGAACATGTATCATTAGACCATTAAGAACAATATTGGTTAGATTATACATAATTAATGTTCACCAGTTCATTTTGGAGAGCTTGTATCATATAAGACAAGAACAATATTGTTTAGATTGTACATAATTAATGTTGACCAGTTTTTTTCATGGAGTATGTATCATTAGACAGTTAAGAAAAATATTGGTTAGATTATATATAATTATTGTTGGGCCTGTTCATTTTGAAGAGTTTGTATCATAAGACAA
Source organism: Pictodentalium vernedei (assembly GCA_031216915.1). Classification (NCBI taxonomy): domain Eukaryota; kingdom Metazoa; phylum Mollusca; class Scaphopoda; order Dentaliida; family Dentaliidae; genus Pictodentalium; species Pictodentalium vernedei. Next base: position 73,052,350 of record CM062289.1, on the reverse strand, counting down.
TTAAGAAAAATATTGGTTAGATTATACAAAATTAATGTTGGCCAGTTTATTTCATAGAGTATGTATCATAAGACAAGAACAATATTGTTTAGATTGTACATAATGTTGACCAGTTTTTTTCACCGAGTATGTATCATTAGACAGTTAAGAAAAATATTGGTTAGATTTTTCATAATTATTGTTGGGCCAGTTCATTTTGAAGAGTTTGTATCATAAGACAATTAAGAAAAATATTGGTTAGATTATACAAAATTAATGTTGGCCAGTTTATTTCATAGAGTATGTATCATAAGACAAGAAAAATATTGGTTAGATTATAATTAATGTTGACCAGTTTATCTCACAGAGTATGTATCATTAGACCATTGAAAACAATATTGGTTAGATTATAATTAACGTTGACCAGTTTATTTCAAAGACTATGCATCAGTAGACAATAAAGAACAATGTTGTTTTGTTTTTTTTAAATTTTTTTTATTCGGGATTAACAACACCTTAACATCCAGGGTCATATCATGTCGGTGACAGTTTTATGGGTGGAGGAAGCCGGAGTACCCGGAGAGAACCACCGAGCAACAACGAGCAGCTGTCAGCTCTCCAACATCGTAACTCTGAACTCTGCAAAACGGCAGAGGCAGGGTTAGATTGGTTGAAGACATGCACACCATTGACCTGCAGTACACCTTAGTACACAGCGTCATTGTGCCCCCATACAGGCAATTGGGGTTAAGTGCCTTGCCCAAGAACACAGCGCAGAAGTGCGAATCAGTTGCTGAAATGGTCCCCCATCCAACTACTAACCGCTCTCAACGTTTCTTAACTGGTAGAGTGCTGAATTATTTTTTGTCATCAAAATTTGTTCACATATGTTTGCCTAGTTACAATTTATGGGAGAGTGCCAATAGGCACTCTCCCATAAATTGTAACAAGGAAATCCTAACAGACTAAATAATTTCACTTCAAAGGTGGTATGAACAACATCCACAAAATATGAAGCTTTTAAGTGCTGCTACTGACACTTTTGAGTAAAGCCCAAATATGGGCTTCCAGCACTCTACCAGTTAACTTCGGTGATCTGGCGAGAACCAGTTACCACGACGCCACCACGCCCCCACAATGTTGGTTAGATTGTACATAATGTATCATTGCCAGCTTATTTCACAGAGTATTTATCATTACTTTTTTTTTTTTTTATCTTTTTCAGGTGCTATGAACATAACTAACTGTAGATAGCTGTGCAATATTAAACTCTCCAAAATGGAAGATCCAAAGAAGATGGGCATAGATGCCAGTGAAATGTTAGCTGCAGCTCTTGAACAAATGGATGGCATTATAGCTAGCACATGTAAGAATCATATACATTTCATGGGTATCTACTTACAATTGGCCATTCTATATATGCCAGGTTGAAACTCTTTTCTGTTCTTCTGTGGACCATCTGTTGAATTTTTAAATAAACAGACTGGAGAATCATGTCAAGTCAAGGGAAGTAGAGTGCTGTACTAAGTGGGAGGGCTACTACTACCATAACAATCAAATGAAGTTGTATAATAACAAGAAAATCCCCTTGTTATAAAGAAAATCCTTTTGTTATTTATTCTTCATTGATAATATAAGTCCATAACATAATTTGTTTAATAAAAAAAAAGAACATTCATTTTTAGGAAATTATTTGAAGGTGTTAAAAGGTGAAAAACTGCAGTGGAAATCTTGTTACAGTCATTGTTAACCTAAAACTTCGACTGATACAGGCCTTCACTTGCTCCTAATTCCCAATCTTGTTTGGTGTCCTGGATTTTAACCCTTTACCTTACGAATTGCCCGCATCCGCCCACGTAATATGCAAATTGAACAGTTGAAAAAATTACATTTTTCAAAATATTTCAACAAAACCATATCACGTGACCCCTCATTGGAACGAGCTCATCGAGCTCGTTCCAATGAGGGGTCACATGATATGGTTTTGTTGAAAGTTTTTTAAAAAATTAAAAAAATGGTATTTAAAATAATAAATTTTGATATCCTCTGCATTGGGTAAAGGGTTGAACAAATATAATCAAGGATAAATTCAACCTCATGACTGCTGGGCAAGCATGGTGGAACATCACAAAAAGTGAGGGCACTGAAGTTCTACTAGTTCAATAACCAAAGTTGACAATACAGAATAAATAGGTACTAGGGCCGGTAATCAGATTTAAACCATCAGTAGGATAAGGCCTTTAACCACGGGGCTTTGCCGAGTGGTTAAAACCCTTATTCTACAGGTGGTTTAAATCTGATTACCGGCCCTAGTACCTATTTGTTTTATTTATTTGTTTAATAAATAATCGGCTTTGTCACATAAAATGGAGAAAAACTGATACTTTCTATCACCAACACATGGGTTTGTTTTGTTTACATCTGCAGCAGTGGGCAGTACTTCCAGCTGCACATGAATGTTTGATTAACAGGTAAACACATCGTCAAAGTTGACTGAATTTAGCTTGCTATTTCAGTCAGATTATTATTAACAATTCTTAAATTTTATTTTAAATATTTAATTGTAGGTATTTTAAACTTAATAAGCCATTGCACATAGTTGATAGTACCACAAAACGTTGTATGTTTAAATCAGACATCGTGAAGTGTGAATGTATCGAAGTTGACAAATTAGGTCATGTCAAAGGTCACGGATGTAGTTCCTACTATGGGGGCAAATTTTTGTAATGGAATTCCCATTGAAAACGTTTTAACCACAGTAGAAGCTTTACACCGGTAGTGGGGTTAAAAGCTAAAATTTAACATACAGGCTTTTCACAGATAATAACATAAGTGAGCATGGTAAAAATCATGAAAAATATGTGTTCTCCAATAAATTGCAAGAGAACAAATTCATATTACAGTAAAACCTGTCTTGAGAGACCACTGTCTTGAGAGACCACCTGTCTTGAGAGACCACATCTACCAGGCACCACTTGGTTTTACTCTGTAATGGACCTGCTATGGGAGACCACCTGTCTTGAGAGACCACCTGTCTTGAGAGACCACTGTGACCTGGTACCAACTTGTATTTTTATGCCATAATGGACCTGTCTTGAGAGACCGCCCCTTTGAAGACTGAAACCATGACAAAAACTTTTTACCTGTTCTGGAATTGGAAAATCCATTGTGGTTATATTAGCATAATTAAAATATTAAAAGCTCTCAATTGGGTGTCAATTGCTAACTCATTAAAGATTGAGATGTTCTTATAAGAGCCCTGTGAAAAGATTAGGATTATTGCTGAATAAACAATTTCATACATACCTGAAATGTGACAGATAGGAATAAAAATAAATTTGTGTTGAAAATCTTTTTGTAACAAACTGAAATGGACTGTTATAAAAATTATAAAAATAAATTAGTGTTGAAAATCTTCAATGAAGATTTTCAACACTAATTTATTTTTATAATTTTTATAACAGTCCATTTCAATTTGTTACAAAAACTCCATAAAAAAGAACAACTACAAAGTAATTACAAAAATCTATTCTTCTCCATTTCTGAATTTTGTGGTTGGTTATTCACTGACTTGAGAAAACCTGAAACCTGTTATGAGAGACCACCTGTCTTGAGAGACCACTTTTGTGTGGCCCAAAGGGCGGTCTCTCAAGACAGGTTCTAATGTAACAAAATAGTATTAATGCTTCTGACATGAATATGAAGTACATGCTAACAACCAACAGACTTCATTAGCTTAACTTGACAAAGTCAAGATAAGCTATTGCCATCACTCATGTGGAAGTCTGTGAGTCTGTTCACATTTTTCTTCAGCACAGGCTACACCCTGTAGTTCTTGTCCAATCGTCACAAAATTTCATATGCTGGTTTCAGGTCATGTCTAGATGAGAACGCCCCCCTTTTGGATGAGATCGGTCAACCGTGATGGCTGCTCGAGCTCAAAATCCGAAAACCGTTAGCACAGTCTACAGGTCGTATTTATGAAGGGATTTCATGGTAACTTGGTAGGATGACTCTGTATAATATCTAGATGAGAATGTCCCCTTTTGGTCATGATTTTCAACCGTGACGGCTGCCCAAGCCCAAAACCCAAAAACTTTTAGCACAGTCTGCAGGTCATATTTAATACGGATTGATTTCATTGTAACTTGGTAGGATGACTCCGAATGATGTCTAGATGAGAACTTCCCCATTTGGTCGCGATCTGTCAGCTGTGATGACTGGCCGAGCCCAAAACCCGAAAACCTTTAGCACAGTCTACACGTCGTATTTATGGAGGGATTTCATTGTAACTTGGTAGGATGACTCCATATAATGTCTAGATGAGAATGTCTCCTTTTGGTCGCGATCGGTCAACTCTGATGGCTACATGGGCCAAAAGCCCGAAAACCTTTAGCACTGTCTACAGATCGTATTTATGAAGGGATTTCATTGTAACTTAGTAAGATGACTCCAGATAATGTCTAGATAAGAACGTCCCCTTTTGGTCATGATCGTTCAACTCTTATGGCTGTCCGAGCCCCAAACCTAAAAACCTTTAGCACCGACTACAGGTCGTATTTATGAAGGGATTGCATTGTAACTTTGTAGAGTGACTCGGTATAGTGTCTGGATGCGGACATCCCCTTTTTGTTGCGATGGGTCAACCGGGATGGCTACACAGGCCTGAAGCCCAAAAATGTTTAGCACAGTCTACAGGGCATATTTATGAAGGGATTTCATTGTAACTTGATAGGATGACTCGTTTCGGAATAATTTGACTGTAACTAGGTAACGTTGGTTGAATGCATTAACTGTGAGAGCCACATTAACCCACCCCCTCAATTCTTTAGAACACTTTTCACCTCAAATTATTATGCCCCTGAAAATTTTTTTTCCGGGCATATATAGTCGAGGTCTCCGTCCGTCTGTGTGTCCATCCATACGAACATTTTGTATTATAACTCGAGCATCAGTTGTCAGATTTTAATGTTCTTTGGTATGGTGATAGCGCAGCTTGGGTGAACGGATGCCCTCATACCTAGCGTTTTGTCCATTCATGTTTGGGAGAGTTATGGCCCCTGTTTGTTTTTGGCCTCTGTTTCTGACTAAGGTAAATTGTACCATAGCCTATAGGTTTGGATGAACCAATTCTCTTCAAACATTCAGAAGTTCCTCCGTCCGTATGTCCATCTGTCTGTCCGTCCGTCTATCCGTACGTCCATACGTCCTTCCATCCGTCCGTCCGAACATTTTGTATTATAACTCGAGCATCAGTTGTCGGATTTTAATGTTCTTTGGTATGGTGATAGGGCAGCTTGGGGGAACGGATGCCTACATTCTTCCAACCATCCGTCCATCCATCCGAACATTTTGTATCATAACTCGAGCATCAGTTGTCAGATTTTAATGTTCTTTGGTATGGTGATAGGGCAGCTTGTGGGAACAGATGCCCTCATACCTAGCGTTTCGTCCATTCATGTTTGGTAGAGTTATGGCCCCTGTTTGCTTTTGGCCTCTGTTTCTGACTAAGGTAAATTGTACCATAGCCTATAGGGTTGTTTGGATGATCCAATTCTCTTCAAACATTCAGAAGTTATTTATTTGCATGCAAGTCTGACTTTGCTACCTTTGGGGGCATCAGCACACGCGTTAGCGTTGCTCTTGTTTTTATTGAAAATATAGCATACAGGGAACAGAAATTAACATATTCTCAATTATCACAATTGTTGTTGTATTTCATAATCCTTTCATAAACATTGAACATTATCCTTTTCATCAAACACAACACAGTCAAGTAAAGCTACAGTGTAACTGACACTTTCATTTGCGAGACCATTGGGAAACAGAACTTAGTGGTAGGGCCACAGAGGGGATTGGAGGACTCGTCCCACCACTTGTATTGATAATTGTAAGTCTTGGATACCACTAACTGGTCTTTGTACTCTCATCCTGATATTTTGGGGGGCATTTTGTTACAGTTGAAATATTAGATTAACCCCCGCACTCTAATGCCAAAATGGTAAAGTTTTCAGCAGTAAATATTTCCCGTAATGCAGTTTGATATTTAACCAAATATACCTTGTTTGACAGAGCTCGGTGAGCTCTGTCAAACAAGGTATTATTGGTTAAATTTATAGTTAATAAGAGAACTAGAAGCACTGTCACAGTGCCGAAGCTGCGTCAATTCGTGCCACGCCAATGATGTTTTACAACTCGTTGGTGACAAAAAAACTTGTTGGTGACCAAAAAACTCATTGGTGACAAGTCCATAAATGTGACAGAAATTATCCGAATGACATGCACTATTGTGAGGGTGTAGACATCATGAAGATACACTTGCATACCAAGTATGGTGTCATTCCATCAAGTATTTTGGGAATTATGGTGTTTTTTGAACTCGTTGGTGACAGACAGACTGACAGACCGACATACCAACATTGCCACATATAGAGCTGCTCGTCGCAGCTAAAAACAGAATGATTGGAGAAAAGTCTGTTGCACTACCAGAGTACTAGAGTTAAAAATCCTTCCTGTTCAGGGTAGTGGGTAGAGCTGTAGGTTTTTAAGTTTCTTGTTCGGTTTCGGTTTTTCAGGTTGAGTAAAACCTCGGTTCGGTTCAGTTTTCGGTTTGTTCATGAGGCCAAATAAAATTCAATAAAACTCATTCTATATGTCTGGAATCATAACTGAATGGCAGTGAAATTGAATGAAACTCAATGAATGCCCGAAATAAGCTATAATACATGAAGAATCAGGAAGCCCAATATAATAATTACCTAAATATACAGAACTTTTATTGTGCTTGGCCATTTTTTGAGGTCTAACACCTACGCGCAACCTGAGGAAAGCTGCGAACACAACTAAGCTGAAATGTCAGAAATTCACGGAATAAAGCCATCCCAGAGTAGTGAGAGTACCCAGACACTGCCAATGGCAGTGTCTGGGTACCCTCACTACTCTGGGATGGCTACATTCTGTGAATTTCTGCAACAAGAGAGTATTTTAATAAAAACGAAAAACCTTAGATTACGGGATGTCGACGGTTTCGGTTTCGGTTTTTAAAAAAAACAAAAAACCTCGGTTTGGTTTCGGTTAACCTACAGCTCTAGTAGTGGGAGTAAGCTTGCGAAGTGTAGATCATGTAGAGTGTGTAGATAGATGTAGGTAGATGCTTGGTGGTTATTTCGGGTACTCCGGCTTCCTCCACCTGTAAAACTGTCCGACTGGTTGAACTTGAACAACATTGTTGAGGTAGTTCTGGTACTGAAAGGGTTGATTAACAGGATGCAAAGCCATACAAGTGAACTGTGTTTGGGTATTTTATATCTGACTTTGAGTGAATTATGTGATGGCAGATTTTATATTTTACGCAGACTGTGATTGTTTTATGTGACACATTATTGCATTTATATTGACGAGCTGTTTACCATAAAATGCTTTTTGCTTTGAATCTTTAGATATCTGATTTTACTACCCTTGACTTCTTGACTTTTTAATTGTGAAAGATCATGTAACTCCTGAGAGCTATCATTAATAACCCTTAACTGGTCGAGTGCTGGAAGCCCTATTTTGGGCTTTACTAATAGTGACAGGCAATAACTGTCTGTAGCTACATTCTGCCTGAGGAAGCCTTTATTGTCCCTGATATGAATCAGATTTTTATGCAATACCTTGCTCTCTGACATTTAATTGGATAGTGCCTATAAGGCACTATCCAATTAAATGTAATAGAGCAATATATGATGAGCTTTGATTTGTTGTCAGAAAAAAACTCAGAACTTTACCTGTTAAGGTAAGAGCATGGACAGAATTGACCCAATTCCCCAATTGATTGATAGGTGACAGAAGATCAGTAGAAGTCAAGGGGGGAGGGGGGGGGGGGGGGGGAATTAGAGCTGTAGGTTTTTAAATGTCTTGTTCGGTTTCGGTTTTGGTTTTTCAGGTGGAGTAAAACCTCGGTTCGGTTTTCGGTTTGTTCATGAGGCCAAGTAAAATTCAATAAAATTCATTCTTATGTCTGGAATCATAACTGAATGGTAGTGAAATTGAGTGAAACTCAATGAATGCCCGAAATAAGCTATATAATACATGAAGAATCAGGAAGGCCAATATAATAATTACCTAAATAATCAGAACTTTTATTGTGCTTGGCCATTTTTCGAGGTCTGACACCTACACGCAACTTGAGGAAAGCTGCAAACACAACTAAACCGAAATGTCAAAAATTCACAGAATGTAGTCTTCCCAGAGTAGTGAGAGTACCCAGACACTGCCATTGGCAGTGTCTGGGTACTCTCACTACTCTGGGATGGCTACATTCTGTAAATTTCTGCAGCAAGAGAGTATTTAATGAAAACCGAAAAATCTTAGATTACGGGATGTCGACGGTTTCGGTTTCGGTTTTTAAAAAAAACTAAAAACCTCGGATCGGTTTCGGTTAACCTACAGCTCTAGGGGGAATATGGGGAGGGTAGTTAGAAGGAAACAAATTATGCCATACCTGGTTGGGAAAAAAGAAAAACTATTCCTCAGAGGGTTAATATACTCTGTCTTTCAACTGGTAGAGTGCTGGAAGCCCATATTTGGGCTTTCTTAGTTTAACTTGACAAAGACAAGATAAGCTTTTGCAATCACGCATGCGGAAGGCTGTTGGTCTGTGAGTCTGTTCGCATTAATAATAATAATAATAATAATAATTTTAAAGCCTAGAATCCACACACAGTGCTCAATGGCTGTACAATAATTGCATACATACATATACACACATACACATACCTTCTCTCACAGATATATTGATACATGGATCACTATTATCATTTATTGGTGCCCAATGCCACATAAACAACCAAGGCTACATCGTGGCGATGAAAGCGACAGAACCTAAAAGAAAAAGGGTATTGAATTAAAATAAAAAACAAACCATAACTTTACCAAAACAAGTATGTGAGTGTGAAGAGTCGAGTAACGAGGCAATCCTCACTCACTCAGTCACACGCATGCACCTGGTAATGTCGGTTTATGACCAAAATTAAAAGACACTGAAGGAAATGCCTTACGAAAAAGGTAGGTTTTAGTACCAGACTTGAATGATTCAAGTGATTTACTATTTTTTATGTCGATTTGAAGTGAATTCCAAAGCCTTAGGCCAGCAACTGGAAAGGCCCTATCACCAGCACTAGTAAATTTCTATTTACACACTTGCACAAGATGTCGAAAATCCAGTAAAATTCTCAGGAATTTGTTGGACATAATATTTACAGTGGAGCCCACTTAATTGGATATCTCGTAACTGAAACTTGCATTGCTTTTGTTGACCAATGATTTCTTGAGTTAAAATTCATGAATTTTTCATGAAATCTTGTGATGGCAGCTGTGAAGCAGCCATGGCCAGATTTGTTGAAAAATATTTCAGAATTAATCAGTGGGTTAAGAGTTAAACTCAAGCATATAAGGCCAAATAAAAAAAATGAATTGATTCTCAGGCAATTTTTTTTTCAAATCAGTGAGGGAGGGAGGATTTTATTTTTATTTTTTTTTTTTAATTTTTTTTTTTTCGTGTAAAGGGTTGAGTATACTCAGTAAATCTTTTTGCTGTCTTTCCACTTGAAAAACAGAAAAGGTTGTACTTTAGTGTAATTATAGTATACCTTTTATAACTAACTGCCGTAACAACAGCTAAAAGGATTTGTATTTTATTGTTCTTTTTAATGTATAGATCTGTCAAACATCATGATCCATTAGAATAGGCCCCAGTAACCAGTGCTTGGGGTAGGAGTCCTTTAAAATGGGAAACATGGCTCTAAATGATTGGTTAAACTTGAGTTTATATCGGTGTTGCAGCCATTATTAGCCATTGTGCAGAAATATATGACCTTAAATAGTAGCAAATAAATAAATAATTAAATCATGATCCAGTATATCAGAATTTGCCTTGTTACAGTTTATGGGAGAGTGCCTCTGGGCACTCTCCCATAAACTGCAACAAGAAAAACCAATTTACTGCAAACACAGCTAAATAATTATATGTCGAGAAATGTGAAAATGACCATTCCAAGTTTTCACAAATTCTTAAAAAAACATGACATAATAAAAATGTCTAATGAGGAGGTTCAAATCCAACGAGGGAGGGCCTGAGAATCAAAACATTATTTTTTTTTAGCCTAATTACAAAACGTTACAGTTTTCTGGCAGCATCATTGTTTCTTATTTTTTTCACAAAGTCCAAGTTGTCTTCTCTTAGTTCAGCCTGTTGACTATTTTTCTCTATGCTGAATTAGCAGTTGTGGTGATTAATAATTGATACAATTCCTAATTGTTCATTTTTATTTAACAAAAGGGAGGTCCCTTTAACACTCAGCTGTGTATAGATTTCAGCTGACTGTGTATGATATTTACACACTTGCACGAGATGTTGAAAATCCAGTAAAATTCTCAGGAATTTGTTGGACACATAATATTTACAGTGGAGCCCATTTAATTGGATATCTCATAACTGAATAGTCCCCCCCCCCCCCCCCCCCATGGAAACCCCAGGAAGTGAAAAGCAGTGCTTGTTTACTTTGGAAAACAAGTTCCATTTCATTGGTAAAATAGTAGCCAGTCACTAATGCTTGGAGTGGGAGTCCTCTAAAATAGGCAACATGGGTTTTTAACAATTTACTAACCATGACTTTATCTCCATGTTATGATCATGATAAAGCATTGTGCAGAAGTATGTGAAACACCAATAAATATTAAATAAATACTGAATAATCCTGTTAATTGAATATAATTTCCCAACACAAAACCATTTACCATACCACCAGTATAAATTTGACCTGTTAATTGAATATAGGTTATAGAGTAAACTTCTGTTAATTGAATAACAAAATCTCGCAACTTGTCGAGAAATTACCCTGACTCTCCCCAGTTTTCCATTGTTTATAGATCTATTTGGCTTCTGTACATCCAATACAGGTATTTAATCTATTATATCTTGTTTGACAGAGCTCATAGAGCTCTGTCAAACAAGATATTAAAATAAATGCTAACTTTATCTCTAGAATACAGGAAAGTGACACAATCCCTGTTAATTGAATACTTCTGCTAATTGAATAATTTTCATTGGCAAAGTCGCTTTTCAATTAACAGGGTATATTCATGTACCTTCCTTTGAGATATCTAAAGGGTTAACTTAACATTTTGTTGATGGATGACCAAACAATACCTAATCGATGTAATGATGATTGATGTGAACACTTCTTGATCAGATCAAGATAATATCGATAAAAGGCATTGTTATACATCTTGTTATTCTCCAGTATTTGACATTGCTATTTGTTGATGTGTGTTGAATTAATCTATTGGCAAACAAATGTTTTGAATAAGTCTGTGTCATTTGTACAAGTTTAATCTGCACAGTTATAGAACTCAATAATGTAGGCCTTACTTTTCTTTATTATCCCTCACAATTTTCAAAGAAAATATATGTGCACACCAAACTTAACATTTCTTCCTTGTCTACTTCTATCATTTTATCCATATTTGTTTCTCTACCTTTGCTCTTTCATACTTTTTTATGTCTATTCATATTTCATAACACGAAAAGAAACAAAATGATGTTTTCAAAATGGTATTAGTGCTGCATGTTTTGTTCTGATCTATTTCTTCCCAGATATGGTTGTATTTTCAAGTATTCATTAATTAACTCCTAGCACTCGGGTGCTACAACTGAAACTTCTCCCACAGGGCTTATAATTCGTCTAAATTTGTGAGAATCCATTTGGATTCTCGTGAAAATGATTGCAAGAATCCATACCTACTATGAGTGTCCCAGGATCCCATGACGCCACCAAGGTTGAACCACTGTTGTATACTGATAACACATGTTAACCTTTTACCCAACACACTTTTTTAATTTTTAAAACTAAGTTTGATAATTTTTAAACAATAAATAATAAATAAATGATAAAATAATTAAATGAACAATATTTACCAATAAAATCTTACAAATATGGCTGTCGTTGGAACCGGCTCAATGATATTTGAAAGGTTTTATTGACAAAGTGTCAGGATATTTCAGGTCATGTTAGCCTTCTATTGGTTAATTTGTTGCCGCTGTGTTAGTTAAAGGGTTAAATTGACTCAATTCTTTTCATGCGAATCCTACCAGAGGTGCAGCGAGAATCTACATGGATTCTCTATGGTTTTATTTTGTGCAAATCAATTCTCAGATTCTCAGTGAAATATAAGCCCTGTCCCATCACTCTGTTCTTCTGTTGTTTAACTATGAATTTAACCAAATATACCTTGTTTGACAGAGCTCACTGAGCTCTGTCAAACAAGGTATATTTAGTTAAATATCAGACTGTATTATGGGAAATATTTGCTGCCAAAAATTTTGCCATAAGAGTGAAGAGGGTTAAAGTCTGTGTTTTATAAACATTAAAAGTAATTTTTTGGAAAGTGGATGTAGTTTCATATGAACAGGGTTCCCCCTCAAATGAAAAGTTCTTGAGTTTCGTCCATTCCTTGAGAAGTGCTTAACCCTTTACCTAACGAATCGCCAGCTTCCGCCCGCATAATATATGCAAATTGAGCAGTTGAAAAAATTAAATTTTTCAAAATATTTCAACAAAACCATATCACGTGACCCCCTCATTGGAACGAGCTTATTAAGCGTGACCCCCTCATTTGAACGAGCTTATTAAGCTCGTTCCAATGAGGGGTCACATGATATGGTTTTGTTGAAATTTTTTGAAAAATTAAAAAAAAATTGTTTAAAATAATAAATTTTGATATCGTCTGTGTTGGGTAAAGGGTTAAATTTGTTTCTATCCCTGAAAAGTATTTGATTTCCCACTACCTTCCTTGAAAAGTACTTTAATTCAATTGTCATGATAACCCACCTCACTCAGTCGGGTGTGTAGATTCTAGACCATTACAGTTTATTTTATGTGTTTCTGTTAGTAATTTGATAATATGCTGTGATGTAATACACTGTTGGAAAGAGCTCAGAGAGCTCTTTCCAACAGTGTGCTACATCACAGTATTTCATCATTATGTCATCATAACAGTAAGTTGTATCATTGTTACAATGTAGGTGATAGTTCACAAATGAATAAAATGACAATTCGAGTCAAGATATTTTTTGAAGATCTAGTAATGAGGCCTTATTTTTAGGCAAATGGAGGCAAATTAAATGATCGTTTGTCCAATATGTACAGTGCTGATAGTCCTTGAAAATCAAATTCCTTGAAAAGTGCTCATACAGGGTTTTTTCTCATGCATAAATTAGGCAAATCAGACAAGCTTCTTCTCAGGAACTACTGAGCTGAGGTGAACCAGACTTGGCAGGAAAACTCTATGGGAGGTCCTCTACAAACTTCCTCATCTTTTTTCCAGTCGGATGAAAAACATGACCTCCAGAGGCATTCTTTGATTCTGGTTGGTGGATTTTCAAATATCTTCTCCTCTGAAACTACAAGGCAAAATGTTTTGAAACTTCTTATGCTTGATGACTGGGAAACCCTCTACCAACGATCCTCGTTTAATATTGATCGGGTTGCAAATATGGCCGCAATTGTGGCTTATTGTTACTATAGAAACCCTCTGGGAAATCACATTTTCATCTTCTTCTCTATAGAACTACTGAGCCGATGTGAACCAAACTTGGCAGGCATGGTCTATGGGAGGTCCTTTACAAACTATACTCATTTTGTTCCAGCCGAATGAAAAACATGGCCACCAAGGGCATTCTTTGATTCTGATTGGTGGATTTTCAAAAATCTTCTCTGAAACCACAAGGCCAAATGTTTTGAAACTTCACATGGTTGATTCCTGGGGCACCCTCTACCAACAATCCTCATTTAATGTTGATCAGTTTGCAAACATGGCTGCAATTGCAGCTTATAGTTACCATAGAAACCCTATGGGAATCACATTTTCATCTTCTTATCTGATACTTCTTGGCCAATGTGAACAAAACTTGGCACAAATAATGTATGGAAAGTCCTCTTAAAACAGACATCATTTGTTTCGCGCAGATGAATGAGCATGGCAGACAGCTGCATTCTTTGATTTTGATTAGAATAACTGAGAGATATGTAATTCTGTCAAGTGAGTAATTACAGGCTCTTTAGAGCCCTTTGTTCCACAGTTAAGTTCCATCACATTTATTTTATCAATGGTAAGAAATAGATGAGATTTGGAAAGAATGCCCTCTATTTTCAGGGCTTGCATTTCGTCTAAATTTGTGAGAATCCATTTGGATTCTCATGAAAATGGTTGCGAGAATCCATACCTACTATGAGTGTCCCAGGATCCTGTGACACCACCAAGGTTGAACCACTGTTGTATACTGATAACACATGTTAACCTTATACCCAACACACCTTTTTAATTTTTAAAACTAAGTTTGATAGATTTTAAACAATAAATAATAAATAAATGATAAAATAATTAAATGAACAATATTTACCAATAAAATCTTACAAATATGGCTGTCGTTGGAACCGGCTCAATGACAGCCATATTTGTAAGGTTTTATTGACAAAGTGCAAGGATATTTCAGGTCATGTTAGCCTTCTATTGGTTAATTTGTTGCCGCTGTGTTAGTTAAAGGGTTAAATTGACACAATTTTTTTCACGCGATTCCTAGCAGGGGTGCAGCGAGAATCTACATGGATTCTCATCGGTTTTATTGCTCGGATCTTTGTGCGAATCGATTCTCGGATTCTCGTCGAAATATAAGCCCTGATTTTGCAGTCTGACTAAAGGTGTAATTGTAGTTGAATTTGATCTGAAAAGGCATCAATAATTCACATTATTAACTTTTAACCTACTGATCGAGTATATTCAAGATATTTTTCATCAAATCTAGCCATGGCTGCTATAAAGCAGCCATGACTAGATTGATGAAAAATTCATCTTAATTTAACTTTAGAAATCTTTGGTGAAAATATCCATTCGGTTTGCAAGGGGAAAATCTGATTAAAACTTCCCAAATGATACTTATTTCAGTAGCAAAAGAAATCCTATCCTTGGCAGGAATATCCGCCAACAGAATGAAAGAGTAAAGCATTGAGAAAATAGCTTTCACATTTAATTTTCTTTTAGGGTTTTCAAAATAATCCGACTTCTGTTGTTTAATCCAGGTCCGGATGCAAAGCTAGACTATCCAAATGGAACCAAAAATCACAATACTAAAAATGAACCAATGAAAGCACAATATGCTAGAGCATGTAGACTAATGCAAGACTTGAAGACTGCAATAGAATTATGTGATGACAAAAATCAAGTGATGGTCAATGCACCAATATCTTTGTTGGAATTTTTCCAAATGTGGCACAAATCGTATTCAAAGAAAGACCAGCGTGCAGATAATGATATAAGTAACCAGAATGGAGAGGTAAGTCAATAAATTTGCTCACTACAGTACGTGTAGAGTGTATTATCACCAAATCACCCGCAGAGTGGACATTCCACCCAAGCAATAACTCCAAATTTGTTGCAAAGCATAATGAGTACAAGAAAAGTTCCAGCCAATGGATCTCCGGGTTGAACCTGGAGGTCCATTGGCTGAAACATTTCTTGTGTTTTTTGTCTGTATGGACAGAATTTGAAAGTTAACTCATAGAGGACAGATAACTCCACTCCGTGGGTGATTTTATTACAATCCACTCTCCACGTACTGTATATTGCATGTATAGCATTTAATTCTTAACCCTTTACCCAACGCAGATGATTTCAGAATTTATTATTTTAAATATCATTTTCTAATTTTTTTCAAAAAATTTCAACAAAACCATATCATGTGACCCCTTTTTGGAATGAGCTCGATGAGCTCGTTCCAAAGAGGGGTCACATGATATGGTTTTGTTTGAAATTTTTTGAAAAATAATATTTTTTCAGCTGCTGAATTTGCATATTACGCGGGCGGATGTGGGCGATTCGTTAGGTAAAGGGTTAAAGTGCTGAGTATTATCAAAATATTTTTCATCAAGTCTAGTAGTCATGGCTGCTGTGAAGCAGCCATTTGATTAAAAATTTATCCATATTTAACTCAAGAAATCATTGATCAACAAGTCCATTGAAATTACAGTCGAAAAAATTCATTAATTTTTCCCAAATTATACTTATTTCAGTTTCAAGCGATTTTGTGTCTCGGGCAGAAATAGCCACCAGCAGCATTGAAGAAGTTAATTGGAAGTTTCATTAGCTCTTAACCCACTGATTATTTTCAAGATATTTTTTTTCATCAACTCTAGTCATGGCTGCTGTAAAGCAGCCATCACTAGTGTTGATGAAAAATTAATCTAAATATAACAAGAAGTCATTGGTGAAAAAATCCATTCAATTTACAGGGGAAAATATGTTTGAATATGCCCAAAATATACTTATATCAGTGACAAGAGAAACTCTGTGCTGAGCAGGAATATCCACCAGCAGCATGCAAAGAATTAATTCCTAGGGACCACTCTTCCCCACACTCCAATGCAACGAGGAATTTAACCAATTGAATCTTGTTTGTCAAAGTTCCATTTTTCCCATAGTGTTAACGAGTTATGTCAAATAAGATTCAGTTGGTTAAATTCCTTGTTGCATTATTGGAAAAATGTGCATCCCGAAATTTTGATATTTCAGCATCAGTGTGCAGGAGGTTAATCACCAGGAATTAATTACATGTTATTATTTGGTTTGTTTCACATCGGCTGAGATATCAGCCCAAAGTAAGTTTGTCTGAGACATGTTTACCTAACCATGACATGAATTAGCATGATGCTTCTTACATACACATATCTATGTTTTTATGCCTTCCGACTTGGGTCGGGTGGCATATAGTGATTGAAGTGTCCGTGTGTGTGTCCGAGCCAATAACTCAAAAACTGTTAGGGCCACATCATCAAACTTCACACAATTATAAAGGACCATGGCAGTATGTGTCACACACCATAGCTGGGTTCGTACCTTCAAGGACAAGGTCACATTTCAAGGTCACACTAAAAATCGGTCAATATTTGTGTCTCAGCCATAACTCGGAAACGAATCATAGTACAATTGTTAAACTTTTTACAAATGTTAAGGACAGTCAGAAGGTATGTTGCGTATAATAGTTTTCTGCCGCATCTGCAAGGTGAAGGTCACAAGGGGGGGGGGGGGGTGGGGGCATGTGTTACCTTAGAAACATTCTTCTTGTTTGCTAAAATTTCACTAAAATTAGCTGCAACAATCGGCAATGTCATGGAAAAAGTAGGAGTTTACCATGTCATTTCCAATGGTGAAGGCTGATACAGGCCTGGAAATAACTCATAAATGACCATTTAGGGTACACCATTTGTAAAATACATGAACGAACTATAAGTTACTGCAGATTGCAATAGGTTACGACAAAGTAATACATCATATATTTATTAAATTACCATCTTAAAAGAATTTCTGCCAAAATAAATAGCAACAACTAACGTGCAATCTCACTTTGGCGCTCGAGGTTAGTTGTTGATATTTATATAGGTGGGAATCCCATTAAGATGTTAAAATAACATGACTCAAGCATAGTAAAAAACAGAGAAGACAGAGAAGCACCACAATACCATCTTCTACCATTACTAACATGCTATATGGCATAACCTGCCAACGGTTTATAATATAAGCCCTTCATTTCCAGGTGTGCTGATATCTAGGGCTTATCTGGCTCAGATATCATCAAACTAACTGCCACCTGTGAAAACTTTATGCCTGTACAGAGGTCTTTGAACATGAGAACTATTGGGCAGTAATACACTGCAGACCTACTGTCTGACAAGACAAAGAAATGTTTTGTGTGGTTGGGGAGGGTAATAACTCACCACACCACATTACACCACCCACCCCATCCCCTCAGGATTTACACCCCTGCAAACAGTGCAAATATCATAATATGTGGTCATGTGAGTCTTGGAGCATGTTGTAATTTGGATGAAAATATTCCTATTGCTAGAGGTTAACCATCGACTCCCCATATATGCACAAACTGCCGCCTTTGAATTTCTTTGAAAAGGTACCCCCTAAGTGTATTTTTTCTTGAGGACTCAGCTGGGAGGCTGCATTTATCATCACAGTGTTTTTACATCATTGTTGGCTGCCTATATAGGCAGCCAACAATGATGTAGAAACACTATTGAGTCACCTGCTGATGTGTACATGTGTATACAGGAGTTATTATTGTAAAATTCATTTGAGGCCTCAAGGGTTAAGTTAAAATTGTTGAACATTTTGAATTATGTATATATTATTTAGAGCTGTTGGTTTTTAAATTTCTTGTTCGGTTTCGGTTTTGGTTTTTCAGGTGGAGTAAAACCTCGGTTCGGTTCGGTTTTCAGTTTGTTCATGAGGCCAAATAAAATTCAATAAAACTCATTCTTATGTCCGGAGTCGTAACTGAATGGCAGTTAAATTGAGAGAAAATCAATGAATGCTCGAAATAAGCTATAATACAGGAAGAATCAGGAAGGCCAATATAATAATTACATAAATATACAGAACTTTTATTGTGCTTGGCCATTTTTCGAGGTCTGACACCTACACGCAACTTGAGGAAAGCTGCAAACACAACTAAACTGAAAAGTCGGAAATTCACAGAATGTAGCCTTCCCAGAGTAGTGAGAGTACCCAGATACTGCCATTGGCAGTGTCTGGGTATTCTCACTACTCTGGGATGGCTACATTCTGTGAATTTCTGCAGCAAGAGAGTATTTAATAAAAAACGAAAAACCTTAGATTACAGGATGTCGACGGTTTCGGTTTTAAAAAAAACCCTAAAAACCTTGGTTCTGTTTCGGTTAACCTACAGCTCTAATATTAATAGACAAATGCAGCCAGTTTGTCAGTTAAAGTGTTACTTGTTATTCATCGATGGTTCATTTTTTTTCATTAATTATATTGATATACATCACTCTGTGGTTTGAAGGGTCAGGTAGTTTTATTTGCTGCTAATGTATATTATAATGCACCGATTTTATCAACATGATCTGAATACAGAAACACCATTAGCCTGCATGTCATGAATAATGGCATGTTTTATTTTCTTCCTGTATACATCCACATTCATTTTCATGTAAAATGTAGAGAACAAATCTTGAACTAAATGAATTGCAAAAAAAATTGTTTCTGTTTTCTGTTTTATGATCGATATGTGTAAACTTAACCCCAAACTAGTTTTATGCCATACCTGATTCTTGAATGGCGTTAACAGGTTTGTGTAACTCTGTTTTTACAGGGAAATGCTGTCACGTTATCCTCAACTGGTAGAGTGCAAAATTATATTTGGCCTTCAAAATTTGTTGACATGTTTTCCTTGAAACAGTTTATGGGTGAGTGCCCATACACACTATCCCATAAACAGTAACAAAAGAAATCCTTACAAAATAAACAATTTCACTTTAAAGATAAGATGAAGCACATCCACTGAATATGAAGCCATGAACACCTGGTACCTGCCCTTCCGAATAAAGTACAAATATGGGCTTCCAGCACTCTACCAGTTACTACTAAGTATACTATGTGACAACATGCCCAATTATCGGATGTGAGGGGATGCCATTGCATGCTATCGCTTGCTTGACATTGTTGTCTAGTCCTTTAAAAAGATTGTCTGCCTTGAGTGTTGTGTGCCCAAATCTGGCTGCTGAATGACAAGGCACTTAACCCTTTACCCAACGTGGAGAATATCAAAATTTGTTAATTTAATTACCCTTTTTTTAAATTTTTCAAAAAAATTTCAGCAAAACCGTATTATGTGACCCCTTATAGGAACGTGCTCAATAAGCTCATTCCAACGAGGGTTCAACTGATATGGTTTTGTTAAAATATTTAAAAAAAAAAAAAAAAATTTCAACTATTCAATTTGCAAATTACGTGGGTGGATGCGGCGATTCGTTAGGTAAAGGGTTAAGTTGTTAATATTTGTGGACTTGTATTAAAATTATACCAACACATAATCTAGAAAATTTTACCTTCGTTTCTTTGATATCTGCCAGCTGTCCCCATTTGAAATTGACAAGTTACCACAGTAATTACATTGTAGATGTATCACCAGAACACACCTGCATTTTGAGATGTGGGACTACATATATATTGTGTTTGTGGCAGGATGTTCTCAGGATTTTGTTGAGTGAGAGATTTGTGTTGAGTCAGTGCTCAGAAAATGTTGTCTGGGGTCAGGGTTGAATGTTTAAACCACGATTGTTAAGCACATTGAACATTACCGAATACAATACAGACATTGGGAAATGTACTAGATACACCATGCATGGAATCTGGATTACACATAAGAATGTCATGTAAGAACACATCTGATTGGATGTTACACATCTGAGTGATGTAATGATGTGATTGAAATGCTTTGACATGAAATAGTGTGAAGCAAGAAAGTTATATGACTTCCAAAGGTGATATTTTCCTTTAAAAATATGAGCTTCATCCACTTAACCCTTTACCTAACATGAAAAGCAGACGAGACTTGCAAACAAAATTCTTGAATAATTAATTTTTTTGTCTCAAAAACAAAGGTTATGACCCCTCGTTGGAACGAGCTCGACAAGCTCGTTCCAACGAGGGGTCATAACCTATGTTTTTGAGACAAAAAATGAAAATATGAAAATTAATTGGCGATTTTTGAGAATAGCGCTGGCCGGTTTTGGCCGTTACGTTGGGTAAAGGGTTAACCCTCTCAGCACAGATGTAAGAATACTGAAATTTCAAGCATAATTCTTCCCATAATGCATTCAGCCAACGCAACTTGGATTTTAATCAATTCAGTCTTGTTTGGCAGTGCTCAATGAGCACTGCCAAACAAGACAGAATTGGTTAAATTCCTAGGTGCATTGTGGGAAAAATTTGCAGCTTGAAATTTGGATATTTCAGCATCAGTGTGCAGAGAGTTAATTCAAGTTTAATTGTGGTATAAATACAGAACACAAATTTGGTAGAATACGGGGACAGGAATCAACGACCCTAGGTATAGTTTTCCCCGTATTTCACACATAAGCTGTAAATTGAAAATAGAATGTTTTCATTTTTGGAATTCGCTAAAAAAAAACCAACGAGGGTTCTTAAGCTGAGTTTGAATAGTACTGGCTGGTTTTGACCATTACATTGGGTAAAGAGTTGATATAAATGAGATTTACATGAAGGCTGACCAGTGCAAAGGGTTAGTTATTCAGTTAGAAATGAAATTTTTTTTTATAACCATAAAGTGTGACTAACCCTGTGCAGTGCACACAGGGTTAGTCACACTTTCTGGTTATAAAAAAATTGTAACTGCCATATCACACACTACATGAAAATATATAATGACTAAGACTGTAAAAATGCACAGGATTAGTTGATTACATGTTGTTACAAAAGGGAGCAGGATTCAAGGAACTATTTTGGGGGCGCGGCAGCTCAGTTGGTAGAGGTGCAGGCTGCAAGCCGAGAGGTCCTCGGTTTGAATCCCACCTGTGGCAACCGCGTTCCTCCACCCGTAAAACTGTCATGGTCATGGTTAGCCATCGTGCAGAAATATGTGACCTTAAACACCAATAAATAAATAAATAAATTCAAGGAACTATTGGAATTGGAATTACTTAAACTGGATTGTGGAAATTCCAAAAATAAAAACATATTCTATTTTCAATTAACAGCATGTTACGTGCCTTTGGCTCGTGAAATACAGCAAAAACTCCCCCTCAGGTCATTGGTTCCACTCCCCCATACTCCACCCTCACCCTCATTGTGTTCTGTCTTAATATTCCAACATCCTTGTGCCACCTCTGTATTTGATATCATGCATTTCGTTCCTTGAAGGTATCAGTGACTTTCAATATTAAAAGGGAATTGACAGTGGTTCACTAAAAATAATTTAATTACCTGTATATATAAGAAATAGACTTCTCATATCCACTATCCATGAATTTCATTTGACAAACTACATTGTGAAGTTTTTGCACCAATGGTGGTAACTCCAGGAGGTTAAGCAGTGCCTTTTTACAGTGTGCAAAATTTGATGAGAACGCTCGTTTCGTTCGCGTGGTGGTTACGCAAATTTAAATCTACGTGAACAGATGACCAGTTAGCCAGAAGTATCTTGAATGGTAAAGTCCGAGTCACTTAATTGGTAGAGTGCTAAATTTTTTCTCAGCCTCAAGATTTGTTCACACATTTTTGTCTTGTTACAATTCATGGGAGAGTGCCCATAGGCACTCTCCCATGAATTGTAACAATGCAAATCAAAGGAGATGAAGTAATTTTACTTACAGGATAATATGAAGGACATCCACAGAATATGAAGCCTTTAACTTTAGGTACCTGCAGATCAGAATAAAACCCAAATATGGGCTTCTCTCACTCTACCATTTAAGCAGCCTTTCTTGTGTCTTGATCGATTTTTAGAGTTTTGCCATGAGAGGCTATATATATTTCAATTCCATGCATTTTATGAATACTTGTTAATGATAAAAAAGCAGTTTTCCAAGGATTTTTACATAGCTGAGCGCTCGGTTAGCCATCTCCAACTCACGTGAATGGTCAGTCGGAAATTTTGCAGTGTTTTACTATGGTGATCAAGTTTTGTTTTACTGTTGAAATAGGATCTGATAACCAATGCCTCGGTTGAATGTCATGGGCATAAACAATTGGCTAAACTTGTGTTCATACATGTGTTGCGATCATAATGTAGCCACAGATCATATTGACCTTAAACACCAATAAATATATTAATATATTATTTAATAGACCACAGGGAAGAACACATGCTACTTTCAGAATTATTTTCATTTTTCATTAATGGTAATACAGAGGAACCCTGTTAATTGAATAGCCACCTTGCCAATGAAAATTATTCATTTAACAGGAGTATTCTATTAACAGGGATAGTGTCACTTTCCTGTATTCTAAAGATAAACTTAGCATTCTTTCTATTATATCTTGTTTGACAGAGCTCTATGAGCTCCGTCAAACAAGATATAATAGATTAAATGCCTGTATTGGATGTACTGAGGCCACATAGGTCTATAAACAAAGGAAAACGGGAATTTCTCGATAGGTTACAGGATTTTTTATTCAATTAACAGGTTAACCTATAACCTATATTCTATTAACACGTCAAATTTGTACTTTGTACTGGAGGTATGGTAAATGGTTTTGTGTTGGGAAATTATATTCAATTAACAGGGTTATTCAGTTAAGAGATATCCAATTAAGTGGGCTACACTGTATTACAAGTGTTGTGTTCTGAAATATAACATGGACAAAAATGAGATCTATGAAGTTAAGTTGACTTTGAGCATTGGACAGTCATTTGGCATTTGACTGAAGTTAGTTTGATGTTCAGCATTGGACATTCGTTTGATATTTGTCTGTAGTCAGCTTCACATTCGGCATCTTTGAGCATTGGACAGTCATTTGACAATTGACTGAAGTTAGTTTGATGTTCAGCATTGGACATTTGTTTGACATTCGTCTGTAGTCAGCTTCAAATTCAGCATTTCACATTTGCCTCTAGTCAGTTTCACATTTATTATTTGGTATTCATTTGACATTTGCATGTAGTCAGTTTCACGTCATGAAACTGGCTGCAGGTGAATGTCAAATGAATCTCAAATGCCAAATGTCAAGCTAACTTCAGGCAAATATCAAAGAAATGTTCAACGTCCAATGCCAAACTGACTAAATATGATTGTCAAATGAGTGTCCAATGCTCAATGTCAACCTAACTTCATAGATCTTTGTTCAATGGGGTAATCATATCGTCGCCTGAGTCCATAGAGGACAGAGTACTCCCATAGAGGACAGAGTACTCCCATAGAGGACAGGGTACTTCCATAGGGGACAGAGTACTCCAATCAGGGACAGAGTACTCCCATAGAGGACAGAGGTACTCCCATAGGGGACAAAGTACTCCCATAGAGGACAGAGTGCTCCTATAGAGGACAGAGTATCCCATAGAGGACAGAATACTCCCATAGGGGACAGAGTACTCCCATAGAGGACAGAGTACTCCCATAGGGGACAGAGTACTCCCATAGGGGACAGAGTACTCCCATTGGGGACAGAGTACTCCCATTGGGGACAGAGTACTCCCATAGAGGACAGAGTACTCCCATAGAGGACAGAGTATTCCCATAGGGGACAGAGTACTCCCATAGGGGACAGAGTACTCCCATAGAGGCCAGAGTGCTCCCATAGAGGACAGAGTACTCCCATACTGGACAGAGTACCCCCTTCAGGCACAGAGTACTCCCATAGGGGACAGAGTACTCCCATAGGGGACAGAGTACTCCCATAGAGGACAGAGTACTCCCATAGGGGACAGAGTACTCCCATAGAGGACAGAGTACTCCCATAGAGGACAGAGTACTCCCATCAGGGATATAGGACATTCTAGCAATCAGGCGATGATAT
This sequence comes from Pictodentalium vernedei, assembly GCA_031216915.1. Taxonomy (NCBI): domain Eukaryota; kingdom Metazoa; phylum Mollusca; class Scaphopoda; order Dentaliida; family Dentaliidae; genus Pictodentalium; species Pictodentalium vernedei. The sequence continues at coordinate 73,027,990 of CM062289.1, read as the reverse complement.
TTCAAAACAGAAAAGAATTTCAATTGGATCATGACCAGGTCACAATCAGGCATGTTAACCGGTACCTGTACCGATACTGCCAGTTCCCTCATGCTCCAACCAGTACCGGCACTGAAGCTTTTGTCCCACCTGTACCAGTCCAAAATTATTTTATTGGATAATTCCAAATTGAACGAGGGTAAACAGGCTAATAATTGTGTACGGCACACTTGCATGACATACTTTTAACTTATTTATGAATTAACATATCAAAACACTCTACAGGTGCATGTTCTGTTTGCACCACTACCACGATAATGATGACCATTTTGACTTTTCAAACGTCACATTAAAGACAACGAAAGTGCCATCATTGGCTTCTTCAAAGAAATTATTGTGGTGACATCAAAGTAATCATATAGCATGATTATCATGCTTTATGATTACTTTGATGTCGCCGCAGAATAATTGGCACTGTGCCATGTTTGTCATGCGATCTTCGGGACTGGGGCAGTTTAAATGCGAATTTCTACTATCTGATTGTAATATGTCATCCAATTGTTGATTTGTCCAGGTACCGGTTTCGGCAGGACAGACTCTGTCCCGTCCTAGTACTGGTTATGTTGGTACCGGTGGTACTTTGACATACCTGTTCACAATCCAGTCAAAATTTTCTTCGCTTTCTTCCTCACAACATTGTAGAATCTCATTTGTTGAAAAACACAGTATGAGAAAATTGAATCTCAGATGTTTTGAGATTTGTTATTTCTCTCACCACTAAGGTACTGAGATATATATAAAGTTGTGTGGGACAGCTGGGAGAGATATGCCTGTCTTACCCCACCCAGGTGACTGCTATCTCACTCCACCCACATGACCAACCGATTTGTATATTTAATTGGTACCGGGATTATTTAATCATCACAAAATTCACACCTGCACATATATAAACAAACAAAATGGAAGTCTGTTTTGCTCCCGTAAATATGGCTGACTTTATAGACGAAAATCGAAACCAGAAGACTCAAAAGAAAAACTTCAGGACACCTCAAATTGCTCTATCAGTTTATCGGAGAGAAATATACATGTGATATCATTGCACCCTGTCAAACTGAAGTACAAGTCTGGAAATGACGTGTGCAGTCATGTCGATTTCATTTGAGGTTGCTTCAGTGCATTAACGCTCAACATGCGGTGCTTGTGTGTTTGAAGTAAAAACCTTTGGTATAATATACCACACTTCTCGACATGCTTTCCAAATATCTTATTGGTTTTCTCCTAGATTGAACGCACTAAGAAATATTTTTTCCTGGAAAATATGGTATTTTCTTATTAATGGCGTCGCACCCCTAAAATGGTGGGAGAAAAATCATCCCTGATGGGTATCTGGGTGGAACGGGTAAATCTCACCCTCGGGACACGATATTTGATCCAGACACTCGGCAAGCCTTGTTTCTGGCTCAAATATCTTGCCCCTTGGGTGAGATTTCCCCATCCCACTCAGATACCCATCGAGGATAATAATAGTCTCAATTCAGTCTTGATCTTATAATATATTATTTATGAAATCTTGACACACTGGTGTAAGTATTTCACAAATGGATTGCGAGAAAAAGACCACTTTAGTGATCAAAGTACTGTATGATAAATATGGGTTATATACACATGGTGTTTGTAAAAAATCTTTTATCTCGACAAGAGCGTTTTCGGGGGCATATATAGCTACGAGTCGCGCAGCGATGAGTAGCTATGTAGCCCCCGAAAACGCTCGAGTCGCGATAAAAGATTTTTTACAAACACCATGTGTATATAACCCTTTTATCTACACCCCCACCTCCCCCACTCCCGTAATAAAACAAGTTTTGATTAACAAATTAAGACCACTAAAAATAATCTAGCCTTCAACCAGATAATCACTAATGTGAAAAATATCTGGTTATTTGTACTTTCCGACGTTTGACGTCACATTTTGAAAAATGTTGAAGAAACTGAATTCCCAGTGACGTTTGAACGTCAGGATAATTAAAGTCTCGAAGGGTGAAATAATCTCATTTGAAAAAGTCTAAGTTACTAATTTTTACTCTTTTCCGTCAAATTTTATTTTTGCAATTCAGTAAGTTTAATTAATGGCCTTCTTTTTTATTCAATACATTTCGATAAATACGCCCCGTTTTATTTGTTTCGATCCGCGGCAGCGATAATTAGTTATTCAAAGTGTTGAATGGAATAGTACGTCATGCAAATAAGATGGGCGTGAACGTTGTATTCTTGCGATATCACTTTTATTCTTACTGCAGTAACGATAAAAGATTTTTTATTGACGGCGAGTTTTCGATAACGATAAAAGATAAAACGTTACTGTTTTTACGTATAAAGTAGATAAAGATCATTCTTTGTTCTCACTAGTGAAATAATTTCAACATTCACTCAAAAAGTGTAAATAGTCTTTTAGGCCTAAAAAAGTTTAAAAAATCTGTTACTCAAGCCCTCCTGCATATGGTCCTTTTGGCTGCCGCATGCTCTCTTTTTATAACCAATGCAAACTTAAAAAAATCAAAATTGAATGTTAATGGTTTATGTCTGATATTTTACCCAAGTTAACCCTTTACCCAACGCAGACAATATCAAAATTTATTATTTTAAATATTATTTTTTAAAATTTTCAAAAAATTTCAACAAAACCATATCATGTGACCCGTCATTGGAACGAGCTCAATGAGCTCGTTCCAATGAGGGGGTCACATGATATGGTTTTGTTGAAATATTTTGAAAAATTAAATTTTTTCCACTACTCAATTTGCATATTACGCGGGCGGATGCGGGCGATTCGTTGGTAAAGGGTTAATAAAATTGATAAATTTGTCCTTTGAGTACAACAAGGCTTTGCAATGCTAGCATTGCAAAGCCTTCTTGCACTCAAGGGACAAACTACTCCACCACCCATGCTATTCTTTAGATTATGAGGCCTAAAACATAATACAGACCAAGAACACAAACTTTTGATTGCAACGAAATAATCACAAAAATAGAAAATTTAAATAAAAAAATTCCAACCCACATGCAATTTCACAAAAAATGGTCTGAGAAACAGAAGATCAACTTTGTGGGGCCTTTGGCATTTTATTTTTGAGCCTGAAGCAGAATGTTACCAGTCGGTTCAGAAATTTGTGTTTAGTGTGGAATGTGCTAACCAATTACTTATTTATTTATTTATTGATGTTTAAGGTCACATATTTATGCACAATGGCTAATCATGACCGTGACAGTTTTACGGGTGGAGGAAGCCGGAGTACCCGGAGAGAACCACCGAGCAACGACGAGCAGCTGCCAGCTCCCCAACATCGTAACTCCGCACTGCAGCACAGGCAGGGTTAGATTGGTTGAAGACATGCGTACCATCGACGTGCAGTACGCCTTAGTACACGGCGTCATCGTGCCCCCACGCGGGCAATGGAGATGAAGTGCCTTGCCCAAGGACACAACGCGGTTGCCGCAGGTGGGATTCGAACCGAGGACCTCTCTGCTTGCAGCCTGCACCTCTACCTACTGAGCCACCGCGCTCCCAACCAATTACTTAACAGATTGGCAGGGAGTGTAGTGGTTCAATGGTTAGAGTATTCGATTTTAAACTGAAAGGTTCGGGGGCACTGTGGCCTTGCGGTAATCGGTTCTCGTCAGATCGCCGAAGTTAAGCAACATCGAGCCCGGTTAATCATTGGATGGGTGACCATCTGAGCGATCAATTTGGACTCCCGCATTGTGTCCTTGGGCAAGACACTCAACCCCGATTGTCCACATGGGGGCATGATGACGCTGTGTACTAAGGCATACTGCACGTCGACAGTACGCATGTCTTCAACCAATCTAACCCTGCCTGTGCAGCAATGCAGAGTTACGATGTTGGGGAGCTGGCAGCTGCTAATCGTTGCTCGGTGGTTCTCTCCGGGTACTCCGGCTTCCTCCACCCGTAAAACTGATTAGCCATTGTGCATAAGTATATGACCTTAAACACCAATAAATAAATATACTGAAAGGTTTACTATTCGATCCTGAACAATTGCATTGTGTCCTTGAGCAAGGCACTTAATCTCAAGTACCCACATGGGGGCACAGTGGTACTGTATAGTAAGGTGTACTGCACATCAATGGTTCACTTGTCTTCAGGCAATGCTAACCCTGCTGGGGTGGTGATGGGGTGCATTCCCCTGCTGGGTGGTTCTCTCCAGGTGCCCCTACTGCCTCCACAAGTAAATCTGTCTGACACGAGGTAGCCCTGGCTGTCAAAAGTGTCATTAAGCCCCAATAAATAAATATATGATGGGCAAGATCTCTCCAGCAGAATTTGATGTTTCATGAAAATCTGTTGCCAATTGGACAAAATTAGTTTTCAATTTCTGCCTAAGAAAGTTAAGAATCGGTTTCTCAGGTCCTCCTGCATGGTCATTTTGGCTGCCGCATGCTCTCTTTTTATAACCAATGTAATCTTTCAAAAAAAAATATTAAATAGTTTATGTCTGATATTTTACCCAAGTTAAAAAAAATTGATATATTTCTCCCTTGAGTGTGACAAGGCTTTGCAATACTTTAGCATTGCAAAGCCTTCTTGCACTCGAGGAATGAAATACACCACCACCCATGCTATTCTGTAAATTATGTTATCAAACATTTTAAACAAACCAAGAATATGAACTTTTGATGGAAAAGAAATAACTACAAAAATAAAATAAAAAAACATCTGCCCGCATGTAATTTTACAAAACAGGGCCCTGAGAAACAAGATCTGCTGTGTGAGGCCTTACGAGAGCTTAAACACTAATAAATAAATCATTTATTTGGTTGTCAGATCAGTTTTGTAAAAAAAACAGGTGCCATTCATAGTTTATCATAAAGAGTATTTTCCCTTGATATGCATAGCTTTTGAGTACCAACCATGACAACTGGCTTGAGGAGTTTGTTTCCTCTGGTGCAATGTGTTCATGAAGGTTACACTATTTTATGAATTCTGTTTTAATTAAAAAGCTTTTGTTTAGACAAAATAACATCCCATTTTGGGATTCCATTTGTATGGTACAGGTCTCTTTAATATGGAATAATTCTCAGAAACTGCTCCTGCTGATGTGATTGATATTCACATGTATATTTTTAAACATTGATTTTCTTCATCATATCGTGTAATGGTAAATGATTTCAGCTCTATTTGTGAGAAATACGCTATACTTTTCCTTATTTTTTTCATTCTGCCCTTTTTTGCATCTTCACTTTAATTGTGTGAATTCCTGATACAGTAAAACTTGTCTTGAGAGACCACTGTCTTGAGAGACCACCTGCCTTGAGAGACCACATCTACCAGGCACCGATTGGTTTTACTCTATAATGGACCTGCTATGGGAGACCACCTGTCTTGAGAGACCACTGTGACCTGGTACCAACTTGTATTTTTATGCCATAATAGTCCTGTCTTGAGAGACCGCCCCTTTGAAGACTGAAACCATGACAAAAACTTTTTACCTGTTCTGGAATTGGAAAATCTCATTAAAGATTGAGATGTTTTTATAAGACCCCTGTGAAAAGATTAGGTTTATTGCTGAACAAACAATTTCATACATACCTGAAATATGACAGATAGGAATAAAAATAAATTTATGTTGAAAATCTTTTTGTAACAAATTGAAATGGACTGTTATAAAAATTATAAAAATAAATTAGTGTTGAAAATCTTCATTGAAGATTTTCAACACTAATTTATTTTTATAATTTTTATAACAGTCCATTTCAATTTGTTACAAAAACTTCATAAAAAAGAACAACTACAAAGTAATTACAAAAATCTATTCTTCTCCATTTCTGAATTTTGTGGTTGGTTATTCACTGACTTGAGAAAACCTGAAACTTGTTATGAGAGACCACCTGTCTTGAGAGACCACTTTTGTGTGGCCCAAAGGGTGGTCTCTCAAGACAGGTTCTACTGTAGTTGTATTGTGCTATTTTTTTAAAGAAAAAATACATTATCAGGCCTGGCATTCTTTAGGAGTGTAGGAGTGCTGCACTTCTACGGCACTCCTAAAAAAAATTGAGGAGGGCAATTTTTTGCACCCCTTGATTTTCTGAAATGCCAGACCTGTTTGGGGCAGCCTTTAAAATCTATTATCATTAATTTTGTCAATGTTGCATTGATTCACAATAATTCATGACCCATTCTGTGTTCTGTGTTGCATTTCGATACATTTTGAGTACAGAAGACAGCCACATATGATTTGAATACATCATTTTGAATAATGAAAGAGGTGTGTGCCAATTTTTTCCACTATGTAGCTGAATGTAGTACCATTTTTCAGTCAGAATATTAATACCTTGAAGTGAATATAACCAAAATAGCATACTAGTTTTTGCATTGAAAATTTCTGGTGCAATTGCTCTCTTAAGCAAGCTGAAGAGGGCAATTGTTTTGCACTCCTTGATTTTCTAGATTGCCAGTCCTGGTAGAGCCTAGTCAAGTCTTTTTATCATATGACTATGACATTTTTACCCTAAATATCACTACTGTTTGACGATGTTTTTCAAACTGTTGTATCACACTGGGTGAGATTTTTCCAGATCAAAAGTCCATATCACACTCTTACGGAAATCAAAAATCCATATCACACTCCCACGGCAATATCCCAGAGTTTCCGTGAATAGTTTTCGTAACTAAGGAAGTCGTTGTTGTTTCGTCTGCTATTTTGTAGCCGGCTTTTCACCGCATATTAATTAAAATGGCAAATTTGGGTGAATTTGACATCGAAACAATGTCATATGATAAACATATCATCATAACAGTGTGTTGATCCATGTTGTCGCATCACGTCTCGTTGAGGTGGCCAGATTTTCGGATCGCAGGCAGCTTGTGTGATCCGAAAATCTGGCCAACTCAACTCGACGTGATACGACGACACGGATCAACACACTGTTATGATAATATCTATTTATCTTTCCCTTTTAAGGATAAAAACAGTGTTACAATATTGATGTGTCAATATAAAAAAAACTTTAATCTTTTATCCCTTTACCCAATACACAGGATATCAAAATTTATTATTTTATTTTAATTATTAATTTATAAACATTTTCCAAAATATTCAACAAAACCATATCATGTGACCCCCTCATTGGAACGAACTTGACAAGCTCATTCCAATGCGGGGGTCACATGATATGGTTTCGTTGACATTTTTTTAAAAATATATTTTTTGCTATTGCTTTATTTGAAAATAATGTGGGTGGATGCAGCCGATTCATTGGGTAAAGGGTTAAGTAACTTCGTAATAGTGGAGTAAAATTTAATACAAGTGTTATTCTGCATTATTACTTTCCAAAGTGTGATTTACTGTGATTTCTGGGTGTGATTATAAACGATAACTTCACGAGTGAATTATGCAATCAACAGTTGTGTCATGTATCCGCGTGCACAAACGAAGATGCTTTGCTGTGGGTGTAATAGGGACTTATTGTTGGGTTTTTTTGGCTTTTTTTTTTTAAACCCGCAGACGACACTTGCAAAAAAAAATCTTGAATAACTATTATTTTCATTTTTTGTCTCAAAAACATAGGTTATTCGATGCAAGGAACTATATTGTAAAACACTAGTGTAAATTCGTGTTTGTACAATGTCCCTCACCTCTCATGAATTATTTCACATAACCAGACCAGTCAAGCGATTACTCTATTTATTATTATATTTTAATAGATAATAGAATGTGTCTCAAAAAATGTATAAAATAAAAGTCTAATATTGTGTATGGGTACAGTAGAACCTGGTAGTCAGTAACCAGCCTAGAGGAAAATTAACCCTTAAGGGTTTAATTCTGATTTTGATCAGTTTTACTGCAACAGAACAGGTGCCCCATGCAGTACAGGGTTAACTCACAAGTTAAATTCTAAGGTTTTTGGCAGTTGTTTTTTGGCAAATCCTATATTGGCAGCCAAGACCTGCCTAAAACAACTGGAAAGTCACAGGATGTAGACTGTCAGAATGTAGTGAAATATTTATCAAAATCTCTTTCTTTGTTAAGGTAGAAGTCACTTCTCCATCTACAGACTTTAGGGAGAAATCAACTGAAAATGGGGAGAAGTTGTGCTATAAGGAGAGGCATAAATAATAGGCTTCTGCATGATTTCTCCATTATATAGTTATCTTCCATGTGACTAACTTATTAAATCTAAGAGAAATAGAAAGAGAGTAAAAAACATGTTTATGTTTTTAAAAGATGTTTTCACTGTAAGCACAAACATGTTAATTGGGTTTGACTGATCACGCAACATTTTTTATGCCCCGGTAGGGAGGCATCTTAAATGCGGGTTATCCATCCATCCATCCATCCATCCATCCATCCATCTGTCCTCAGGCCTGAAAATAAGCAGTCTGAAATTTCCAGAATGAGGTCTCCAGAGGGTGAATTTTATGATGCTATCCCATACAGTGGGCCAATTTATCCTCTGGGTACCTCTTTCTGTTTAGTTTTGAGACCCTGATTCAGATTGAGGTTCACAGAGGGTAAATTTAGTTATGCTAACCTTCTGTGCAAGGTAGCATCACTAAATTCACCCTCTGGGGAACCTCATTTTGCAGATGACAGTCTGCTTATTTTCTGGCTGTCATCAGTCCATCCTTTCATCCATCTGTCTGACTTTATTTGCCCATCCGGAGCCATTACTCTGTAATGCTTTGGTGGATTTCCATGAAACTTTACACATGGATAAAGTCCAATGGATGGTCTTCTGCACAGCAACACCATGCTCAAGTGACAAGGTCACAGGATTGGGAAAACTTAATTCTCTTACAGATTTTATTTGTCCGTCCAGAGCCATAATTCTATAATGATTGGCTGACAAAGTTGTTGCCTGCTTACACACTTTCATCATTTAGAATCCCTGTGTGCAGGGTTTCATTGTTTAAAAGATTAAGCTATATCAGTTGACCCTTTATCCAAGAAATTTGTTTTTTTTTTAAATAAACAAAATTCCACTCATGTGAGGAAAAATTTTATCACTATTTTCCTATAAAACCATTCAGATATCGTTGTCAAAAGAACTTGCACATTACAGTACATGTCAAAATAAGTTGTAGCATAACTGCACTAAACTAATTATACTACTGCTTGTGCAATGATGGAAATAAAGTCAATACACCTTTTGGCTGCTATGTTCAGATGTATTTTATTAAATTTGAAACCTTATGGACTATAGTGGGCACAAAATTCAACACAAAACCTTTAATTCTAGTATTATAGGGTATTTGGCTATAGTTTGGGGGCATCAGTGGTTGGGCAGTCACCATTAGTCTTGTTAGCTTAATTTGACAAAGTCAAGCTAAGCTATTGCCATCATGCGTGCAAAAGTCTGTGAGTCTGTTCACATTTTCTTTAGCACAGGCTGCACCCCGTACTTCTTTTCCTGATCATCACTAAATTTCATGTACAGGTTCGAGGTCATGTCTAGATGAGAAGATCCCAATTTGTTTGCGATTGGTCAACTGTGATGGCTGCGTAGGGTGGAAACCCAAAAGCGTTCAGCACAGTCTACAGGTCATATTTATGAAGGGATTTCATTGTAACTTGGTAGGATGACTTTGTATAATGTCTAGATGAGAATGTCCTATTTTGGTTGTGATCAGTCAACAACCATGATGGCTGTGCACATTTGAAACCCCAAAACCTTTAGCGCTGTCTACAGGTCGTATTTATGAAGGGATTTCATTGTAATTTGGTAGGAAGACTCTGTGTAATGTCTAGATGAGAACATAATATTTTGATTGGGTTCGGTCAACCGTGACTGACCTAGATTCCTTTAGCACAATCTACATGTTGCATTTTTGAAGGGATTTCATTGTAACTTGGTAGGAAGACTCCTCATAATGTCTAGATAACATCGTATTTTTGTCCTGATCGTTCAACCGTGACAGCCGCACAGGCACATGACCTAGATTTGTTTAGCACAGTATACAGTTCATATTTATGAAGCTATTTCATTGTAACTTGGTAGGATGACTCCGTATAATGTCAGTATGAAAACGTGCTAATTTGGTCATGATCAGTCAGTTGTTACGGCCACTTGGACATGTGACCTAGATTCCTTTAGCATTGTGTACAGGTCGTATTTATGATGGGATAATAGGATGACTCGGTATGATATCCAGATGAGACTATCCTATTTTGACAGCTGGATGGGGGCGTGACCTAGATTCCTTTAGCAAAGTCTTGTTTGCTCAGCAGGAGAAAAAAAATGTTTACACAAATTGGTTTTGTTATGATTTATTAGAGAGTGTTTATGAAAGGATTATGAAATAAGACAAGAATTGTGATAATTGAGAATATGTAAAGTTTTGTACCCTACATGCTATGAACAAGAATAATTTGAGGTGTAGATTGCACTAAAGAATTGAGGCCTGGGCTGATATTAATGCATGTCAACCAAAGTTACCAACTTACAGTAAAGTCATTCCAAAACGAGTCATCCTACCAAGTTACAATGAAATCCCTTCATAAATATGACTTGCACATGGGGGATTGAAGCTACGATCTTTTGATCCTCTACATTAACTAATGACCCACCGCACACTTCTACCCATATCAAGTAAAAAGGCAACATATATATTTCAGAATTATTTGTGACCTCTGTATGTAGGTTTACTAGGTTACTTGGTGAATGAATAGATCTGGTGGCTCTTTCAGAATAAGACTGGCTTTGGATACCAAAAAATAGTTAAGCACACTGACCCTTTGGATTGAGCAGGCCTATTAATAATAACAGGCCTGCAAATTTGGGAAATGATCATTTCGTTCTCCTGTTGTTCTCAAAAAGAAATAGGATGACCAATTTTTCATCGTCTACATTTCTGGAGGTTAGACAAGTATTATGCAGGTTTACTCAGTTTTTGTTTGGTATCCATTTGCTTTCTCTTCCATGGTTTACTTTATAAAATGATAAAAGTAATACTGTGATGGAAAACACTGTTGGAAAAGGCTCTATAAGCCTTTTCCAACAATGTTTACATCACAGCATATTATCTGTGCGATGAAATTTTATGTAATCTGCAGAATTAATGGGGGGGGGGGGGGGGGGGGCGGGAGTGGGCGGGGATGCCTATTCAGTATTTGTACTCACACTGGAAAATATATCACATATCACCCCCTGTGGGAACCCCGGGAAGTGAAGCAGTGCTTGTTTAATGAGGTAAACAAACAAGCTCTGTTTTACTGGTAAAACAGGACATGGTCACCAATGCTTGGGGTGAAAGTCTTTTAAAATGAACAACATGGGTATAAATGATTGGTTGGACTTGACTTTATGTCCATGTTGTAGTCACAATTAGCCATTGTGCAGAAATGTGTGTCCATAAACACCAATAAATATATAATAATATCAGAAATACTTTTCCTTTATATTCCTTAAAGTTCCTTGAAGGGTTACCAAAAAAGGCTGAAAATGTTTAGATAACACCTTTTTTGATTTCCTTAATTTCCATTTACGCAGGCCTGAATAAAAGTTTTTAATGACAGAAGTTCCCCCGTTGGAACTCCTGGAAGTAAAGCAGTACTTGTTTACTGTGGTAATCAAGCTGTTTTGCTGGTAACATAGGACCTGTAACCAGTGCCTGGGGTGAATGTCCTTTAAAATGAGCAACATGGGTATAAATGATTGGCTAAACTTGACTTTATATCCATTTAGTGGTCCCATATAGCCACTGTGTGGAAATATTTGACTTTCAACACCAATAAATAAATAAATAATGGCAGAAATGTATATGTTGTCTATTAAGTTCAACAAGGTAACATCTGCAATGCTAAAGCATTGCAGATGGTACCTTGTTGCACTGAGGGTGATATATAGGTGATGCTTAAGGTAACTATCTAATTTGGTACCTTTCTGAAACAATTGTAAGTATAATCTGCAGTATTTAATCTGTGGGGTTACATTGGCAGGCTTGGCAATTTCAGGAGAGCGATTTTTTAGCTCTCCTTACTGCTCTCCTGAAAGAATTAAGGAGAGCGAAAAATTGCCCTCCTAAATATTTTGGTCTGGGATGATTGAGATTACATGTATTATGCTCACATTAAATTTTTGTTGTAAAGCAAAAATGCAATTTAACTTCGAAGTCACATAACATCACGTAATTTCATTTTGAAAGTGGTTTAGTGGTAAAAGGTAATGGCTGCAACAATACCCAAACACAGTTGCAATCATTTGAAGCAAAATGGGTCACAGCAATATTTTTTTTTCTGTCAGTTTCAAGTTCAACAACTGACATCACAGTTTGAGGGGTAATTATTCAAGGAATATTGACACTATAATATACTACCATTACTACTATCCTGTCACTTGAAGCACTTGCACCAGGATGTGACTGTAGATTCAAGCAGACCTGTTGTCCAAGAAAGTCATACACCTACCACTACCACCTTCAACCCCCCTTGGGGGGGGTTGAAGGTGGTAGTGGTAGGGGTATGACTTTCTTGTACAACAGGTCTGGGTACACACACAGGTCTTGTCAAGTGTGTGTTCAGTTGTTGAGTGAGACATCTAGATGTCTAAGAGATTTCGCTTTACCTTAGTAAAGTTAATAAAATCACTGATGTAGTCTGTTGGTTTCAGTTTCAATGAGTTCGTTCAACTGGATACTTAAAATGCTGTGTAAAGCTAATTGCTCTCCTGAGCTGATTGAGGAGAGCGATTTTTTGCCCTCCTGCATTTTTCAGAATGCCAGGCCTGCATTGGGTAAATAGAAATGCTACAAAAATCAGCTTCTAAATAACTTGAACGAGAATACGAGATTAAACACTTATGCTACTATCAGTGGTGGATAAGCATAGATCAACACCCCATTTTGGTTCCCCCATCCCCTCGCACATGACTAAGTATTGTTTGGTGCCTGGTTTCATATAGACATATTGTGGTTTTATTGACATACTTAAAAGTTGCCGTTCTGGGTGGTGGCCCCCTTCCCATTGACCACCTCTGACTGTTGTTGGGATAGGATATTTTATTTTCAGACTAAAGAGAATTAATACACCCTACAAATTTATTTAATATTATAGAATGTATTGTTTTGAATATCACACATGGTTCAACATGCTTCTGCATACTTATGAATATGGCTGGAATTTTAAAAATGAAAAAGAGAACAGAAAAAACACCTGGCTGCTATCAGCAAATTTTGAATGCCTGAAATTCAACAGAGTGCAGGTTAAGCTGGAATTTTATTATGAACAGAAAAACTATTGTTTCAAATGTTATATCACTTGGTGCCATATGTAAGGATGACAACAGATGGCTTTAACAAGTACATCAGCTTTCTTTTTTTTTAGCTGTTACAAGCAACTCTACATGTGGCAATGTCACCGGTCAGTCTGTGTCGGTCCGTGGGTCTGTGACCAATGAGTTTTTATACTCACTAACTTTCAAAATACTTGGTGCAATGGCATCATACTTGATATGCAAGTGTATCTTATTAATGGTAAGACCCATGTTCAATGCACGTAGTATTTTTGTCAGACGACTCTGAGATTCTGGAGTCGATTAGTCAACACCCAAAAGTCTAATCAAAGGTTGACTAGTCTGCACCAACTTTCTGCCGCCAAGATTTACATAGCAATACATGTACCTTTGCAGTTTAATATTTTTCTCCACTTTTACCGATGCTTGTTCTTGGGTGACATACATTGGCATGATGGGCGACATTTGGATAGAGTATTGTATGGAGACAAGTTTAAATAACAACGCCATTAACAGTATTAAGGCACGTTCAAAGCGACCCACTGTTAGCGAGTTCAAAGGAGCTAATGCAACACAGTTAACTTTAGGGGTGCACGATATTCAAAACTGAATACCGGTATCGGTATTCAAAAAAAATACAGCGGTATACCGGTATATCGAAAACTGTTCAGATATATATGAACACAAGTACCACAATCGAGACTCAAGGCATCACAGTCGGAACGAATTAGCATGCCTTGATGATGCGGTTCGAAACACTTTACCCAACGAAGACGATATCAAAAATTATTATTTTCAAAATTAATTTTCAGATTTTTCCCAAAGATTTCAACAAAACTATATCATGTGACCCCTCATTGGAACGAGCTCGTTGAGCTCGTTCCAATGAGGGGTCACATGATATAGTTTTGTTGAAATTTTTGAAAATTATTTTTTCAACTGCTGAATTTGCATATTACGAGGACGCAAGCAGACGATTCCTTGGATAAAGGGATAATATTATTCATTCGAGGCTACAGTTAAAAAACTCGAGACATCTTGAAAATTAAATTGTGGGTAAATAAATAATGACGATAAACCGATATTTTTGTAATTACACCGGTATTCAATCGATATTGGTTTGAATACCGGTATATATCGGTTTATCGATATACCGTGCAGCCCTAGTTAACTTTCATGTCTGCTTTGATCTCAAAGTCTGTACCTGTTATCTTTTTATTATAGTGTTGTTGATTTCACTCACTGAACAGATCAACTGACAATCTCTTTAACTCTGAATCAGTAGACCTTGCATGGGAATATTGTTACTTTGTAGTATTTCTATAGGAAGTACAAAATGTTCCAACCACTCAACATGGAAACCCAGAGTCTATGTTGGGCTATATCAGTGTCGACAACGACTTGTCGACTAATCATTTCAACACTACTAAATTCCACCATCAAACTCAAATTTTTTTAAAATACTTGGTGGAAGGACATCATGTATCTTATCGATAGCAAGTCCCATGTTCAGTGCAGGTGCTATTTGGAGTATTTTTGTCAGAGTTATTGCCCTTTATGGACTTGGAATTTGTTTCAACCATTCATTGCGGTCGAGGTGCGAACTTGCAATTTGAAAAAAATGTCTTATTCACTGAATAGGACACAGCACCAGCCAAACAATATTCCACCATAAATTATAGCAGTCACCATTATACATTTGCTAAGTAGCACAAAAACCTGCTGACATTTAGAAACAGACTTAAGCCATTGATAAAGGAAGTAACACATGGAAGTAACTTGTCACATGACAAGTTGCGTCTACATGTTGCTTTATATATCAATGGCTTTAAACCTAAAGGGCCTGGAGATTTTTTTATACATTTTAACTTTGACAATCCACATCACTTGACCTTGTGGTTATATAGGCAGCCAAGACTTGCTAAGAAACAACTGCCCTGGCACTTCGAAGGTAACTTGCAAGCTTATTCCAACACTGCATGTTGGGGCGCCTGTTTTGTTGTAGAAAAATGTGATTAGAGTCAGAATTCAGTCCTTAACCATTTACCCAACGAATCGCACGCATCCGCCTGCGTATTATGCAAATTCAGCAGCTGAAAAAAATATTATTTTTCGAAAACTTTCAACAAAACCATATCATGTGACCCCTCTTTGGAACGAGCTCATCGAGCTTGTTCCAAAGAGGGGTCACATGATATGATTTTGTTGAAATTTTTTGAAACAATTTAAAAAATGTTGTTTAAAATAAAATTTTTGGAAATCGTCTGCGTTGGTTAAAGGGTTAAGGTGATTTTTGGTCGAGTTGAGTCAACAAAATCGACCCATGTTTTGATGAAGGTTAGTTGGCATCTGTCCATCACTGCAGGCATTAGGGATGAGCCAATCTATCGGTAAGCAATCAGCTATCGACCGATAAAAGCCTATCGGTATAAATAGCACGAAAAATATCGGCTCTTGCCGATTGTTGAAAAAAATTATTGGGTACCTATTCTAACTCTATTTCACAACCTTTTTAATGTTCTGCTAATAACTAACAAATGTGCCGTGCATTACACTGTGTAGATCAGACCCCCGACGTAACATTTAAATAAGCGTGTGAAGAACTTTGTGACAGGTTGCACCACTTTTTTAACATTGACAGCGATTACTAAACTTCAATCTTTCACGTAAAAAATCCGACCACGTTTTAGCCTTTGTAAGACTGTGGCCCAGCGAACACCCGCAACATGAATGAGTTCTACAGTGCAGGTCACAAGTCAGTCACGTGACGAAGTTGTTGACATTGTGATGTTTTCGTATGCGTTCTGGAATGTGGGCATTGGAGTATACTGAATGGTAATTAGTAAACTACACCAGTGTATGCCTGCATTGGCCAATTTAAATTAGCTGTCGAATGACACATCCTATCATACCCCACTTATACATCATATAAAGTGTGAATGTATCATGCATGCCCCTTTTCAACTGAATGTTTCATGCTGGAATCTTGCGTGGTAAAAGGTGCACAAGTCTTAAATGATGAGCGCTCTGCGGTGCGCACATGGTATTTTTTCAAAATCGAAGGTCTGTCGGCATACATTATAGACAAAAAAGAGCGAGTTTGTCAGTTTGATATCACCGCAAAAGCCAAGAACTAGGGTTATGTACCTTTTGGCCCAATGTGTGATATATCTTATTGTGTATGATAATAGCGGTGACGTGGTGTGTTGACCGTTTAGCTATCGTAATTTATTTTCTTTATTTATTTTATTACTTGCACCGAAAGTTTATTCAATATTGTCACCGCACTTTTTTCAACCATTCTTACGGAAATAATATGGGTGAACAAAACTATTTGGTATCGGTATCGGCTAATAGTAAATCAAAACTATATGGTTTCAGATGAATAGGCAAATCTCTTATCGGCTCATCACTAGCAGGCATCCATCCATCTGTCTGTCCATCCGTATCACAGTATCAGCACAATAACTTGAACAAATGTTAGCTAATTTTTACCAAATTTGGTCTGTGAGTTCTGCTTGGAAATGTCATGTTTGAGTTCGAAAACCAGTCCTGCCCAAGTTTTTTTTGCAGGGATTTATGCCTCTTGGGATAATTTTTTGTTAGAAACGATATGGTTTTATTGACATTTTTTTTTAAATTTAAAAAAATAGTAATTAAAATAATAAATTTTGATATCGTCTGCGTATCCTGATATCCTACATGGGACGTGATGGCACTAAGGCATGCTGCACATTGCTTCCATCTATGTTAACCCTGCTTGTACAGAGTTAGTAGGTTAGAGAGTCGCACAGTTGCTCAGCACTATTTGGTGGGTCTCTTTTGTTGACCCTGGCTGCCAAAAGTGTCATTAAACCCCAATAAATAAGTACATAAATAAATATTGACTGCACTGAGTCATTATATAGAGAAAAACGTAAAATCACTGACTCTGTTGTTATTTTCCTTCCATCACACATCGCATGCTGAAATCAAAATACATAATTTTCAAAAGTGACCTCACAAAATATCAGCTGTTTCAGCTTGCATCAGTATGTTAAGCCTTCACCTAATGAATCTCCCGCATCCACCCACGTAAATTACAAATTTAGCAGTTATAAAATCAGAAATTTTCAAAATATTTCCACAAACCATATTGTGTAACCCCTCATTGGAACGAGCTCAATGAGCTCATTCCAATGAGGAGTTACACGATAAAGTTTTGTAATAATTAAAATAATAAATTTTGATTTATAGTGCATTGGGTAAAGGGATAACCCATCATTGTTAAACTAAACATGTTTTTATTTGTCATTAAAAAATGCAAATGGGGATTGAAAGACAAGTGCTTTCCACTTAGTACATCTTTCATTCCCCTACAATAATAAATTACAGAACTGAACTGGCAGTTAACCCCCCACCCCCCACAGCCCCCACCCACTCCACCCCCACCCCCTCCCCCTACACTGATGTCAAAATATCTAAAGTTCAGTGTTCAAATCTTTCCTATAATGCAACTAGAAATTTTACCAATTCAATGTTGTTTGACAGAGCTCACAGAGCTCTGTCAAACAAGATAGAATTGGTTAAATTCTCAGTTGCATTATGGGAAAATGGCTACTTGAAATTTGGATATTTTGACATCAGAGTGAAGGGAGATCAATAGCATACATATGACGACATATTGATCAAAGTAAATATACAATTCATAGTAAATCAAGTAAAATTTAGAAGTGAAAAAAAGACGCACACAATCACACACACATGCACACACACATGCTCACAGAGACACCCTGACCAGCACATGTACACCAGTGGTAATTCGGTCCATGTTTAGTGTTAGTCACTGTTGAATTCACTCAAAAAATAGTAACAATATTAGTATTGAAACTAATAATAATAATAAGTCTGTATATTATTAATAAGTTCTTGTAAAGATTCATGCACTCCTTCATCCTTGGTGTGCTAGCATTGTTTTCATCACTGCTGTGTGCTAGCACTAGTTTTCATAGTACAGTAGAATCCTCTTAATTGAATATCCATTTTGCCAGTGAAAATTATTCAATTAACAGGAGTATACAATTAACAGGGATTTGTTCAGTTTCCTGTGTTCTGAAGGTAAAATGAGCATTTATGCTATTATATCTTGTTTGACAGAGCTCATAGAGCTCTGTCAAACAAGATATAATAGAATAAATGCCTGTATTGGATGTAGTGAGGCCAAAAAGGTTGATAAATAAGGGGAATTTGATGTGTGTCACAGTAATTTTTTCGACATATTACAAAAATTTATATACAATTAACAGGAGTTTACTCAACAACCCATATGCAATTAACAGATCAAATTTGTACTGAAGGTATGGTAAATGGTTTTGTGTTTGAAAATTATATTCAATTAACAGGGATATACAATTAAGAGATATCCAATTAAGTGGGCTCCACTGTTTTTACCTTTTGTATATACAGTGGACCCTGTTAATTGAATAGCCACGTTGCCAATGAAAATTATTCATTTAACATGAGCATTTAATTAACAGGGATTGTATTACTTTCCTGTATTCCAGAGATAAAGTTTGCATTTAGTCTATTATATCTTGTTTGACAAGATATAATAGATTAAATGCCTGTATTGGATGTACTGAAGACAAATAGGTCTATAAACAAGACGTTTACTCTATAACCTATATTCAATTAACAAGTCAAATTTGTGCTGGGGGTGTGGTAAATGGTTTTGTGTTGGAAAATCATATTCAGTTAACAAGGTTATTCAGTTAAGAGAAATCCAATTAAGTGGGCTCCACTGCATATGGAACATTTTACATTGCTCTTTCCAAATATGAAATTCATTTTTCAGTAAAACTTTACATTTTCATTGCATGAGCAATATATTGATTTCATCTCATGTCGGACAATTTTACGGGTGGAGGAAGCCAGAGTGCCCAGAGAGAACCACCGAGAAACTGGCAGACTCTCCAAAATACTAACTCCACATAAGCCGTGTTAGCATTGGTTGAAGACAAGGACACCATCAACGTGCAGTTCACCTTAGTACACAATACCACCATGCCCCCACGTGGGCAATTGGGATTAAGTGTCTTGTCCAAGGACACAAAGAAGTTGCTGCAGATGTGATTCGAACTGAGGACCTCTCTGCTTACAGACTGCATCGCTACGTACTGAGCCACCATGCTCCCATTTGATTTCGATGGCTTCATATGGAAGAAAGACCATCCTTGTATAGGGTGATGGTGGGATGGGAAATCTCACCCTTGGGGGAAGATATTTGATTCTGACACTTAGCAAACCTCAAGTCTCAATTTCCTCTCAGGTGAGATTTCCCTATCCCACCACCACCCATCTTAAGGATAATATTCTCTTTCACTAGAATATAGGAACCAGCAAGCAATGCCGGACCTGCGAGTTTGAAAGAGGTAGTTTGGGTCAGACCTGAAAATAAGCAGTCTGACATTTGCAGAATGAGGTGCCCAGAGGGTGAATTTCATGATGCTATCCCCAATTTATCCTTTGGGTACCTCTTTCTGTTTACTCTTGAGATCCTGATTCATATTGAGGTGAGGTTCACAGAGGGTAAGTTTAGTGATGCTACCCTGCTATGCAGGGTAGCATCACTAAATTCACCCTCTGAGGACCTCATTTTGCAGATGTCAGTCTGCTTATTTTCTGGCTTGGTTTGGGTATAAACAATTGGCCAACATTCCCTAAACTTTACTTTGTACTTATGTTGCGATCTTGATATAGCCACAGATGCTGAAAGTGCCCATAATCACCAATAAACAAACAAACAAACCCTTGATTTCCCCATGAAAACTCTGGGATGTGAAGCAATGCTTGATTACTGTGGTAAATAAGCTCAGTTTTTACTGGTAAAATAGGACCCAGTAACCAATGCCTGGTGTGGACATCCTCTAAAATGGACAACATGGGTATAATCGATTGGCTGGACTTGACTTCATATCCATGTTGCAGTCATGATTAGCTATTGTGCAGAAATATGTGATCTTAAGGCCACACAAAGTAGATTTTCTGTTTCTCAGGCCATTATTTGTAAAATTTCATGCGGGCGAGCGGATTTTTATTTTATTTTTTATTTCTGTAATTATTTCTTTGCCACCAAAAGTTCATGTCCTTGGTATGCTTTAGGCCTCATAATCTATGGAGAAGCATGGGTGGTGATTTATTTCGTCCCTTGAGAGCAAGAAGGCTTTGCAATGCTAAAGCATTGCAAAGCCTTCTTGCACTCATGGGACAAATTTATCAATTTTTTTAACTTAGGTAAAATATCAGACATAAACCATTTAATTTTAATTTTTTTTAAGTTTGCATTGGTTATAAAAAGAGAGCATGCGGCAGCCAAAAGGACCACGTGGGAGGGCCTGAGAAACAGATATTTAATTTTTTTAGGCCTAAATACTAATAAATAAATAAATGAACCCTTGTTTCCTGACAGTTTCAAATGATTTCCTGCAGTTTCAGACTGCTTTTAACCAGTGTAAATATTTACAGCTCTGTGAGTTCTGCATGAAAAGCTGAAAATCTGAACACATTCAAAAATAGGCTAGATAAACATTGGTCAAATTTAAGGCTGAAACACGATTACACGGCGCCTGAAGACGAAGTTTATAAGAATACCAAAGATCTGACAATAGAGGCTCCAAGCCTGCTGTCAGTACAAAATAAGTAAACATAAGTAAGTATGAAAATGACTGATAATATTTCATGATATTTTCTTTTTTCTATCAGTTCATGCAGAAAAGTATTCTCATCAATTGAGAAATTTTCAGCTGATCTAGAAATTTTCAGCTTACCTATATTCAACAGTTGTAATGAGGTGTATAATCTGATGACACAGGTGGGCTGTTCAATTGAAGAAGATTCAACTGTCTTGTAAATCTGTGCTAAGTCATGCACCAGGGGTTCACCATTGTTTATGTATAATTTAATACCTGTGGAGAAAGCTAACTTGGAATTAAATTGTGCTTAGTCGGACAAATCTTTCAGAGAGTTGGAAAAAATATTAGTGGAAAGAGAGCTGCATGATGTTTTCTTGGAATTTTCAACTTGACCCATAGAGTACCTTGAGAGTGATTAAGTGCCAAAATACCTGTGGTGAGGAGTTTCTATCCAGATAATACTGTGGGGACTATACTTAACTGGTAGAGTGCTGGAAGCCACTATCTGGCCTTTAAGATGAAGAGCAGGTACTCCAGCCTAAAGGTGTCATATTCTGTAGATGTGCTTCATGGCATCTTTGAAGTAAAATTATACTACCAAAATACCTGTGGTGAGGAGTTTCTAGCTAGATAATACTTTGGGGACTGTAGTTAACTGGTAGAGTACTGGAAGCCCATATTTGTGCTCTATTCCGAAACACAGCCACCTCAATTTCAAGGCTTCGTATTCTATAGATGTGCTTCATAGCATCTTTGAAGTAAAATAATTTAGTCTGTGAGAAGTTGAGAGTCTGGATGAGCTATAGTGATCACTCATCGTCTATCGTCCATGTATATGGTGTTTGCACCTGCTCCTCTTAAACCGCTGAACCAATTTCAGTTAAATTTGTGGTAATGGCTTGTTCTGATATCACATTTTGTTTTTGTTCAAATCAACATGCACAGCCCATAGGGAAGTGGTGAGGGAAAATGCTCCAAAATTTTTTAAAAGTCTTCTTCTCATGAACCAGTAGGTATAATGACTTGATATGGAGCTTCCGTTTGAAGTGTAGAATCAAGTTTGTTCAAACAAGTTTGTGGAGCAATATTTGCCCTTATTATGGGAGGGGCATGTTTTTTGGCCCCACTCGAAATTTCTATTTTCTGAACTGATGGTCCCATTTGAACCAAATTGTGGTATTATTGAGTCATATTTACTTGATTCATGCAAAAAAAGAAATACTGTGTCCCCGTGGGATACCCAGGAGCTAAAAATAGAAATATTTCAAATGCCCATACTTCCCAAACCACACGGAACAGAGAATTGTTATTTGGTATGAAGCGTCCTTAGGACCAGTAGCATAGTGCAAAATTGGTAATATTCGCAAAATCTTCTGCAGAACCACCAGTCAGAATCTTTTGATATTTGGTATACAACATCCTTCAAGTTTGTTCAAGTTAAATCCCTAGACATCCTTCAAGTTTGTTCAAATTAAGTTCCTAGGTTGATATTTGGACTCCCTAGTTATGCATTACTGAAAATCTTGGCATTATTTCTGTGATAGCATCCCAATACTAGAAAAAAATCATCTGGCATGGACAATCGAGTTATAAATAATTAAATCACTTAATTCCTCTGCAGTGTTAACAAGCCATAGATGCTAATTAAATCCTTCTTTAAACAACTATGATCAGGTGATTGCTTCAGGCCCCATGGAGCCTCTTGTTACAATTTATGGGAGAGTGCCTCTAGGCATTCTCCCATAAATTATAACAAGGCATATTTTCACCATAAAAAATAATTCAGCACTTCAAGTTAATTGTATATTTATTAACAAGTGGACCCACTCATCCCAGGATGAGAAACCCTGCACCTGCAACAGAAAATTTCTAGCTGGACTTCCCCATTATATATTCAGTGAATAACCCTGTTAATTGCATATATTTGCCAAACACAACCATTTATAACACCTTCAGTAAAAAATTGACCTGTGAATTGCATATTGGTTATAAGGTAAATCCCTAATAATTTGTTATAAAACCTTGTGATTTGTCAAGAAAATTTCTTTGTCAATTTCTCAACTGTAGTGAGAATGGCTGCTGGAGGTGGTTATTTCTCGAGGTAAACACTTCCAGTGGTTTGATTATCTTCTGTAATATGCTCTTGTTAGAGATTAACTCTATTGTCATTCATTAAAGTTGCTTCATTGACACGACATCTCTAACAAGATTCAACAACCTTGGTAATTCTGTTGGAACATGGTTTTGCAGTTTCTTTAATGGATTGGTGTTGCCCAGACTTCAGTTGGCTGAACCTCTGTGTATGGTTCTAGAATCTTTCAAAAAAAACATCGGTAGGGTAAGCAGAGTTTTATTCAGTGCACCAATGGTTGTTGAACCAAGAGGTCTGTTGGCAGAAACTTTACCTCTGGTTCTTCAATTTTTCACCACAATTGATAGTTATTGCATTTTCTACAGGATTTTTAGCTGCGACTAGCAGCTCTGTAAGTGGCAATGTCGGTCTGTCTGTCGGTCGGTTGGTCGGTCGGTCTGTTGGTTGGTTGGTCGGTCGGTTGGTCAGTCGGTCTGTCGGTCGGTCGGTCGGTCTGTCTGTGACCAACGAGTTTCAAAACTCAATAACTTTTGAAATACTTGATGGAATGACTTTATATTTGGCATGTAAGTGTATCTTATTGATGTCTAGCCACTGTTCAATGCGTGTTGTTCCAAATATTGAACTTAGAATTTTGTGAGATTGCACCACCCATCGCAGCTACGGCATCGATGTCGCGATTTTTTTACTGAAAAATAGAATCCTGTCCAGGAGGCCAGGAACTACTTTGGATTTTCTGGATGTCCCCAAGTATTCTGAGAATGTTAATATGTCTTCCAGATGCCCTTCTGAACCTTCTCCTAGGAGGACAACAATTGCCCACCAGTCTGTGATTTTCAACATGGCTAACTGGTACCTACTTAACATTTTAACCCTTAACAAAATCCTTAATCATTAAGGGCCTTCATTTTTACATATTTTTGCATCCTATGACTTTGCTGCTGTTTTTTTTAGCAAGTCTTGGCTGCCCATATAGGCAGCCAAGATTTGCCTAAACAGTCATGGAATTCTGACGCAAGCGATTTTTAGCTTGCCATAACTGCTCACGCAATTTAATCTGGCATAAGCGTTTTTTTGCTCACCTACTTTCAGCTAATTTCGATGGTGACGGACCATGGAACGTGTGTACAGAATATGCTGGGTACATGTGTGTGTCGGCCACTACATGTACCAGTCCCCCTGAACTTCTTAATCGATCTGACCACACTGGGGTGGAGGGGATAGTAAAAAATGAATACAGGTTCATTCATTAACATTTTATTAATTCATTTAAAATTGATTGGCTTGAAGGAGAAATTACCCAACTCGGTATTAACACCCTTCACTCTGATGTCAAAATACCAAAATTTCAGGAAGCTGTTTTTTCTCATAATGCATCTAGAAATTTACCCAATTCAATCTCGTTTGACAGAGCTCAATGAGCTCTGTCAAATGAGATTGAATTGGTTAAATTTCTAGTTGCATTATGGGAAATTTTTTCTGTCTAAAATTTAGATATTTTGACATCAGTGTGCAGGGCGTTAACTAAGTCTTTAGAAGATCTTCGTGAAGCAAAAAAGTGAAAAAGATTTCAGGAGAGCAATTTGCTCGCCAAAGTAGGTTCCAGGTGAGCGATTTATTGCCACCCTGGATTTTTCAGAAATCCAAGCCTGCCTGTAGGGGCATCTGTTCTGTTGCAGAAAATGTGATCAAAGTTGGAATTAGGTTTTTAGGGATTAACCTAACATTACAAGACGATAACACTTGCAAAGAAAATGGTTAAATAACTGGAAATGATCATTTTCCATCCCCAAAATCAAGCGTAAAGCCTGCTCAATTGAACAAGCTCAATGAGCAGGGACCAGTCTACAAGGCGAAGTAGGCAATATCTTCGCCCTGAACAATAGGTCTTCGCCCAATTTCTTTCTCTGGGCAAAGTTGAAGTCGCCTTGCAGTTTTGAAAAGTCGCTGAGAAAAGTTATTTATGGCGATTCCGTTGCTAACTTCGCTTGGAAAAAATAGAAAAAAATAAGTGCAGTGAAAGCAAATAATTGGGCAAGTTAAAGAATTACTGAATATATTGATTTTACTTCCCATAAAACCTGATAAAACCCCCAAATAATACCAACCACGGCACAATTTCGTCATGACATTGACAATTCAAGTTTTCACCAGAGTGAAGTTAGATGACTAGACGAAAATTGCTCAAGTTCTTTTTTAATGTTTCATTTCAAAACTGATTTCCACCATCAAACTTCGCTATACAGGGTATTTATTTTAAAAAAAACATTTCTGGTAATGATAAAAATGTTTATTTTTTAGTTTGCACTTGTGAGTTTGAAGCATGTGATTTTTAAAAATTATTGTTGGGTGTGTTCCATTTGTGGCAGTCACAATAAGGGTCCTACTAAATTACCAAAAAGTAGTAAATTACAGAAATAAATGGTGTAAAAAGCAAACTGACAAATTCAATTATCTTCCTTGATAACAGATCATTTGCCTGGAAGAAATGATTCTCTGAACTGAATTGAAATGATATTTGGTTGGCAAAAATAATTCACTAAACTGAATTTACCCCCCCCCCCCCCCACTCCCCACTAATAGCTTTTAAACTGAATTGAACCCTTACCTAAACAGCTTTTTGTGAAATAATATTTGGTTAGCAAAAACAATTTGCTAAACTGAATATAATCCTTTACCTAACACAGCTTTTTGAGAAAAATTTGGTTGGCAAAAATATAATTTGCTAAATTGAATTTAACCCTTTACCTAACACATTTTTTTAGAATAATTTTTGGTTGACAAAAAAAATAATTTGCTAAACGGAATTTAACCCTTTACCTAAAGCAGCTTTCTGAGAAATAACATTTGGTTGGCAAAAGTAAATTTGATAAACTGAATTTAACCCTTTACCTACCTAACACAGGTTCCTGAGAATATTTGGTTGTCAAAAGTAATTTGATAAACTGAATTTAACCCTTTACTTGACATAGCTTTTTGAGAAATAATATTTTTTGCCCACTTCTCCCTATTTTCACCTCACTTCTCCTTAAAACCTTGGGAAGGAGAAGTGACTTCTCCCTAAATTTAGCCTCTAGGCTGGTCTCTGTCAATGAGCTTGTTGTGATGAAGGGCCACAAGCTATAATTCTGGAGACAAAACTTGAAAAATAAAAATATTTGAAAGGTGTTTTTTTTTAAATATAAAATATTGCTGGCTGGATATATCTTGTTATGATAGATAATTGGGTAAAAATATAAATGTGAGGTATTTATCGCAGAGGGGTAGCAGGTACTCCTGGAAGGTGTCGTCCCACCTAGCCAACCTTTTTAATTTCATTAGTAGCGTCTGGCCAACCTTTTAATGATCAGGAGTAGCATCTAGCCAACCTTTTTTTTCACACTTGCTTAATCCTTGTTATAGTCTGTAGCATATAAATTGTCATTTTTTTTTTTGCAAAATAAAAATCATTTTTGCAAATTAAAATATTGTTTTTTGTCAGTCGGTTGAATTGAGAAAACAATTAATTAGTTTGTTACCATATATTATCATCATCTTTGATGTCTTAATTTTTAAAATATTCTGCAGTTATGTTGTTTTTTCTAATTTGTTATATGTTATCATTGTTTTTGATGTCTTGTTTTGCAAAAATAAAATATTCTGCCGCTGTCTTGTTTACACGGTGTTTGATATTTCTTAGATTCACTAATTGTGCCTTTGAAGTGAACAACAATCACAGTGTTTGTCTCATCTATTATTTTATGTTTTCAAAACACAGTCCCATATTATATATATATGGATCTTCTCAGCATGAATTGTCAGTAATCATGTTATCATTGTTTTTGATGTCTTGTTTTGCAAAAATAAAATATTCTGCCGCTGTCTTGTTTACACGGTGTTTGATATTTCTTAGATTCACTAATTGTGCCTTTGAAGTGAACAACAATCACGGTGTTTGTCTCATCTATTATTTTATGTTTTCAAAACACAGTCCCATATTATATATATATGGATCTTCTCAGCATGAATTGTCAGTAATCATGGCTTCCGCACAAGTTGACATTGATTTTCTTGATAATGGTAGAGGTGGTTTTTTCTTGATTCATGGTGGATTTAAATTCTCTATCAGAACACGAAATCATGGACGTTGCTATTGGAGGTGCGTTGATCGGAATTGTCCGGCTACAGTGGTGACAAAAGAAAGTATTCTTGTTAAGTTCGGTAATGGACATAATCATACTTCTGATATTGAGAGTATTGCTTCAAGTGCATTCTTGTCGAAAGTTAAGAAGCGATGTCGCGAAGAAGTCGGACCAATCCCGAGCATTTATGATGAAGAACTCGGAAGCTTGCGAAATACAGATTCACATGAAGTTCATGAAGTTATCAAAAAAATTCCCACATTTGAGAGCTGTAAGTCGTCTTTATACAGGAATCGATTAAAAGTTCTTCCAAAGTTGCCACGAGAGCAAAACCAAATTGAACTTGGTGATGAATGGACAAAAACTTTTGCTGGAGAACGGTTTCTATTGCGTGACATAGTAGATGAACAGAACCGACGAATCTTAGTTTTTAGCACTGACGACAATTTGCGACGATTGTGCAATTCTGACATTATTTTTGCAGATGGAACATGCTATTCGTGTCCCGAGTTGTTTTATCAGCTGTATTGTATTCATGGAATGGTTGACCGTAAAGTTTTCCCCATGGTGTTCGCGCTTCTGCCAAATAAAACTCAATCAACTTACTCAATATTTTTCAACATTCTGAAGAATGAGATTCTTCAACGAAACTTAACGTTTGCACCAGATACATTCATGATAGACTTCGAGACGGTGGTGATGAACGTTTTGGAGTGCGTGTTTACTTCCGTGGTGGTTAAAGGTTGTTTTTTCCACTTTACACAGTGTATCTGGAGGAAGACTCAATCCGTTGGTTTAGTGAGACATTAAAATCAAGATGATGACGTCAAACTTCTTGTCCGGAGGCCTGCTGTTCTTCCACTCATTCCCGTCCAACATGTTGAAGATTTCTGGCTAAATGCTTTAGAATCAGCCGAGGACATTTTCGTGGATGTCACCGCATTTACTGACTATGTTACCGAACAATGGGTAGAGGGTGTTCCCATCAGCAAATGGAACCATCACAACAACGACGGCGCAAGAACAACCAACAATGCGGAAGGTTAGCACAGCAAAATAAAAAAAATGTGCAGAGGCTGCTCACCCAAACATATACTCTTTCCTTGTGTTGCTAAAGAAATTGCAAGCAACCAACGAAGCAAAAATGATTCAACTTGAATCCAGAGGTCTCGCACCAAAAAGACGAAAGCGTTACAGAACGATAGACAATCATTTGAAAACACTGAAGAACAGACTCAATAGTGGCAATCTGGACGTTTTTGAATTTGGTGACGAAGCAAGTAAATTACTAAAATTGAAATAATGTGAAGGTACTTATAGATTTTATTATAAAGTTGAGATGTATTTTGATATGATGTTGTTTGATTATGTAGGTAAGACGATACAGACTATAGCCTAATCCTCTACTGCAAAAGTTGCGTTCAGCCAACCTCACACCTTTCTGTAATTCACACCTATTAACTAGTATTTTAGGAAGGTTGGCTGAGTGGGAATAAACCTCCTGGAAGTCAAGCTTATTCCTCGCAATAAAACATGGACTGTTCACTGATCAAACATGTTGGTAATAAATGATAACACCTCCTTTCTGATGACATATACACACGTTTATTCACATCTTCTTTCTCTCCATTTTATTTAATAATTATATCACACAAATAGTTCGTAGTACACTATGTATATTTATAAACCCTGAAAAATGTAATTAAAATGACATGAGTACCAAAAATAATCAAATTATGGAGGCTAACCCTTTTTGCAAAAAAAGGGAAAGTAAGCGATTCATTGTTGATCTGACTGCCGTACGATCTGTGTTTAACAACGTTCGTTCTGCAAGCAGAGCAACAGTTAATAAGGGAAATATAAATAATTTAAATAATCTTACCATTTCGAAAAGACTTAGGCCACACAAAGTGGATCTTCTGTTTCTCAGGCCATTATTTGTAAAATTGCATGCAGGCGAGTGTTTTTTTTATTTTATTTTTTATTTCTGTAATTGTTTCTTTGCCATCAAAAGTTCATGTTCTTGGTTTATGTTTTAGGCCTCATAATCTACGGAATACCATGGGTGGTGATGCATTTCGTCCCTTGAGAACAAGAAGGCTTTGCAATGCTACAGCATTGCAAAGCCTTCTTGCACTCAAGAGACAAATTTATAAATTTTTTGACTTGGGTAAAATATCCGACATAGACCATTTAATTTTTATTTTTTTAAAGTTTATATTGGTTATAAAAAGAGAGCATGTGAGAGCCAAAAGGACCATGCGAGAGGGCCTGAGAAACAGATTTTTATTTTTTTTAGGCCTTAGGTTCAAATAATTTAAATTGTTAAACAAACAGCAACATCCTCCATAACAGGAACTCTTGTCAACTCTGAACTTCAGGCCCCATGGAGCTGAACTTCAGGCCCCATGGAGCTAAACTTCAAACTGAGATTCCCCAAAACAATAGAATTTCCCACCAGAACTACAGACAAGCCAACAACCGACAGACAGTGAACATGAAGCGAATAACCCTTCAACTAACAAAACCAAGACGCATTAAACCGACGCGCACAATAAAGCTGCACCTGCAATAAATAATCATTAGTAGATCTGGCCTGTAAAAATGAAAAAGTTGAATCCATTATAAAAATGCAATTTGCTCTCTACCACATATTTTGTAAATTATGTTTCGAGGATATCTAGATTGTTTTGGGTTATGGCAGTATCATGTGACCCAGTTAAAAGGGATATTCATTAAAAGGTATCCGGGAGCATGCTGGTCAAGTGGAGAGAGATGCAGGCTGCAAGCCGAGAGATCCTTGGTCTTGTTTCGAATCCCACCTGCGGCAACCACATTGTGTCCCACGGCAAGACACTTAATCCCCAATTGCTCATGTGGGGGTGCAGTCAAGCCAGAAAATAAGCAGACTGTCATCTGCAAAATGAGGTCCCCAGAGGGTGAATTTAGTGATGCTACCCTGCACAGCAGGGTAGCATCACTAAAGTTACCCTCTGTGAACCTCAATCTGAATCAGGGTCTCAAAACTAAACAGAAAGAGGTACCCATAGGATAAATTGGCCCACTGTATGGGATAGCATCATCAAATTCACCCTCTGGGGACCTCATTTTGCAAATGTCAGACTGCTTATTTTCAGGCCTGGGCGCAGTGGCGTTGTGTACTAAGGCATAAAGCATGTCGATGGTGTACTTGTCTTCAACCAATGCTAACCCTGCTTGTGTGGAGTCAGTACGTTGTGGAGTGTAACAGACAGTTGCTCGCCATTGCTCGGTGGTTCTCTCTGGGTACTTCGGCTTCCTCTACCCATAAAACTGTCCAACACAAGGTGATGATGGCTGTTGAAAGTGTTGTTAAACCCCAATAAATAAAAGGTATGCAGTACAGTGGAATCCTGTTAACCCTTTACTTAACGTAACGGTCAAAACCTGCAAGCGCTATACACGAAAATCGCCATTCATTCTATTTTATATTTTCATTTTTTTGATTTCAAAACATAGGTTATGACCCATCATTCGAACGTGCGTGTCACGCTCGTTCCAATGAGGGGTCATAACCTGTGTTTTGGAAGAAAAAATGCAAATTGTTAGTTGCACAAGAATTTTTTTCTCGAGTGTCGTCTACTCCTAGCATTAGGTAAAGGGTTAATTGAATAGTCACTTTACCAATGAAAATTATTCAATTAACAGGAGTATTCAATTAACAGAGAATGTTTCACTTTCCTGTATTCTAAAGATAAACTTAGCATTTATACTATATCTTGTTTGACAGAGAGAGCCCCAGCAGCTCTGTCAAACAAGATATAATAGATTAAATGCCTGCATTGGATGTACTGAGGTCAAATAGGTCAAAAACAAAGGAAAACTGGGGTAAGTCAGGGTAATTTCTTATCAACCTACCCACAATTGTTTACTACAGGCTTGCACTACAGTGGTAGTCCCTAACTCGGATAATATACTCTCTATTTTTGTCTTTCCCAAGCAATTTGGGAAAGAAAAGAGGTGCAAAAGCACCAAGAAAAAATAAGCCAAAACTAGGTCGAGTGCAACCGGCGCAGACCCAGTACAGGCCGCTCTCTTCCAAGTACAACTCCACGATTTCCGTTGCCAGTGCACATATGCATCGCTAATAACTCATTCTTTTTTATCTGAGACACGTGAAGGATGTGTCTCCGCCATATGCATTATGAAACAGTGATAATTCAACTCGTGGATAATGGTTTTCCTGTGACTGGAATTATGGATCTGAAGATCGTATAATAACAGGAATGTGTTTTATATATTCTTGTTAATAATTTCCACCACATTCTCATTGTATATTATTTACTATTTCGTTTTCACGAATGTTTTTTGGACATCGTGTCAACGCACCCTCTTCAGTCGACATCTGAGGCTGTCACTAGGGTTGTGACTCCTCCTTTGGAGGCCGAGCTAGGTGGCTCTCTCCCCTTTTCTGCCAGTTTCAATAGCTCACGTCATATCTGCTGCTACTGCTGTAACGTCTACGTCATCGGGCACCGTTTTTAGCCGGCCTCGGCTTATCCCTGCAAGGGTCTGCATGGATGTCTGTAGTGTGGTTGTGGGGTATCGGCCTCAGCCTTCCCCAACTTCAACTCGGCGAAGTCGGAAGTGGCTGCCGACTGAACCCCCTACTGTGTCCTCTCAGCCGTTGAGAACAGTAGTTTTATATATGCAGTGGTCTGCAGTGGTATCTGGGAGTGTAGACGTGGGGGTATCGGCCTCAGCCTTCCCTGACTTCAACTTGGCGAAGTTGGAAGTGGCTGCCGGCCCGGCCCGGCCCTCTACTGTGGTCTCTGTGCCGTCGAGTATCACAGTTTTGCCATTGGCGTTTTCCATCCACTCATTCTGGTCACACAGCCAGTTTTGCGGGACCAACGCCTTCTGTGCACCCTGGACCTTCTGCCCCGAGGATGTCCGCGTCAACTCTCCCGAGTTCCCGCTATGTTGATACTCGGGTGTGTCATACCCCTATACACGTCTGCCCTCAGATGTTTCGGCTGCCGCCCGTAGCCCCACTTTGGGTGTATTGGAGGATTGTGACCCTTCGCTGGTTAAGAGGGTCAGGTGTGAAGCTACTTTGCTGGTTCGTTCCCATGTCGAACCGTCTGGTACGGGCAGTGAGCTTAGGGAGGCCCTTTTGCGGCTGCTCGGTCTCTGTGGTTCGGTGATGGATCTCATTCCTCTAGGTCGGCTGCATGTCTGACCTCTCCAACACTTTCTGCTCAGTCGTTGGAGGCCGAATGTCGATTCTCTGGATCTGGTGCTTCATTTACCAGAATCTCTTATCCTCACCTTTTCCACTGGACGAATGTTCAGTGGATCACGCAGGGTGTCCCGTTGGACTTACCCACATTCAATCGTGTTCTGTCAGCGATCTCAGATGGGGTGCGACGTTGGATTCTCTAGGTCTTTTCCTTCACAGGATGTGGGACCAGGATCGGGCATCTCTACACATCAACCAGAAGGAGCTTCTTGCTCTTCATCTGAGTTTCAGGCAGTGGATTCCTCACCTGTCGAATCGTCAGGTCCTTCTGTTGTTCGACAATTCGACAGTGGTTGCTTACATTTGGAATCAGGGTGGCACGCACTCGGTTCCAATGTAAGAATTGGCTCGAGATCTTTTACTGCTCGCTCAGGATGTCAATGCCAGGGTGGTTGTTCGTCACATTTCCGGTTGTCTGAACATCCTAGCCGACTCCTTGTTCTGAGGGGGCAGGTTCTTTTCCACCAAGTGGATGCTTCACATGGCGGTGTTCCATCGATCTCTTTGCGACTCGTTGGAACCATCAGGTGGACACTTTTGTGTCCCCATGTCCAGATGCTCTGGCTTTCGCCGTGGACGCTCTGGCCCTCCTTCGCGACGGTCTTGTCGGCTACGCCTTCCTGCCGGTTACGATTCCGCCTCAGGTTCTCGCCCAGATATGAACCTGCAGTCGTCAAATCCTTTCGATCACACCCCTGTCGCCTCGGTGGGTGTGGATCAATCTGCTCTACTCTCTGTTAGCGGCAGTTCCGGCATGTCTCCCTCTACATCACGACTTTCTTTGCCAAAGTCGCCTGAGGAGGTTTGAAGTTGACCCGACTTCATTGTGCCTTCGCACATGTCTTTTATCGGGTTCTGTCTCCTCCGTAGTGGTTTTTTGAGACAAGCAGTGGAGTTGCTTTTCTTCTTCAAGGAGGCACTCACTCCACTGGTTTAGCCTCTGTGGCTAAGAGAAGGTTCTTCTGTCGATGGTGTGCGATCACTCTGTTGCTTCTGTGACTCCTTCGATCACACCGCTTGCAGAGTTTCTGGTATATGTTTGTTTCTGGAGGGCTCCAGCAATGGGTACAAGTCCATGCTTCGGAGTGCGGAGACCTTTTTCATATGTGGTACCGCATTGTTTCGACACACATCCTTGCCTCTCCAAGCTTGTTCAGCTCTTTTCCTTAAAAAGGCCTAGGACTTTGCAGTTTACTCCAAAATGGAACTTTTTGGGGCGCTACTCTGTTTGGGGGGGGGGGGGGGGGGCGTTCGCGCCTTTATCCTCGATGGATATGCATTTTCTCACATGCCAGATCTCTCCTGCATCCATTTCTCGATGGATTTGTCTTGCTATTCGTGCAGCTTCCGCTCGTCTAGCTACTGGTGATTGTATTACCAATTGTTTTTTCTTCCACGAGGTGCGTGCATTGTCTTCCTCTCGGGGCTTTTACTAACTCCGTCGTGTTGTTGGATGTTATACTGGCAGCCTACTGGAGAAATGCTACCTTCTCCATTTATCTGCGACAGTTGCAAGAGCCGACAGAGGACCTTTGTCCTACAGGCCCTCTTTCTTCGGCTCAGGCTGTTGTCTATCCCAGCCATTCAGCTTTTTACAGGGTCAGTTCCAGCTCCATGCTGTTACTGCCCTTTCTGTCTGTGCGTCGCACTTCACCATACACCTCATCTTTCATTGTCTTTTACTAATGTTTTTGGTGCTATGGTTGATAAGCCTCGGGAACTCTTCCTTCTGTTCACGGTTCCAGTGCACTTGGGTTATGTGTAGGGTTGGTTATGCGATTCCCTCCAGCTTATTGTCTATTCAGCCTGTAGTAAACAATTGTGGGTAGGTTGATAAGAAATTTAATTTTTATAGTAAATTTCCTTTCTTATTATACCTACCACAATTGTTTACATGGAGGCCCTCCCGTCTTCTTATACGGGTAAGAATCCTTCCTCCCCGCTGATCACATAACTCTAACGTTGGCAGATTCAAAAGAATGAGTCATTAGCGACGCATATGCGCACTGGCAACGGAAGTCGTGGAGTTGTACTTGGAAGAGAGCATCCCGTACTGGGTCTGCACCGGTTGCACTCGACCCAGTTTTGGCTTATTTTTTCTTGGTGCTTTTGCACCACTTTTCTTTCCCAAATTGCTTGGGAAAGACAAAAATAGAGACTATATTATCCGAGTTAGGGACTTCCACTGTAGTGCAAGCCTGTAGTAAACAATTGTGGTAGGTATAATAAGAAAGTTAATTTACTATAAAATTTAAATTTCTTGACAGGTTACAAGATTTTTTATTCAATTAACAGGAGTTTACTCTATAACCTATATTCAATTAACAGGTCAAATTTGTACTGGAGGTATGGAAAATGGGTTTGTGTTGGGAAATTATATTCAATTAACAGTGTTTTTCAGTAAAGAGATATCGAATTAAGTGGTCTCCGCTGTACTAGGTGTGTGGTAATAATAAGGGTTAATAAACCATGTGTCAATGTATAGTCTTACATACAATTATTGGGATTATCTATTTTAGACTTGGAAAATTGTGAAGGTTCTTGTTTCAGTTATTGATCATAAGATCCTTTAAAGTTTGTCCTGGAGATACTTTGACACAACTCCAATATCGCCTTCTATTTATTTCAGAAGGAAGAACTATGAGCAATTGTCTTCAATAACCTCATCTTTAAGCCTTTACCTAAAATGAAAAGCAGACGACATTTGCAAAAAAAATTCTTGAATAACTAATTTTTAGCTCAACTTTGACGAAGTCAAATTTGAGCTATTGTCATGGCCCGTCGTCCGTCTGTCCATCCGTCCATCTGTCCGTCCATCCGTCTGTCCGTCTGTCCATCCGTCAACAATTGGCTATGGCTCGGGCTAGAGGTTGTATTTATGAACCGATCTTTATGAAACTTCTGGTGTACCTTTGTTATGACCCGGGGACGGGAACGAGTGTTTTTGGGTGCGGTCCAAAATTCAAGATGGCTGCCAGCTGCCATTTTGTACCGACGATGCAGAAATCTGTTTTTTGTACAGAACTTCCATATGAAAGCTCTGATTTGAATAATTTTTTGTATGAATGTTTAGTACCATGGGATACATCACATATAATACGGGTTTTTTTCTCGTGCGTAAATTATGCAAATTAGACTAACTTTGATGTTTTTTGGTGTTACTTTCAGCACTGTAAGTGCAAATGCCAATACGGCTCGGGCTAGAGGCCGTATTTATGAACCGATCTTTACGAAACTTCATGGGTACCTTTGTTATCACCGTGGGACGAGAACGAGTGTTTTGGGGTCCGGTCCGAAATTCAAGATGGCCGATGGCAGCCATTTTGTACGAAATTTGGTGCAATCAGATTTTTGCTATTGTCATGGCCTGTCGTCCGTCCGTCCGTCTGTCCGTCCATCCGTCTGTCCGTCTGTCCATACGTCAACAATTGGCTATGGCTCGGGCTAGAGGTCGTATTTATGAACCGATCTTTATGAAACTTCTTGTGTACCTTTGTTATGACCCTGGGACGGGAACGAGTGTTTTTGGGTGCGGTCCAAAATTCAAGATGGCTGCCAGCTGCCATTTTGTACCGACGATGCAGAAATCTGTTTTTTGCACAGAACTTCCATATGAAAGCGCTGATTTGAATAATTTTTTGTGTGAATGTTTAGTACCATGGGATACATCACATATAATACGGGTTTTTTTCTCGTGCAGAAATTATGCAAATTAAATGAACTTTGATTTTTTCAGTGCTGCTTATACACAGTAAGTACACATGTCAATACGGCTCGGGCTAGAGTCTGTATTTATGAACCGATCTTCACGAAACGTCTTGGGTACCTTTGTTATCACCTTGGGACGAGAACGAGTGTTTCTGGGTGCGGTCCAAAATTCAAGATGGCTGCCAGTGGCCATTTTGTATCGAAATTAGGTCTAATCAGTTTTTTGTACACAACTTTTATACGGCTCAGGCTAGATGCCAGATTTATGAACCGATCTTTACGAAACTTCTTGGGTACCTTTGTTATTACCGTGGGATGAGAACGAGTGTTTTTGGGTGTGGTCCGAATTTCAAGATGGCCACCAGCAGCCATTTTGTACCAAAATTAGTGCAATCAGTCTTTTGTACAGAACTTCTGTATGAAAGTTCTGATTTGAATAAATTTTTGTATGAA
Source organism: Pictodentalium vernedei (assembly GCA_031216915.1). Taxonomy (NCBI): domain Eukaryota; kingdom Metazoa; phylum Mollusca; class Scaphopoda; order Dentaliida; family Dentaliidae; genus Pictodentalium; species Pictodentalium vernedei. The sequence goes on along the minus strand of CM062289.1, from coordinate 72,991,438 downwards.
TGTTTAGTAACATGGAATACATCACATATAGTACGGGTTTTTTTCTCGTGCAGAAATTATGCAAATTAAATGAACTTTGATTTATTCATTGCTACTTATACTCTGTAAGTGCACATGTCAATACGGCTCGGGCTAGAGGCTGTATTTATGAACCGATCTTCACAAAACTTCTTGGGTACCTTTGTTATCACCTTGGGACGAGAACGAGTGTTTTTTCTAGTTTAGCATCTGACTGTCACCCACCTTTACAATACTTTACCTATACATTTGTTACAGGCAACGCTCAGTATTTGTGTACAGACCGTTACAATACTTTATATGTACCTTTGTTATCAGGTCATTACCTAGATGTTTGTCATTGCTGTGTCACATACTATACATGTACATGTCTTTGTCTTGACAAGTTGAGCTACAGTGTCATTGACACTTTCATTTTCAAGTTTTGTCTCAAAAACATAGGTTATGACCCCTGTTGGAACGAGCTTATCGAGCTCGTTACAACAAGAGGTCATAACTTATGTTTTTGAGACAAAACATGAAAAAATAATGAAAATTAATTGGCGATTTTTTAGAATAGCGCTGTCCAGTTTTGGCCATTACGCTGGTTAAAAGGTTAATACAAGTAAATAGAATGCGAAAAAAACCTGTCTTGAGAGACCACTGTCTTGTGAGACCACCTGTCTTGAGAGACCACATCGTCCAGTCACCGATTGGTTTTACTCTATAATGGACCTGGTATGGGAGACCACCTGTCTTGAGAGACCACCTGTCCTGAGAGACCACTGTAACCTGGTACCAACTTGTATTTTTATGCCATAATAGACCTGTCTTGAGAGACCGCCCCTTTGAAGACTGAAACCATGACAAAAACGTTTTACCTGTTCTGGAATTGGAAAATCCATTGTGGTTATACTAACATAATTAAAAGTATTAAAAGCTCTTCATTGGGTTTCAATTGCTAACTCATTAAAGACTGAGATGTTTTTATAAGACCCCTGTGAAAAGATTAGGATTATTGCTGAATAAACAATTTCATACATACCTGAAATGTGACAGACAGGAATAAAATTAAATTTGTGTTGAAAATCTTTTTGTAACAAATTGAAATGGATTGTTATAAAAATTATAAAAATAAATTAGTGTTGAAAATCTTCAATGAAGATTTTCAACACTAATTTATTTTTATAATTTTTATAACAGTCCATTTCAATTTGTTACAAAAACTTCATAAAAAAGAACAACTACAAAGTAATTACAAAAATCCATTCTTCTCCATTTCTGAATTTTGTGGTTGGTTATTCACTGACTTGAGAAAACCTGAAACCTGTTATGAGAGACCACCTGTCTTGAGAGACCACTTTTGTGTGGCCCAAAGGGCGGTCTCTCAAGACAGGTTCTACTGTATAGGTTTTCAGGCTGTGTTTGAATGGTGATTTGGCAGGGGGTTGTAAGATTAGAATCCTCCCCTGTTCCTAGTACTGTGAGGGGGAACCATGGTTTAACTGGTTGAGTGCTAGAAGCCACTTTTATGGCTCTATTGAAAAGTGCTGGAAGTCACTTTAGTGGCTTTACACTGTATGCATTAGCTTGATGTTTGATCAGCAGTACAAGAAAAAAATTTCATATAAATTGTTTATTTGTAATTTATTGGGGAGGGCCTATTGGCACTCTCCAATAAATTAACAAAACAATTATTTATAAAGAAAAAAAAAATCTTGCTTAATTAAGCCTCCTTGTGCTGGTAGCAGAGCATCTTTGAAAAAAATACCCATGTTTCAAATTACCTTTGAAAAATAATTTAGCACTCGACTGGTTAAATAAATGTGTTAATAGGGTAAGATAGGCTGTAAGTTAGCAGTTGCCAGAGGTTATGGTGTGCTCCTGGTGAATAAACTTACTCAAGGTGTGAATTTGCTTGCAATTGTCTTCAATAACCTCACCTCTAACACTTTATTATTAATATCAACAGGGGGGTGCGGTGGCTCAGTTGGTAGAGGTGCAGACTGCAAGCCGAGAGGTCCTCGGTTCGAATCCCACCTGCGGCAACCGCGTTGTGTCCTTGGGCAAGACACTTCACCCCCATTGCCCACATGGGGGCACGGTGACGCTGTGTACTAAGGCGTACTGCACGTCGATGGTGCACCTGTCTTCAACCAATGCTAACCCTGCTTGTGTGGAGTTGGTATGTTGGGGAGCTGACAGTTGCTTGCCGTTGCTCGGTGGTTCACTCTGGCTTCCTCCACCCATAAAACTGTCATGGTCATGGTTAGCCATTGTGCAGAAATATGTGACCTTAAACACCAATGAATAAATAAATTAATATCAACATTACAAGCTGCATGATTTTACCCATAATGCAACTAGGAATTTAACGAGTTCAATCGGAAGTGCGTTTGTTCAGTCATTATGGAATTGGACTTCAAACCAAAAGGTCCCCAGTGCAATCCCCACCAGGGGTAACTGTGTTGTTGGGCAAGGCACTTAACTGGTAAAGTGCTGAGTTTTTTCTGACAACAAATCAAAGCTCATCATATACTGCTCTATTACATTTAATTGGATAGTGCCTTAGAGGCACTATCCAATTAAATGTCAGAGAGCAAAGTATTGTATAAAAAATCTGATTCATATCAGGGACAATAAAGGCTTCCTCAGGCAGAATGTAGCTACAGACAGTTATTGCCTGTCACTTTTAGTAAAGCCCAAAATAGGGCTTCCAGCACTCTACCAGTTAATCCCTATTGCCCACATGGGCCCATGGTGTTGCTGTCTACTAAGGCATACTGTACATTGATGGTGCACTTGTCGTCAACCAATGCTATCCCTGCTTGTGTGGAGTTAGTACTTTGGGGAAGTCTGGCAGTTGCTGGTCTTTGCTCAGTGGTTCTCTCTGGGCACTCCGACTTCCTCAACCCACAAAACTGTCCGAGACGACATAACCCTGGCTGTCAAAAGTGTCATTAAACCCCTATAAATGAAATGAAATAAATGAAATATTTTGTGAGTTTGGTAAGGGTTAACCCTTTACCCAATGAATTGCCCACATCCGCCCGCGAAATATGCAAATTCAGCAGCTGAAAAAGTATTATTTTTCGAAAAATTTCAACAAAACCATATCATGTGACCCCTCTTTGGAACGAGCTCATTGAGCTCGTTCCAAAGAGGGGTCACATGATATGGTTTTGTTGAATTTTTTTGAAAAAAATTTAAAAAATGATATTTAATATAATAAATTTTGAAATCGTCTGCTTTGGGTAAAGGGTTAAAGCACTCGTGTTAGTTTTGCAAGTGATGTATGAAATTAGTTCTTTATGGAAAGCAGTTATTATTATGCTGAAGAATTAACCTATTGTTGCATGACATGCATTCCAAAATGGAAGAGACTGGGTCGCAGTTGGTGTCTCATTCATAAAATTTTACTGATAGGTAATATTACTCTGCTATCATTTTCATTTGTTAGCCCCATAAAGATGATTAACTCTACTCTGTAAAGATTTCCATACTAACTATATGCATTCTCAACATAGTTTTCAGCTTTACAAAAACTGTAAAATTATATTCAGGGCACCTGTTATATATTTTCACCTGATTAATTAAGCAAATTGTAACAGTTCATGTGGATTCAAGCACCTTTTGTGGTGTTCCAACCAATGTGATCCAGACCTCAGGTTATCAAAAATTAACTAACCTTGAAATTTATGTATTGCTAATACATGAACATTACCTTGATACAAGTTGATAGTAGTGGTGAGGAATCTGACAGATAAACAAACTATTATTCACCTTTTGATGATGATGATGATTCTTTGATCGAACCTGTATGTGGATTATAATCAGTTGTGATGCAAATGGAATGTTATTATTTCATCTGTCATATTTAGGATTAGTGTAGAACAATTATAAGTTTTCTAATCATCAGTTGATAAAGTCTGGTTGATTGTAAATTATGTGTTGGCTGGAATCTTTAAACTTCGTGGAAGGTGTGAACCTGAATTATTGAGGCACAGTGCTCCTTTCAAGTGACCTTTTTTTTTTGTCACACTTAAATCTTTTCGCTAAATTAGTACTAGGGGTGGGGGCACGGTGGCTCAGTTGGTAGAGGTGCAGGCTGCAAGCCGAGAGGTCCTCTGTTCGAATCCCACCTGCGGCAACCGCGTTGTCTCCTTGGGCAAGACACTTCACCCCCATTGCCCACGTGGGGGCACGGTGACGCTGTGTACTAAGACGTACTGCACGTCGATGGTGCACCTGTCTTCAACCAATGCTAACCCTGCTTGTGTGGAGTTGGTATGTTGGGGAGCTGACAGTTGCTCGCCATTGCTCGTGGTTCTCTCCGGTACTCGGGCTTTCTCCACCCGTAAAACTGTCACAGTCATGGTTAGCCATTGTGCAGAAATATGTGACCTTAAACACCAATAAATAAATAAATAAATAAATAAATAAATAAATAAATAAATAAATAAATAAATAAATATCCTTTCGTTAAATTAGTACTAGGGGTGGTGGAGGATTTTGCCTCATTAATGAGCATCTGGGATGGCTCTAAGTGACTGCAGAACTAAACTGAGAATGGGGTGGAGGAGGCACTAATTTTAAAAAAAAAAAAATTCCTCAAAAACATAGTTTATGATGACTCATTAGAACAAGCTCATGGACCTTGTTCTAATGAGTCTTCATAAAATATGTTTTTGAGGAACAAAACTTTATTTTTAGTTATTCCGTCCTTTTTTGTGCAATTGTCATCTGATGGCCATGTTGGGCAAAGAGTAAAATAATAATCAGACCTTTAACTTCCCCAGGATCGCAGTGGCTCAGTGGTTACAGCATTGGACTTCAAATTGAAAGGTCCACAGTTCAATCCCTGCCAGGGGTAACTGCATTATGTCCTTGGGCAAGGCACTTAATCCTGATTGCCCACGTGGGAGCATGATGGTGCTGTGTAGTAAGGCGCACTTCACATTGATATTGCACTTGTCTTCAGTCAGTGATAACCGTGCTCATGAGGAATTAATACATTGGGGACTTTGACAGTTGTTTGCCACTGCATGGTGGTTCTCTCTGGATACTTCTGCTTGCTCCACCTGTAAATCTGCCCAGCACAAGGTGAGCCTGGTTGTCAATTAAGTCGTTAAACTCCCAAGAAAAAAACCTAACAAAAACCTTTAAATTCCCCAAATTCCTGATGGCAAATGCTGTGCCCAAAATATGATAGTCTACCAAAATTATGGCTTAATTTGAATAATCTGTCAGATAAAAGTATCCCAGCTACCTCCACAAGCACCCCAATATCAAAATTGTGCTGAATATGGTACTATTTGGGGCCTATGATCTGAGGAAATGGCTTGTTTTGGGTCTATATTTTCAAACTTTTCTCCACACAGACCAAACCATGGTCTGCCAGATAGGTCATGTTACCTCTCTTCCATTGAGCTCAAATTTGGACAATAAAATGATACGATAATAATAAATACATTTTTTTGATAACATCCATGGGTAATTTAATTTAATTCACTAAGTTTTCAGGCAGTTTCCAAGAGGGATGGATATCAGCAGTCAAGAAAATACCGTATTTACTCTATATATTGGGACACTCTATGATTTGGGACACACATTTTTCCAGAAAACTATATTTTATTTATGCTCCAAAGTTTGGGACATTCAGGAGATTTGTTTCCAGTTGGCCTGTCGCTAGTAGCAGACGACACTCATAAAAAAAATTCTTGAGTAACTAAAAATTTTCATTTTTTGCTTCCAAAACATAGCTTATGATCCCTCATTGGAACGAGCGCATCGCTTCCAAAACATAGCTTATGATCCCTCATTGGAATGAGCGCAATGTGCTCGTTCCAATTAGGGATCATAAGCTATGTTTTGGAAGCAAAAAATGAAAATATAAAAAAAATTGGGCTGCGATTTTCGTATATAGTGATGGAAAGCGAATCACACACAACTTTATTCAGCATCAAATCAAGACCAGGCTGTGTTCTTTCCCCATTTTCTAAGAAATGGGACACCTGTGAAAATTATTATTTTTAGCTGTCCCAATACATAGAGTGAATACGGTAATTCTGAATTTTTTCTGAAAAATTTGTTCTACCAAAGAAACGTTAAATACTTATGAATCAATATTGAGATCCAAATCATTCTTGGATGTTATAAAGTCATGCTATAAATAAATTTAGATAAATGAAATTATAAAATGTTTGTTTGTGTTAAAGTACTCCAGCCTGGTGTTCCATGCTTAAAAAGTAACTTAAGAACTCTTTAACATCAATAAACTTTTATCAACCGATCATTAAAAACTCTCAGAATTACCACCAGAACAGCTGAGTTTGATTGTATAGTAGTGATATTTACCAGATGTTTGTTTTTTTTTTACAAAACATCAATCCATTTCTGAATCTTAACCTTTTCAACACAATATGCAAAAATATTTTCCTAAAGAAAAGTTTGGTCGTCGAGGAGGACACAAAGTACAACAAATAGGTAAACAAGTTCTAGTGCTGCAATGATTAATCATAAAACGAATGTATTACGATTCATTCTCTGATGATATGTATCATGATTTGCTTGCACTGTATCACAATACACGTGGACCCAAAATTTCATAAATATTTTGTTGATGACACTGCAAAAATGGCCTCATCGTTGACTCTTCGCATCCATTATATGTAGTGAATATATATATAATTATATTACTATGATCCAACAAATCACAAATTTCAAGGAAACAGAAGCGTGTGTCAAGATGTTTTGTTGTCAAGAAGTTTTAGAAATCTAATTTCTTTGAAATGAAGCTGCTTGACCCAAAACTGTATGATGATTTGTTATTTGGCCATTGTGTTGGTGGACTTTTCCCATCTACTCACCAGCCCAGTAGAAATGTGAGAACTCAAGAAACAAATCTGCAGTTATGAACCACTGGGTGACCCAGTGGTCCATAACTGTAGATTTGCTTCTTGTGTCCTGACTTTTTATACGCCCATTTGAAAAACGGGGCGTATTATGTAAATGGTCTCGCCATGTGCCTGTCCGTCCGTGGACACATTTCGTTTCCGAACGATAACTTTAGTTGTAATGGTTTGAGCTGAGTTAACTTTGTCTTATGGATTTAGTACAACAAAATACAGATTGGGTTTGATTTCCGTTTTTAGCGGCACATTTTTGGTAGAGTTATGGCCCTTTATTTATGAGAATTTTGCCCAAGTTCTTGTTTTTATTTTGTGAAGACCTCAGATCGCCTAATAGGAAAATGTGAAAACAGGTGAATTACCCTTTACCCTAGATAGGACACGGAAATGGGCAATGATGGGAGGGGAGACAGACATAGTCGAGTCAACAAAAATTTCAAACTTTACCCCAGATTTTTGATGGGCGTATGTTGCCCTGCTAGGCAGTGCTCTTGTTGATGATTGATGAGTGTATCATGATAAGTATTGAATCGTGGGGATCATATGATATACATTGTATCATGAGAAAACGTATCATTGCAGTACAGTAGAATCCTCTTAATTGAATATCCATTTTGCCAGTGAAAATTATTCAGTTAACAGTATACAATTTAACAGGGATTTGGTCAGTTTCCTGTGTTCTGGAGGTAAACTGAGCATTTATTCTATTATACCTTGTTTGACAGAGCTCATAGAGCTCTGTCAAACAAGATATAATAGAATAAATGCCTGTATTGGATGTAGTGAGGCCAAAAAGGTTGATAAATAAGGGGAATTTGGTGCTTGCCACAGTAATTTTTTCGACATATTACAAAAATTTATATACAATTAACAGGAGTTTACTCTACAACTCTTATGCAATTAACAGATAAAATTAGTACTGAAGATATGGTAAATGATTTTGTGTTTGAAAATTATATTCAATTAACAGGGATATACAATTAAGAGATATCCAATTAAGTGGGCTCCACTGTACTAATAGGATCAGTAGTAAGTAATTCATCCCTTTTGCCCTTCAGGGACTGTATATTTGAATTATTTCTGAATGTCACTTAAAATTTAAAAGGGATATGTTGCAACTTTTCATAAACAACATAGTGTATGGCAGTACCAGTCAGGGACTTTGTGTTGAAAAGGTTAACCCTAAATTCTTCATAACTTTACAGCCAGCATTTGCTGTCCAGTGTCAAGATAAGTCTAAATTTTATTACTGTTTGGCATCAGCGCCAAAGCTTGGAGGCCAGACATAAGGGGCAGGGAGGTGAGCGGTACTAACATGGATTGTGATAGTTGCACTGTGAATTGTAAGGTGATAATTTACAACAGAGGTACTAACATGACTTGTCGTAGGTACACCATGAATTGTAAGATGACAGAGGTACCAACATGCCTTGCCGAAGGCATTGCCATGAATTTCAGAATGTTGGGAGACAGTATATCTCTTTCGTTGGTGGAGGTCTGGGCATCCAGGTCTGTCCCTGGAAAAATTTAGTAGAAATTAGACATAAATATTGCCATCTGGAGCTTTCTATTTGTACTAATTAATTTTGAAATGCACTTAACCTTTAACCCTTTACCCAACACAGAGAATATAAAAATTTATCATTTTAATTTTCCCCTGGGAACCCCGGGAAGTGAATCAGTGCCTGTTCACCTCGGTAAACAGGCTCTGTTTTACTGGTAACATAGGACCCAGTCACCAATGCTTGAGAGGTGTAAACCCTCTCTAAAATGGGCAACACGACTTATTAACACTCACCCCTGGTCTTGAGCTGATACTCATGTTGTAGTCATGACTAGCCATTGTGCAAAAATATGTGACCTTAAACACCAATAAATAATAATAATAATAATTATTTTAATTTCTACTTTTTAAAATTTTTCAAAAAATTTCAACAAAACCATATCATGTGACCCCTCATTGGAATGAGCCCATCAAGATCGTTCCAGTGAGGGGTCACATGATATGGTTTGTTGAAATATTTTTACAAAATTATTTTTTTCAAATGCTCAATTTGCAAATTATGTGGGCGGATGCGGGCAATTCGTTGGGTAAAGGGTTAACTGGTAGAGTGCTGAAAGCCCATATCTGGGCTTTACTTTAAAGTATAGGTACCACAACTCAAAGCCTTTATATTCAGTGAATATTCTTCATATTATCTTTGAAGTGAAGTTATTTAGCCTGTAGGGATTTGAATTGTTATAATTTTTAAGAGAGTGCCTATTTGTCACTTTTAGTGCAAAAGCATTGCAAAGCCTTGTTGCACTCAAGGGGTGAAATTAGGGCTGTCACGATTTTTTTAATTTAGGAATCGATTAATCGTCGCAAATAATCGATGATAATCGATTAATCGTACCTAAATGACCCCCACCCCCTCCCTCCCTCTCTTTGAAGTTGATAAAAATGAAGTTCAAGTCAGTTGACCTACCTCAAGGAAACAACGAAGACAATCCTTTTTTAGGTACATTCAAAGCTTTGATGTTCTGAGTTTTTGAACCGTCAGTGTAATAATCAAGACCTATCGGCAGTTTCGAAGTTCGCAACTGCCGACCGGTCTTGATTATTACACTGACGGTTCAAAAGTTTAGAACATCAAAGCTTTGATGAATGTACCAGAAAGACAATTGCTTCCAACAGCTTCTTGGGGGTTTAACATCGATGTTCTTAACTCTTTACCTTTAGAAACAATAGTTTTTCATCAAATTTTCTTTTAATTATTAAACATCTAAAACGGGATACAATTTACCGATTATTTGACATCGAAAAATACTAATCGATTTTGCCATGACCGATCAACAGTCGATTAATCAATTAATTGTGACAACCCAAGGTGGAATACACCACCACCAGCCATGCTATTCTGTAGATTATGAGGCCTAAAACATAAAACTGGAAATTTTTGTGTATGGCTGCAGCCAGATATGATATATTCCTTAGGCGAGGGGTTAAAGAATGAACTGTCTTTGTGCTGTGGCCCTCTATTGTGGGCCCCATCATGGGTACATATTACAGCCAGACCTTTAAATTGTCCTAATTTTGTCATTTCGGGTAAAGGTCATAGGACTGACCAGGCCGATCATAGTTTGGATTGGTGGGAAACTATGGACCCAAAACCAGTCATTTCCTCATATCTGGGACCCAGGTAGTACCATATTCAACATGATTTTGATATCCAGGGTTTGTATAGAGACTTACTTCTATCAAAAAAAAAGTATTTAATTGAACCCATACTTTTGGGCACAATGTTTACTGTTTGGCAGATTTAACCCTGAAATCTACTGGTAAAATTGGACCCAGTCAACAATGCCTAGGGTGGAAGTCCTCTAAAATGGGCAACATGGATATAAACGATTAAGTAAACTTGAGGGGGCATGGTGGCTTAGTTGGTAGAGGTGCAGGAGGCAAGCTGTGAGGTTCTCGGTTTGAATCCATGCCTGGCCGTTTGAGGGGAGCTATAGCTCTGGCTCTCCTTGGCTCTCCTAAAGGCAAATTGAGGAGAGCCATAACCTCCTTAAACTGTAATGGCTCTCCTTAATTGTCATATTAATAACCTTGTATAATTGATATTAGTGTTGAATTGCTTCCCAGAAACAAATTTAGGAAGGCCATAGTGGCTCCCTTGGATTTTTCAAAAGGCCAGGCCTGTGAATCCCTCCTGCGGCAACTGCATTGTGTCCTTGGACAAGACACTGCACCTCCCCCCCCCCCCCCTCCCCCATTGCCCATGTTGTGGGCATGGTAGCATTGTGTACTAAGGCGTACTGCACGTCGATGGTACACCTGTCTTCAACCAATGCTAACCCGTTGCTCGGTGGTTCTTTCTGGGTACTGCGGCTTCCTCCACCCGTAAAACTGTTGTCATGATTACACCTGTCTTCAACCAATGCTAACCCGTTGCTCGGTGGTTCTTTCTGGGTACTGCGGCTTCCTCCACCCGTAAAACTGTTGTCATGATTAGCCATTGTGCAGCAATATGTGACCTTATAAACACCAATAAATAAATAAATAGCTGCCTCTAGAGGCAGCCAACAATAATGTAAAAACAATGTTAATTCATCTGAAGCTGTGTGTTAGTTTTTACTGCAGTTATTATAGTAAAATTAATCTCAGGAGATATAGGTTAAAGGCCTGTTACTGTTCCTAAAATTTCTAGCACGTACAGCAGTTAATACATAGAATAAATAGGTACAAGGGCCAGTAATCCCATTTAATCCACAAGTAGGAAAAGGGTTTTAACCATGAGACTCTGCCAAGTGGTTAAAACCCTTATTCTACGATTGGTTTAAATTCGATTACTGGCCCCTAGTACCTATTTGTTTTATTTATACCATGTTCTTAATAAATAATCGACTTTGTCACTTAAATTGGAGAAAAAAACTATACTTTCTATCCCAAACACATGGTTTGGTTTTGTTACATCTGCGCCGATGGGCAGTGCTTCTGGCTCCATGTGAATGCTTGATTGACAGCTGGACACATTGTCAAGTTGATTGAATTTACCTTGCTTTTTCAGTCAAAATTATTATTAACAATTCTTAAATTTTATTTTAAATATTTAATTTTAGGTATAGTGGAACCCTGTTAATTGAATAGCCACTTTGTCAATGAAAATCATTCAATTAACAGGAGTATTCAATTAACAGGGATTGTGTCACTTTCCTGTGTTCTAGAGATAAACTTAGCATTTATTCTACAATATCTCCATTTGCTCTGTCAAACAAGATATAATAGATTAAATGCCTGTATTGGGTGTACTGAGGCCAAATAGGTCTATAAACAAAGGAAAACTGTGGAGAGTCAGGGAAATTTCTCGACATTTTGCAAGGATTTATATTCAATTAACAGGAGTTTACTCTATAACCTATATTCAATTAACAGGTCAATTTGTACTGGAGGTTTGGTAAATGGTTTTGTGTTGGGAAATTATATTCAATTAACAGGGATATACAATTAAGACATATGCATTTAAGTGGGCTTTACACCGGTAATGGGGTTAAAAACATAAATTTAACATACAAGCTTTTTCACAGGTAGTCACATAGATGAGAGCTTGGTATGAATTCTAATTTGTTCAATTTTAACCTCAAGGGTAGATCAATTAATATGTACCTTATGAGTGCTAATTTTTATAATGTTAATTGATTCAGTCAAAAAATGAAATGAACTTTACAGTACATGTTCTTGAGTTTAATTTTACATACCATCTGGTAAACTCTGAGATAAAGGGGATAAAGCTTGATTGTTTATCTTGGGATCATTAGAAGTCATCAGTGGTGAAACTTGAGGGAGATCTGAAGGTATATTCTTTACAAAATGATGATATCTGATGCTCATTATGTAGATTTTAAAGACTTAATGCTGGTAGGATTCCATGAAACTCCTGAATTTCTCCACATTTTTGTTTGTTAGTGTCAAGAAAAAAACATTCAGTTCAGAGTTAGCACCAAAGGAAACCTCAGCAAAGCCCTTGTATCTTTTGGGTTTATTTTCTGCTATTTTAGATTGCCTCTTTCTTAGTTGTCGTCAGTATTTATTTATTTATTGGTGTTTAAGGTCACATACTTATGCACAATGGCTAATCATGACCGTGGCAGTTTTACGGGTGGAGGAAGCTGGAGTACCTGGAGAGAACCACCGAGCATCGACGAGCAACTGTCAGCTCCTCAACGTTCTAACTCAGTTCAAGATCCGCTCAAGCAGGGTTACAGTGGTTGAAGACATGTGCACCATCGACGTCCAGTACGCCTTAGTACACAGTGCCATCGTACCTCCATGTGGGCAAACGGGATAAAGTGCCTTGCCCAAGGACACAACGCGGGTCGTCCCGGACGGGGATCGAACTCGGGACTTGTCCTCAGTTACACTTCACATGAAAATCAATAAATGTTGTACAGTAATATTTTATCCAGGGTACAGTATAGGGCTGTCGCGATTATTCAATTAGTCGACTAACCGTCGACTATTGAAGTAGTCAACGTTTTTTATTTTTAGTCGATCGTCGTTCATTTTCAAGGTGGTACACGTCTACTACACGTCGGGGCTAAATTGCATTGTTTTGTGAGGTGAATGATCAATGAAGGTGAATAACTTTAAATATCTAACCATAGGTAACATTCATATCCGGAAGACTGTACGACTGTCACTTACTGTGTAAGAAAGGACACTCACAGTTACTCGAGAAGAATAGATTCTTCTGAATTTCTCCAGTCTTGTACACACGAATGAACCCTTTGGAAAACCCAAAGTGCGGAAGTGACAAAATTATGACGAAAGTCAGAACGTCAGATCACTGCTCAAAGTTCGGAACTTCAGACTAAGATCCAATTTTAACAACTGACGAGGGAATGCATAGATCTCAATGTTCAAAATTTCGAGAAACTTATTGCAGAAAGGAAACATATGCAGGAACGTTCTTTGGTAAATTCATTTTAATTCATCGGCTTCAATCTAGTTCAAACTTGGACCCGCAGTCAGTAATATTATTTTTGGGGTTGGTACGTCCTACAGGACGTACCAACCCCAAAAATTATATTACGGACTTTGGGTCCAAGATTGGACTACATGAAGCTTCAGTCGGGACCGATTTGTTGTTCCCACAACCCCACTTCGTCTGAACACACTGGTGCCATTGTCATTTTCAGAGTTTTACGAACAGAAGAATGATTTGCTAAAAAACCATGGGAAGCGACTATTATTCGACTAACCGTCGATTACTGGTCACGATTAGTCGATTACAAAAAATGATAGTTGCGACAGCCCTAGTACAGTAACAATTTGTATACAAACAGTTTTGCTCAAGTACAGTACAGTTGCTGGGGACTGCATGGCCGTCATCAATGTGTGGGCAGTGATGCCCAAGCATCCTTTTACTAGGTACCAAAAATCATCAACTAAATTTTAATTAATGAAGCACCGGGTTGCACTCGGTGCTTCATTAATTAATTTTTTTAGGATTATTCCAATAATTAGTGTTTGGAATCTAATATAGCTTCCGTGGAAATATTGCCCACCCATGGAAAGTGACCAGTCCACGGTGGCCACACTATCCAATCAAACGTAACTGTGTGTCAGCAACAAAATCTGATTCTTGCCAGGGTCAATATGAAACCACCAACAGTAAGCCTAGAAAAAAGCAATCTGTCACTTGCAGTATGAGGTCCCCAGAGGGTAAATTTGCTGATGCAATCCCATACAGTAGGCCAATTTATCCTCTGGGTTACTCTTTCTGTTTAGGCTTAAGACCTTGATTCAGATTGAGGTTCACAGAGGGTAAATTTAGTGATGCTGCCCTGCTGTGCAAGGTAGCCTTACCAAATTCACCCTCTGGGAACCTCATTTTGTAGATGACAGTCTGCTTATTTCCAGGCTTGACCATCAGTAGAGAGTAGATTTTATAGTCACAGCCTGTGGTATTTAGTAAAGCCCAAATATGGGCTTCTAGCATTCTAACAGTTATGTGTTTGGCCCAAGGATACAACACAGATGGCGCAGGTCTGGACCGAACCATCAACCTTAAGGTTTGAAGTCCAATGCTCTAATCAATGAGTTACAGCACTTCTGGAGTTTATATCCATCTGGACCCATCCATGGGAGCGCAGTGGTTCAGTGGTTAGAGATGCAGGCTGGAAGCCGAGAGGTCCTCGGTTCATATCCCACCTGCAGCAACTGCATTGTGTCCTTGGAAAGGCACTTAATCCCAGTTGCCCACTTGGGGGAACAGTGGCATTGTGTACTAAGCTGTACTGCACGTCGATGGTGCAATTATCTTCAACCAATGCTAACCCTGCTTGTTATACCTCCACTTTCGAAGAAAATGGGGGTATACTGGTTTATGTGTGTCCGTCTGTCCATCCATCTGTCTGTCCATCCGTGTGTGAGTCCGTCAGAGAATATTCATAACTTAAGTAAATTATTATTTTTTATAATATTTGTTGGTCATAGGTATGCCCACACAAGTTATTTTTTTTTATTACTTGTTCATTAAGAAATTGTGTTCGTCCGAGCCAAATTTTGTCTTCAGCCTGTATCTTGGGTATCAAATGTTCTATTGCAATGAAATTTGCCATGAACACTGCTTATGGTATAGGCTTTAAAAAAAGGATTCAACAATATTTCTCACATTCTCCTTTTTAGAGTTATCCCCCTTTTTTGACTTAGAAATTGTAGGAAATAGACATAATTTGTCTGTTCAGCCTGTATCTCAGGTATGGGTTATCAGTGAAATATGGCCTGCAGTTTGCTTATGACAAAGGCTTCTGCCTCATTGCATAAAACTTCCAAACACCAAACAATTTACCATACCTTTTGACTTAGAAATTGTTGAAAATTTTCGAAGAAAATGGGGGGGGGGGGGGGGTATACTGGATTGTGTCAGTCCATCTGTGCATTCATCCATCAGTCCATACGAGAATATTCATAAATAATATTGTTGGTCATAAGTATGCCCACAGTAGGCAGTACACCACATGGGGATATACACCGGACGAAAGTCCAGCACTTGTGTTGAGTTAGTACGTTGTGGAGTTTGACAGTTGCTTGGTGGTTCTCTCTTGGTACTCTTGTCTTCCTCCACCAGCAAAACTGTCCGACAAGAGGTGACCCTGGCTGTTGAAAGTGTCGTTAAACCCCAATAAATATATAATTAGACCCATCCATTTGACTAGCACTCACCCAAAAATATTTTTGCTTTCCTTGTACATGTGAGTACAGTAGATCCCACTTAATTAAATATCTCTTCACTGAATAACCCTGATAATTAAACATAATTTCCCAACACGAAACCATTTACCATACCTCTAGTACAAATTTGACCTGTTAATTGAATACAGGTTATACAGTAAACTCCTGTTCATTAAATAAAAAATCCTGTAACCTGTTGTGAAATTACACTGTCTCTCCCCAGTTTTCCTTTGTTTATAGACCTATTTGGCCTCAGTACATCCAATACAGGCATTTAATCTATTATATCTTGTTTGACAGAGCTCATGGAACTCTGTCAAACCAGGTATAATAGAATAAATGCTAAGTTTATCTCTAGAATACAGGTAAGTGAAACAATCCCTGTTCATTGAATAATCCTGTTAATTGAATAATTTTCATTGGCAAAGTGGCTTTTCAATTAACAAGGTTCCACTGTATGATGAAGGGAGGCTGAATAGCTACAGTACAAACCATACAAATGATAACAGTTTAAGAATTCTTCTTCCAAATCTTGTTTTATCGCTTTGAATGCAGATGGCATATTTGATGGTGTTATTTTGATAGTTTTCCAACATTTATGTGAATTTAATGTTGCAATTTTCAATATCTTGAGATGTTTGTGGATTATTTGGTTTACTGAAAAATGATACTTTTACTTGGAATTTTTTACTGTAAAGATTGCTTTGTTGCACGTGAAATTGAAATAAATAGGAAATTCTTAACTATTTATGGTCTAGCATATGTATTTGTTCTTAGTGTTTTGTTTTACATTTCATGATGTTTGATCTGGTGAAAACATTTACAGATATAGAGGCCTATGGAAATAAAGAGTTATTATAAATTATGGGGTTTTCAGGGGGGCGGATATGGTGTGATGTTAGGCTCAGGGAGATCAATATTAGGCTCGGCCTTCGGCCTTGCCTAATATTGATCTCACATCGCCTTACATCACACCATATCCGCCCCCTGAAAGCCCCACAACATATTTATTATACCCCTCGCAAACAAAGTTTGGGGGGTATATAGGAATCACCCTGTCCGTCCGTCCCTCCCTCCGTCCGTCCATCTGTCCATCCATCCGTCCATCTGTCCATCCTTATAAGTGCAACTCCTCCTAAACCGTTTCAACAAATTTCATGAAACTGTACACAATGGAAGAACTCCATTTGATGATGTGCATGAAGCAATATAATTTCGTTCTGACATTTCCAAGGGGAGATAATCTAACTTATACATTTCAGTTGCTACATTATATGGTTGTGTCCTCGTAAGCGCAACAACTGAGGCGCAGGGGGGTATCACTTTGTGAGCTTGCTCACAGTACCTCTAGTTATGCCAGTCCTTTGAAAGAGACACAACCATAAGTGTAATTTGTTTCCGATATCGATCAACCTTCATGTTCAATAATTCAAATCAAAACAAAACAGGCGATAAAATTTACAGTCCGGGGGGAGTAACTCGAAAATATTTGCATGAACTGAGAAGGGCAGATTATTCGGGTAAGGATTCTCGCTTTGAGTTCATCTCAGACAGTGCCAGTTGGCTTCTATACATGTCGTTTTAGTGGTTTATTTATTGTATTTATTTACATTTGTTTATTAAAATTTCTCAAAGACTGGAAGAAACATATCAATTATAGTTGTAGGTTGCTCAACAGACACGCGAAAACATCAAAGCGAGCGATGGATGTCAAAAACAAAATGTCGGAACTGACCGTATATAAGCTCTATATATGGTCAGCTCGATGATACACAGTCTGATATACGGTCACTAGATATTGAAGCTGATTGGTCAATAACAATTTCTGGCATAATAAAATGATTTTGTTGTTCGCATGGCATTTGGTAAGACAATATGTCTTATCAAATGTCTTTCAACATTGAAATGTTTATAACTCAATGATTGATTGATTTATTTATTTATTGATGTTTAGGCCTAAAAAAATAAAAAATCTGTTTCTCAGGCCCTCCCGCATGGTCCTTTTGGCTGCCGCATGCTCTCTTTTTATAACAAATGTAAACTTAAAAAAAAAAAAATTGAATGGTTTATGTCTGATATTTTACCCAAGTTAATAAAATTGATAGATTTGCCCCTTGAGTGCAAGTAGGCTTTGCAAGCCTTCGTGCTCTCAAGGAACGAAATTCACCACCACCCATTCTATTCTGTAGATTATGAGGCCTAAAACATAAACCCAAAACATGAACTTTTGATGGCAAAGAAATAATTACAGAATAAAAAATAAAATAAAAAACCGCTCGTCCGCATGAAATGTTACAAATAATGGCCTGAGAAACAGATCTACTTTGTGTGGCCTTAATGATACTTTTGACAGTTATGGTCACTTTGTGATGGACAGTTTTACAGGTGGAGGTAGCCAGAGTACCCAGAGAGAACCACTGAGTAATGGCAAGCAACTGCCAGACTCTCCAATGTACTAACTCCACTCATGCGGGATTAGCATTAGTTGAAGACAAATGTACCATTGACATGCATTTCGCCTTAATGCACAGCACCACGAGGATCAAGTGCCTTGCCCAAGGACACAACGCAGTTACCTCTGGCCTTTCGGTTCGATGTCGTAAGAAATAAGCTAAATAACTACAAAAGAAATTTCCTTCTTGCTATTTTTTAGGAAGCTTTTTAAACATCGTCACACTGATGTCGAAATATCAACATTTCAACCTTCGTTTCTCGTATAATGCAACTGGTAATTTAATCAATTCAGTCTTGTTTGACTGAGCTCAAGAAGACTGAACTGGGCAAATTCCTAGTTGCATTATGGAAAAAAATTTGCAGCTTGAGAAAAAAAATATTTTGGCATGAGTGTAATAGGGGTTAACCTCCTTGTGCTAGTTGGAGCAACTGTCAGTCACTCGTCACTGTTCTATTTTTTTCTCTTGGTGCTGCTGAGCTTCCACTATAAGACCATGATCGCTGTCTACAACTATAACACAGATAACACAGTTCTACTGAAAATTGGAGTCACTTTCAGCACATATGGATATCCCTGAAGCGGAATTTTCGATTTAACCCTTCTTTCAAAAGAACTGGCAAAAAACTGTCAAAATTAGGGTTTATCGGCACTTTCTCAAAATGCTTCTTGTAGAATTTTTTTAAAACATGCATCCCCCTTAGACCTGACTGTGACACTACAATTGATATACAAGAGATATTGGTCTAAGCATTTGTTAACTCTACACAGGCTGCGCAAGATCGAAATTTTGATAAAAATTGGCTGTTTTCGGGCACCTACAGCACCCAACGGGTACATGACAGATAAACATAACTTCCTTTATTGGAAATGGAATTCACTGAGGATCATTTTTGTAAGTAATAAGGGTATTCTAAAAACCAAGCGTTAACACATTTTGGGCTGGTTAAACAGCAATACTCCGCAAAAGCTTAAAAATTAATGTTTTTCGTGGATTTCTCTAAACCAGTCTTGTAGATTTTGAAGAATAATTGGCCATTCACAGTTCTTGGTGTGACATTACAAGCTGCATGGACAAAATATTCCGATAAGCATTTGTTAACCCACCACACACTCTCAAACATCAAAATTTTGAGAAAGTGGCCGGTTTTCGGGTACCCACAGCACCCAACATGTACCTGAGAGATAAACATAACTTCCTTCATTGGAGTAGAATTCACTGAGGATCATTTTTGAAAAAAATTTCAGTAAGCATTTGTTAACCCTCCATGGGCTGCTGAACGTCAATTTTTTAATAAAATGGGTTGTTTTTGGTCACCAACAGCACCCAATGGGTATGCCACAGAGAAAGATACCTTCTTTTATCGGACTCAAAATTTATAATGAAACATTCTTGTAAGCAGTAAGGGTATTCAAAAAACAAAGTATTAACCCATTTTGTGCTGGTTAAAAAGAGATACCCTTTAAAAGCTTAAAATTCCTGTTTTCTGTTGATTTCTCCAAACGCATCTTGCACATTTTCATGAAAAAATGACCATTAGCAGTTCTTTGTCTGACATTACATGTTGCATAGACAGAATATTCCAGGAAGCGTTTGTTAACCATTCACAGGCTGCTGAACATCAAAATTTTAATAAAATGGGCTGTGTTCAGGCACCAATAGCACTCAGTAAACAGGATAAACATAACTTCATTTTCCACATGCAGAATTCGTGGAGGATCATTTCTGTAAGTAATAAGGGTATTCAAAAAACCAAGCGTTAACCCGTTTTGGGCTGGTTAAAAAGCGATAGACCTCAGAACCTTAAAAACTCATGTTTTCCAAGGATTTCTCTAAAAACATCTTGCAGATTTTCAAGTTAGCCATTTGCCGGTCTTGGTGTTACATTCCAAATTGTATGGACAGAATATTCCAGTATTGGAGAGATAAACATAACTTCCTTTGATGGAAGTGGAATTCACTGAGGATTATATTTGTATGTGATAAGGGTATTAAAAAAAAAAACAATCCTTAACCCATTTTGGACTGGTTAAACAATCGTACCCATCAAAAGTTTAAAATTAATGTTTTCCCTGGATTTCTCTGAAAACATTTTGTAGATTTTCAAGAAAAATTGACCATTTTCAGGTCTTGGTGTGACATTACAAGGTGCGTGGAAAAAATATTCCTGCTACTGTTTGTTAACCCTCTACAAGATGCCAAACATCAAAATTTTAGATACATAAGAGATAAAATGGTCTATTGTCAAATACCCACAGCACTCAGTGGGTATATGTTAAACAAACACAACTCCTTTTGCTGGACTTAGGACTTGCTGGACAATGATATTGATATCAAGCCTTTCCAAGAATAATGATGATTTTAACCCTTTACCCAACGCAGACGATACCAAAATTTATTATTTTAAATATCATTTTTTCAAATTTTTCAAAAAATTTCAACAAAACCATATCATGTGACCCCTCGTTGGAACGAGCTCGACTAGTTCATTCCAACGAGGAGTCACATGATATGGTTTTGTTGAAATTTTTTGAAAAATAATATTTTTTCAACAGCTGAATTTGCATATTACACGGGCAGATGCGGGTGATTCGTTGGGTAAAGGGTTAACCTAAAAATTTTTTTTTATCAAACTAAGTCATTTGAGACTACTACAGTTAAAACTAGAAATCCTGTCGTGAAATGTGCACAAATAGGACGTCGATCTGCGCGTTAATCCACGCGTTATGATTATAGTAAGGCTATCAAATTCTGTACATAAGGCCTGTGCACAAGCAATGTTTCAGCCAATGGACCTCCGGGTAACCCGGAGGTGCACTGGCAGAAACATTGCCCGTGTTTGCTATGAGTAACCAGGAGAACCTGTCGTGCTTTGGAAGCCATTCGATATGGCAATTGCGCGCAATTTGTGTGCGCAATTCAGCCTAGATAAGTGTACAGTTAGTGACAGGACTTCTGGTTTTAACTGTATGCCCACCTTTCTCAGGACATCAATAAAGGCACTTAGGTGATATAGTTAAAAACAATTCTTCAGACACTCTGGGGTCATGGAAAATCATGGAACCTCATCTGGAAAAGCCATGATTCTCCAGAATTATTCAGTCTAGTTGAGTTTGTTTGTTCAGTTGATTGTATAATCACTTTTACTATATATGGCTGTCTTGTTACTTACAATGGTGATACAATGAGAGAATCAATCCAGTTTGTATGTGTATTGGACTGTTAGGTTTATAAGTTTGGGATTGTAGTCGTTTATAATCAGAATTCTCTTTTGCAATTTCGAAGAAATGACAACACTTCCCAGTGGACCTAACACAGATTCCTTTTTTTGCACCAGAACAGAATGTGACCTTATACAATAATGCATTATACAAATTATTCGGACCTCCTCTGGAGGAAAAGCAATATTAATGGAATAATGTGTTATGCATAACTGCAGTAAAACACTTTTTTCAGCATTTGTATTCTGAAAAACTCTCTTAGCCGAGAAACTCTGACTATTAGTGAGGCATTCCAGCATTATTGCTTCAAATACCATGTTGAAATCACCATGGAAACCTGAGTTTGTACAGTAGAACTGGTTTACTTTAGTAGACATGTACAGGTATAAATAAATGAACAAATAAATAAATAAATATCAACTTCTAGTATAAATAAATAAATAAATAAATAAATAAATAAATAAATAAATAAATAAATAAATAAATAGTCTTGTGTCAAGCAGATGAATGAAAGTTTTCTTTGAGTTGCTTTAAGCTTCGGCCACTACAGTATCATGGCACTCTCTTTTACACGCCTAGAGTGTTGTAATTTATTAAAGTATATGGACAACAACTTTGCAGGGGCACTTGTTCCACTGAGAATAATTTTTGGGCCTCAAGGATGGGCAAAACACAGTGCTGTTAACCCTCTGCACACTGATGTTGAAATCTCTAAATTTCAGTCTGCCAATTTTTCCCATGATGCAACTAGGAATTTAACCAGTTCGATCTTGTTTGACAGAGCTCATGGAGCTCTGTCAAACAAGATTGAATTGGTTAATTTCCTAGTTTCATTATGGGAAATAATTGCATGTTGAAGTTTTTAATATTTTGACACCAGAGTGCAGAGGGTTGAGCTGAAAAACTAATTCCACAAGATAAAGGTTGCACCTTGAAAGTTTGCGGTTAAGAAATAAATTTCTGAAGCCTGGAGAAATACTTGAAAATGGAGAGAGTGTGGTTACTAATGGTGAGACCATTGGACAAAGGTTGACAGTTTGATCCTGTCCAGAGGTAACTCTTTTATGTACTTGGGCAAGATACTTAACCCTTTACCTAACAAATCGCCCCGCATCCGCCCGCGTAATATGCAAATTCAGCAGTTGAAAAAATATTATTTTTCAAAAAATTTCAACAAAACCATATCATGTGACCCCTCTTTGGAACGAGCTCGTTCCAACGAGGGGTCACATGATATGGTTTTGTTGAAATTTTTTGAAAAATTTGAAAAAAATGTATTTAAAATAATAAATTTTGATATCGTCTGCATTGGGTAAAGGGTTAATCACAATTACCCATGAGGATGTGGTGGCATTGTGTACTGAAGGAGTACTCCACATCAATGGAGCACTTGCCTTCAACTGTTGCTAAAATGGCTTGTACATAGTTAGTACATTGGGGAGCATTGACAGTTGCTTGCTACTGCTTGTTGGTTCTCTCCGGTTACTCTTACTACCTCCACCCATAAAACTGTACAACACAATGTAACCATGGCTGCTGAAAGTGTTATTAAATCCCAGTAAACAAACAAAGAAACTTTAAATGGTTGCTAAACATCAAAGGTTCTGGAATGTATTTCAGAATTGTGTTATTTTTATTAGCTCACCAAAGGGAGCTTAACTTATCACTTGCCATCCGGCGTCATCGTCGTCCTTCACCGTCCGTCGTGAAATTTACGTTATCGACTTCTCACAAACTACTGAACCAACTTGAACCAAATTTGGTGTGCATGTTCATTATCATATTGCAATTCAAGTTTGTACAAATAAACTTGCTGGGCCTGCAGGGGGCACCGGAAGGGGTATAACTTGGATAGCACCCATAAATTTTTTCAAAAATTCAAAAAAATCTTCAGATCCACCAGTCAGAATCCTTTCATGTTTGGTACACAACATCTGTACGGGGATCAGATTAAAGTTTGTTCAAATTGAGTCCCTGGCTTAATAATTGGGCTCCCTCTAGGAGCCCAAATTTAACTTAGTGAAATATGAGGAAATTTCTTTAAAAATCTTCTTCTTCAGATCCGCCAGTCAGAATCCTTTCATGTTTGGTATACTACATCTATACGGGGTCAGTTTCAAGTTTGTTCAAATCGAGTCGCTAAGTTATTATTTGGGTTCTGTTTTAACTCTGTGCAATACATGGAATATTCTTTAAAAATCACCAATCAGAAACCGCTCACATTTGGTATCCATCATCTCTAGGAGGGCCAGATTCAAGTTTGTTCAAATCGAGTTTCTCGGTTAATATTTGGGTTCCCTATGGGAGCCCAAATTTTAACTTAGTGCAATATCAGAATATTTCTTTAAAAATCTTCTTCAGATCCACCATTAAGAATCCTTTAACATTTGGTATATATCATCTCTAGGTGGGATCAGATTCAATTTTGTTCAAATTGGGTCCCTGGGTTGAAAATTTTGCGTCTGGTCTGGACTTAGAGATTTTTTACCAAAATTAAAAAAAATAAAATAAAATTGTGTTTATATGCATTTTGTACAATTTTGAGATGACCTCCCCCCCCCCCCCCAAATTTTTAGCCTGAAAATTTTGGGTCCGGTTTTGACTCCCAAAATTTTGGATCAAAATTCGTAATTTTTTATTTTTTATGCATTTTGTTCAATGTTGAGACGAAAAGAAAAAAAATTGGAGCCTGAAAATTTTGGATCTGGTCAGACTTGGAAATTTTCAACCAAAATTTTGTAATTATTTTCGTATTATTATGCGTTTTGTTCAATTTTGGGATGAGAACCCTCCCAAATTTTTAGCCTGAAAATTTTGGGTTAGGTTAGGACTCCGAAATTTTGGACCAAAATTCAGACATTTTTTTATTTTTATGCGTTTTGTTCACTTTTGAGACGGAATTTTTTTTTTTCTGGCCTGACAATTTTGGGTCCTGTTCAGACTTGTTTTTAAATCTTCTTTAGACCCTGTTGTCAGAATGCTTTCATATTTGGTACACAACATTTGGTAATTTTTGGTATACAAAAATTTGGTAATTCAAGGAGGGTTAAATTCAAGTTTGTTCAATCCTAGCCCATGGGTTGATATTTGGGCTCCCTATGGGAGCCGAAATTTTAACTTGGTACAATATAAGGAAATTTCTTTAAAAATCTTCTTCAGATCCACCAGTCAGAATTCTTTATATTTGGTATACAACATCTCTTGGAGGGTAAGACTCAAGTTTGTTCAAATCTGGTCCCTGGGTTATTAATTTGGGCTACCTATGGGAGCCTGAATTTTAACAAAGTGCAATATGAGGGAATTTTTTAAAAATCTTCTTCAGATCCACCCATCAGAATTCTTTCATATTTGGTATACAACATCTCTAGGTGGGTCAGATTCAAGTTTGTTCAAATTGGGACCCTGGGTTAATATTTTGGCTCCCTATTTGAGCCCAAAGTTTAACTTATTGCAATGTGAGGTGATTTCTTTAAAAACCTTCATATCCACGAGTCAGAATTCTTTCCTATTTGGTATATAACATCTCAAGGGGGATCAGATTCAAGTTTGTTGAATTTGACTCCTTGGCTTAATATTTGGGCTCTAATGGCAGGGGTGGGGTGGGGAGTGGCAGGGGGGCATGTTAAGTTTTTTTCAGATCCATTCCTTAGTGTTTTTCCATAAAAGTTGCCTCTCATGACTTCATTCCTTTGTAGTGTTGATGAACCATGTCTAACTGAATGTGAGCCCAAATACTTCTTTGAACCACATTGGCCGGTGAGCGATTAAGGCCCCTTGGGGGCCAGTTGGGGCCTCTTGTTTTGGTTCTTTTGTTGGGGTTGTTTCAATTGGACTTCAGGATAGGACCCACACATTTTTATTTCAAATCGAATCTTGAATTGAATCATGTCTGTTATTCAAACTCAAATCGAACTGCAAATCGAATCAGTGGTGTCTTGAAGATGACCAATGGGAATTAGGTTACTATAAACTTTATTTGTTATGACTGAATGGGAATTAGGTCACTATAAACTTTATTTATTATGACTGTGATGGTTCCAAGTCACGACTGATAAAATAATCCAACTACATCATCAAGGCAGACCTTCATCGAATGCATGCCTTGAAGATGTAGTTGGAATATTAACCCCTATAACCCTGGTTGTGCAGCAGAATTTTCTCCATTCCCCCTTTTTTCTCTTGTTTAAACTATGGATTTAACCAATTATATCTTGTTTGACAGAGCTCACTGAGCTCTTTCAAACAAGGTATATTTGGTTAAATATCAAACTGCATTATGGGAAATATTTGCTGCTGAAAACTTCATCGAATGCATGCCTTGAAGATGTAGTTGGAATATTAATTACCCTGTAAAAATTATAGTTCATCGTTGACATTGTTTGGAAACCTTAAATTTGTATTTAACAGTGGTAGGGACTAGTGAAATTGGAATTAGCATGACGCGTGGCATGAGTAAAGATGTTATTTATGTTAATGTATCAGAAGTTACACTCAGTCTTTTATTTTAACATTATTTATGTATGATTTTCATCTAAATTATACGTTTTGTGAGATGACGAAGATAACTGATACTAAGCTATTATTCCTATGAAAAAGATTTGAGAGGAAACGAACCGAGCAGCTGATTTCTAATAAAACTGAATATCTACTTAAGATTCAAAATCGAATCGAATTTCAAAGCTTTGCATGGCCCCACTGCAGGAGCTTAGTTAGAAACTCTCCATTGAGGTTCTCCAACAATTACTTACAATTGTGATAATAAATTGTCTACATGATCAGATGTTTTAACTTCCTTTATCCTGAACAGAGCCCCAGATAAGATTAAGATTATGGTATGGAGGGTATTTACCACTAGACATTTTTCGGAACACATATTCTACCTATAAGAAAACTTTAGGCCACACAAAGTAGATCTTCTGTTTCTCAGGCCATTATTTGTGAAATTGCATGCGGGCGAGCGTTTTTTTTATTTTTTTTTTTTATTTCAGTAATTACTTTTTTGCCATCAAAAGTTCATGTTCTTGGTTCAAGTTTTAGGCCTCATAATCTACAGAATAGCATGGGTGGTGGTGTAATTCATCCCTTGAGTGCAAGAAGACTTTGCAATGCTAAAAGCATTGCAAAGCCTTCTTGCACTCAAGGGACAAATTCATCAATTGTTTTAACTTGGGTAAAATATCAGACACAAACCATTTATTTTTTTTTTTTTTAAGTTTAAATTGGTTATAAAAAGAGAGCATGTGGCAGCCAAAAGGACCATGCGGGAGGGCCTGAAAAACAGATTTTTTTATTTTTTTAGGCCTTACAAAATATATTTAAAATTCTTTAATCCTTTACCCAACATAATGGCCATATTCCGGTGCCTCATTTTTCATATATTTTGGGGGGAATCATATTATTGTTTCCCACAAATTTCTTTACAGTAATCCACCAAAATCCAATAGCTTGAAAGGTCCCAAAAAACCACTGGATTGACCATGGATCTGCTCAATGTGCCAAAAGTTTGAATATTAACCATCTTATTCATGGGGGTGGGGTG